>JAOTQQ010000012.1:113042432-113116407 GCA_026546715.1 Gallinago undulata
ACAGGTTGCCCAGGGAAGCTGTGGATGCCCCATCCCTGGAGGGGTTCAAGGCCAGGCTGGATGGGGCTTGGAGCAACTTGCTCTAGTGGGAGGTGTCCCTGCCCATGGCAGTGGGGTTGGAACTCGATGATCTTTAAGGTCTCTTCCAACTCTAACCATTCTATGATTCTATATAGGTCCAGTTAAACACAGAAAATATTAAATAATTATGTGATTCCAGACTTGAAAACTTACTTGAGTAGTTCATAATTCTTCTCATTTAGTCTTACAGCATTCTCCCGCCAAAACTTCTCAGACTTGTGTACAGGACTCCACTCCAGTCTGCCTGACTTGAGCTCAGAACTGTACTCATCGAAGGAGCTGCAACACAAAACACCTAAATGAAACACTGGCTAAGCATCCACGAGCAGAGTTTGAACCATGTGCCCAAGCCTGTTCCCAGCAAGACCAAGTTGGAGCACGACTTGCTATGACGCATTTGGAAGTCAGCTCTCTGCAGAGCATGAGACCTGTTCCCTACCTCAAAGTTCAACACTTCAAAAATAAGGAAAGGCATGAATGGCAACAGAAAAACATACCCTTCCATCCACCCCAAAACACAACTCTTGAAGAAGAAAAAAAAAAAAAAAAAGGAAAAACTCAATCTACACAATGACATTTGGAAATTTGGTACACACTAGCCAAAACTTAAGTTAATCTGGACAGCAAAATGCATTCTAATCAGGAAGTTTTCAGTTTAACTGGAACTCCTATAAGATCCCACTGAAGTCCTTTAACAATTTATCAGTTACAAAGATCACATAGCCAGAAGTGAACATTTATTTTCTATTCAGCCTGTAAATATTCACTTAGAATAGGAAAAACTTTTATATACAACCAGCATCTTTGTGTGCTCTACCTTATCAACCAGTATTTATGTATCATAATTCTGTATATTATTTAGCCTTAAAAAAGAAAAGAATTTTACCAATATTCATATAATGGCATTTTTTTTTAAATTTTCACGCTGCAAGGCATACCTAAGATCCTGCACGCTCTCCCCAAGCTTGTCCAGTAGAAATTTGATATCTTCACTTATGTCTTCATCATCATATTTCTGCTGATCCAAATTTTCTAGCTGCTTTAAAACTTTACACTGAATCATGGCAAGAGCATATTCCTGGCGAGTTTCTCTCTCAGTAGATTTCTCTAATAAATTCTAGGAAGTAAAAAATTTATTTTGTTAGTTTTAAAAACAGACTACTTGGAAAGAAAGTGGTATTTTAAGAAATTCTTATTGGCACATTTTGATTTATTAAGTGACGGAATTGACTACTTCCCGAAATAATTTCTCCAAAGAAGTAAAGTATAATGTGCCAAAAAGCATTGCATTCAAGTTTAGGTCACTTAGACCTTTTTCCTCCTAGATGGTATGATACCTTCAATACCAGAAAGTATTAATTCACCTCCTTTGATCATATTCCACATCTAATCAGGCTGACTACAAAGACTAGTCAAAGGGCAGGCCTACATCCCAAATCCAGAGACTCTTGGCATAAATGACTACTTTTATCTGGGATTATTGTTTTAGCTTTCTGTGCAGCAATAGCACAAAGCAGGAAAGTCTTAAAAAGAAAAAACTCCAACACAACCTGAAGTCATCTCTCAAACTCAGGAGTTACCATCTAGATTAGATCAGCTTCCTTTGTATTTGGGAATATTCCAACTAGACATTTTAATTCAAACAGAAGCTTGTTGGTAAGACTGAAATTATAAGCTCCAAATCTAACAGTCCAATTCTAATGTCATTTATTCATCACATTTCTATTCAATTTAATCAGCTTCAAATTATGTTGTTCAATCAGGACTAGCCACCTGCACTTGTTGATAGAGCTGAAAACAGGAATTCCATATAAAAGACAAAGTCCTTAACAAACAGAACACGTGCTCGTAGAAATAAGCCTTAACATCTACCAGAAATAAGCAATGAAACCATAAGAAGGAATTTGACTATATCACTCAGTTATGTCACGGAACCATTACATTTAAAGTTTCTAAGACAGACATCATATTAGCGGGACAGAGCACTGCAAGTAAACGTTAAAACTTGCATACTGAAAATAAGACATATTACTGCTTTTAATGGCCACATACAATTAACTTTAATCAGCAAAAAGCCCCATTTCTTTTTCAGTGAGAGAACTGATAAGTAAAAGATATTTAGGTAATGCTAAATTACTTTAAAGTTCTAACGATAGTAAAAGAACAAGTAACGAATCTTAAAAGACAAAACTCAACAAGTTCAAGAAGCAGGTAGATAAAGTTTCCAAGAACTTCCAGTTAAGAGAATTACAGGCAGATAGGTACAAAATGAGTTACAGGCAGGAAACAGACATAAAATAATTATGAAAAAATAAGGAAAAAATTTTAATAGGTAAAGAGAAAAATTAATTCCTTCAAAGTAGACAGAAGTACCCAATACCTGCTACTTTATGTAAAAAAATTATGTTACAATTATATATTCAGGGTGCAGGCAATTAATTTGCCAGAGATGAAACAGGTCAAATAAGGAGAAATCAAGTATTTGAGAAGATGTATGCAAGTTGTCAAGACAACTTTCAGTAAAACACAGGCAGTAGAGATGATATAGGGAATCACCAAGACTCATCCTTTATGCAATTCACATATGTATTTTTTTTTCCCCATGAACTGACATTGTGGCCTCTCACACAGGAAAAGGGGTATTTTGCCTTTGCTACCTATTTTAATTTTGCTTCAGAACTCACAGCTCTGACGTCTAATTTCTAACCTATTTTTTCCTGGCTGCCAGTTTATCGCCTCATTTTCATGCCAACATTACTCTTTAATGTTGGAGAAAGAAAACAGCTAATTTCCCCAAAGCCTGTAACAGAACCATCTTATTCTTTCTTAGCCTTTATTTATTAAAAGAACTTGGCTTCATTTTTGTCTCCTCTGTTTCTAAAATCTACTCCTCCTACTCAGAATACAAATCCTGTTTTAAAACAGGATTACAAATTGCTATAACATTCCTATATTACATACAGGACACTTAGCAAGCACATACACAAACCTACATGCACTCGCATAGTTAGTGTCCATGAACACAAATTGGTACTCTCACAATGAAAATAAACCTCAGTTATTCCAAATTATCTAGGACCAGCAATCTTCAGGTGAAGTGGACACAATAAGTCAACTAATCACTTTTATATAAATATTCTCATTCATCTTGACACAGCCTCCAAGAAAAGATTTTTGGACCGGTAGATAAAAATAATTTCTAAGTCAGTCAGTTGGACAAACATATGCATGTTTAATATAATATTTTTAATCAAAGATTAATGCAAAATTTATCATGTATTAGTAACTACAGTGTTTTACACTAGTACCAGCAGAAAAAAGAATCTCGAACTAAAGATGGGAGATCTCTAGTGCCTGTGCTAACATAGCTTTTTTTAGTCAACCTTATTTTAAGAAGACATTGAATAGCAGACCTCTATTATTTGTAACAGTGTGTCTATTACTCAGTTCACAAAAGGAAAAAAACAAAGAAGGAGAATCAAGCTTTCAATCCGGTTTACTGATATGGTCTAGCAGAAACAGATGTGCATCACCAATATTTGGAACCTCCTCATTTGAGAGAGAAGCGCAACGCGATTGTAGTCAACAGACACTTACCCGAAATGCTGCAAGGATGATTCTAGTTACTTTCTCTTTGACAGATTCCTGAAGAATATCTGACAGCACTGGAACAATATTATACCGACGGAGATATTCACACATTTGAGGACTAAATGCCAGCAGCCACACACAGAAAATCATCTGATACTGAAGCTGGAAGCCGCATTTGTTGCTCAAGACCCCCATGATACTGAAAAATTAACATAGCATACATCTAGTTTTTAAATACTGACTGCATCGATTGCATTTATCCACCCTGAAACATTAAAAGAAAGTGTTAACGAGAACTTATTGGAAAGAGCTCCCGAGGATGAGTGTACACCACAGTATCCTGCACCAGTATTTATCACTGTGCAAGCACCTTGTTCATAAAGCCATCTTTTAAAGATGTAGTTATTTCCTCCCTAGCCTTACAGCCATAAAGCAGCTTTTCCCATGTGAGCTGATGTGGTACCGAATCCATCTTTAGGCTCACTGAGACTCTTTTCCTACTGACATGCTTGGAGCATAATTTGTCATCCTAGGAGAAACAGAAACAAAGAGCTACTCCTTGAGAGTTAAGAAAAAGGAGGAGTAAACAGAGCAAAATCTACAGAAATTGAACTAATTTCCTTAATTTTATCTCTCCCCAGGAGTGTCCGAAATAAGCTGAGGTAGTCATTATTTAAAAAGAGAGTTCTCAGAAAACAGCTTATACGTGTAACACATAACAAATATACAAGGAACTGCTAGAGAAGAAATACAATCACAAGATCTCCAAGAAGAAATCACACAGAAGCTTTGTTCAGCAAAAGTTTTGAAAATTTAATAAGCCATTTACAAGTCCATTCCAAAAAAGCTAATGCAGTTTAAAAACATAATTAACTACTTTGAAGATCATTGCTATCAAAAATTAAGACAAATTCAAACTTCTTGAAATGCAGGCTTATTGTAATGCAGGCTTATTGTAATGCTTTAATAGTTTATTAAAAAGCTTGGTGAAAAAGTTTGTTTCAATACTGTCATCTTGACACACGTGAACATCTTTTGAACTTTCGCTTCACTGGCAACTGACTTTTCTCCATTTCAGAGTACAGTGATATTTTTTCTTAAAGTGCAAACCATATTGTCACCATTCCCAATAGAGGCACACATGGCAGAAAAAACATTATAGATAAGCATTTTTTAAAGAATGAGTGACAACATCCTAGCCTCATGTAGAGCTATTTATGAAGAGAAGCTGGATAGAAGAATGACCTAATTCAAGTCATATGTAGAAAAAAAAAAACCTGAGCTTAGCTCTAGAACCTGTTTCTCCCTTCACTAATATTTTCAGACTGAACAACTCCAAGCTGAAAGGCAAGGAATATTAGCAGAAACACATTTTGTTAGTCCTTGATCAGTTAAATAAAAACAAGAGCAGCTTCAGCTGAAGACAAATGGCTGTATTCCCCTTTGGATACTTATTTAAGCAGTTCCTCATGAAGAGTAAAGTAGCATTAAAGCCGCAACATTGGTACTTATATCTGCAATTTTTATTTGTCTATTTGACTGCGTTAATATTTGAAAACAAATAGGTTTTGCACTCCAATTTGAGCAGCTGTCTTTTGCAAAATAGTTCTATTCCAAAACAGGTCAGTGGGGAACGTGCTATTGTAAGTGCAAGTATAACCATATAAATTGAAATCAATGCTCACCAATTTACTCCGTCTGCTTCTACCCACGCAAAGCGATATTCATTGACCCTGAGCATCAGCTGCAGACATCCAGCAACACATTGTACATACTGGGAACTCTGGGTGAAAAGAAGAACACATCACTTCTTACAAGAAGAGTTAGGTAGTAAGTACAAAGTTCAGTTTTCCAAACTGGGCTTTACTGGCATACTTCAACACACATTTTTTCAGCATCACTTCCAGGTTAAACAGGCTCACTCTTATAATGTCTTATATCCCACTATTAAAAAAAAAAAAAGTCACAAGAAAAAGCAAGAAGCAAATTATAAATGGAGAAGAGTTCTGAATAGGAAAGCTTTATGGAAGTAATACCATTTTACATTACCATAACAGATTTTTATAACCCATTTTAACACGCCAACTTCCAGCACCAATGAACGAAGGCTGCCTTCTCTTTGATTATACTGCCAGAGCCCTGCCATCCAGTCAATTCTTATTCCACTGAGTAAACTTTGGGAAATAAAAATCAGCAAACTGGTTACCAAGCTTGAAGAAGTTTGCAAGTGGTCATCATAGAAAAAGGAATCTTGAGCTCAGGGTCTTCCTACTCCCATTTTCCAACTTGGAACAGCAGTGTTTCCAGCAGTTTCCAGAACAGAAAATACAATCATTACAATTGTATTTTCTTAAGCATGTGCCACACAGTAAGTACCATGCTTATCATAATGAGATGTATATTTATACAAAAGAAATTACCATTAGAAAAACGCAAAACCATCCTCAAAGATTAGCTCTGCATTTTAATTTTTTTCCCCTTCCTTTCATTAAAAGCTCAGCACAGCATACTGTACCAAGAAAAGAATAGTAAGCCTAAAAGTTTCCCATCAGGAAAATACTGAAAAATGCAATACTTAATTCTATTTTCATTCAGACTCCTCTATGAGTCACAAAACCAGAATCATTAAACAGCTTTTCATCTCTAAAAGCACATATTTTCTGTGCAGTAACACATATGATGGGCTGCAGTTCAAAAATGGGGTTTGGTCAACACATCCTCACTCCCACTATATCAACAGAAAGATCCCAAAGTACAAGAGAATTGACATTTTTTTCTCTCTTCTTGTTCAACTACTGGCATCTTCAGTAATACTCAATTCAATTATCTTCAGTAATACTCAGATATGCTGCTAATAAAATGTTGGTTTTTTTTTTCCTATAAGCCTTTCTTTACATTTAATAAAGAAGTTAGGCAATCCCACACGAAAAGAGAAGAGACAATAAACAGAATTTAAAATAAAGATTAATTCATTCTTTGTCTCTCAGATGTTTAGACCTTTATATAAAAGCTGAGTCTGAACACCTAGGCCCAAAACATCATACAGAACATTCATTTCCCTGGGTAGGTTTCATTCTCATACATTTCATTCTCATACACCATGTAAATAAAGCAGCTATAAACAGACAGCCCTCCCACCCCAAATAACGTATTCATTTCTCTGCATCACCAACATGTGTACACTAAACTTGGAGTTTTCTTTTTAAAGAGTCTTTCATAAAAGTATTCTCTTCCAACACTATTATAATTGAAATTTCATAATAGCTCCCAGCCCTCATTTCCTGTGTAAAATGCTACAAACTGCCTCTCTAATTTACTCTGAAATAAATTAGTCCAGACTTGCTTGGAAATCCTGCATGAGCTGGATTTGAAATCAGAACACTAACAAAGTCAAGGCAATGCTTACCCAACTTAATTATCCTAGCACATATCTGCACTATCAGTTCAGGTGCTTTGGGACCCTGCAGCAGTTCAGTGGTACATCCACACGGTGCTACAGTACACCAAATACAGATTTCTAAGCAAGTTAAAACAGCTCACAGCTCCATAACAAGTTGTGTTGCGTGCTGTAAACTATTAACTCATTTACAGCCATATGGCTGAGGGCTGTCAGCCTGACAAAACCTAACAGTATAGCACACAGAACTGCACATGGAGTACTGAAATACTTCAACTTCTCTGCTCAGTCTAATTTTACTCCCTATCCATGGTCATGCATAACAGTCTTACACCTTCTCTATTTTAAATCTTAGTCAGGTGGTAATTCAGAGGCTTTTCTCTAAAGCCATGACTACACTTACAAGAAAAAAAAAAAGTAATCCAGATTCATATTTGAGTCTTCTGAAAAACTGTGAACACTTTCAGGTTGCAAAAGGAACAAAAGATCAAACTGAATTCTACTCCACATTCAAAAGCTATGATAAGCCACCCCATTGTGCCACAACAAAACAGAGAATCCAGTTATGATGTGTTTGCTGTACCACCGCAGTTCATCTCCAAGCTCAACAGCCATTACAGTGACATGAAATTTAGCATAATACTGATGCAAAAAAGGATAATTAATTTTCCCCTGAATTCAAGCTATTCAAATATGAAAAGCTTGCTCTTGTAATTTCATGCTACAGAGACTGAGGGGCCATCTCAGGTTTCTTCTACAAATCCAACAGTTCAGTGCTAAACGGACAGCATTGTTCAAATACTAAATTTATTGCATGCAGTTTTTTTCAAGTTTTAACAAAGAGAACGCTAGATACATCTACAGGTTTGACCAAAACCAATTTGTAAAATACATACTTCCACTGTCAAGATTTTCTGCAAAATCAGTGTTTGAAAAATACTTTTGTTTCTTGGCGCCATCACCTGGCCCTCTGTTGTTGTACAGTTCTGATTCCAAGTACTTTCTATTACTGGCACCAGAACAGCTCTGCACCTCAATCCAAGGAGTGGGTATCACCTGCCTAAACCAGCAAATTGACCGATTTCAAACATATACTCACATCGCTTGTGGAGACTGCTCCTGCTTCCACAGAACCACGTAGTTTCTAGGGGAAACAAAAAAAAAAAAGTCTCAAATCAGAGTTGCCCTTCACCCTTAACAGAATGGTTGTTACCAATTTTATTTTAATTGTCCGATCTCTCTAGTCATAAAAAGAAAATATTAAGAATCTAATATAATATTTTCCTGGTCAATATATTATAATAATATATTGAAGTTATTTCACACACACTATCACATCTAGAAAAACATGCTTGGGGCTGATCCTGGTAAATCAAAATTTAAATTTAGTTCTTTATTTATTTTACGTGTGTATTTACTCAAGACTTTTGTCCAGCTTCATCTTAGAATTTGAAAACTGTTCTCTTGAATCTTTCTGAAGGAAATTCCAACTTTAAGATTCTTCTTTCAAACAAAAAAAAAAATCGTTTTTAATAAACCCACTTTGGAAATCTACAAAAAAGATACCATTAATAAACCTACTGAATGATTCTTTGCTCTCCAGAATCCACTTTTGCTGCAACACTCCCTTAGAGAATGACAAATCACTGGGGTTTGATAAGGACTGAAGGGAAAATCTCCAAAAATGAATACAAAGGAGAACGATTCATCTTTCACGGACAAGCCAGTGTTAGGCAGATCATACTGAGCTAATGCCATAAAAAAACCTGTCCAAATAAGTCAGGTGTAATTTCAAGGGACAGGACTAAAAATAAATACTTTGTACTATGGTAACCTGGAAAAAAGTTTTGATACCCACTTCCTGCTGCCATATGATTTTTCATCCCAGCAAAAAGCTGAGAAACAGAACAATCCAAGGAGACAAAAAAAAAAAAAAATTAAATCATCACATGTTTTCTCAGTGTCCAGAAGAAAAAAAAAGATGTTAACCAACAGAAAAGGCAAAAAGCCCATTTTAGTGTAATTTACATTTCAAGGACTAGAACAGAAAACATAAAATATTAAGTTAAAAACTGTGAGTTTGAATAAACGATATTTAGCTTTAAAAATGACAGTCAAATTTTAGTTGTTTTTTTTTTTAAATGAAAATATACCTCCTGCTTTCACATCTGTATATTCATATTCTTGAAAAGAAGTTTCAAAAATCAGTGTAATGCTTAAACAGAAATAGCTCTTTACCTGTGAACTGAGCTGAGTTTTAATCCAGTTGAAATAGTAATTCAAGTCACTGCCTTCCATAAGCTCCCTCCCCCAGGCAGCCAGTTTGGCAATAATTCTTGCTGCCTGAAAAAAAGAACGCAATAAACAGATTTTTCAAATGCAGCATTCAGAATTCAGTGTAAAGTCCTCCAAGCTCTGGAAACTGAGTTGAGGTAGAAGATGGCACCTTACAGAAATCTGCCTGTTTTCTATGTAGGGAACTCCTCATGCCTAGTAATTTTGTTTCTTCAGCGTTCTGCTACTTGTACTTCCTAGGAACTGGCGTATTTTCATACTGTTACCAGACGCCTGTAGCTGATGAAGCTCACAAGGCACCAACAAAGAACCTGGAAGGGTGTGGAGGGGAGCTATCAGTGGACTACTGCTGTAGGACACCATTTCAGTCAGAAATCCATCAACAGTAAGACACTTGATGGCCTAACACATACACGAGCAGGCTTGCTTTAAGCAACTATGGCATACGCCAACACAAATGACTAAAAAGTATTAAAGTTTTTTGAACTTAAACTGAAACAAGTGACCTTCAAGAAGGGAGCAACACAGAAAAAGAAAAGCAGAAAACCAAAAGGGAAGGTAGAATTTAAGAATGAAGTTGAGGAGTAAAAATGTAGTCGGCTAAAGAATTTTCATGATGCCCATGACACAAGAACATACATAATGAGTCTATTTCATAGAATCATAGGATGGTTTGGGTTGGAAGTACCTAAAGATCATCGAATTCCAGCACCCCCTGTGCCATAGGCAGGGACACCTCCCACTAGACCAGGTATAGCAGACCATATTTCTGTGTCAGCCTTTCCAAATAACGTTTGAAGTAACTGCATTGCAGCCTGCAGCTTATTTGAGAAGTATTTCAGCCAGTTTATATAGAGAGAGGCAGTCTAACCAAGAAACTACTGAAGGAGGGGTTCAGTTCCCTGCTTACAGCTCCCTGATGCAGTGAGGAGACTATTGCAGTGTAGTGGAAAGGTATCTGGATTTAGATGTGCAGCACCACCAACCACCACTGATTTCTAGAAGGATTACAAGAGCCTGGGACAACAATCTCTACACTGAAATACATCAAATGCACTCCCAAATGCAGCCAAGTAATCCTATTAAAATCCCTTCAGCTTTAAATTATGAGATATTAGACCTCTAGTTTACCATGCTCCTGAGTTAAGACTGCTGCCTGGCCCCTGAAGGAGAGACCACTCACATCAAGCAGAATTTGAGCCTGGACACAGGGGAAAACTATTTTTTTGTCCAGACATATGCAGTGATGTGGCATCAAGTCTCCCAGTGTGCATAGGAAGGAATTTAAAAAAAAAAAAAGCAACACAACAAAACCCCTACAAACCTAAAACTTTGTTTTGAAAACATTCATATGCTTGAAAGGAAAAAAAAAAACTATATGCACAAAGAGTATTAAGAAGGCATAAAGGAGTAAAGTTTTAAAGTGGATTTGTATCACATGAGGTTCTCTGTGACTTGTAAAGTTATTTGTGTATTTTTGCTGTACCTAAAGAACACAATATCCAAATAACACATCTATGAGCAGAGAAATACTGCACAGAGAAATTTCTATACTATACATTTGAAATCCACCATTCCAAGGAGGCTAATTAGTTTGCACTGCAAGGGTCTAAAAAAAAATAATAATAAAAAAAAAAATCACACTTTGCCTGAACACTTGACAAGTCAATACCATCTGAGCTTGCTTAGACTGCAATTTTGCAGAAAACCACACACACACCCCAACCAAGAACCCCCCAACAGCCTCCTGTGTCATCTGCACCAAGTAAAACCCAATTTCATGGCCCCGCACTGAATCAATCAAGTTTAATATAAAAAAAAAAAGCACACCACAATCAAGCCTGACATTTTTCTTGAAAACGGGCCAGCTGACTATTCAGGTCACAGCACAGCCACACTGGCCACACCTAAGGGCAAACAGCACAACTTGCCTGGAATTCCTTGTACCAGTACTGTCACCACAGCACAGGACAGCCCTGATTTGATTCTACTACACCATGCCAGTATAAACATATGCAGTGAAGAACAATTCATAGCCATGTACTTTTCCAGCTTTTCAAGCCATAATACAAGTTCTATTGGTAGAAACTATGGTCTCCACTAGGAATTTACAGTAGCACAACCGTATTTTTCCTCCCACAAGGGAAAAAAATTGCTGGAATGAAATGGCCGGTTCTAACCACAGATGACAGAATAATATTAAGAATTCCAGAAAAGTTAATCCATACTCACACTGAGCAGCACTCAGTGGCTCAAAGCACAGCAGATACCATACAATGCAAGTAGTTATACTGGGTTTGGCTAGAATAGATTTAATTTTCTTCATAGCAGCCCATATGATGCTGTGGTTTAGACTGGTGATGAAAACCCAGTGCTGATAACATAGCAGCAGTTTAGCTGTTGCTGGGCTGTGCTTGCACAACATCAAGGACCTCTCTGTTTCTCACTCTATACTTGCAGGAAGTAGGCAGGAGGGGGCTGAGGGGCCAAGAGGCTGGGAGGGACACAGCCAGGACAGCTTGACCAAAGAGGTATACTGGCTAGGCATCAGTCTACTGGTGTTGTCTGATTGCTTTTGCATCGCTTCTTTTGGTGGATTTATTTTGGGTTCCTACCCTCCTCCCTTTTTTCCCTCCCTTCACTTAAACCATCTTTATCTCAACCCATGAGTTAGTCTCGCTTCTAGCCTCCCAATTCTCTCCCCAGTCCTGCTGTGGGGGGCTGTGCAGCAACTGGGTGGGAGCTATCATAGAATTGCCTGGGTTGGAAAGGATCTTTCAGATCACGTAGTCCAACCATCAACCTAACACTGGCAAAAACCACCACTAAACCATGTCCCTAAGGACTACGTCAACCTGTCTTTTGAACACCTCCAAGGATGTTGCCCCAGCCACTTCCCTCGGCAGCCCATTCCAATGCTCAATAAACCTTTCCATGTAAAAATTTTTCCTAATATCCAATCTAAACTTCCCTTGGTGCAATTTGAGGCCATTCCCTCTTGTCCTATTGCCTGTGACTTGGGAGAAGTGACCGACCCCCACCTCTCTACAACGTCCTTTTCCTGTCAGCCAGGATCAACCCAGCACAACAGCAGAAGCTATTTCTTCCCCAGTATGCTTGCAAACCATTTTAAGCAGATTTCAAGTGGCATTATAGTGATTTGAGCATATGAGAGAATAAGGCTCATCAAGGTAAAGCTATTTCCCTTTCACAGTATGAGAATTTAAATTCTAATATTTGTACAGCATGGCAGTTGTGACAAAAGTTATTTTTCTAGTTATGTCTTGCTACACTTAAATAATTCCCAAATCCTTGCTTTTCTAAGCCTTTAAAACCTGCTCAAATCTCCCAGAGAAAACAATGTCAATAAACGATGTACGTTTTCTTTCTAAAATGTGGTCAAGTGAAGTTTGTATTAAGAATGACTCATCTAGACTGCAAGGGGAAAGCTGTCCAGGCAGTAGTTTAGCTTCAAACTCCAAATTCTTCTTAAAAAAAAAAAAACAAAACCAACAAAACCAGCATTTTTCTCTACCATCTTCAGAGACAGGTTCATTTAAAACTTACCATATGAACAGTGAAAAGATCTTGTCGATTCAACATCGGCAGAAAATAGGACCATGCAGTGTTTTTACCACGTTTTGCATAATCAAAGAAGATACAAACACGCTGGTGATTTTCCTGTAAATATTGGGAGAAGGGAAAAGGTGAGAGACTTGTAAAAGGATTCAGCATAAGGTAGGTACTTGCTCCTCATTATGTCAGCATACATTATCAGAGTGTATCCTGATACTGTAACAGCCTATGGAAATTTTTCATTTTGACAGTCACTTGGGAATACAGTTGATTTCACTATTCCAACATTAAGGCTGGAGATCTGAGGGAGGGAAAAGCAAACTTTGAAACTTTAGTTATATCTCAGTAGTCCAACATCTTCTCTCCCAGATGAGGCTGCAACTGGTTGGGCTGTTCTCAGGCAACCTGCATACCTCAGAGAGGACATAGTCACCAGAAGCCTGTTCTCCATGGCTTCTACGCCAAACAAGAGACCACAAGTACCTGAACAAGTACCAGATGCAGTTTCTTCAAGCATTTCACCTACTAACCACCACGAAAAGCAGCTATTATGGTTCTCCTTAAAGCAGACCAGAGAAAAGGCTATACAAACCTGAAGAAGAAAGAAGAGCTCTGCTATTTCCTAATAGCCTACAGTATAGACAGTCTTCCAGAAAAATCAAATACCTGGATTCTTGCTCTTCCCCAGCATTTCCATATAATTTCTAGCCCTATTACCGATTTTATGGACCAAGAATCAGCTAGGCAAGCCTGCTTGCTGGAATATGATCCATTATACACAAAATTACCTGGACGTCTCCATGAGCCAAACAGTGGCATCTTACCGAGCATCAGAGTTGCAACCAACCGACCCTTCACTGAAAGGATCAACGTTAATGCACCACATTGGCTGGAAATTGCTGTCCTCATCACTGACTGGGGAAGGTCAGGCATCACTAGTTATCTGACAGTCTTAACCCTTACAATGATTAATGTTCTATATGGCATGTGTTAAAAAAAAAAAAACACCTCAAAAATCCTCTCAAAATGTGCTGTTCAAACTATGAAATAAATAATAATAAAAAAAGATCTGTGGAACACAGTGCCTCGTTGGAGAGCCTCCACTCTGTGAGGGCTAGTTTGAAGAAAAATGGCAGTTCAATCAAATAAATCACTGTTAGTATAGACACATGCTACACAAGATCAAAAGTAACTAGATAAATTAGTTCAGTTTACAATATAAGTAAGGAGGAGACAGACAGCTCTGGAAGCAGAAAAGCTGAAACAACTTCAACATGCTGTTAATCAGAAAACTAATCTGGTTTGCTGTTAAGGTGCGGGGAAGGAGTGGAAAACTGCCTTTGGCCCTGAAACACGTTGTGCTGCACCTTTCTAGGCAGCTACTGACTACACTGATAAAATGGAAATCCTGAAGTTCTCATGTCAACACTTGAATAATTTAGCATCTGTCATTTCTGAAGAAGCATAATGAAGCCGACTTGGGAGGTATTGCTACCAGCACCATCTACAGTGCAGGGTCTTAAAGATATCACAAGTAATAGACTGTGCAGTGTGACAGAGTCACTAATCCAGAGAAACTGTTCCATGTATTTATCATATGAATAGAATAAGAAATATTTCCTCAGGGATTCCAGTATGTTAACACTCCGAAATAAGCAGTGATATTCTTCTAAGGCAATTGCCATATTAATTTCACTTCTGACAGCCTCCAAACAAAATCTTTCTTAGAATGATGATCAAAGCCATCAGTAGTACTGCTGGAATAATCCTAAACACCCAGGTAGGTTTTCAGTGTGCTCAAAACACAGCTGATATGATATTTACAACTTCACAAGAAAAGTACAGAAATATAATAGAAGAACCACAGATAGTCATTAACAACACAGACAAAAGCTGGATAATGTTACTGACAATAATTTCTCAAGTATCAGCTACCAAAGGTAGTGACCATCCTTCCTCAGAACAATTTTACTCAAAGAGTCAGTGACACCATGAGAGGCAATTGTTCAATCCTTGAACAATTTCTCACTTAAAATCTTCTTTGCATGTACTGAATTAAGACTACTTGGGCAAAGACAGGAGATTTCATATCAACTGTTGAGGATTTTTCTGCTCACATGGTTTGCAGAGATCCTGCACTAAACTCACAGTCATGGAGTCAATGGCCAATATGCTGCTTTCTGGAAAGAAAACAGAAGTCCTGTTTCAGCCTTGCATGGAGAGTTAGAAAGCCTCAGGATGATCCCAGGCAGACGCCTGCACACAAGACACCCCTGGATAATTAAGTCACACAGAGCAGTGCAGTCTTTCAGACACTGAAGCAGAATTTTTAAAGTGAAAAAGGCATCCAATTTCAAACAAAAGCAAATATATACTGTGCACTGACATCTCTGTTCTCCTGTATCACTATAAAGCCTGGGCAATTTAAAGTCATTATGTTTAACATTAAGCATTCTGCATATGCCACTTCTGTGGCAGGGTAAGGCCCTAAATACAGAAATGTCAATCAAGACACATATTACAGAACTAATATGGCAAATAAGACATTACTCAAAATTACTTTCTGTGACCACCTAGAACTAATGCAATTGTTCGAGAGTGGGCCAGTGAAAGCTTTTACCTCTGGGGCATTAATTCCACAGCACAGGATCATCTATCACATACTGTAGCTGTAGGCTATGAGCTAATGTCACAGCACATGAGCAAAACAAGACCTCCTAACACTCACAAAAAGCTCCAAAGAAGGGCAAATGAAGCAATTGCTTCTGTGCATTCAGCACATTAATGCATTCAACACAGAAAAGGAGACCCATTCTTCACAAAAGTAGCCATAATAAACAGAGTTCTCACACACCAAGACAAAGTTTGTCATCGAACTCATAAAGCAAAACTCAGTTCAGTGCCCTAAGCAAGGCATGGCACTGAGGCTGCCTTCTGTCATCTCTGCTTCTTAATATTTGGGCCACACTTGAGGAAAAGCACATCTAAAGAAGAGAGGAGAGGGTCAGAGTGACAAAGCGGCAGATGGGCATGAATAAACTGCCACCACCAGTATTCTAGCAGTCAGGGCACTCACTCAGGGCTCTAATGTGCAGACAGGCACCTGAAAGAACACCATAATCCCCATCTTACAGGCATTGCTGGAAGGAAAACTCACATGGTTCACCTCCTACAGCAATGCCCTAAATGGTTAAGTTATCACCAGACACATTTCACTGTAACCTTGTATCAAATGTAACACAAAACAGCAGAAGAGAAACTGTCAAACAGCCAGACATTCTATGTGAACATCAGGAGAAAAACTTGCACAAATCAACCCATCTTGTTAAATCATTACTTCAACCACTTTCTCTTAGCCTATTAGAGAGTGAAGAAATCCAAAAGCAGGATCATCTGATTGAGTAAAAGATTCCTCTTGAATTTGCCCAGGTCAGCACAGAAGTCCTGACACCAAAGTTAATAGCCTGCTTTTATAGAATCATAGAATCATTTGGGTTGGAAAGGGACCTTAAAGATCATCGGGTTCCAACCCCCCTGCCATGGGCAGGGACATCTCCCACTACAACAGGTTGCTCAAAGCCCCATCCAGTCTGGCCTTGAACACTACCAGGGATGGGGCATCCACGACCTCCCTGGGCAAGTTACTGTATCCCATAGCTACAAAGAGCTATATATTTCATTGAATCAAAAGTTTCCATTTTATAAATAAACCATGGAGAATTTCATAACATGCTGTCCTAAACAGTCTAACTTGTGTTGGATACCTGAAGCTGCACAAACTACACCTTCTCGCTGAGGGTGGCCTGGCCAAACAAACACCTTTGCAGGAAAAGCTTCAAGAACTTCAAGTTAGAAGTTGTACCCTACCTACACAGCAGGAAAGAGCAGAGGTCACAAATCATCCCTTAGCATCCAAGTTTTGCATCAAACATAGTTGAGAGCCAACAGACACCCATACAGGTCTGCTTTATTTCCAGAATATGAACGTATTTACACAAGTCTAAATTACCCATATGACTTTAGTCTTAACATTTAACTTCTGAAGACAAGATCTGAAAATTTAAAAGAATATTTTTAATACAGCATGACAAACACCTGAAGAGACCTGAATTAGGCTAAGGAAGCATTAAAGAATGCATTTAAAGACTTAAAAAATAAGACAGGTTATTGACCTACTTGCAGCATATCATCAACCATAGTCAGAATGTACTGAACCGTCTGTTCCTTGGAGATATGAGTCATCAAGTTTATAAATGTTTTAGCACACTAGAAAAATAAGAAAGACATTAAAATTAATATTAGAAATTATCTTCATCGCTTTTGATAATATAAAACAGGACCTCATTAATTCACAGTTAAGTCTTACATAAGCATTGAACATCCCAGCATCTTATTCAATTGCAATAAGAGATGAATACATTTGGCATTATATGACAAAGAAAATTTTCTGTCACATGGATCATTAGCTCTTTACAAATTGTTTTATGGCTTTCAAATGAAATAACAAGTACTTGCTAGTGAAAGTCAGAAAGGCGCTTTGTTGAAAGACTGATTAGAAAAATCTCTTTTATGGCAGAGAGGAGAATCAGTGAGTAAACTGACAAAATATCAACAAATTTAGACACAGTATAAGACAGTTTCAGCAACGTGAATGGAGGGAGAGAGGGAGCGAAGGAAGACAGTTCACTCTTACATGTTCATGGCCTATACCTTGTAGACAAGTCTTTGTTCGTATTTGGGCTGTTTTCTGGCTACTTAGAATTTCAGGAACAGTCACAACACTACTTTTTACACTTCCTCCTTCCCCATCATCCCATTCAACTAAGACTGAAAGAAAAATGGAACTCTTGAGCTGCTACACTGTAATTATATAGCGGCATATAATGTTCACCATATGTTTTATGCCACTATGCAAATTATGGTCCATTCAACAGCAGTCACACAAGACAATTTGGGGGGGGGGAGGAAGGGAGGGGGAACAGCTCAAAAAAAGTGACTCAAGTATAACTCTGCATGATTTAAATAAACTGGGATGAGGAAAGATTTGAGCTAGCTTGTCCCACAAAATCCTTCAAAGTCAGATGACATTTAATAATTATTTAATAGGTCTTTAAAATAATGTCCAACCTATATCTAGAAAAAAAAAAAAAAGGTTATAGCAAGTTTTATACTTCTTCCATAACATCTTAAGCATATATAGCCAACATCAAAATAGAGTTGGTACAAGAATTTCCTTCCATCCTCCTCAAAAGATAGATTAAAAAAAGAAAGGAAAGTTACCTGATTGCCTTCTGTTTGCAACAACTCCTGTTTTTCTTCAGGATTTCTTTTCTGTTCAAATCTTTGAATAAATTCACAGTCTTCACCTGAAATCATCTGCCCTCTGAAAAGCAAAATATAAAACCATAGGCAACACATGATGTTGCGCCTTGAACAAGGGAGGTGTGGGGGGAAGGTGTTTTTTAAGATTTCTTCTTATTTTTCCTGATTCTACTCTGTTTAATTGGCAATAAATTAATTTCACCAAGGAGAGTCTGTTTTTCCCATGATGGTAATTGCTGAGTGATTTCCCTGTCCTTATCTTGACCCAAGAACTTTTCATTGTATTTCTTCCCCTGTTCTTTTGATGAAGGGAGAGTAATAAACCTGCCTTGTCGGCATCTGGTAGCCAGCCAACGTCAACACACCAAACCAACCTTAATTTTCTTCAAACTGATATCTCAACAGTATCGCTTTACCAATCCTATATCCCACAGCAGAACGTAAAGAGCTCCTTTCTGCAAATGGTCTCACATACAAAGAATTTGTAACTAGTGACAGAATAACCTCTCTTAAGTCTTCCCTATGCATCGCCTCTGCTAAACAGCATTCTCTAAGTAATTCCTAAACTTGCAGAGGCTGACCACAATGGTCAGTGGAAATAACTGTAAGAACTGAAATATGTACAGCTAGCACATCATGCCAAAATTATAACACATAACATGAATAATAGTCTAGTCCTAGCTGAAAGAAGTGCTGAAAAATTGTTACTTTAAGTTTGCCATAACCACTGAAGAGAATTTTAAGGACTACAGAGAACTTGATTCCAAATACATTTTTAGTTTTCACTAATTACAACATCTCAGCTTTTCCTGGTAGTTTAAAAACAGACATACATGTAATCTCATCCAAACATAGAACGAGGGGGCTTGATATAGTAAACTGCTGTGGGTACCTGTAAGCTAACAGATCTCTACTTGATCTTCTCTTTAACCCAAAATTCAAGGGGTTACTGCCATCATCAGTGCTATTTCAGAAAGCTGTTGACTCAGCTAGAGAGCTGGCAGAATATATATAATTATATATATAATAAACCAGGAAGTTGTTATAATATAAAACCTACCATCACAACAAATAACAAAGTTGTCAAAATGGTACAATCAGATACTGCTCAGGTAAGAAAACAAATTTTAAATCAAGTAGTCCTGACATTATGCAAGACTTTAATAGGTGACTAGTTAATACCAGCAGTGCTTCAGGAAAGAAGAAAATTGTATACATCATGAACACAAAAGTCACAGGAGATGAAAGCATTAGACACTGCTCTGCTTCATCAGTTATTTCCAAGACTCATCTCCTCTTACATTTCCACCGAGTCAAATGCCTCCTCTGCTTTGAAGAGGTATATAGCATAGATTCATTTAATCCATCCACATTCTAGGTCAGTTTCCAGACCATCCATTATGAGGAGGTCCTTTAAAAATTCTTGTAAACTTATGGGAAATGTTCACTTTTTTTTAATAATTGGTTCACCTGGCTCACAGAAACAAATAAATAAGACTTACAATAGATTCTTATCTTTCCTTGTACTTAAATGGTTATGTCTTGAGGACAGCCTCACCAGAGTCTTCTTTTATCCATTAACTTTTCAAGCAAAGAACATAAGTAGTCCAGTACCATGTGCACTACTGTATTCTAGCTCCTTTGGGTGAAATATCCTCACATGCGCTGAAGAAAGGCAATTAAGACTCACTAGATGGAAGATTCATAAAGCAAATGGTAGTCCTCACCTAATTTCTAATAAAAACTAATTATAGATGAAAAAGTAATTAGCCAGTGATGACCATGCTGCTACCACATGCCTTTTTAGACTGACTTCTGTTTTTTCTTGACTATTAAGGATGGATTTAAGTAGTTGTTGAAAGATCAGAACAACCCATCCACCACAAATACAGGGCTTAACGACCCATAACTAGAAGCCTCTCATGTTTCAATCAATACTGGCCAAGCCAGGGACTCGTGGATGATATCGATATAAAGTAATCAGATCTGCTTGTTTATAAGAATGTTGTCATTTAGGATGCACTTCAAAGATGACATAAGGTGAACCCTTGCGTTTTAGCTTTAATGCTCATTAAAAGTCTCAGTCTAGGAACAGATACGCTTCTTTATAGCCAGGCTATTAGAAGAGCTCTACCAACTGTCAAGGAAAAAAAGCTTTCAAGCTTTTGCTTTCATCCTACATTAGCCCACAAGAAAAAAGAAAAATAAAAAAGTGCATGGAATAATGTTGCCTTGTCAAGAAAAGAGGTTAGGATTTAGTCTTTATTGCTTTGTAGGTGCCATTCAAAAAGATTCTTTCCAACCCATACAAAACAGTACAAGGGATTTGACAGTTTTGTAAACAAGTTGTTAATGTGTTATCAAGGATCTCATACATCTGATCAATGGAAATGGATGAGTTTGAAATTAATAAAACTATTGATCTCATTCAAATAACTGACTATGTAGTAAACCTTAGCAACCAGTGCAAAAAGAAAAACATGCAAAAATGCAGATCAGCCTCAGGTAGTGTGTTCCAGCTACCATGATGCTGTTACCACATTTTCCTTATCCCCTCTTCAAAGAGGCAGGAATTTCTCAGCACCTTTAAGGAAGCAATTTAAGTAACCAAACCTTCCCTCCATCCCTCTTTCTAACAGCCACTTAATTACTTATTTTCCAGGATCTGTCTATACAGTCTTTTGTCAACAGGTAAGAGTCACTTTGAACTTAAGTTGTCTGGATATATCTGGTTTAGACCAGGAGTCCTGCAACCACATTTTAAAGCACTATGCTTGAGATACTAAGGCCTGCCCTTGAGAGCACTAGCTACAGGAAAGTAAACTGAAGCTGTGTAAGATTTAGAAAGCATGAATTTGTAAGACTACCATTTTTCAAAACCCCTTGGTCTCTCAAGATGATTCAGAAACTTGTGATTCCTTCCTTCTATTATGCACTTCCTCCATCAGCTCTTGTTCCTCTTTATTGTTTGAATGACTTCACAAAAGTCATTCCAGAGAGTAGTTGGAGTTTTTTTGTTTGGTTTCTAGGTTTGGGGGACTGGTGGTAGGTTGTTTGTTTTAAAACAATCTGCAGCAAATACGAAGTTCATATAAGGCCATTATGTCAAGGTTTAATTTCTTTTATCCAAGTAATTACAGTACTTTCCATGTACCTAAAGGACATTCATTTGATCCAATTGCTCAACAGCTTTAACATTACAAAATTAAAACAGTAAAACAGACTGAATGTACCCTGCAAGACTGGAACCAAATTTAAAACACAAAACAAGCCAAAACCCATATAAGATAGGAAACTCCTATCTTTCTTTTAAGACAAGATTTGCTTTTAAAGTCCGAGATGTTTAACCTGCTTTAGAATGTTCCCCCAGAAACTAAAATAGATGTTTTAACATCAGAATCCACAAACATGTATGTAAAGTACTTAAAGACACATGGGAAGCCATGTACAAATCAGCCATCAGGTATCTCAACTGATGAAATATGACGTATTGTCAAATGGCGTATACCTAGAAAACCTAAGGTGCAGTAAGATGCAAGTCAAAAGTCTGAAAGGAGGTTGCTTTTCCCCAGAAGTCATTTACCACCCTTAGAAAGCAAAACCAAACTTGCTTCAAGCAAGAAAACGCACCCTCAAGTAACCACATGGTACACAACAGCAATGCACCGTATTTTTCATACGGCATCAACACCTCTAAACTACTACAAGCCCAAAGAGCCAAAGGCAGGAAAGTCTCTACAGAACTAATGGCCTAAACAACGTTTAGTTCCTGAAGGTAGCTAGATCCTACACATCACCTTCCACTGTTCCAAGTTGTGTTACTTTCTTCTCCCTCAGACACAGGCCATAGCTAGAACTCAATGTAAGTAAAGTGTAAATTTTAGGATTTAATTTTTTTTTTTCCCCACAGCCTAATGAGCAGTGAACACAGCAGGAAACCAGTACTGCGTGCAGCTGTAATAGCTAAATATTTCACTTTTGTGCCAACAGTATACACGGAAAACATCAGAAGTCAGCAGTTGTGTGTTAGCGTAGTTTGACATTTAGCTTACAGTTATAACCCTCAGAGATGGAATAAACAGTATGCCAGTTAAACTTTAGCTTAAATTGACTCTACAAGAGAAGTCAGGCTACTAAAGTCTGACCAACTATTAGTAAGCCATTTTACTTTTGAACTGATGAATAGATAGCAGAAAACTTCATAATTCCTTCCTATGTGAGCAAGACTCAAATGCTGTTGCAACTGATGCAATCTTTAAAGCATCTTTATACAACTGTCACACACAAATCTTAAAAAAAAAACAAAACAAAACAAAATTCATCAGAATTTCGTGTGAAGTTCTTTAACTCCAACTACACAAATGCCATCTATACCTTAAGGAACACAAATTATGTCGTGCTTGAGTTGATGTGTTAGCTTAGGGAAAACAAACAAAAATTCTTCCTCTAGTACAAAAACACCTGATGACTTGAAGTACGCCTCCATATATTTATATTCAAGTTTAATGCAGACTGCCAGAATAGGAGCTCAGAAGAAAGCAAGAAAAGTGTCCTTCAAAACCATCAGCACCCCATTTTCCTTCTACTCTAAAGACCTAACAAACCATCTGACCTGTCTCTAACAGGTGCATCAGAACCAAGCAGTTTCCATTCATTAATAGTGTGCTTCACTCCAGAAATGAGTCAATATAGCTGCACTAAATGACTTTTCAACAAATCCTCAAAAACACCATCCTGTCCAAACCAGCCTGTTGTAAAAGTTCATCCTTGAAGCTCCCTTAACCAGACAGCCAGGCTGTTGTCAGTAAATACAAGGCACAAAGATTACATACATTTCAGAACAATAATAAACAGGACACACTGTCATTGACACACAGAAAGCACCAGGCATTGAACAGACTCACAACAGGGTGACAAACACTAGCCAGATGTACTACAGTGGTCTCTGAAATCTGGCTAATCTATCAAAAAGAGGAAATAAGTAGTACATTCTTCTTTCAACGATTCCAAAAAATAGAGCAGAGTCCAATTCTACATCTAGAATCTGAAAAAGAACCATCAACACTGCCTCCTGGTCAAAAGAAGTTACATAGAAATTTGCTGACAAAAACATAACTCCCCCATCCTTATTCAGCACCAGAGAGAAAACACCCCAAGAATAAAGGCAAATTATAAATACTAGACCATATAAAGCACTATCAAGCAATGAATACCATATATGTATTCAAAATACAACTCCTTGCCAAACAGAACCATCCCCTATACTAAGAAAAGCAACAGATGAGATCTCACAGCATTATAGTCTGAAACACTAGAGACACTGTAAAAAAGACTATCCCGTACTCACTTAGATTAACATCTAACAATTGTACACCCACTTCTTGCTGATAAGTTACCACACCAACCTCGCTCTTTTGCCTCTACCTCTAGAATTATCAAGATTTCTGCTACTTCAGTTACAAAGCAACTAACACTGAAGTAATGTGTGTACCCTCAAGAGATAATACTAATTTACACTTTGCCAATATTCTTCATAGGTACCTGTCATGAGGAATGCAGGGATGCAAAAATCCTGCATTACACTTCAGAGTACAGAGGACTAGTAAAAGTCTTCTTCTAGTAAAAGTTTCTTCTTGTTCCTCAGCACAAATCTATTTTCCTTAGCTTGTCCCTATAAGCTCTCTAGACAATATTTCTTTCACTGTTTCCAGTGCCATTATATACCTTCCAAAGTAAACTCTGAGATTGTCTGAAATGGCAAGCCCAGCTCTCCCCACACTGAAGATGTTTCAGCCAACTCCCCAATTTACTTGTTTCAATTGCTCTCCATGACTATTCTTCCTTTAGCTGAGGTACAGCTTATTTTCCTGGACTACTAGTCAGTTTTCTAGAAAAACTTGAATTCACATATAAGGCACTTCAGCAATAGAGACAACATATCTACATATAAGACAACTCTTATTGTAAACTTCTCTTACATCAGTACTTGTCCAATAAGGAAAAAATTGAGAATACTGTTTGAATGATAAGGAGAAAAAAATGGACAGTTTTGCCACACATTCACACAAACTTGTATTACTCGTTATTACAGCATTCAGTTCAGAAAAGTAGAGTTCCCTTTTTTGTAATAAGTCACAAGAAAATTTTCCCCAACCATTTCCACTTAATGTAGACTTTTTCCAACTGTTTTCATGGGACCAAGACAGATTGTTCCTCATTATAACCTAATACTCCAATGTAACCCAAAATCCCAAAAAAGTCTAACACCTAAGAGGAAAGAAAAAAAAAATGTGGAAAGTTTTTACTTACTGGAGATATGACTGCCAGTTTACTTTGTTTGCCCGAACTTCAGCAGCTTTGGCAGCAATGATGTTTGTTGGGACAGCAGCATCTACAGCACCTCGGATATCCATCTTAATTGATAATTAAAGTGTACCTAAAAATGCAAGTCAGATTTGAGACCTCATTAAAATACTAAAGAGCTGAACTTCTGTCCAATATTTCAAAGAAATAAAAAGGAAAACCTACTTTCACATGTTCTGTTCCCTAAAACTGTACTAGGTACTTCTTGAGAAATCAAAGTTTTGTAAAATATCTAAAAGATTACTTCCCTGGAACAAACAAAAGGAACCCATACTTACATGCTAAACTGTAACAAATCACAAGTTTGCTAAAATAAAAGATATATGCCATTACTAAATAACTCCTAGTCTTTTAAACTCTTCAACAATCAAAGTTATTTGAATAAAAACTTCTCTCCTGCAATGTCCAAGTAGCCCTACAGATAACAGAAGCTGTCTTTCTTCCAAATCAGGGTTAAAACTCAGTGCCGCTCCCACACATTAGGGCTGACTTCATTCAGGTATTTGTCTACAAGTATTTAGACATTAGAAACACATGAACAACTTCAGAAAAAAAAAAAAAAGTTATATAAATTAACAACCAAGTTAGACAGACTAACAAGAAAATTTAAATTATCATTGTCCAGAAAGCAAACTCAGAAATAAATACAAAAGCTCTTCCTCAGAACATACTACATTACCATAGACAGTGACCTTCAGCACTTCTCCTTTCTCCTTCCTTTATGGTTTAATCTCCACCTGACTTCGATGCCAAAACAAGAAATGTGTTTGCAGAAGCTTGAGACCCAGCCAGAGCTGGAATTCATTACAACCTATACCGCATCAAGCCTCTCCACACAGCCTGCTTCTGGACTTTTTTGGCTCCCTTTACAGAAGCAAGAACAAACCGGCACATTCTGCCCCATCCCTAACAAGCATACCTCGTTTGTATGACTGAATGAAAACATGCTTCAAACAAAAGAAAGGAAAAAAAAAAAAAAAAAGAAAAAAAAAAGGAACTACTCCGAGGGAACAGGAGCAGCAGAACTGTCCTCCCTTTGAAACTACTTCTGTCAGCAGACACCCACTACAACGACATCGTTTAACTATGGCTTTCAATGACCACTAAAGGTTTCGAGCTCTGACATGATCCGGACAGCGCTATTTAAGTACTCTTAGAGCCGCAGAGGGCAGGGTGGGTGACAGGGTTTCAGCAATACACACCAGCCGAAGAAGCCGAGAGGCGCCTGGGGCAATGAGGAGGAAGGAACATGGCACCTTGTCCCGCCACTCCCCGCACAAACTCGCAGACCCGGCCGCCTCACGAGGTGCCCAAGCCCTGGGGGAAGCCGCGGAGCCCTTCAGGCGGGCGGGCCAGAGCCCCCCGTGAGAGGTCCCGACGACCCGGGGACGATCCCCCGTGAGAGGCCCCGACGACCGCCCCCCCCCCCCGCCCGCCCCCCCCCCCCCCGTGGAGGGCAGCTCTCACTCACCCCAGGGGCACGCCGGCGGGTGTGGGCTGTGGGAGGGAAAGGCCCGGCAAGCCCCGGTAGCCCGGGTACCCGAAGGCCGCCGCTGTACTGCGTTGCGCTGCGCTCCTCTCCCCCGCCCTCCGCCACCGCCGTCACATGACGCCGCTCACCTGACCGCCACGGCGGCCTCCGAGGGACAATTCACCAGCCCCGGCCCCCCCAACAGCGCGGTGGGTGGGGCGTGCGCCCGGCCGCGAGGGCGGGAGCTGCGGCGTCGCTGCCCGCCTCCCCCCCCCCCCGCCATGGGACTGTGGTGTAATGTGTGTAGATGGCTGCACGTATTTAATTGTCTACACGTCTTTAGAGTACATACTTACATATGTGTTATGACTTTATGTGGGAAAGATGGCTCTTCCCCACAGCTGGAGAACAGCTGGGTGTTCCTGGGCCCCTGGTAGAGAGGCCCAACGGCCTGTGACACCTCCATGTCACGACGGGTGTGACAGGCTGCTGTCTCACACCTCTCCTTCACCTTCTGAGCTGCACCAGGCTCCTTCTTCCTAAGGCGTATCCCAACCCCACACAGCTTCTTCCTTTTTCTTTTTTTTTTTTAAAAAAAAAAAAAAAAGAAAATGGCCTGTCTATGTTGGACTCTGTCTCTAGAAGCAAAAGGAGCAGGAAAATTTTCAGACTGAAAGCTATAGTATTTCAGAAACTGCAGGCTTAAATTTCCATGCTGCTCAGAAAAAGAACTTCTGTCACAGGCTGCTGAAGTTTTCCAGTCATACGGGGATGAAGGGCATGGGCACGCCACTCCTGATCAGACGTGAGCCTGAAGAGTAATTCTGCTGACATATAATTCTGCTGACATTACCTGGGGGTGTTGGTGGACAGCCGGCTGAACATGAGGCATCCTGGCCTATATCAGGAATAGCATGGCCAGCAGGAGTAGAGAAGTCATGGTGCCTCTGTACTCGGCACTGGTGAGGCCTCACCTCAAGTACTGTGTTCAGTTCTTGGCCCCTTGCTACAAGAAGGACATTGAAGTGCTGGGGCGTGTCCAGAGGAGAGCCACCAAGCTGGTGAGGTGTCTAGAGAACAAGTCATATGGGGAGAGGCTGAGAGACATGTTTAGTTTGGAGAAGAGGAGGCTGAATGGGGACATCGCTGCCCTCTATAACTACCTGAAAGGAGGCTGTAGAGAGATAGGTATTGGCCTTTTCTCCCAAGGGAATAACGACAGGAGCAGAGGAAATGATCTGAAGTTGCGGCAGGGGAGGTTTAGATTAGATATCAGGAAGAATTACTTCACTGAGAGAATAGTCAGGCACTGCAACAGCCTGCCCAGGGAGGTGGTGGAGGTATTTAAGAAATGTGTAGACATGGCACTTCAGGGCATGCTCTAGTGCCCGAGATTGTTGGTTTGTGTCTGTCTGTGGGTGGGGTATTTTTGTTTGTTTGGGTTTTTTTTTTTTGTGGTTGGAGTTGATGATCTCAAAGGTCCTTCCAACCATGAAGATTCTGTAATTCTGTAATAAGGAGGAAAGGCAGAGAAAAGAGAAATAGGCCAGAGAGTTTTGTATGTGAGTGGATCATGATAGCCAAGGTAGATGCTGGCCTAGAGATGTCTACAGTGAACATCTTATTTTGCTAGGATCTCTGTATTTTCCATTTAGAGGGTAGCATGTTCTTTAAATTATACCTGGCTATTACTTTTATTCAAGAATCACAGAATTGTAGGGGTTGGAAGGGACCTCTGGAGATCATCTAGTCCAACACCCTGCCAAAGCAGGTCCACCTAGAGCAGGTTGCACAGGAACATGTCCAGGTGGGTTTTGAATCTCTCCAGAGATGGAGACTCCACACCCTCCCTGGGCAGCCTCAAAGTTCCAGGGTTTGACGGTTCCAGTGCTCTGCCACCCCCAAAGCAAAGAAGTTTTTCCTCATGTTGAGGTGGAATTTCCTGTGGTCCAGTTTGTGCCCATTGCCCCTTGTCCTGTTGCCAGGCACCACTGAAAAGTCACCCTTTCTCTTGACACCCTTTAGATATTGATAAGCATTGATAAGATCCCTTCTCAGTCTTCTCTGGGCTAAACCCTCAAGCATGGTTTTCATTACTGTGCTACTGATTGAGTATACTTCCACCGTAAGACTTTTTTCCTTCAAAAGTGATCTTCCTTCATACCACAGTAACATTGTTGATTCCTTGATAACATGGCCACTGAGCTTAGACCCCGGGCGCAGTCCAAGTAACAGCATTTGCATTTCTTTACACTTTACCAAAAGGAAGCTCTCTAAGCCGTGCGCACACCGTGTGTCATCTAGGCTGTAGTGAATACAGACATTAATGTGATTCTGTGGATTACCCAGCACATGGTGCCTTGAGGTTTAATCTCACACGTTTGTGTTCTTACAGGTTGCTTACATGCATTGGTAAAAAACACTTGCACAAATCCTGTTCTCTAGCATAGAAATCTCCACACAATCTTGAAGAGAAATCTGTTACTTCAAGAGCTTATTTGAATCTGATTTTTATTTCAGGGCTGATTGACAGAATTTGCTCTTATTTTAGCCAGCTCCTCTTTTATAAGTGTTTTTAACTGCTGTCCTGTGGCATTCTGCATTTCCTCCTTCTGCTCTGCCTTTTCATGGCATGTCTCACTCACTGCTCTTCTTAGTTCTGGCATCAGGCACCTGGAATAAACATATTCACCTTTTCCACAGTCATTTCAAATCACATTACCATTGGTGATACGTATGACTCCACCTGTTTTACAAAGAAACCAAAGCATAAAGGGTTCACAAAGTAATCTGAACAAGGGTTGAAGTTTTTTAAATGGGACTTGCAGAAGGAAGCCATTAAAGGCCTGTACAGCAATCCTGTAAGCTACCATTGAGCCTTTATTTAAACTTGGAGGCACATCAGGCTTCCCTTCTGTGAAATTTAGTCAGTTGTCCACATTGATACTTTGATACTGCCCAAACCCCAAAATGTCCCAGCACTGAAAACACTGATGACTTAGTGCCTTCTCTTACCTAAGCCACGTATGGCATTCTTCCACCTTCACCCTTCAAAGCTCAGTCCAATAGCCATTCTCAGAATTTAGGAAACCCATAGAAACTGGGTCAGCACCTCTGAAGGTGTAGTCCCAACTACCAGTTTTAAGACAAAATATTATAATTAATATTAGGATTATTAAGCATTGGAATGGGCTGCCCATGGAAGTGGTTGAGGCACCATCCCTGGAGGTATTTAAAAGACAGGTAGACGTAGTGCTTAGAGGCATGGTTTAGTGATGTTTTTTATCAGAGTTAGGTTGATGGTTGGACTAGATGATCTTAAAGGTCCCTTCCAACCTAGACAATTCTATGGTTCTGTATGTGTCCCCATCGTGTGCCCATCCCTATGACTGGCAGAGTAACAGCCCAAATATTTGCCGAGGCGTGCAAAGCCATTCCTTCTGCTGGGGATCACCCATTTCCAGGAAATCATCCAAAACACTGGATGGCGGTCTACTTTGCACAGCATATTTCCCCCACCCCTTTAGCACACTTCTGCCTTAACCCAAGCACCAGTACCCAAATACTCTTTCTGAACCTGAGTACATGTATATGCAGCCGCTATTCCCAGGATTGTTCAGCACTTTATAGTATGCAGTGTTCAAGTGAGAAAAAAAAAATTCATGTTTTCAATCTGGTGCCCAATGTGATCTCTTATTTGGACCATGCAGTAGGTCATTAGTGGTCTTTTTTTTTTTCACAGCGGACTTTTTTTGCCTAATTGCACCACCTGTAAGAGTCTAGCATCATCCATTCAGCCTGGCTAAAAGAAGACAGTTTGCTCTTTGAAGTCGAAACTTTGATACTGTGGCAACACAGTCATTTTTCTATAGAAAATAACTTTGAAAAGATGTGATTTGGCATGTTGACTGTCATGAGTGGCAGACTCTGGCTCTGTTATTCATTTCACAGGCGACTGAGAGGCTACAGCAAAAATATTTTCCTGTAACCTTGGAGTGAGGTGCAATGGCTGAAAGTATGCATCCACTGCAGAGAGTATGCATCCATTAGCAGAGAGAGAAATGCAAAGAGAGGAGAAATAATTGTAATAGCAACTAATTACATGGATTTTTTTTTTTAACAGTAGTTCCAAGAGGCATTTAGGGAACTACCAAAGAGTAAACATGGCATCCATGCCGGTCAAGTTAATAGAGTCTCTAGCAGAGGAATCACATTAGTGAACACAACGTACCATATTAGAGAATACAAACAATATATTGCACTTGAATATACCTGTATAATAATAATATACTTAATTTGTGGGGTTTTGCCACAGGGGCAGTCGTGTCTCACACCTCTGCTGGAGTTCTTCATGCATGTGGACAAGGTTGGTGCAGGTAGACTCCATCCACTTAGTTTTCCAAGAGGCATTCAGTGAGATGCATTTGCAGGTGCTCTTAGAAAAATAAACTCTACTATGTTAAAAGGAAAGGTCTGTGCATTGAACGAGATGTGTACAACAGAGGACAGGAAGAAATGATCAGCTTTCACAGTGCAGAAGGGTCTTCCACAGAGGGCAAAAGGCATCTGGCCAGATTCTGTGCTGTTCAGCACACTCACAGATATTTAAGAAAGGAGGTAAATAGCAAAGTGAAAACTTGGCCGATGGTAGTGCTACTCCTGTGACAAGCACACAGATAATCTCTGAGCCACCTCGCCATAGAATGGGGGGTGTGCTACAGATTTACCTGTGCTCTTGTCTCCCATCTGACAAACGCTTGGGCACATCTGAAAGATTTCGCTCAGTGTGAGTCCCATGAGGCACTCTCTGTGTTAAGGAACTTCATTGCATTGCAAGGGTAGGCTTTGAGAAACATAAGCGTTACATAGTCATTACAGGAACCTGTCTCATGTGTGCCTGTCATCACTATGACAGCAAGAGGCCATCCTCAGCAACCAGTGCAAACCTATCACATGTCATCAGCTTGAGAGAGTACTTCATGTTGCCTGAGTCGTGCTGGTTGATTCTCTGAACTGGATCTTGCTAAGGGGTAAAGATTGGAAAAGTGCTGTGCTCCAATTTTTTGGTGAGCATCTATCCTTTAGGATTCAGGTGCTGCAAAACAATGCTCATTTAGGTAATTTTGGTCACGTCAGTGCTTGTCCATTAACTCCTGGCAGCGCAGCTTCACTTGAAGTTGCTATATTTAGATAACTATTGATGTGTGAACCACAGACAGAAAAATGAAATGCATATCAGCATGCAGGGATAAAAGTCATCAGCTGCCTGGATCACAAAGACTAAAAATGTTCAATAGTTTAATGGTAAAAACTGAATGCAGATGAGTCATCCTTACAGATAGACTAGAGACAATTGGATCGTGAGAGTATTTTCCTGTTCTCCTTTCCTTTTTGTAATAAGAACAATATATGATTGTCTCTCATATATTCTGCAAATCACCGAATTGTTTTGCACACCTGCCATTTAACCTTTCAGCATTCTGTACATCACCTGCCTGTCTCCCGCATGTCTGTACAAGTTTTTAACATGTGTAGAAGAAACAGCTTGGAAAGTTTATCCAAGCAAAACATACTTAAAACGTCAGGAAAAGTGATCACATTTCTGTAATTCACAGAATTTTATTGACAAATAAAAAATCAAACATGGCAAAATTTGTAAAAGAGGACATGTACACCATACACTAGAGAAACACAGAGACTAACCTCAGCTTTAAGAGCTACCATTCCTAAAACTAGTACCTCATTTTACCCTAAGGTTATTCATCCAGGGATTGGGATCAGATCTTCTGAGTGCTCAAGCTTCTGCTTTTCCAAAACTTAAAACCTGTTATCCCAGAGCAATGTAGAAAGGAACAGCATGTACATCATGTGACAAGAGATGGAGGAGAGCTTCTTAGCATGACTTCTCTCAGCATGAAGCCCCTATGGGTGTATTGCAAGAGTAGGACACGTTTCTTCTGTCACAAAACTAAGTGCCAGGTGCACTTGGTCAGCAGACCCTAAGTAAAACCTGTTATTTTTTGGCAAAGGGGATTCTATTGCAGGAGAGAGGCAGGAGCAGAGAAGAAATAACTACATTCCAGATATGCTTGGGTGTTCCAAGAGGGAAATATTAGAGGGAATCTAGCAGGTTTTGTAGCGTATGAAACTTGAAGCTTTTTTGAGCATCTGTGGCTAATTCCATGCAACACTAACGTAAAGTACATCTTTGTTTTCCAGATAAACCGAGGCAGAGAAATATGAAGGAACTATATCTCAAGGTCACACAAATGGGGAAAACCAAAGAACGTCTTGTTGTAAATCTAAAATACTCCTTTCCCCAAAGCACTGCTCCACAGTATGGAAGAAGACAATACTGCAAAGTAGCAATAAACCTACAACAATCTGTCTCTAATGCAAGGCGAGAAGAAATATATCATAATGTCTCCATCGTTGCATCTTCCAGCACCTTATCTCGTACACTGTGTCTAAAGGCCTGAAGAGAAGGACTGTTTGTTGTCTCCCAGAAGGTACGATTTGCTCTTTTTTTCCACTGGTAGAAATCATGTATTCTATGTCTAAATTTCCGAATAAAATATATAGAGCTAGTTATTTAAATAATACTTTGTATTTTGTATATTTATTTATAATTTTAAAAATACGTATTTCAACTACAGAGAAGAAGAATACAGTCACTGACTTTCTTAGCCCTTTTGATGCAGTTTTGATGAAGCAGTTTTCTTAGCCCTTTTGATGAAGTTTTTTTCTTGAAAAACTTCACATCCAGGGTGCTACTTTGGGCGTTTTAGTTGTATGGAACAAAGGAGCGCAACAGCTTTTGAAAAATCTCATTGGACATCTACATATGTCTTTAGGTACCCAATTTATCTCAAAAAAAAAAATCTAGCATGAATTGATATTGCAAGGAAGTATGAAGATTACTCACATACTGGAGCAAATCCAAATGATTTCTGATGACCCACTGATTGATACACAACTAACTTCTTACTCAGGAGAGAAAACACTCCGACATATGTAATTTTTGAATGGACTTGACTTATTTTATAGTTCTAGTTTCTCCTTATTTTCATCTTATGGGTTTCCCATTTAATCTGTCTCTTCTGGCAGATTTCATGATCTCTCTCTCTCAGGCATCAGGAAGGACCCATGGGACAGCGAATGGGGGACGCCAGATTCTTTTCTGTCTTGTCTAAGGGTGGAGGGTTGTCGCACAAGAGGCTTCCTTTCACAGACACAGAGGAAGTGAGGAGATATCGACATTTTTTTCTGAGTAATTATAGCAAGATTGGCCACTGTGAATAGGATTTTTACTGATTCACCTGTCTGTCTTTTCTCCTCTTACTTTATCTTCATTTTAGTGTCTGTATCATTGTGAGGGATCATTATTCTGTGAATATCTTTTTAAACAAGGAAATCCTGCTTGCTGCAACCAATATAGAATTTTCTGTCTTCTAGGTCTTAGAACTTGGCTCATTTTTCCTTTAAATTAATCAGATGCTGGTCTAAAGGATCTGGTAAATCTAATACACCACAATTTTGCAAATGTTGTACCAGGCAATCCTCTGATTGCTCCACCACATCTTTGAAATTAAATTTTGCATGCTCAATTAAGGAACCACATATATCTTATCTTCAAGGGAAGCGGTGTTTTCAAAAGAAAATACACTAACATTTTATTGAAATTAATACATCTCCAATTTTTTCCCCCAGAAGAATGGAATAATGCTATATTGTCAGAAAACTGAAAGTGAAGTACTGTGCAGAAACAGGAACAGAAAGGCCAGAACAAAACTAACTATTTATAGCTGGGGTTAAAATAGTAGAGTACATTATTTTAGGGAGCAGGGACAAGTGTTTCTCTCTGTCTCATGAACATGTGCTTCTGTATTGAAATCTGGAGGGTCTCAGAGCCTCCAGCCCATCTTTGCAGCCTACAACATCTCTCCTCCCGTCATCGTCAGTCTCTGCTCCTTTGTGCTCTTTGCTGGACGAGGGGGTCAGCAGCTGAACATGTAGAAGGATCACCCTTTTCTGGGAAATTGCTGCAGTAGCAGGTGAAATAAAGCCCACCTCTGTGTTAAAATAAAAAATAAATAAATAAAAATAGATTCTCTAACTTCATCCTTTCCCACAAAAAAAAAAAGAGTGGGGTCAGAGCAGTAGGTTCTTGGAGGAAGAAGGAAATGCTAAGCAGACAGACAGCCTGGCCAGAAAAGAAGGTGGTTACCTAAATCTCAGCAGTAACTCTGCCAAAGGTGGACTTAATACCAGAGCTTACACAACAGCTCTCTTACTATATGATGACTTCTAGTGCAATTCAGCTCGTCAAGCCAGGTGCTGGAAAAAAGTGTTCTCTCATTTTTCTTTATTTTTCTCCTCGGCACTTCCTGGATTTCTCTGAAAAAATGACAGAGATGCGACCAAGGCACCTCTACTCACAAGAAGTGCTATGGGGGCAGGTACCTTGTATCTACAATGCTGAATTGTCAAAACTTTTGACACTTGGCAGAAAAAAATGTTGGTTTAGACATATTGTTCAACTTGGAAAAAGACTTAAACTTCCAAAAGAGATAGAATATCCCATCAGACACTTTCAAAATGGAAACTCTTCTTTGTCTCCCCATTTATAATAACTTTTCATTTAGATGTTTTTAGCTCATTCTAATAAAAATACTAATTTAAAATATAAAATTGTTAAAACTGGCAGCATTTTGGAATTATGAATAAATTAAAATGATTGAGACTTTCCCATGAATGCTGACAAGCCTAAGAGCTTGACTTTCTGCTGCCTCTAAGATAAGATTTTTTAGAAGACTCCTAAATGCTTTCCCACAGAAGAAGCACTATTATTTGCGTAGCTCTCATTATAACAGCATTGCTAATGTCCAGAACTATAAATGATGTTTAAACAATTATTTGAATAAAAAAACTCACAATCCTTTAATATTCCTCCTAATTTTTCTGTGATTCTCCTATCTGTATTTTGAACAGCACAAAAAACAAATAGCGATTGAATGTTGACAAGCAGAAGGCAAAAGCCTGGCAGCCCTCTGTAAAGCTAAAAGAAATAATCTATTAATAATCTACCTGGAGTCTTAGTCTTTATATTTAGCTTGTCTCTATCCGCAGACGTGGCTGCTGCTCGTGTGGTGTTTTCACTGGGGCTGGAGGGATTACCAAGAGACCATCTGTTCAGGCGGCAAGAAAAAACATGATTGACAGGTGCCACTGACCTAAGACAGACATCTCCACTTGGTGCTGCTTGCAGAGTACAACCTCCTGCTGAGTTGCTTCTTCCTTCAAGTTGTAAGCAAAATATGTTCCCTCTGAGGTGACAAAGTGCATTTTGTGATTGTTACAGCCTGTCTCTCTGACACGTATTCAACTGCTTCTTCCTCCATTTCAATTTACTAAAACCTACGAAGTCGTAAATCTAATCTCTAAGCTGGCACGATGCTGAGGGGAAGAGGCACTGCAGATATCTGAGGGCAGATAATCCTGTTTGTCTCCAGAACTGTGGAGGCTGCAGGGAGAACTGGCAAGCTGCAAGAGGCCCTGACGTTTGCTCATCGGTGTAAGGACGAGCCATCTCTATGTTGTTGTCATTCAGCCCCATCTCTGGGATCTGGTTTTGTTTCATCGTTAAATAAAAGTCGTGCTTTTCCAAGGAAGGTTATTGTAAAGTTGGATTCAGGAACAGCCTTTTCATTTCTCGATGTGGAGGCAAGTTTTACTCTACTTCAGGACACACAGCTACCGTGCAGACAACTGTCAAGCAAAGGAGACCCTCCAAAATGAAGATGAAGAGGATATTAAAGCAGCACAGTGGATTTTCAAGGTAAGACAAAATCCAGGGTTATCCAAATGTCCTGAAGGAGGGGGGAAATAATGTATCTGGAAAGAAGCAGGAAGAGTTAATGTAACATATAACAACCGTAGACTATTGTCACCAAGACATCCGTATTCCTTTAGTGTTCCTTTATTCCTGAGCATCATCCTCTGCCCCGTGTTCCTTAGTGTGTTACAGCCATAGTGACAAAGAAGGTGGTGATCCACCTTCCTGTTAAGTGTCTGCTTTCAAACAACATATTAAACACATCCATCTAACTCCTAAAAATGATTCATACCTTGCGGAGCTAGACTGTGGTTAAAAGGGTGAGGGAAAACATGCTGCTTCATGATGTTTAGACACTGAAGAGGTCTGCATTTTTTACTGATGGTTTTTATTGGTAGTTAACAAAAGAATATATCCCAAAGAAATCAAACACAGAAGAATCATAGAATCATAGAATGGTTTGGATTGGAAGGGACCTTAAAGATCACCTAGTTCCAACCCCCTGCCATGGGCAGGGACACCTCTCACTAGAATACTAAAATCTATTAGGGTATTACAGTAAGTCCCGTCTAGTGAACCTATAGAGCTGAACCATTTTCCTTAGTGAAAACAGTCATCTATCCTCTAGATTTTACCCAAAGCCTGGAAGTTGCCTGAAGGGTGAACCAATGTTATTTATGGTGAGGAGCCCACTCCTGTGCAGCTCAACAGGAGCAAGAGAGACAGGTGCAAGAAACCGTATCTCATTAAAACGTTGGTGCAGAAATGGTGCACCCTGGTGCATGGTACAAAAGATAATGTGACAGAAAGTCAAGCACTCTTAGAACGACAAAGTTGGGGTTTTTTTCAGACTAACTCAGCACCAGAGTGGAGACGTAATAAGGCAGCCAGTCAAGGTTGTTGGCAGGGTTCGTGAGAGGCAAGATGGGGGAAGCAGCCATTCCTCATTCCACATCTGCCCTACAGACATTCAAGTTAAAGCAAGAACTGGCTTCTCCATCCCATCTTCTTAGCCAATGCACATCTGTTTCCAGGAGGCCATTTCATTTGAATTACAGGAATACACTAATCAGAAATCCTAAATGATTTTTGCTGAGAAATACTCAGCCTGCTTTGTCACTATCAGGAGACTGTTTCTGATAATGAACCAAGTACACTCCATTCAGAATTTCAGGTCATTCTGTCTCATTATCTGTCCATTTAGCACACAAGCCTGGGGACTTCTTGGCCTTCTTGAAGCCAGAGGAGGCTTTGTCACAGGCGCAGTGGCTCCTGGATTTAACCCTTGGTAGTCATACCTTCTGAAACCCATATACTGAGTTCTTCACAAATCCGTTCATCCTGGGTGAATCATTCCTTTCACCTTGGTGATTGCTTTTATGGCTCTTGCCTGAAGTCATAGTTTATTGATGAGTCTTTGAGAACATGGTGCACAAGACTGAGTCAGGGCCTCGCAGAGGACAACATATTATTTCTCTGTGCCGTGAAAGGATTTATCTGCAGAGGGACCTAGATGACACAGCAAGGTTCAGGGCCACTTACTGTCCATAGTTCCTTAAACACCAGTTCTGTCAGCTTCCTTTCTCCTGCTGGCTATCTGTCCCATTTACTTTGTTCTGTGCTTATGTTTCTAAATGCTGATGTGACTCTCATCTCTGGTAGCAGGGACAGTGGGCAGGGACAGCCCAGGAGATGCTCTATAACCACTTCATGAGCTCAGCTGAGGTGAAATTGCTGACATGAGGAAGATCTTTTATGAGTCTATACACTCTGGGGCAACATGCCTCCAGAACTTCATAAACCCTATCAGCCAATGAGCCTTTCACATATGTAACGTAAGCTACGTTACTAGTAGTTAATGAATCTACAAGGACTGTGTTAGCAATAGGAAGTTAGAAAACTTATCCATCTAGAAATGGGGACAGCCCTAAGGCTGGGGAACTAAAATAAATGCAGGCTTTACTTCACATTGGAAAGACATACCTTTCTTTTTTACTGACGGGGAATCAAGGCACAGAGAGTTTACCTGATTTCCCAGGTCTTAGGAAATAAGCTTGAAGTTTGTAAGGTTCAAGACCAGTTTGTCAGTTACGCTCCCAGAATAGAAAAGATCACATTAAAACATTTTTGTTTTTTTTTTTCCCTGGTGTCGTTGAAGCCTGCAGAAAGTTCAAATTCTTTCTGTTACAATTTTTCTATATGTGACACTGATCACTCTAGGCAAACTATGTCTTCAGACTGATAAATTTGCTTGACTGACAGGGACTTTCATCAGACTGATTCCCCAGTATTCAGTAGTTCCCATGTTCCCTTCAACCTTCAATGAAGTTTTGAATTTGACTTTTTTGAATGTGGGCAGTGGCTGCTTCTGAGAGCAAGTTGCCATCTAATTCAGTATGCCAAAATGGAAACATTAAATAAAATGGGATTAAAGAGGGAAAAAAAAAAAAATCTTTTAACAGAACACTTAACACTTGAATTAGGTTTATTTATTCTTTAACGTGCTTTCAAAGAGAAACTGAATTACAAGAGAAATGTTTTTGAAAAGTGGTAGGCAGAATTTAAAGGCCTTTTAAGTTCTCTTCATGACATTTAAATTAACGCAGTGAGTTATTTCTAATCTCCATTTGCATTGCTTAAAAAGCCTTTCTGTCTGACATGTTTGCACCTTGATTTATAAATGTGCTAAAAAGCAAAAGTGAATAAACTTTTTATGAGTCTCAACACAAAGATGCAAGGACTTGCTTACCAGCTTACTTACCCAGAGCTAACCCAGACCCATTCTTGTCTGCTCCAAATGTACTTTTTGCCAATTAACAAAATTAACACCCCAGAAACATTACACTATGCAGGGAGATAATGAGAGGCTACAAATATATCCCGATATTTTCCAATGACAAAATTTGCCAAAGTCCTTTTACACAGAGCTCATTGCCATCATTTCCTCAGAAAAGGATGAGAATGTTCTCCATGAAGATACCACATTTTAGTTGACGTCCACGTTACATCTAGATGGGATCCATTTATCTTCTATAATGTAATTATGGTTTCTAAGCATACAGGCTCCAGATTTGGTTGGTTTTGCATGATTAATACACCTACAAACAATAAGTAACTGGGCAAGCACAGGTAGGACAGCAATGCCAGACCTCTGAGGGTACTAATAAGTGTTAATGGCCCTGACCAGCATCACCTGGGGCCTCCATGCTCACCTAAGGCCCCAGCAGCTCTATTTAAGCTCAGCCCTGGCAACCTCCTCCTTCCCTGCCTGAGCATTGCTGAAGGAGTACTGGTCTCCAGCTGAGGGACAGTTATGCCTCATTTGGTGATGGAGCTACCTGGGTGAGACCTTAACCCCTATCATAGGCTGATTTCCTTGCTTGATCTTGGCTGTCCCTTGTCAGCGTGGGCTTGCTAAGTGATTATAGGACCTGATCTTGGGGGGAGATTGCCTTCCACTTTGCTGTAATATTGCCTTATGATCTAGACCTTGCTTGGGACATCTTCACGTCTGTCCCATTTGCCTTGCTCAAGTACTGTGGGGTGGGCTGTGGGATCCCCTTGGCTTCCAGTTCACCTTTCCCAAGGGAGCAGCCTTGTTCTTGCTGCTCCCAGGCAAGCAGAATCCTTTCCAGCTCCCCTTGAGAATTGCCTTACCTGTAAGGGCTTTCTCTCCTCTGCTCCCCAAGGCATGGAGCAGAGAGGTGAAGAAAAGCACAGCATGAAGTTAGAAGATGTGTGGCCAAGGAAAGGCAGAGAACAGCTGTTAAGCTTCCTTTAGCATCAACCTTAAGCCAAGACTTAATGAAACCCCAGTTATACCAGCATTGCCTTTCTGCTTGCCAAGTCCTCCCCGTTCGGGTTCTGTGTGGGAGACCAGTCAGAAACTGAAATGGATACAAGTGTGGTGTGTGGAGGAGCAGCTCAGGGGAAGTACGGCATCCTTTTCCCTTCATCTAGCTAATCTCAGCTCTGCAGAAATCCTTTGGGTTTGCAGATGTCAAACATTATTCCATGAAGTGCATGTAATGTGGAAGTCACTCGTGACCATGCATAGTTCATCTAAATTATTTGGCAACTGCTGTGAATCATGAGTTGTTGGATAAAATAAGGATCCATTCACAAACAACTCAAGAAAGGTCAAAAATCATAAAATGTGTTATTTGCAAAGGACAGCCTGTCAGTTGAACGATTGTGCTGCTCTGCCAAGTACTCCAGTGTCTTCAGGTGATGAGTGCTATCAGTCATTAATTAGTATTGCTGTTAACAGTCCCTCTGAAATCAGATGTTTTCTTTATCTTTTTTAAGAGTAGACAAAGTCCTGCTATGAATTAATAAACTCACCTTCTTCAGTCAATATAGTCTCTCCCAAGGACATTTTCATGCCAGGAGTGTTTATTTGGTGAAGCTTGTTTTTCATACTTAGTCACAATAGCATTTGTATGTCCTAAAGCTCGTGATTGTGTTGTAGGGTGTTAGGAACAAACCAAGCAGTAACCTTCTTATACCAAGAACACATTCTCTCTCTGTTCTTTTGAACAGGCGCTGTGCTTAGCTAAATAGGCTGCAGCATAGTTTAATAGTCACACTTTATCTAATTCTTATGTTCGAGATGGGCAGGGGATGCAAACTGTATGGCTGTGGGTTGAATCACTTGGGAGATGACACTCTTCACCTTTGCCAAGACAGTTATTCTTACGCAGCAGATGTAAAATTTGAGACATGTTTGATGCCCTGTTTTATTCAGGAACAATATTTTGGAGACAGACAGAATTCTGGGAGAGAAATAGGAGTATTACCACTTTGTGACCATTTGTGAGCATCTAGTCTTATTGACAACTTTGATAATACAGTATACTTTTAGGTAGGGAAAAGAGTGGGTATTTTGCTGAATAGTTATAAATTAAGATAATGAGGTGAAATCATATGCAGTTGGTTTTAAAGGTAAGCAAAATTATTTTCTAGGACAAGCTGGAGAGCATTATCTCCCTGCGGTCTTGTGTGCTGGTTAATTTTGTTTTCTTCATATGTATCCTTTATAACAAGGGTTTATCTTGTTCCTGAAGTGTTTTTACTAGTTAAGAAAGGGCTACTCCTGCGTATTTTTTGCAGACTGTATCAATCCTTTTGAGACCTGCAGTGTCCAGCAAAATATTGGTGCCTATCTCAACTGCAGACCTATTAGGAGAATTAAGACCCGTCAGCCCCTAACCCTGCAGGAGGGGTCAGGTAGAAACAGGAAGCGCTTTCTCTTGTTTGCAACAGAATTCCTCCAAGGAAAAACTTGTTTCGTGTACTGCTGCTTTCAGAAGTCACAAAGCACTCCCCGGGCACGAGAGGCAATATTTCAGGGTTACTCTATACCCAGTTCTGTATAGCACTTATTAGGGTCAGGTCACGTATGCTGTGAGAGCCTGTACTAGTCATTTCAGGGGTTAGAGTCCTCCCTTTCAGCTGATCATCTGATGCAGGAGATCTGTTAGCTTAACTGTACTTGTAAGTACGTATAGTACTTGTAGCTATGGTAAAGACATTTCATCTTTGCGGGATTTACTTTCATCGGGGTACAAATCTGCTGCTTGGGTAAAGTGCCTACAGTTTTCTCTACTGGGTGAGGGAAGTCAAAGAAACCAGTAAGTTGAAAGTAAAAAGTACAGGACTGGAATCCAAAATAAACAATAATAGCTATTTAATAATTATTCTTATAGCCAAAACCAGCATGATCCACTGCAGGCCCAATGACCAGTGTTGCTGTGTGCTGTGTTTGGGTGCACTGGTGTCCCCTAGAGCCCATGTGTCTGAGCTGATGACTAGGTGTCTGCGTACATATGAGCAGAACTGAGTTACATAGAGGTGAGATTCCAAAAGCCACCATTTTGGAGAGGTGGCCATCAGCAGAAACACCAAATGACATTAAAGATAGGCTTCTCTTTGTATTCGTGTATCACAGACCCAGACATGCTCCTGGAATTACACCTTCCTGTACTGACACAGGACAGTGCTTTCTCACTGCCGTTGCCCAAGTTATGGGAAGTCCAGGTTCAGAACCTTCCCCTGAGGTGACTTGAAACCACATGCTCCAGATGAATAACCTACCTATTTACTGTAATGTGTCTGTGATAAGGATAGCAGGTGTCTCTTCCTTCTCTTGTGCTGAAAGCATTCCTTGTTGTATAATAATTTACTATTCCTTGTATAGAAGGGGTGATGATCCTTTACTATGTTTAAGGCACCCCACAAAGGTCTGAGATTCAATGAGAAATACTTCAGTTTTTCTTTTTAGCAGGTATTCTATGAGGTCCAGACCAAAATCCACAGGGAGGTCCCTTGCAGCGAGATTGGAATGTCATCCTCCTTCCCCTCCATCTGGTTAGCCAGGTCTGAGCCAGGGAAGGTACTTCTGAAAGCTGGAGCTGACAGACCCCCTCCAGTGGCCGGGCCACCAGTCTGGGAGAAAAATTCCTGCAAATTCAGTGCGGAAGAGCCTGTATCTCCAACAAATGCACTAACAGCAGCATTCAGACATGTCTGTGGGTGGGGACTGGGTGGTATCGGTGGCTGTGGCTCCCAAATGAAGGGTGATGCGCATACGGTGCCAAATCAGGCCCATAACTTCCTTTGAAAGGTACAGCATAAATGCTTTCTTCTACAATCGAGAGTTTCCTCTGTCCCTGTGAGGCAGCTCCCTGTGCAGCATGTTGGCATTTTTTGGATGGCAGGATGAGGGAGCAGGCACTGATGCCCAGTTCAGCTGTGTAGGTCCTCCTGGGAGCCGTGGAGGAGCACCGTGTGCTACAAATGGAGTACCCTTTAGCAGGCTTAGCCCTGAAAGACACGTAACAAGCCACTGGCTTAACTGATACTGATGGACAGGACTCATTTTCACCACTTGCTTGCTGCCTCTGGGCAGCCTTGCAGAGACCTTTCATGTTTGGTTTGGGGTTTTCTTCTCCTCATGTCTCCTCTGAGCGTCCTTACTATACTAGTCTGTTCCAGAAGTCTCACACCATTAAGTACAACTCCTTTAAAAACTAATATGCTTTAAGCTTTAGCATAACACATGAAGGTAAGAACACATGAAGGTGAATGTGGCTTATGCAGGAATTATTCTATCAGGCAGAAAAAGTTGGTTTGTTTTTTTTACTGTGGGGGTGGTTGAACAGTGGGACAGGTTGCCCAGAGAAGTTGTGAACATCATCGGAGGTGTTCAAACCTTCCTTGGTACGGTCCTAGGAGACTTGCGAGCAGGAGGTTGGACTAGACAATCTTCAGAGGCCCCTTCCAACCTCAACTATTCTGTGAAACAAAGAGCTCTTCGCTGCATCTTTCTTTTTTAAACTGTTCTGTAATTACATGGCATAATAATATTTTTTAATTCATAAAAGATTTTTTCTTTTGCATCTAGAAACACTGTTCTGAGAATAGCTGCCTGTATCGCTCAGCGTTGTCTATGAGCCAATAATAGCTGCGCAGACAGCGATCAGAGGGCATTCTTTTGTAAACGTTGTCAAAATAATAATGGACTACACATTAATGGGTGGATTACTTGCATATTAATGGTGTGCAAATTTTCTAGTCCTCAGAGATAATTTGTACTCATTTGCAATTGTGTTTTTCCAATTTAGTGATTTACATATTTTACCTTTGGAGTAGGCCTAAAATTTCCTCTTTAGCTGTGCACCTTTGAAATGGAAAAATGCAGAATCCTGGGCTGATTAGGATACTACAGTCAGAAAGAATTTAATGAATACAAAAACCGAAAGATGAACTGTTTTAACACTAGTTCTGAAAATTTTTCAGTGAAACAATCCTAGACTGACCTGAATTACAGAGACTGTTTTCATTAATATAAGATGACCTTCTTTAAGTGGAACGAAATGTCATGCTAATTAATAAATAACCCACTCAGCCTAAATCTAAATCAACTAATTTGAGATACGAGTAACTTGAGATTTTACAAATATAGTAATTTACAATATACTTCCACCAGCAAGGATCAACAGTTTAGATAAAAGATACTGAGAAAAAGCAACATTTCTCTGAAGACCATGGAGACCTTCTTAAAAATCCATGACCCCTTGCTGTAGGTGTAGTGAGCATGAAGAGTAATTTACTCCGTTCCCTTGCCTGTTTATATACAGTGCACACTACCTGATATGCATTTCCCATGAGTGGTGCAAAGACACAAAAGTGATGAATCACATACATGCTTTTTCACAGCAATTTCTTTCCACAGGAAGTTCAGACCCTAGGGGAAAATAAATGTTTCTTTCAAGCAATTTAGAGCTTACTCAACCCTAGATTTTGCTGGCCCCTTCTGTGCAGTAACAGGAAAAAATTTTATTCCTATTTGTTTGCATCTCTTTATAAATCAGCTTCATCCAATCAAAAGAAAGCTCCAAAAAGAGATCAGAAAGATCCAACCGTAGAGCCTGGCTCCAGGTTGGTAGGTGACAGCTAGATGCATCCTCCTGAGAGCAGGTCAAAGCCAAAGTCCCACCAAGCCAGGAAATGCAAGGAAGAAACCACCACTCTTCTCTCATGGGCTTCAGAGGGGATGAAAGCACCTTGCTTATGTACTAGTATATAAGGATAGATATGTATGTAAGTCACTGTATATTTTGTCACAAGCATTAAAACTTACCACTGAGGCAGGCAGAATGTTATTTTTCCATCAGCCACATCCAAAAGGTTTGCTGAAGGGTAGCACTTGGGAAAAGGTAAGGATATGTGAGCAGATGAACTGATGAAGCCTGGCTCGCGGGGGGACTGTGCCTTTTTACAGGCTGATTTTGATATGTCAGAAGGCTTGGCCTTTCCCATAGCCCATCCCTACACGGGGCACTGATTCCAATGAATTTTTCGGGAACATAGATCTTGAGATCTTAAACTTAACAGATCTTCAGTCTACCACCAGATGTGGTTGGAAACAGCTCAGGAAGCTAATTGTCCTCAATATTATACTTTTAGTACTATTCTCAAAATAAATTTAATCTAAAATACTGTCAAAGGTGAGAACAGACTGCAACAAACCAGGAGCTGCCCGATGACACCCTCCAAACAGCAGCTGATGATCTTACAAAATGTCACATCAGTTTTCCTGGTTCACTGTTGCAAGCACTTAATTACTCTCACAAGAAGGATGAAAACTATTCTCGGGAGTCAGGTGTAGGCTGAGGAATTCATACAGAAAAAGGGGAAAGTCTCAGCTTTGTTTCCTTATTCCTACACGTGAGTCGAGGCAATTCCAAGCAGAAATACAGGCTGGGCCAGTATTTGAAGGACCATGTTCTCCTCCTGGGTGGGTGAAACATCCCTCCCAATCTCCTTTCTGCACTTCATTTCAAACCTTCCTCCTCACCAAACACAGAAAAGACAAAAGGGAACTGAAGGTGTCCTGCCTGCAAAAGCCTATACTCTCTTCTCTGATCTATAACACCTTTAACTTATTTCTCCTGGTGATTTGGAAAGGCTGGTAAGAAACCAGTGGAGTTTGGCTTTTCTTTCTGTTTAAAGTGTGTCTGATCACAACCCAATATGATACTTGAGAGAGCACAGCTTTTTTTAGGAGTCTGAAACAGTTTTATGCTCAGGGTATGGCAGTGTTGCTCAGGTAAATCATTCAAGCAGATGCTATTCCTGTACTTAAATGAAGCGTGCGCATTTATCTGCACGGAGTCTGGATGAACAGAATAAAGAGTGCAGTGAGGAAGGCCAGTCTGGCATAAAAAAGCAACCATCTTTCAGAGTCAAAAATTTCAGTGAACATGAAGATACGCTACTTTGAAGAAATGTCTCGGGCATTTAAGCCTGTGACTCACTTTATCAGTCTTCTGACTGGAGAACTCTCCATTTATTCCATGCCAAACCAGATTCCAGATCAAACACCCTTAACTCTCTTATTTAGAGTCCATATTAAATATATGGACTCTATGGATATAGATGTCTATATATGGACATGGATAGATGTCCATTATGTTATAATAAAAAAATGACAATTTAAAAAATGAACAATATAGATGGTATTTTGAACAAATGGACATTAGAGATGTCCCAGTTATTGACATGCAGAATTCTGAGTAATGTGGATCAGTAAAGGAGTAAGAATTTGCAAATGACAAAAACAGGACAAAGGGCCTGAGAGGAGCATCTCGTCCACTCCCCTGGTACAGTCTGAGCACCCGTGCAAATCTGAGCACAAGTTCCAAGTATCAGAAGGTATGAAGGGTGTGACTGCCAAAGCTTATTTGGGATACTAAACTCCAGGATTGGCAAGGAATCCCTAAAAAGAGATTCTACTCCTCAAGACATCCCTCCCAGAAGAATGCTTGTATTTAAACAAATCAGTTTGGTAATAAAAAGAGAAGACCACAGATTTTACAAAACCAAGCACTGCAATGCAAGAAAATCAACACTTGAAACTATTATAATGCTCCTACCTCTCATAATAAATGCCAATCATTGTGCAGTTTGAGAACAAATGCTTTATCCTATCTTGCTCTAAGTCTGATCCACTGTTTGTATTCTTAACTTGGTTACCCTCAAAGGAAACAGTGAAGTTGACAGGACAGTACTGTTCTCTTTTTATTGAATCCTAAAGCAAATCACAAAAGATGTCACAGGAAAAAGCACAGCTACTTCCTGAATGGAACTGAATGAATAATTATGTAATCATAGAATGGTTCAGGTTGGAAGGGATCTTAAAGATCATGGAGTTCCAACCCCCCTGCCATGGGCAGGGACACCTCCCACTGGACCAGGTTTCTCAAAGCCCCCTCCAGCCTGGCCTTGAACATTCACAGCTTCTCTGGACAACCTGTTCCAGTGCCTCACCACCCTCACAGGAAAGAATTTCTTCATGATATCCAAACTAAATCTCCCCAGGGAGACGTGGGAGCTGATACCATTTGTAAGTCTGCTCCTAATCCTAAAGCAAGCGTGACATTTAGCCAGTCATTTGTGCTGTCTGCAATCACAGTCTCTCTAATCCAGGCATGCAGTCCTGTATGGGTAAGATCACATAAGGCATCTCTCAGAAGAAGGTCAATAAGAGATTCTGCATGGAAGCCACAGACCTTTCCACTCACTTCCATGGGAGTATCTAGGTAACAGGGATAACCTGAGCTCTCTAAATCAGTATTTGTTCAGTTCCATGAATAACTTAGTATGCTGGGGTGGATATCACCTGAAGTTCTTCTCATTTCCCAAATATATTCACACCTTCTCGCCATCATTCTTACCAGATCAACTTTTCTTCCTCCCATCATCATTCAAAGCTCTTTTTAAGATGCTGGAGGAATACTCCCAGTCACCACCTCAAACTAGTCTGAAATGAGACAAATACAGAGTTTGCACTTCATGCCAGCATCTGTCAGCCTAGAATGTTCTCATTTTTTTATACTATTTTTAACCTCTCTCATTGCAATCTCTCGTTGCCTGCTCTTTATTCTTATGTTCTTATTTTACAAAGGAATTATAGTGCAGTTTAGCTCTGGTGTCTTTTTGTGTTCTCTGCCACATCCTGTGAATGAGCTATATTTTCTCCCATCAGCTTTATAACACAATTGCATAATTCTCCCAATTCCTCTAGATTTTTTAAGGTCCAAAATCTGATAAAAAGTCAGTGGCAGAAGTCACAGTGGCTTACTTGCCAAGTAAGTGGCTTATTCTTGCCAAGCTGGAATATTACTATGCAACCACATTGTGCAACCAGATACACACTGAACTACTTTGAAACTTCAAACTGTTCAGGACCATTGGTTCCAAATTGCCTCATTAATCTTCCTTTCTGAATCAGCTCTGGAATATAACTACAAACTACTTTCTATATCTAAAAATTTTCAGTCTTGTCAGTTTTGGATTATTCTTTAATGTAACCATATTTATTATTTTCCAAACACCTGTGTGGTAAAGATCCTGTGTGATAATTGTTATGTGTGACCCAGAATATCAGGAATGTTCCTGCAGGTCATGCTTGGATAGGTACCTTTTGAGGGACATTGATACCATGAAGATATTTTTCCTTTGTTAATCATGAAAAGAGTAAAATATTTGCGTCTTCAGTTTGTAGTTCGTTTCATTTCCATCATGGGCAGAGAAGGGGCCTTCTGATAGCACAAGGAGGAACAGTGCTTTGCCACTAACCCTCAACTCTTCAGGTTCCCCAGTCAAGTACCCAACTCAAATGTAGGTGCACAGTGACACCTTCTGGAAGCTTGCAATCAGAGTTACTGAGCAGCTTCCTTCCAGCTGGAAACTCACAATTTTTACTTGTAGAATCTAATCTTTTTCTGGTCAACATTTTGCCCAGAGCTTTGGTACAGGTTCTCTGATGTCATCAGGACATACACTAACAGAATGTTGTCGGGATCGGAGAATTTTTTTTGTTAAACCAACCCAAACCTCTAGGTTTATTTAATGATTCCAAATAATTCAAAAGTTTATGAAAAAAATTAAAAAATAAAAATAGAGGATAGAACTAGAGATGTATGTTAATCTCATGATTTAAAAAAAAAATTTACTTGTCATTACATTTTGACTACTTGACAGTGAGAGGGCCAGACAGAATATAGTGAGGCTTCAATTTGCCAAGCACAGCAAGTAAAATGAATGAGACGATAGTTTCTTAACACAGTCATATTTCAGCAAAGATTTCATTTTTTTCTTATGTGTCATATTGCAATTTCTAATTGGACCTTCTTTGCCCAAGCTTCCGGCTTCCTGGGTAGTCTGTCAATCTGCCAGAAACTCTGAGTCACCGAGGATTTTAAGCACATCAGTTGTGCCACAGAACACTGTCCGAGGGCTCAGGAACCCCGCGGTGCCTGTGTGCATCAGCTGGACCGGGGCCAGAACGGGGAAGCAGAGCCGTCACTGAGCTGACTCTGACGCTCTGAAGCCCAGCATTCAGTCCTATTACTGGAAAACCTCTCCTTATTTCTAATATTTAATTCCGTCTCGGAGATTATTTCTCTTTAAGCTTCCCCTTCCTTAGAAAGAACAAAGATGTGGTATGTAGGAGTGGAAAAGAAACAGGGTTGTGAGTGGAGACAGCAGAGGCTCATTTCTAGACATCCTGAGACTTCAGAGTAGAGGATGACTGATATAAATACTGAGGCTGAGTTTTGGCAGAACATGCATCTGGGATCAGCCAGCCCTGAGAAAGCACATTACCCTAGAAAAATAACTTTACGGTGCTGAAATAATTAGCAAAGTACTGAGAGGAGCCATCAATAGCAAACAATTCTGGCTGCACAGAGATCTAAGCCAAGTCTAGCCGTTACAACGACTTTTCAAGCACTATTCCTAACATAGTGCAATCACGGGTTTTAGCAGAGGACCTCAAGAAAACTTAATCTTCCAGCAAAAGACTAAGAGAACCCCTATGCCCTCCATACGTGCTACTTAACGGCTGCGTTTTGAGAGTAGGAATGACATGGCATTGGGAGGAGCTTCCCTGTGGGAGTTTCACACTTGGGCTCACACAAAATAAATTCTACTGGTGAATTAAGAAATTGCTATTAATGTTTATGAAAAATGCAAAACTAACAGGCATCCCTGTTAGTTTTACATTTTAAGTTTTAGTTAACATAGTTTACATAGTTCAGTTTACATTTTACATTAGCTTTACATTTTAAGTTTTTGTTAGGAATAAGAAAGATCAAATACTAGAATACTGTTGTTCTACGTATTAGAAAAAAAAAAAAAATCTAAGTTCAGCTAAAGTCCATGGAAACTAGTTTTACTTCTGAAAATGCTTCCTCTCCCAGAAAAGCCTATCAGTCTTCAAAGTGATTTGTAACAAATGCACTTTCGTGTCAATGAAAACAGTCAAAAATAGCTTCTTGCTTTCTGTTTGAATTGCTCCCTAATTCACTATGAATCAGCTCCATTCAATGGTCTAGAAACTCTCTAACAATTGAAGTGAGCAGGAAACACTAAAATAGACTAGTACCCATAAGCTGCCATACAAATATGTATGACTGCTCCTTGGGCAAGGAGCAGAAGTTCAGGTGGGAGGCCCAGCAATCTGTCCCAACACCTGAAAGCAAAACAGGCCCCCCAAAAAGCTAATGTGTGCATTCTGTCACTCACTGAAGTGTGATGGCAAGAATGTTGGAATACATTATTATTAAAATGCAGATACATGTTCTATATTGCCTTTCTTATAACCTGTTGTTAAAATTTTCAATGAGAATAAATAAAAAAATTACTGTACATGTTTGTAATAATAACAACAACAGGTTCCCTCATTCCCACAAAGGCAAAATGAGGAAAATATATTAACTGGAGAGATCTGAGGAAGAGAGAGGCTGGAGTCTGAGAAACATACAAAGGGACTATATTAAATAGCAAGGGCACCCTCAGATAAATTCCCATCTTTCTGATGTAGAATAAAAGAAAACTCCTTAGCTTATGCAGACTTAATGCAAAGTGTTCAGGAAAGTCTAGTAAAGAGATTTTTTTTTTTTTACTGCCTTATATAGTGGTAGCTAATATCAATATTGGAATTGAGTTATGATACAATATTTAACTTGTATGTTGTGCGGCTGTATGGGATAATTTCATTCAATACACAGTTCATGCATAAACATTCCATTTTCCATAACATATTTATTTGAAACAGAACCAAGACCCAGGCCAAATACTCCCATGCCCATGACAACTACCTTGTCAAGATGCACACATCTTGCTTTGTCTCTGCCCTATAAGAGTTGAATTAACCTCTACAAAGTGGGGCAGCAGTGGGGAACAAGAGACTTGCACATGGTCCCAGACTTCCATGTGCAGGGCAGGCTACGCTCATGACTGAGGGAATTTTCTTTCACCCATGAGAAATGCATGTTCAGATTCCTTTTGGGCAGAGGAAGGGGCTCAGTCCGGGTCTGTCAGCTCTTAAAGGCCCTCCACTTTAAATCCCATTTCAACAAATTCCAAGCACTTGTTTATGCAGTTCTGGATGATGCAGCTGGACATCAGCCTGCGTCCATTAGTTAGGGAGAAAGCAGAAGGTGGTGCCTGTTTTACCAATTCTGAGAGGACTTTAGGTCTCCAAGCTGCTCAGCAGTGTCAGGATTGAGGTGGTTGCGTACATACGCAATGATGCAGACCTACCTGCCAAGAGAGCTAGGTAAAGTTGTCTACAAAGACGAAGCACTGGAAGATTCTCAGCTTAGGTGGTGTTTTTTTTTATCTAAAACCATTCATGCGAGGGAGCATGAGTAGCGTGAGTTTGTACAATACCATGCACTATCACAATGCATTATTGATGTTGAAAAAACTAGGTGTCTTAAATAAGGTGTTAGATCATCATGACCCTCCTGAGAGAAAGGCAAAGGATGGAGCAAGAACGTACCTTCCAGAGGGGTTAGTGTCCCAGCCTTTTGAACCTGCACTTGTTACAAGCATTCCTGCTAAGGTTTAGAAAGCCGCCTGGGATTGTAGTCTAGAGAGGGCTTAGGGGAGTCACATCCACTCACTGGTCTGAGGAATGATTGCCCTTCCCAGCAAGGGATTCAAGGAGCTGGATTCAAAGGCTAGTGGTGTTAACAGGTGTTCTGATCTTGATCTTAGGGTACATGAAGAACCACCTTGGTACACTGACTTTCCTCTGCCAAGAAGTGAGGTGGTATCATGTAATCCTAACTGCCAATACCTCCATAGGTCCTGTCTGGGCCTTGACAATTGTGATCCAACCCAGATGTGTATTTAACACCCCAGTCATGTGCTTTGGGCCACGACCAAAAGGTCAGAGATTTACAGAAGGGCTCTTTGCCATCGGGCAGGAGAAATACTAAGGGGTGGGAGGGAGAGGAGGGAGGAATCAACCCTTCTATTTTTTCCGCTCTCCTGGGAACATTGTCCAGCTTCCACCCGAGTTCAACTCTCTGCGCAGACCTACGGGAACTCTCTGCTGCTAAGCAACAGCAAGCTCTCCTTATGTGCAGGAATGGCAGCTTTCCCTGCCAGCTCTCAGCGCCAACGAGCACCTTCCCCTGGCACCAACGGCACCACAGCCATGGTCTCCCCTTGCCGTAGCGGTGGCTTTGGCCTTCAAGGGCGATGCCGTTGCGGTGGGAAGGGCTTTCTTCACACTGTGCAGGCTTCCGCTCCTCTCTGTCGCTTTGATGTCGAGAGATTGGTCGTCGGCCAGAAACGGGGAAGGTGTTTTTGGGAAGGGCAGGGCCTCGATGTAAAAACGGAGCCCTGAGCAGGAACAGGCAGACATCCACGCTAGAGGAAAGGGAGGCCGAACGGCAGTGATCCCTGGCTATTCCCATCCCGGGCTCACACTCCAGTAGGGTGCCTTCCTCTCTCCGGGGCCGTGGACACAGCGAGGAAGGGGCAGACCACGCCGCCCTCGCCGCCGGCCGCGGGACACGCCGGGGGGGCGGGAGGCTGCGGGGCGCTTTCAGGACCCTGGACAGGGCCCGGCAGCGGCGGCCCCGGGAAGGTGGGGGGGGGGCTGCTCTCCGCTCCGCGGGGGTCCGGCCGCCGCCACCGCTCCTCCCGCCGCCCGGGGATGGCTTTTGTGGGGGGTCGGGTTTTTTTTTTTTGAGGGAGGGTGGGATGCTCTTTGCGTGTAGGTGGTAAGTGGTCAAGCTCGTCCCCCGTGCTCCTCTGGCCCTACGGCCAGCCCCGCACCCCAAGGGGCGCTGAGCTCGGTACGAGATGTCTCCTCCGCTCCGCACCTAAAAGGGGCGCCTTAGAAAAGTTGAAAAACCAGAGCGTGTCTGCGGGGTGGGGGGTGGGTGAGGGCTGAGGGGGCACCCCTGAGCACCTAGAGAGCGAGCCGGGAGGGGGTTCTTCAAGGCGGCCATCCCCCGGGTTAGCACCGCGGTGGAGGGGCTCCGCTTCGGGCTGGGCTGCGCAGGGCGCCCGCCTGTCCCCCCCGGTAATGCTTATTTTGTCTTTTTTTCTCTCTCTTTTTCTCTCTCCCCGCCCCGTCCCCCCCGCTCCCACACCTCCCCCGCACGCCGCAGCCTCCGAGGCCTGCCGGGCCCCTCGCCCCGCTCTCGGCTCTGCTCTCCAGCCCCTTCCTGCGCCCGCAGCTCCCCGCCCGCCGGCCCTGCCCACACTTCGTCTCGGCGCCCCGTCGAGACCCCCCGGGGCCCCGCTTCGGCCCCGCGGGCTTGGCGGCGCTGCTGGCCGGGAGCGGGGCGGCCGCCCGCTGCCCTCTCGCCGCCCTGCTGCGGGACCGCTGGGCTGAGCAGCCGCCGGTCCCCGGTTCGGCCCCGGCGCCGCCGTCGCCGCCCAGCCGCCTCCCCCCGGAGCGCCGGAGATGCCCGGCGTGCCACGGAGCCGAGCCGCCCGGCGCTGTGAGTACCGCTCCTGGGGCAGCGTCCGCCCCTTCCTCTTCCCCGTAACCGGGAAAGCCGCCGTCCGCCCACGTCCCGGCCCCCCCCCCCCCCCCGCCCCCAAGCCGGCACCGACGTGGGAGACTCGGGGGCGCCGGGTGAGCAAAGCCCGCCGCTCCCCATCTCCCGTCCCCATCCCTCCCCGCGGCCGCTGGCTCCTGCGGCCGCCGTGCTCCGCACTCGGGAAGGGAGCAGCCCCGACGGCAGGGCTGCCCGCCGGGTCTGCCGGTAACCGGGAGCCCAGCTCCGGGAAGTGGGAACGCGCAGGGCGTTCACGCACCGAATCAATCTCGGTTTCACGGGAAGACCGTGCCGCTCCGCCCGGGGACGGCGGTGACACAAGTCAGCCGCAGCCGTCCCGTTAACGGGCGATGCGCCCTCCCGGCACACGGCGTTTGGGACTATCCGGGGGGGTGAGGAGGGGCCGCGGTGGCGGGATGTTAGCGGTGAGATAGTCCCCCAAAACGTGGCGGTGTTGGTAAAGGGCGCCGCTGAGGGGGACACCCCGGAGGATGGGGGTGAGCGCCGAGCCCGGCGGCTCCTGCCCGCCCGCCGCCGCCGGGTAACGTCGTGCCGGGCTGAAACGGGAGAAGGAGCCCGGGAGAGCCCGGCGGCGGTGAGCTGTGCGGTGCTGGAGATGGGAGGCGGCTGCGGGGGAGGGAGGGAAGGAAGGAAGGAAGGAAGGAAAATGCATCCCTGCAGTTACTTAAAACGCAGGCGTGCTCCAATCCCGGGTTTACAGGCACGGCGCTCATTTAAGGCATCTATGAACGTTAAAGCACCGGTACCGAGCCCCGCGGCGGCATCGCCGCCTCCTCAAGCCCTTCCCACCCCCTCCCCTGGGCACACACACACACACATAGACACGCACACACACCCTCTGGCTCACACACGCACACTCTCACGCCGGTTTCTCCAGCATTTCTCCCCCCCGCCCCCCCGGCATCCCTCCGGCACCGGCCCCATGGCTCCCCCCGCGCCCTCCCCACCCCACCGCACCGTTGCGGCGGCTGCTCCCCTTGCGAACCGCTCCTGAGCCGCAGCGGCCCCCGGCGCTGTGCTCCCTTCGCCGGGGGGCGGCCCCGGCGGCAGCCCGCCCCGTCGTGCCGGGACGGGGAGCGCGGGGGCTGCCGGCCTGGCTCCCCCCGCCACACACACACACACACACCCACACGGGGCTCCAGCCGCGGCGAGAGAAGCCCACCCGCGTCCGCGGCCGGCGCCGTGAGACGAGTCCGCGGGGGCCGGGCGCATGCGCGGGGCCGGCGAGTCGCCGTACCCGGGCGCCCAGCCCGCCGCTACCGGAGGGGAAGCGGGCGAGGACTCCCGGCGGGGCCCCGCCGCTGACACCGTAAGTACCGCTCGGTCCCGCCCTCGGGTACCGCGCTCCGGCCGTCGCGACCCCCGGCGCCGCAGCCGGAGCCGCCCCGGTTGCAGCGGGACGGGACGGGACGGGCGGCGTTACCGGCGGCGGCCCCCACGGACGGGATGGGCGAGGAGCCGCGTCCTCCTTCCCCGGGAGGAACCGGAGGGACCCGCCGCAAAAGGTGCTTTTCCCCCCCGCGTCCCCCGGAGGGTCGGGAGCCCCCCCCACCCCTGCTCCGTCCTTCCCCACGGGCTCCCCAGCACAGGGCCCGGGTAACACCGGGATGCCCCCCGGCCCCGGGAACGAGGGCACGACCCTTCCCCCGCGGGCTCTGCCCCGCCGCTCCCCCCCGGGGCGGGATCGCGCCCCGCTCCGCGCCGCCTCCCTCGCCCCGGCGCCGGTAACACCACCTCGGCTCGGCTCCCGCCGCGCTCCCGGGGGGGCCCCTTCCTCGTCTTCGTAGGAGTGGGGGTGAAGATAAGGTATCACCCGGCACCTCCCGTCCGTTCTCGGGGCCCTCGGTTCCCCTAAAGCTAGAGAGATGAGTAGCAGCAAGCGAGGGGGTTCCTCGGAGACTCTTCCAGTATCAGCCGTGCGTCCTCGGGTGAGAGGAAGAGCTCTTCCTCAGCTCTGTCATTAGTTAACGGCAATAAGTAAGAAAAAGCAGGTAATGAGAATGAGACACGACGGCAGAAAGTGGAATAAGATTATCCTTGTACACGCCAGTGGGTGTCACAGTCATTTAATACCCACGTAAATTACCTGATGCAACCGTCCCCATATTTCGTTTTTGCTGCGTTGAAAAATGTTAAGACCAAAACTTTTCGGTGCGGTGCCGTCGGTAGGACGTGAGGGTGAGGAGTCTCCTGGTGCCTTCGGTGCCCATTGCACACACACAACCTCAGCGTCAGCTCCACGGAGCTACGTAGCGTGGTGCCAGTTACCGAAACCCAGTAACCACTCACTCAGCTAAAACGGAGCAACGGAATCACTATTGAGCCAGGAGAGTCCTAGATGTGGTCGGGTTAAAATTCGCAGCATCGTGTTAAAATCAGAAACATCTTTCTCAACTAAGAGCATGTTCAAGCCAAGTGAATGTAAAAGGTAGCACTATCTTTTATAAAATGCTCCGAGATGAGAGAACCGTTACTTTATTTCCCCTTTAATTTCTTATCTACCCTCCCACCCATCGATACGGATTTTAATATCTTTACTCTGGGTCCTAAATAATCCTGGAAGCAGTGCCTCGGCTGTTCCACACCCCTGTATCCCTTGGAAAGAGCAGTGCACGATTCTCAGAGTGAGTAGTTATTTTTGAGGGCTCAGCTTAAAAGTACCAGACGGGAGATGTCACAGTACAAGGTTTGTGCGTTTCCCTCGGAGCCCAGGTCACAAGTTGATGAACCTGAAGCCTGGGCAAACTACCAGAAAAAAAAAATCCATCCCCTCTTTTTGTCACTAAAAGTTATCCCAAGGAGGTCTTGGAAACACTGCGGGGGTCTCCTGGCGTTCAGAAGCACCAGAGTATTCTTAGCTAAAGGCCGGTGAGTCTTCACTTTAGAGGCATATTTCAAAATTTGTCATAGCCGGGTGAAGTCCAGCGAGCGTCGTGACCCTAATGACAGCGCGCTAAGTTAAATGCTGACCCTTACTTTGGCTTTAAACTGACTTTGGTTACTCTCCTCCTGGCTGCCGCTGCTCCCCTTGGCACTAGGGCCGAGCTCTCGGGGCAGAGGGCAGCTGCCCCGCCGCCGGGACCCTGCCGGAGCAGCCCGCTGCCCGGTGTAGTACGATCCCAAGCCCATCGCGACAACGGGAATCAATAGGAAAACGGTAGGTGAATCACTATTTAATGCACTCCGGGGGTGAGTCATCCCCATTCACATCCAGCTTTCGGACCGGTACGGTGTCAGTCAGCCCCTCGCAGGGTGGGACGTGAGTCACATCTCGGCACCCGCGTTACAATGCGAAATGAGTCACCGAGTAATCCAGCGCCACGTGAGTCCCCTGCCCGGCGCGAGCTGTCAGAGCTTCTGTGTGCTGTGAGTCACTTCATAGTACAGTAAAATGGGCTTTCTGGAGACCATTCATAATTAAGCGCGATGCAACCAAGCGCTCAGTAGGAGATGACGGGAGCGAGCGGAGCAGTCTGCTACGTGTACCGGTTTCACAGTTTGCATAGTAAAGAGGTGTGTAAAATATCAGGCTGAATGAATATTTTTTTAAAACTTTTTTTTTTTTTTTTTGGTAAAGCCAGCTGCATAAAAATAACTAGAAGCAAACACTTCCTCTGACAATAAAGCCAGCCGGAGCAGGGCTGAAGCAGTGGTAGAACGCCCAACGTTGGAGAAGCCTGGGGTTTCTTTTTCTTTGCTTTTGCTTCTGAGACAGCTGATCAGCCGGTGCGAACTGACATCCACCCGCGGAGGCTGGTCCAGCTGCCAGGGGGGACAAGGCACGGGATATGCCGACAGCCTGTGCGGTGCAGAGGAGAAGGACTTGACGCTGATTTGACTTAATTGCGGTTTGCAATGAGCTGGTTCGTGAAGGGAACTCGGCATGGGATGAAGCTACATCCATGCTCGCGTTCGTACTGCTTCACCCCCAGAAACGGCTGGGCCGGAGCGGCAGGCTGCCTTTGCTGCTTTCTCTATGCAACTGGTAAAAAAAATTCTCTCGCATCTTGCTCCTACTGCAGCAGAAATAATGACAGAGAGCATCCCTGCTAATTGCACCTTAGAGTAACATTTTCAGTGAAGTCTCTTCTTTGTGATAATATCCACAGGAAAGAAACACTTCACAGCACTCTCAAGAGGAGATACGGGGCATCCCTCTAAATGCACAGAAATCCCACTGAAACCCCGAGTAACTGTGTGTCTTAACAAGAAAGTCAGATTTTACTTGGAAAAATGCTTCAGTGCAGGAAGTGTTCTTGTGGAGAGCAGGTTGATCTGGCGGCCAAATGCATGACACTGAATAGCAAAGAAAAAGGAGCAGAAGAGATCTAAGCCCTGGGTAGAAAAAGACCTCAGTTAGAGGTGACACGATCAAGGCACCATTACCTGTTACTCTGTGGGTGTGATGCATTTTCAACCATTCCATGTGAAATGTAAAGCGATGCTTTAATCTGAAGAGATGAACCCAGCTCCTCTGAGAAAATAAATTAAATACTACAGGTAAAGGCACTCCATTTCTGGACGTTTTACATAAAAGCATCCCAGAATTATCACTTAAACTCATAGAAGGATACTGCTTTCTCCTGCAATTTTATCCACTTAAGCTTTTGACAGACTCGGGTGACATAAGAAGCTGCTTTATTCTGCGTGGCTGCCAGTCTCTTCACTGCTCACCTTTGTCTTAGAATCATAGAATCATCTAGGTTGGAAGGGACCTTTGAGATCATCTAGTCCAACCATCAACCAAACTCTGACAAAAAAAACCCATCACTAAACCCTGTCCTCCAGCACCATGTCAACCTGTCTTTTGAACACCTCCAGGGATGGTGCCTCAATCACTTCCCTGGGCAGCACATTCCAATGTCTGATAACCCTTTCAGTGTAAACATTTTCCCTAATATCCAATCTAAACCTCCCCTCGTGCAACTTGAGGACGTTTCCTCTTGTCCTATTGCCTGTGACTTGGGAGAAGAGACCGACCCCCACCTCTCTACAGCCTCCTTTCAGGTAGTTGTAGAGAGCAGTAAGGTCTCCCCTCAGCCTCCTTTCCTCCAGGCTGAACAACCCCAGCTCCCTCAGCCTCTTCTCATAAGACTTGTGCTCCAGACCCCTCACCAGCTTCATTGCCCTTCTCTGGACCCGCTCCAGCACCTCAATGGCTTTTTTGTCGTAAGGGGCCCAAAACTGGACACAGCACTCGAGGTGGGGTCTCACCAGTGCTGAGTACAGGGGGACGGGTCCTACTCACCACGCTGTTCCTGATACAGGCCAGGATGCTGTTGGCCTTCGTGGCCACCTGGGCACACTGCTGGCTCATGTTCAGCCGGCTGTCCAGCAACACCCCCAGGTCCTTTTCTGCCAGGCAGCTCTCCAGCCACTCTCCCCGCAGCCTGTAGCCCCAAGTCTTGCCTTGGTGAATCCTCACCGGCTTCAGTCACCCCACTACAAGATGCCAGATCTCAAATAATAAAAAAAACCTCAGAGGAACTCTTGCTCTTCACTCTCCCTAAGCGGGCAATCCGATAACTACACCTAAAGCACGTGCATATGTGTGGGTGAGTTCATTAACATACATTAATTCTTCTCCAGCTAAAATAGTACGCTGCTTGATGCAGGAAGCCCGCGTGTCAGATTTGTCAATGAAGAGAGAGAAGCACGAGCATCAAGCTTCCCGTTCATATTTCAGCTGCCAATAAACCCCTGCAGGCTGTGGGGGGAGCACATTGCAGCCCCAAATGTTTCTAAATTAATACATTCAAGGTCCAGAGGTTCACTCGGAGCTTGAGGCCAGCTGCAAGCCTCTTGTGGCATTAGTAGAGGACGGACAGAAGCTCTTTCTTCCAGGTCACTGGTGACCATTCCTGGGGGGGGATGCAAAGGGAGAGCGGGCATTGTGGGAGTTACGTAACCTCACCTAAAACTCCATGAAACCCAGAGGTGGGGTTGGTGGTTTTTTTATTGTTTTAATGGAGTTTGGATCAGGCCCAAAGCCTTTACCGAAAAATAACTGGGCTGTGATGATCCACATCTGTGCACTGACTCCAGCTGGCTGTCAGCTGGCATTAGAGCACAGGCCTTCACAGGCTGGAGGGGTACCAAATCCCACCCGAGCACAAGATGAGGCTTCCACGCTTCCCTAACTGTAGGGTGGGCAAGGAATACACATTATGTTTAAGTGATTATGTTTAAGCACTAGAACCTTTGCACTTTGAGCTGAGAAAAGGCCGCTGTGCTTTAGCATAAAATGAGGATAAATGTATAAAAGCCTTGTCTGCAGTCCTCTTTTCTGTGTATTCTTGTGTTTTGGTTTGTTTTTTTTTTTTAATTATTATTTGGTGGGGGCTTTGTGTTTTTTTTTTTAAATTTGATATTTGTACCTCAGCTTTTAAACATTCCTCCTTTAGGAAGGCTGTTTTCTTGGTAGCCCACCTTTCTACTGAGAGATTAGCAAATACTATAAATGTTTCAACTAAGCCAAATATCATCTGAGGTGCTTTTAACCAGGGAAATAATTGTCATTCCTGAACTTCACACTCGTTTGCGTTCATAAGGTTACATAGAGAAATGCCTCACAATCTGAATGTCAGACAGGCATGCCTTGGAGTGGAAAAGGTAGGACAGGTGGACCTAATCCAGTACTTCAACATTACCCTTAAGGCATTCAGTAGTTTTTCCACTATTGTCAAAAGCAGCTTTTCAGATGCTTTGCTTAAATCCCTGGACTTCTTTTTCTAAGTACTTATTAGCATTCAGTAATACGAGCATGTACTTTTTATATGAATCATAGATGCTATCTAGCTGGATAAGCAGCAAGAACATGTGCCATTATTTTTAACTCTATTTTTGGTGCATTGCTTTTCAGGGACATTTCTATAATGGACTAAATGTGACATTATCATTACATAGGCAAGGACCTCTCTCTCCCTAGAAGATCCAGATATTCCATACCTAGGCATCTGCATAGATGCTATGTTAGATTGACTTGAAACAGTGAACCAACCAGAGACAAGCTGATCAAGTCCTCCTCCCCTTTCTCAATTAAGTATGTAATTAATTGGTGCTCTCCGGTGCGGGATTTGGATAGTTCTAGGGATTCCTCCAGGCAGGACCCACTGTGCCTAGACAAGTTTCTTTATGTTTCAATGTGCTGATTAACATCCAGAGTAGAGAATATGGTCCTTCCAGGGGCTCCAAGGCTGCAAAGTTCATCCAACTGTGTTGGTATCAGAGGGTTTTTTGGTAGATTGCAGGTATCAGAGGAGACTTGTAAGTAGCCAGTCACTTGTAAGTAGTCAGGAGAAATTTCGTGCAGATGCAGAAGTGATTGTGTAGGAGTGTCTTTCGTACACAACTTAGGTGGGCAGGAGATGCTCTGTATGTAGCTCAGGATAATCGCTGGGGATGGATCATGGGTGTGCTGGAGTGGTCCCAAGGAGCACAGGCCAGCTGGATCTAAGAACTGCACCAGTGAAGCACGATTCAGAGTATCTTCTCGTCCAGTCAACACCACCACTACAAGGACTTTTGCAACATAAAATCCCGTTGCCATCTGGACACTGACTGACTGTCCTGTTCAAGGATTTGATTGTCCACAGTGACTTGATATTAGCAAAATCAGTTCCAGTTGACTACCCATGAGCCAGCAGAATAGCACCATTTAGTCCTTCCCTATCTACACGAACCAGAAAGTATTTTTTCTATTAAATTATGGCTACTCAAGCCCTGACCAAGGAGATGTAGGTGTCTTTGACAGTGCTGTCATTACTTTGGGCAGTCAAACTGATATAATTGGACATAAGGATATATTTCATGTTATATCCAGCAATCGGCTAAAACTGTACCCAGGCCGGGGTTAGACAATGACAGAGATGGTAGAGGTTAAAGTCCTTTGGTTGAAGGTATCTCACCTCATTCCATCACTCATTTTGGATTCCTTAGAAAACACGTACACAATAGCAGTCCACCTCCAATTTTTAAAACCCCTGTGTTTTTTTTCTCAAACCCAATTTAAAACGGAGCACTTATCTGCTCCAGATGGTGGAGACAGAGAAGGCAGACCCCAGTTCTCAAAGTGCAAAGAGCATCCAGCACAGAGGGTTCTCACACAATTTGTTCGTTCTCATAGCACCTTCTGGAAACCTGAGAAGATAAATGAGGCACAGGGAGTTAAGAGCAGTGAAATTCCTGTTTTGGTGTGAGGGAGATAACCTAGAGAAAGAGAAGAAATTTTTCATTGGCTTATTCTTCCTCAGTGAGGCAAATTTTAGGGCATGGATCTCTCTTGTAGTACGGTAGCCTAGTAAGGGAATTAAACAAGAACAAGAGACCAGGGAACATCCAAGGGTTTTGAAATCCAGGTGTATTAGGGGATAAATGTTTCACAAACCAGGCTGATAAATCCCTCCATTTGGGCTCAGAGATAAGTTCTCCTCTCTTACCTTGAAAAAGCAATATAACTTTGCTTGAATCTTAAAGAGGGAAAGCATTAGAGCTCAGTGTGATTCCCAAAGCAACTTAAAAAACCCCACCCAAAACAGAGCAGTAATTTGAGCTTGAAGCTGTGAGATGTTGGTCTTTCTGAAATTGCAAGGACCTCAGTAAGAACAGGAGAACGGCATCTCATAGATCTGAATTTTTAACTATTTAAAGAAATATATCTAAAAATGTAAATATACTTAAACTGCCTCGGAAAAAATAAAAACATCCATCTCTAAATTTATGTTATAGGCAAAACAGTAAAAGTTCTCTCAAAGAATAAGTACAAAAGTATTCAGAGCGGAAATAGAGAACAGTAGTTCATGTGCACAGATACATTCACCTCCTGCATCCTCTTAGTAATGTGGAAAAAGACATGTTAAGCGAGAAGATAAAACTCTCACTGTTTGTAACCATCCCTGTAAATACATTCAGGTAGCAGGAGGAGGATTTTTAAACAAAACATTTAAACTAATTTTGAAGAAAGGCGGTTCAGACAATTCATAACACTGCTGCTCAGCACTACCTGGTATTAAGCCCAACCCAAGATATCAAATAATTTTTCTTTGCAGCATAAATATGATCGGATCCTCAGCTGAAAACCCCCTTGTTTTCACCAGCCATAGTGATGTAGTTTTTCAGTAGCTGAAAATTTGACGCGTATTACATGTAATCAGCATTAATATTTCAAAATAGAATGTATAAAAACTAGGGTGGAATTTTCTCTCATCGTGACCAGATCTTGATGTTCCAAAGAAAACATCCTCTTTGTTGATGGACTTATATTTGATTGTCCAGGGAAATAAAACAGGAAATACTTGACACTGGCCAGCGTCAAAATTCATTTAAAGCCGTACACTAACTGTGTGCCAGGCAACTGAAAAACAGAGAACACCTCCATCTCGTCTTTATTTCAGGCTGTCACCCGACCAAATAAGTGACTGTCCTGGAAGGCTGGTGTGACAACAACCTGTATTTTCAAAGCGTAGTAATAAAAAACAGAGTGTTTTGGCTGATGGAAAAACATGTGCATTGATTCTTACAGAAAACAGATCTAGTTTATTAATTATTATTTTTTTTTGCAACCGCATTATAAAATTTCTTTACAAGGAGAAATCTGTTCAGTTCAATCGCAGATTCTTTCCCACTTCAATGCCATATTGACTAAAAACCAGTTTCTCATCGGATTTGAGTGATGTTCCTGACAGCACCAGGGGCAGAGGGCTTTGTGCTTTCTGTGCACCTTGTTTTCCTCAGGAATGCACCCTTTTGTTCTACAGCCAAATACTAGCTCTGAACTATCCCTCACCCTCGAATGCACTTCTATACACACTTCAGCTCTCAGGGCTCCTCGAGCTCCAAAGTCTTCCAACTGATGCTCTCCCTGCCCAGATCTGTACAGGCATTCCTCTGCAACACCATACACCCGGTCTGAGAAAATGGAGAGTGTTATTTAAGCATCACAGTGGGGTTGTGGGGACAAGTTTAGGGAACCTCTTATGGTGCTTCTGAAATGCAGCAGCTGGTGGGGGAGCAATACCCAGGTGCCTCTTACCCTGCTTCCCCACTCCACCACCCGTGGGTCTGCTGAATGCATTCTCAACCAGGATAGGGAAAGAAAAATAATTAGCTAAATCTAAGTATCTATGTGTCATTCCCTTTAACAACTTTAAAGCAGGCTATTAGCTCAAAACGCTGTTGCTGGTTCTGATTTTTCATTACTAAGACAACCTGACCACCCACAGCATCAGTCTAGGAAAAAAAAAAGGAAAGTCCTCTTGCAAAATTAGCAGCCACACATTCCACTGGTTTTGATTACTGTTGGCTGAGGCCCTTTGACCTAATACTGTGGGATAATAAACTTGAAGAGCCACCAGTCACTGGTACCATGTAGGTAGGTAGGATCCAGTAGGTGAATAATTCTTTAATATATACTGCTAGTTTCATCACTGATGCAAAGAACACAGGCTCCAGATTTTCTACTTGGTTTTACACTTAACTGCATGACCCAGTCAGACCATCTCATGTCCCAAATTAACAATAATTAACAGTATATGAACAGAAAACCTCTTTATTGGGATGTCTTAAAAAAAACCAAACAACCCTCTCCTTTTTGCCCTGAGCACCTAATGTCTACTGAAGGCAAAAAAAATAGCTGCCTCCATTTCCACAGATCTGCCAGTCAGTCAAGCAGTTTTTTAAATTGTTGCTGACATGATTTGTATTGTAAAGAAGCAAGGAATTTTATACATTCCTACAAATAATATTGACTGGAATTGTTGATAAATCTACCATCCATTCCTGCACACAGCACAACTCAAAAGAGTAATTAGAGAAAGGCTCCTTATGCAGCTGTGGTGGCTGCAGCAAGAAGCAGCAAAGCGTGATGGTGAACTTTGATGACCCACAGTGAAATCCTGGACAGAGTAGAGGCAGCCAAAAAACAACTACAGACAAAAAATAAGGCTTTTTCTGTTTGTGTCCCATTAGTGGCTCTGTCATTATTAGCTCACTGCATCATTTCGGATCACTTGCTTCATCTCTATGACTTTTTTTTCCATACACCTTCCAAGATCATTATAGTTCCCTGAGTACAGTCATACACTGAGAGTCTCGGTGCTTTTCAAGGTACTTTTCTTTGAAAATGAATCCTTAGATGACTTCCAGAAACTCGGTGCCTGGGCCTGGCCTCTATTCCAGCCAAGGAACAGTTTATGGGAGAGCCAAAGCAGCAGGCAGGGAGCTCGTGGTAAACTTCTTATATCACCATGTACCTTCTTTTTTTTTTAAATTACATTTTTTAAAAAAGGCAAGAAAATCTAGAATGCCAGAGTATATCAATGAATAAACATATGAAATTCTGATACATCCTTTAGGCAGAGCCTATGCCTTACTGTGTGTTCAAGCCTCCTGTCTGGCATTATGCAGTCTCAGTGTGATCATGACTGGGATATACATTTGCAACAAATTGTTCTGCAAACATGAACATTTTAACTTTATTTTGCAATTCTGGTTAGAGGATGAACCACAGAAAATAAACACTTTTCATGTAAGACATCAACTCCTCATGCAGATTAAGCCTTCTTATGAGGCCAAAGGGAGTTGGTCCAGGTGAAAAGGTGTACGGAATGATGTGCTTGACAGCAGTTTAGAACCAGAGCTGCATTAAAAAATATACATATATATAAATAAATGAGAAGAGGGGAAGAATGAAGTTAGAAAAACAATGTTGGGATAGATCACTGACTCATTGCTTGTTGGACCAGCCTGGTATGGTTTTGTCTTACAGGTATTAATAATATCTGTACCAAAGGAGTTTCTACAACTTTTTAATAACCTGCACCACTGCTCAGCTCTCTACCTCGCTATCCTATGAAATTGAGCCTAGACGTTATTTAGCCCAAACTAACTCATTATCTTTGAAAGAAATAGAGAACAATAGAACATCATAACCTTTTACTGACTAGAAGATAAACATGCTTCTCAGTTCCCCTTTCTAGATTAACAGTCCAAGCTCCTACAATTTTTCTGCATAAACATCTTGTTAGACATTTAGATAGACATTCTTTTGATGTGATGTCCATAGTACTTGCACAGAGGAGCACCACAGTATTCCTGCTATTACTGGAAGACCCATCTTGATGAGTTTGTGACCCACTCCAAACCTCTATTTGAATGTACAATGTGATGGTCAGTTGCCACAGGAAACACATGCACGATAATCACTAAAGAGCTCCATAATTCAAAAAGCTTGGGCTGTCTTTAAGCCAACAGCTCTCTCTCTCTCTTACTTCCCATTACTCTAATAGAGCTCTGCTATCATGAAAGCATGCTTTGTCTGCTAAAAATATCTTTCAAAACAAATCGTCATCACATAAATAACCAAAACCTGCTTGCTTATTCAATGAGAAAGTTTGTATACCTCTGTCAAATAGAAATGAACATGCATCGTTTAACCTGAAAAAAATGTGTCTTGAATTTTTGTGTTGCTCAATCCTTCATTTTCTGTAAACTGTGTGAGGAATCATGCAATGATGAACATTCCTAAAAACCTATATAGTGCCAGAAAACTTCTAAGGTGTAATATTCACAAGTGAAAGAGAGAACATAATGCAGCTGGGAAGTTTTTTCCATACAGCTACTTAAGTACTCTTTCTTTATATTAAATATCAAAGAACAATTCTGAAGAAGAACCCGGAATGCTAACAGTGGATCCAGAGATATTTTTTTAATTAAGTAGGATGAGGTGAGAGGAAGTGGATATTTTTCCTATTTCCACCATGCTTTACCTTCCTGCTTGGGAAAAAAAACAACAAACAGGAACTAGCTTTTCCACTCAGATCACCATCAGTTTAATTGTAATACAGGTTAGAGGTGCGAAGGTGTGAACTAGCCACATGAAATATCTCAAAAGTAAGACTGGATGGATTAGGCTACGTGAATTACATGTATCTGAATCCGAGTTACACTTTTCTGATCAATAATAATTGTTTACTGTCCAAAGAACCCTGAAATATCATTAGATATATTATTATTCTAATAATGCTTTATTTGCTATCACTTTCTAAATGACATAAGAAGATACCTTTATTTCTTAAAATAAAAGTATCTGGAAGGAAATAAATACTGAGGAGTTCATTCTATTTCTACGCATTTGAAACCTTGAAAGAAAGAAATGCAAATCTCCAAACATATTCTACATTTTACATTTATTCTTCCACATTTTGAAATGTGGAAATTTAGACGCTTTGTTCGTTTTCTGATTTTCTATTTCTGGGTAATTAGGTATTACTTGTCAGATTAGGTCTACAGAGTTACAAAATCAGTTATTATTTTTATCTGTTCTCTTCTTATATTTTATTCCTCCTGCAAAACAGGCGCATCTTCTGCTCAGTGTGTCGTGCATTTTTCTCTTGGAAGAGTGGGTGGTTCTCACAAAAACAAAAACTATTAAGCTCTATAAGGGAGAAACAAATTCAGCAGGGAAAAAGAAAACCAAAACAGGCACAATTTAATTCTGCACTCTACTAAAATAATCTCCTTTCTTCTCCTGACACTTCTGTGAAGTGTGTGACAATGTGCACTCTCCCCCAGGTTACAACAATAGCATTTCCTAAACCTGGCTAAACATTTTAGAAAGGAAGGAAACTTTTAACCCTCCAATATTCAGCTCATCAGATTGTTTTTATTGATAATTTAATATCAGACTTGAAACAAAGAACTCAAAATCTGTGGGAGCTAATTCTAGTTCCCCTACAATTGTCGTGACCTCAAAAGAAGGTTTAGCAAACTAAAAAAAATTCCACACAAAGGCATCTCATGTTACAGGAGGATGACTAGTTATATATCCAAAACATCAAATATAGGCAAAATGAAGAAAGACGTGCTCTTCTTTGTACAAGCTGAGGTTTCATCTATAAAAGACATCTGTCACTTAGGTCCGGCATAACTCCCAGCATCAAAGGGAGAGCGGTATTAAGTGCTGTAGAGGAAGTTTGAAGCTCATAGAAAGATAGGTCAGGCACTTCAAGGGGATCTGTCATTTCATTAACACCACTTCTTTGAAGAATCTGCAGAATTCTAGAAACCAAAAAGGTTTCCTAGACCAGTACAAAATCCAAAACCGGTGCTTCCACCAAAATATGTTTCACGCTGTCTTCAGCTGGAGGAGGCAACCAAAAACCTGCATGTTAGATCTTAATGCTGTGCAGTCATGTGCTTTCTCCATAAGTAATTTTTCATCTTCAAAGAAGCACTTGACTCCTTCTTGAGAGAAAAACATTTTAAAAAACTGTTTGACAGTCAGATTATAAGGGACAGATAAGCTTTGTCCCCTTCCCCTTTGCTACAGAGCAACCAGCAGGTTTGAGATGTCCTCAATGGCTGCCAAAGGCAAGATTTTCAAGAGAGCTCAGATGTCTCACTGAAGCATCACTAAGCCTGTGCACTGGCTAATCAAGAGAGAAAGAAAAGAAAGGGGAAAAAAAAAGAGGCTCCAATTACCTCAATTCTGTAACATTTTCTTTAGGACTGACCTTGAAGACAGAACCTCAGGAAGGCCTTTTCAACTCCTCGGCTTATATACCACTGTCCTAAGAGCTGCAGCTCTCCCAGACCCCTCACTTCCACCTTTTGCTCTCTCCATCACCACTCTCTTTGTATTCCCACCCACATGCAGAAATCATTAGCCACTCGCCTTCCATCACAGCACTTAAATAAATTTAACGAGTGAATTTTCCAAAGGACTCAACACATAAGAGCTTCTGTGAGGGAAAACTAAGCATTTCGCTTTTCAGTTCCTTTGGAGCTGTGGCCTTCAGCAGTTCTTGGTGAGGCTTTTTTAAGCAAATAAAAGGGGGGGGGGAAGAGAGAAATGTTTCTTACTTCCCCTTTCTCTTGCTGTCTTGCAGCCCATGGGATCAGAGCGGATGGAGATGCGCAAGCGGCAGATGTCTACGACCCAGGAGACCCCAGGCGCTGCCCAGGCTCAGCACAGCACGGGAAATCGAGGGTCCAACGCCTGCTGCTTCTGTTGGTGCTGTTGCTGCAGCTGCTCATGGTGAAACCCCGCTCCTTCGAGCCCCTGGGGAATATTGGGGAGGGAGAGGGGAAGGGGGGAACAGCCAGGGCACGGGACAACAGAAACCAAACAAACCACCTGGGTAATTCGGCGAGTCTGGGACTAAGAGAGAGGACTGTGCTCTAGTGCTAGACACAACCTTCTACTCCAATTTACTCTTTTTTCTTTCTTTTCTTTTCCTGACGTTGAAACAACAGACTTAAAAAAAAAAAACAAAACAAAACAAAAAAAACCCCAACCCTCTCTGTACAGTATTTTTGTTACACTTCTGTTGTCAGTAGTGTGTAATGGAAGGTCTGTTCCATGTAGGACTGGTTCTCCTCAGCCTTGAGCTTTACCGGGGCTTCCACTAAAAACTGAAAGCCATACCAGAATTATGTAATGGCTTTAGATTTAGGACTGGGGCTTAATAAGGAGCACAAGCTGTGTTAAACGGTATTAGGAAAAAGTGGAAGAATTTGTACATCGGAAAATGAATAACCAGGTTCCCAGCACTGGGGTTTTTGTTTTGTTTTTAAAGCAACTGGATCTGTTGTCATTAATTCGTGTTTCAAAATTCCAATGTTTCTGCAAATAAGACAATTCATGGCACCTGTAATTCATATGAAGTTAATCCTTGGGATCAGAGACTTTAAACATTGCGGGTATTTGCTGATGAGGTGTTAAGCAGAACGTAATTCAGAAGAACTCCCATTACAAGGTGTTAAGAAGGAAAAGTTAAAAGGGAAGCAAAGCAAAAAAGGAAAAGGAATCACTCGATTCCTTAAATTAATGATGTGTTCACCTTCTTTCTCTTACCAGCTCCTCCAGATCCAAGTGATTTCATTCAAAACTGAAGTAAAGCTTCCCGTACTCAAAAGCCCTGTATCTGCTTTGGGCCAAGTGCTAATTAGTGGGTGAGAACAGAACTTGCACTGAAATAAAGAAAAGCCTTAAACAGCCATAGGAGTTCAACCAAAACACTGACAGAAAGATGAGTGCTCCTATGCAGTATCCACCACATAAACCCTTCAGAGCAAGGAAACCTGGCACTGAGGTGAAGGGAAGAAGTCGTAAGTAACCTTACAGCTCAGGCTAGGAATCTATTCTACCATTATTATTTTTTTCCAACAACAGCTGGTAGTAAATCCTTTGGAGAAGAGCATTAGAAGGCAAGCGAGGAGCAGGCTGATTCCTTTGCTATTGGTACTCAGCTTATCAGGAGCCGAGATACCCAATTCTACCCTCCCTAATGCACATAGTGAGTATTTTGCAAGGACAAGAGGCTGCTTGGATATTTCTTTTTGCAAGACACCAACTTGGGCACAAACTTGAGTATAAGAAGTTCCACCTAAACGTGAGGAGGAACTTCTTTCCTGTGAGAGTGGTAGAGCCCTGGAACAGGCTGCCCAGGGAGGTGGTGGAGTCTCCTTCTCTGGAGACATTCAAAACCTGCCTGGACAAGTTCCTGTGCAATCTGCTCTAGGTGGACCTGCTTTGGCAGGGGGGTTGGACTAGGTGATCTCTAGAGGTTCCTACCAACCCCATATGATTCTATGATACTCTGGCTCTGATCCTACTGAGCTTTTCAGCAGGGGCTTAGTGGTAAACTAAGGTAGAGTTTAGATAGACAGTAAGTACTGTGCCTGCACAGGACCAGAGTTTGCTCCCTTGCAGGATGGTGTCTACTGTCAAAGCATCCTGTGCAAATTCCAGTGTCATCTGAACAGTTGTCCAGTGCAATCGCAAATGGCTCAGTCTAGAGCTGCATTGCACAAACAGACATGTCTTTTCACAAAAGGAAAAAATCAGGCACATTTACCTACTAAGTCAAAGTACAGAAAATTTGCATTTTCTTTTAAATTGTTGATAAAGTGCTTTTTTTGCCATTTTACATTTCCAGGATGCTCATTTTCTGTGCACCTCGCTACTCAAACAATTCAAAGAAAGCAATTTACTCAATAAGGTGTGTGAAAGTAACCAAATGTGATGATGCTTAAAGTTCCTCCTTGCATTTCAGAATCATCTGGGAAACCAGTAGAGGCTCCAAAACAGAGCAGCTTGGTTTAGCTTTAAAATAATTTTTGATTTTTTTGAGAACAACTGTTTTCTAGTAGCAAGAAATGCAAAACAAACCATAATTAAGCTATTTCTATTCCCTATTCATAGAGCCTTTTCCTCAAAATAGCTTCAGTACTTTGAACAGAAAAATTATGAATAGGAATAAAAATAACCGTCTCCATGAGTCATGCAGCTGAGCTGCTGAACATCCAATATTCAGCATGCTCTTAATAGTAGATTCAGGATGAAGCAATAGTGAAATGAGTCTCTCAGCTGGATGCTCAGAGCCTGTGCTCATTCCTACGGCCAAAACTCAAGGCTCCAGCCTGTTACTCTTCCAGATGCTGAGAATCATAGAATGGTTTGGATTGGAAGGGACCTTAAAAATCATCTAGTTCCACACCTCCTGCCATGGGCAGGGACACCTCCCACTAGAGCAGGTTGCTCAAAGCCCCATCCAGCCGGGTCTTGAACACCTCCAGGGATGGGGCAGCCACAGCTTCTCTGGGCAACCTGTTCCAGTGTCTCACCACTCTCACAGGAAAGAATTTCTTTCTGGTATCTAATCTGAATCTCCCCTCTTCCAATGTAAAGCCATTACTCCTTGTCCTGTCACTACACTTCCTGACACAGGGTCCCTCCCCATCTCTCCTGTTGGCTCTCTTCAAATATTGAAAGGCCGTTATAAGGTCTCCCTGGAGCCTTCTCTTCTCCAGGCTGAGCAACCCCAGCTCTCTCAGCCTATCTTCATAGGAGAGGTGCTCCAGCCCTCTGATCATCTTCGTGGCCCTCTGCTGGACCTGTTCAACAGGTCCATGTCCTTTCTGTGTTGAGGACTCCAAAGCTGGACACAGTGCTCCAGGCGGGGTCTCACAAGCACAGAGCAGAGGGGCAGAATCACCTCCCATGACCTGCTGGCCACACTTCTCTTGATGCAGCCCAGGATGGGGTTGGCCTTCTGGGCTGCCAGTGCACATCGCCGGCTCCTCTTGAGCTTCTCATCCATGAGAAGATGCACTATCGCACTACTCTCTTCTTTTTGTGTTTACCTGTAGATTTCTAGGGAAGGAGCCTGCCCACAAGTTATTTTCAGAGGCATGTCATGTTCTCTTAAGGAAGCTTTTGTTATTTCTTTTGTCTTTCTCCCCTTTTGTGCATTATCCTATGAAGATTTAATCATTCCTGTTGGTTCCCCTCAATCAAAAAATAGCTCTGACAAGCATATCACTCCTTGTCTGTCACCTTTCATATTAAAAAAGGCCAGAATCACTGGTTAAAAGGGTAGTATAGGACTAAGACCTATATACCCCAAAAGAATAGAGAACTAACATTAACTGCTTACCTTTTTCTTTTTTTTTCCAAAAAGGTGAATTGAAATAGTTGATTGGTTTGAATGTAGGGTCAGATGTTTGCAATATCTGCTCTCCATTTGAGCAGCAGGAAAGCTTTCCTACCCTTCAGTGCATGGACTGCTCTGGCAAAGAGAAGAGCAGGTCCATGCTCTTCTTAGAATATGGACTAGCACTAGAGAAAGCAAGAGGAGGAGAGAACCAGTAAACAGGAAGGCTGCACATAGACAAAGTCATGAGTTTAGAAGGCAGAAAGGACAGAAAAATCAACTTGTTTATGAGATTCGTAAGGATTAAGGCAACAAAGCTGTTATAACATTAGGACTAAAGAAACGTCGGACTCGAATGAAGAAATTCAGTTTGGTATTTTCCTAGAAGTTAAAACAACTTTATTGCTTTATTTCAGCTGGAGGAAGGACCCATTTCATATAAATTACAAGTTATAATTCATGGAACCTTTTCTGCTTGACAAATTTTAAGCAGCTTTACAAATTATATGAATGCATGGGCTGTGTGTGTGTGCACATGCATTTCTCACCGAGCTATGACAGCCTGTGAACTGGGACTTGGTCCCCATTCCTTAAAAAGAAGTATGTGTATTCTTAAATCCAGTCTCAAATGAAAAAGAATCATCTGCCACTACAAAAGGATTTTTTTTTAAAAATAGAGTTATTTAAACTAAGTTTTGATGAAAGCAGCAGGAGCTGACAGCTACCCTTCCATAGGACATGAAAAACCTCCGCTGGCCACTAGTAACTGCAGCAAACATTTACTTTTTTTTTTTTTTGCAATCCTACAAACAAGCTGATACTTGTTTCCAGTCAGACACAATATTGCTGAAAGGCATTTTGATTATATCTACTCTTCGCGCTCCAGGCCTCACATTTTCAAGCATGTACTAGCACTTTCTTAAAGTTACAATCAACTACTACACCATCTGGCTATACCTACATCTGAATTCTGAAAGATGCTTCCACTTCCAACGTCACAGAGACACGTTTAGCTCGCTTAAAACTTATGCTCCATCTGAACTCTGGCTGTCTTGTAACATGGCATCACCATTCTAAACCAGAGACTTGGCCCTCATCCTGTCTTACGGATACAAAAAAAAAAATAGCCAAGGAGAAAAAAAAAAAGGAAAAAAGAAAAAAAACAAACCAACCAACCTTGAAATATAACTCATAAAAATCAGTGCATCAAACCTAACCCAAGTAAAAACATTGCACTGAGCATATACAGAATAATAAGCATCCATGGACAATAGATATAAGACGTGATAAAGGGTACTCATGTACATATACATGTACGTATACATATACATCCCATATATATATATATATATTTACTTGTATATACATGTATATAGGGAATTGGACTCCATTATCCTTATGGGTCCCTTCCAGCTTGAGATATTCTATGAATCTATGATCCCAGTAGAGAAAAGTGTTCGTGATACAATACTCGACAGTGCTCAGCTACATTAAAGTTTGCCAGGTGTATACAACTGTAAAATTAATGTCAGAGTACAACTATGGGTAATGTGGCTGTTAGCCTCTCTCCTTTTAGCTTTTTTTTTTTAATATTGGAGGAAAAGCATCAGGTGTACATTCAGCCTTTTCCTTTAAAAAATTGACTAAAATTTTGTTTGCTACCTTGCAGTCTTACTGTTAGAAATCAAGATGAAGAGAGAGCAAGGAGAACATCTCATGAGCTCCAAGCAGAGGGCATTCCGAACTGTGAGGAAAGGTACGGTCTTTACTAAGTGTTCTGTCAAGCTAAAACAAAACAAACCCAACTAACCATACTAAATAATTAAAATCAATTACCTGGATTATGCAAATTACTATTATTATTTACTTGCAATTTATGCTGAGCTTGCAGTCACCTGTCTCTTACCTCCTAAGGAAGAAGAGGTCTGACCTATAATCAGGATTTTTTTTAAATATATATAAAATATATATTCTATATCTATATATATAATCTTAGGAAAAATTTTTACACTGAAAGGGTTATTAAGCATTGGAATGGGCTGCCCAGGGAGTGGTTGAGGCACCATCCCTGGAGGTGTTCAAAAGACGGGTTGACATAGTGCTTAGAAACATAGTTTAGTAATGTGGGGGGTTTTTTGTATGGTTTTCTTTTGTTGTTGTGGGGGTTTGTTTTTTTTGGGGGGGGGGGTTCTTGTTTTGTTTTGTTGGTTT
>JAOTQQ010000012.1:113116507-113128712 GCA_026546715.1 Gallinago undulata
ATCAGAGTTAGGTTGATGGTTGGACTAGATGATCTTAAAGGTCCCTTCCAACCTAGACAATTCTATGATTCTATAATCTCTTACCTGATTTATATGCACTGTGTAACCACATCCCCACTTTCATAACACGGCAGATCAAAACCAGCATTGTAAACACAGTGTCCCTGTTTTCTGAAATAATTTTTAAATAGCTGCTGGGAACAGGATGTACCTGATGAAGCTTACTAGCAGTGCCCAGCCTTACAAAAATAATAAATACAAAGAGGAGCTCAGATCCTCCCCAAAGTCAGGCTCCTCTTCAGAATTGCTCAAACAGGTAAAACCTGTAAAACTGTAATAGATAGGAGGGTACCTCATATGGGGTTTAATCATTGCTTCTTTCTGCACACTTTTATTCAATTTTTAAGAATGATTCAAGAAGGACTATTGGGTAATAGAAAAAAATGCTTAGCTGTTGCAGAGGAAGTTTGTTGCAATTACTCTGAGCAGTAAACTGCAATTTCTGCATCAAAGTCGGGGCAATCATCTGCATTTCAGATTTTGATAAGCACACTTTCAAAAAGCATCTTATAAATATGTTTACTAGAGTTTGCACTTGGGTAGTTCTGGTGAGGAATTAAGAGCCCCACAAACCTTGCAATTTTGTTCCATCATGATGCCAGATGCCTCCTGCCAGCTGCTGCAAATAGTAACAGTCACTCATCTCCTCTTGTCCTCTCTGCCCTCTCCAAGCCCTGCTCCTACCCTTGAAGAAGTAAATGCCTGGGCTCAATCCTTTGACAAGCTGATGCTTACTCCAGCTGGCAGAAATGCTTTTCGTGAATTTCTACGAACCGAATTCAGCGAGGAAAACATGCTTTTCTGGATGGCCTGTGAGGAACTGAAACAAGAATCCAACAAAAGTGTCATTGAAGAAAAAGCAAGACTAATTTATGAAGATTATATTTCTATCCTTTCTCCAAAAGAGGTATATAACTTTCCCCAATACATTCTTTGATGCTGCTTTGCACAGTTAGTTCTAACACGTGTTTAAAGCCACAAAAAAAGAAGGCTCTGGAGAGACCTTATCACAGCCTTCCAATACCTAAAGGGGCCTACAGGAAAGATGGGGAGGGACCCTTTATCAGGGAGTACGCTGATAGGACAAGAAGTAATGGTTTTAAACTGAAAGAGGGGAAATTTTGATTAGATATTAGGAAGAAATCCTTTCCTGTGAGGGTGGTGAGACACTGGAACAGGTTGCCCAGGGAAGCTGAGGCTGCCCCATCCCTGGAAGTGTTCAAGGCCAGGCTGGATGGGGCTTTGAGCAACCTGGTCTGGTGGGAGGTGTCCCTGCCCATGGCAGGGGGGCTGGAACTCGATGATCTTTAAGGTCCCTTCCAACTCCAACCATTCTGTGATTCTATGAAAAATACTGAGGGAGAACTTTTTCCCCCTCATATTCCACTACCATCAAGTAGAGGTTTAGGGGAGAAAGGCAGATCCATCATTGAAGTGAGACACTGAAAATGACTTTCACTGGCTGTAAGAAAGCTCTCTCCTGGCATGCTGGTGTGAGATCTTTAGTTTGAGGCACAAATATACAGATGATCGCTTCATCTTTGCTCAAACTTAATTTGTTGGACAAATCAATTTCTTTTTTCTTTGCGCTAGGAACGGGGTGTGTGTGTCTCTCCCAAAGCAGAGTAACCACAAAAAGTGTTATTTGCAAAGCACAAATTGCTCAAAGAGCAGCTGACAGAGCACACAACAAACACACCAACTTCCTGGAAGTTTTCAAAACTACTTGTCACTTTGCTGTTAGCAAATATGTCAAGCTTTGAAGACACCTCAGTTCAGTTTGAACGTAATCCTACCAAGCAGGCTGGAATTTTAAACCTTCTGATATCCTTGCAAAATGCAAACTTAGTTGTTTGTGGTGCAAGCTGTGCTTGGGTACTTATAAAAATGCTATTTCAATCTAGTCAGTCTATTCCAGTAACACTAACATCTTTCTACAGACACTACAACCTTGCAGAAAACAATTAAAACATTACTTGTATGTTGTATGAAATCATTGTACAGCCATACCTGCAGTTCCCATCAATTCACCCTGCTTTTAAACAGGAATTTGATTAAGCGAGAGCTTCCCAGCTTCCAGCTTCCGTCTGCGTCATCCTGCTTATTCCAAATTCAGTCCCCTTACAACAGCACTAACTCCCAAGGAAATGAACTGTCACAAAAAATTACAAACCCTCTCTACTACACAGCAGGAAGTTGGTCTGGAAATAATCCGCCGGTCTCTCTGGGTATCAGTAGTAACGAGATTGCAGGCAGCCTTCTTCAAAGTAAAGGTGCCTCAGTGAGAGAATTCCTCTGTCCACACTCCAGAGATTACTACTTCTGCATTTCAACACAATCACTGCTTCGCCCACGTACATTTAGCAGTTTTTACCCTCTTGAAGGACACCCGCTCAAAGGGTTAAAAAAAGACCAGTAAAACAAACCTAAGCCCCCACGTGTACTATTCACCACTGTTATTTACGTGAGTTTCTATTTTAACACGCAGGTCAGTCTGGACTCCAGAGTGCGAGAAGTTATTAACCGGAATATGCTGGAACCCTCACAACACACCTTCGATGACGCACAGCTTCAGATCTACACCTTAATGCACAGAGACTCCTACCCACGGTTTATGAACTCTGCTATTTATAAGGATTTGCTTCGGTCTTTATCTGAAAAACCCATTGAAGCATAGAATTTTTTTTTTCTTAAATTTATTTATTTCGAAGCAAACGGAACTCTGGGCTACGCCAATCCACAGGGAATTTAGAATTAATCAGATCTTTACCTGAAAGTAACTCAGGCAAGTTTTACTACAGACTAAATGATTTAAACCCGCACAAGGCTCTGACAGAATCAGCTGAAAACAGTTTCTCATCAAATTCAGTGTTACTTTGCAAAAGAGAATGAAGAGAATGAAAATCTTGTTGTTCAAAAAAATGCAGTGTTTTTTTTCCAAATGCAGCACGCAACTCGGATGCAGATCTGTTCCCAGGCATGCCTGAGGTACAAACGCCAACTGAGCACGAAAACTAAGTTCTATTTTTAAGTGGAGTGTTAGAATATGCTTGAGAACCAAACCAGTTGTCCCATCCACACTGTGACCAAAGTCAAACGGTACTGTCAATATCCGAGTTACACCAGACAACGTTTCATGTGTTGTAGGAATCGTACCGGGCACGGGTACAACCACCTGTCTCGGTATATTTAACGGTGCACTAATGGCAGTCAGTATGGCAACCTCAAGTTCATGAAAGCTAATGGTGGAAATAATGCTGCCTATAAAAATCTTTTGCTGAAGAATTGTTATTTTACTACTAGAGTCTGCTGAAAGCATTTTTAAGTTCATACTGTTGATGTTTATAAATTATTTACTTAAGAGGAAGAAGAGTCTGGGCATTTAAATTCTGAAATAAAGCACAAGAATTCTCACGTTATTCTCTTCCCTCGGTAAGCAGAGGTCACATACATTAAATTATTTGCTCCTAAGAGGATGGGAGCATCAACCATCTTAGGTTTGTACATATTAAATTCTCCTGCTACCTGGCAGATCCTGTAAGGTTTCTATTACAGATACTCATACAATTAACTGCAAAAGGAGGAAGCTGGAACTATCCTGTTCTGATATAGCACAGGAAGTACTAGGAAGAAAGTAAATTGAATCGGCATAATCTGTTTGTAGATCTGTTGTTCTAACAGCTTTGTTATTTTAAATTACAAAATTCACTACAATTCCACTATATTAAACTTTGGAGTTTATAATGGATTTCCATTAAATTGTATTTTTTCCTGCACATTTATTTAAATGAACACAAATAGGTAGGAAGAGGACATACCAGGAACAGAAAGGAAAAAAGATACCCCTAGAAGGGCAGAACCAGACAGGCATAGCTCAGTGACATTTACTGTAGCCTTTCTAAAACTTATTCTTTGCCTAATTCCAGCACTATGAAAAGCACAAAATGGGGATTTTCTCTGCAAATAGGAAACGGGAATAACAAGGCAGAATTTAGGAAATCAGTTTGTTTCCTCAATGCATTCTGCAAGAGACATGCTCTCCCCTTACATTATTAAGTAAAAAGTGATGAGATTTTTCATTACACAGCACCACAGGAGAAGATGCGATACACGGTAAGCGTGACAATAGCTATGGACCAATTTCTATCATCTCCTTCCAAAACCAAAATATTAATCAACATGTCAGCACGAGAAAGTAAACAAAAACCCCCAACTTATAAGAGGCAGCAAATCAAAGTGCTTTTGCCCTGTGCAGCACAACACTGGATGACCGAGTTAAGAGGAAGCCCTTCTATACACCACTATGTAAGCCACAGTCAGTCAGCAGCTGCAGCTGCTCAACGTATGGATGCTGGTTCTCTCAGCTGAATTTCTAGTAAACGCACCCAAAGCACTATCCATACAATTTCAGTTTACATCAAGTGTTACATAATAGGGAGTAACTCCCAATAAAACAAACCAGACATCTTGGTAAGGCAGCATTCACGGGGAGCTCGCAGTCACGCTGACGGTGCCGTATTTGTTTCCATCGGGGTGGGTAGGAGTGCTCTAAAACTCAAAGTTGACAAAGTTTAACTAGGTCAAATTCAGCTTGCTGGAAAGATCAAACACACACATTAAAAAAAAAAAACCAAACAACGCTCAAAGCGTGTCATTTCATGAAATGGAGGATTTCATTTCTTTTAAATCGTCTCTCTTCCCTGCAAAGACACCTCATTAAGAGCTGGAAGACAGACCAAACACTTGTGCTTTTTATCAAGCAATATATTCTAATATTCTGCAAGAAGAAAGAAAGAAAAAGTTGCAAGGAAATAAGAAGGAAGAGAGAACTATATTAGTTTGGGCGGTTTTATAATTAACATCAGATTATTAAAAAAAAAAAAAAACTTTCTAAGCTTATTTTCCATGTATCACAACTTCTAAGCAATCAAAATTCTCCAGGCAATTTTAATTGTACTTCTGCATTACAAGAAGCCAATATTTCCAATGTGCATTTTTCCTGAAAAATCTTTACAAGCTTTAATTCTGTGGTTTAGGTTTAAACTTACACCCAACACCAATGGCAAAATGCTGCTCCCTAGATACCCTGAGAGTCTCTCTTAAATTCCAACCAACCCACTCACCTAAATATCTTGTTATTTTGAGGCTGTTTAATGCTGGATTTGATTGAAGGGGGGAGAAAGAAAAAAAGAAAAAAAAAAAAAAAGAGGAAACCAAAACCCCACCTGCACAGAAGACAGGTTTTTTAACTACATTTAATTACTATATACTAGCTCATCAGCACAAACTTTTCTCAGGGCAAAAGTGAGTTGCACTGAAAAGTTACTATACACAAGCTGTTACGTGAATAGCAGGAGAAAAATAATCATGTTGACACAAAATATTATTTATAATTCATCAAGTAAGAAATTATCACAAAATCAATTTATCCTAGTAAGCACGCTTGGTTTGCCTTGGCATTTATCTAACCACAGGATATCATTAAGCTCTAACAACTTTCCAGCCCACTGGTATTCTCTCTTCAGCCTCTGCACTTCACAAACCAGTAACTCCCACAGAACACACACACAGTTACAGACTGCTCTTTTCACCAGCCTGCTAAGCTGTATTAAAATTGCATGGGCTCCTTCAGCCAACATACTGTGCTTTACAATGACCTTTAAATTCCAAAGTCATTAGTGCAATACAAACAAAGAAAAAAAATTATATATATCCTGAAGGGCTTCACTTTACAAAGAATAAAATTTATCACATAACCATCAGATACTTACGCACTTTTTGATTACAAAGGATATCTGAAAAAGATAAAATAATGAGAAACGCTATCACAACAAGTGATAGCAAGTAATTTTTAAACAAGTTTGCTCTAAACAGTACTTCTGCCAAAAAAATATCAGTATCATTTCAACAACATTAATGAAAATCTATGCTAATGTTGCAACTAAGTTTATCCCAAACCTTTTAAAATGGTAAAACAATTCAAGATTAGTGATGAGCTACCATACAGCTGTATGAAATTGTACTTAGAGGCAAAACTCATATGAATGACTACTAATGATCTATTTCAAAAGGCTGATGTTTGAAAGGCAACACAAGCAATTTTAGCAGAATGAAGACTTCATGTTGATGAATTTAGGTTCTACCTAAAGAGGCAGACGCATCCAGGCTGGATAAGGCTTTGAGCAACCTGCTCTAGTGGAGGTGTCCCTGCCCATGGCAGGGTGGTTGGAACTGGATGATCTCTAAGGTCCCTTCCAACCCAAACCATTCTATGATTCTAAGCTGATGCGGGTTGGAAGTTTCAATTTAAAATTCACCTTTGTGACCACAAGTGGAATCCTGAACTCTGGATAAAAACCAGGCATTTCCTTTGCAATGCCTAGAAAGTGCAACGAGGGCTTCCAAGTGGGATTCACAGAAGCCAAGATCATTGAGCAGATATTTACCTTCTGCTCAGTGCTAGTCAAACAGAATCATTCAGTACAAGATATTTTAAAACCCACACTTTCTCCTGAGCGAGTTAAGAGAATTATATATGAGGAACCGCCTTCTCACTAAGGATCTGAGCAGCAGAAACCTCTAGCCTTCCTTACAGGAGGAAGATGGTATCCTTAAAGACCTACACACCCACACACAAACACAACCCTCTCTTTATCTGTGCTAGGTTAGTGTAAAAACTAGCTTAAGTGTTAGGGCAACTATGCTCCAGCCTCTCTTTCGTCTGAGAAGATTCAAATGTCCATAAAGGTAACAAACCAAACCTGCTATTCTTGGATGGGAGAGATTTACCACCAGTTCTGCTGGCACATTTCACTGCATAAAATATCTGAAGGTACTGGGTCAGCCCTAGCAGGACTGCAGCCCAGGAGACAGGCCAGCCAGCTGGGAAATGAGATATGGTCCTAGCCCCACCTCTTCATCCTTCTCCTATACATCCTTCAGACTTTGCATCCTCTCCAACAAAGGAAGGCAATTTCAGACAACGGGAAAATGGCAGCACCTGGTGAACAGAGGTGCATCCACAGCTGGCAGTGTTATTTTTGGAAAACAAAGCCTGAATAGTATTTAGGCACCTATGAACTTTTTTGTGTCTAGCTCTTGGACTTCATCTTTCACCAAAGAGAAAGAAACTGTTCTTTTTACCCAGGCGACAGGAGAGAGAAAGAGTGAAGGCTGTTGCCACAGCCACAAGGTAACATTAGGTGAAACAACCTTGTATTTGAACTCCTACATGGATACACCTACATGGCAGAAAGCGCTACCGCAGTTCTAGTTATTTTAATGAAGTTCAGATACAGTTCGGTAAGCACAGAAAGACAGTTACTATATTTGCTCAAAAGGTTATTTTCTTAAGTGTCACAGTCAGGCATAAAGATTAAAGGACACGTAGAGTGAGGAGGGTTCTGCAAGCCAACCTGTGCCTGCCCCATACGTATGCTGTGAACAGCGGTGGAAATTTAGCTCTACTTGGCATCTGATAGGCAACCGTTTTTAAATGTAATTTTTTGGACCTGTTTCTTTACAAAGGTCTCCAAACAAAGCACTGCAATTTGTATTAAATGACTGACATCAGTTTGTCGTTGTCTTAAACAACCCAGGGAAAAAAAAAATAAAAATCAATTATGCATCTTTAAGTACCTGTTAAACAGCAATCCTGCCAAAGGACCTCCATACAGGCTAAAAATAAACCCATTTTGCTAATAGAAAAAAAAAAAGATTTTTTTTCTGAATTAGGGCATTAATATCAAATTAGTTGAGTTTAAAATGGTTTTATATCAAGTTATGCAACGCAGAAAATCTTGTTTTTTCCTTTCCAGTCAAGGAATTTATTCCCCAGGAAGCAGACACACTCTTCCTATCCCCCCACGAATCCTTTCTACATTGCCAGGATAGACCTCCTCAGCTCCAGGCTTTGATAAATTAAATAATATAAACTTAGGTATAACAGAAAAAATTGATCGCTTCTAAAGATATTGACGTGTTTTCCCTTGAAAAAGCATTTGAAAATACTTCTAAAGAGGTGCGCTATTAAAAAGCAGGCTCTAACAAAGCAGTATTTATATCATTCCACATATGGAAGAGATTGTAAATTTAATAATTTATTCTCACCTTCAGGTCTATGATTGACATCAGATATTCTACATCTCAAAAACCAGTTTGTGAACAAAATTAATGTCATTTACACAAAGCGAATTTAATATTAAATCCCCAGGCAGTTCATACGGTGATGAATTGGTTACTTGTTGTTACTAGCACGGCCTACAAACCCTTGCTCGTTTATGAAGTCCAAACCAAACTTGGTTGTCAAGCACATTAAGCAAAACTGGACACTCAAATCAAGTTTAACTGAGTATTTTAAAACATTCCTAGAAATAACACTTACTGATAAAATGTAAAATACATGATTTAGGCATTAAAATATATTGCATTGATCAAAGCTGGTTACATAAACAAGCTTAACCAACCATTGCAATCGAGGTCATCGCATCTACTAATAAATTTCCAAACCCCACAACCGTAAATTTAGTCCTAATTCAGAAACAGTAGGCCCAAACTAGAGAGTTAACTAAGTTATGATTTAGTTAACAACTGAGTTTAATGTAATTAGATCAAGTTAGATACCTTTTCTCTTGACAAAGCTAGCGAACACAGCGACAAGAAACAAATTTCATTCTTACAACTTAACAAATATGGAGAGGTAAATTACATATGGGAGGAGCGTGTATGTTTCAGACCACAAAAAATATAGTACATTATCCACATAGTTAGAAAAAACCAAGCCAATTCCCAAAACGTTTAATTGGTAAAAGTTTAATGTCAACTTACTTATAAAAATGAAAAAATATTTTAACATTCACCATACAATTGAGCGACCTGGCCCTAATGACTATCAGTTCTAAGGAAGGCAGTTAAGAAAATGATGGTTGTGTCAAAACAAAGGCTAATTCAGGCATGTACGCTGCTTTAAAAAAAAAAAAAAAAGAAACAAACCGAAAAACCCTCTCGTTTGCAGGAAGCTAGATGCTTAGCCTAGTTTTTAAAGCTAATTACAAAATCCTCTTTCATACTGGTCCAGATGTCTTGACAATTTCTTCTTCTAACAGAACTGTCAAAAGAAAAGAATTTTCATGAGAGCTTCATATAGCTTATTCCTAAATCTTTGCAAGAAGAAACAGAAATATGACACCATACTTAGGATATGGAAATTACTAGTTAAAGCATTTGCTTATATCATAACCATTCCTTCACTCAAGCATCTTTCTACAGACACATTTGTAAGCATCACCTTAAAGAAGGTTTTACAGACAAATGAACTTTTCCAGGTACCGCATCAAACAATTTCTATGCTTTATCAATTATTAAGCTATCTTGGAGTATAGATTTGAACAATATTCAGTAACAAGATACATAAAACAAAATGCATAAAAGAACTTTTCTTATGCAGTAATCTTAGCATATGCTGTGCAACGTGGTTCTGCAGAGCTGCAGAGCCTTAACACAGACCTTAACAGAGAAACACAAGGGAATGAGGGTATCATTGTTGCCTGCTTTCATATCGTAAGCTGTAAATCGTACAGGCCTTCATGTCAGTGCTTCTCTACTTTATCAGACTACCAGTGCTCCTCAGAAGCTTTTATAATTCCCATCTCCTAAACTTCAAAAAAAAAATTTAAATCAAGTTATCAGCGCCCTACACTTATCCTGGCACAGGAGTATGGCAGCAGTCATCTCTTTTTTTATCCCCCCTTCTTTTCACAGTAGCAAAAAAAAGGGGGAAAGAAGCCAACAAAAGGGCTAAAAAAAAAAAAAAAAAAAAAGAAGCCTATTTCACTCAAAGCCGAGACTAAAAATGGTGAAGAAAGACAAAACACAGTGACTAACTTGCCACTACTTTGTATATGTCACCAGGACTAACTCCATGCCCTGACTTCTCTCCCCCTTGGCCACTGCTCTACATGTGTGATCTCACACCTTCACTCCAAAAAAAAAAAAAAAAATCTATTTTGCAATATCAACATGTAATACCATTAAAGGGGCTAAGAAATAACCAAAAGTCAACAGAAAGTCATTTGTAATTTACCATAAACCAAAATTAAGCACAGAGCCTGGATGTCTACTATGAAACACACAGAGCAGTCTCACCTTCCATCTGTTTCCACATTCATTACAGACAACAAACGTTGTCATGGGTTCATCAGCGCTGCGGGTTTGAACCTTCATCAAAGGCAAAGGCCAGAGCAGAAAAGGAAAATTACTATCATCAACTTTTGTTAGCATGTGTTCAATGTAAAGGTTTAAAATCAAAGTTTGCCATTAAGGAAACACATTTGCATAAAGATACAAGTTAACTTCCCATATCAATTGTTTTTTTGTCTGGACTATAAAGTGATCAAACTCACATTTTGACAGATTTAGTAGCACTAAAACACTCATTTCAGCACAGAAACTGTGCACATATTTCTAGGAAATAATTCTGCTATAAAGCTACACGTTCAGTGCAGCTTTATGTATACTTACTGATGCAAAGGCTTAAAAATTTCATGATACAAAACCAGCTTTCTACTTAACACATGTGATAAACAATATTAAATTATAAACTTTGCTGATCCTATGATCAAAATTACATGCCCTGAAGCACTGCTAAACAAATTAAAGCCCTTTTTGCACCTATTTCCTAATTAAAATAGAGATGATTTTAAGTCAGGGTCTAGTATTAGTCAAATTACGTATATATTTAAAAAAAAATATTTTTATGTGTTTGTATCATTATTTTCTGCCATTTATTCCTTCTGTAAAGAGAAGTTTACACATATTAAAAACAGTAAATTAGCTCTCCTCCACATAAAACCATATTAATAAGATGTAATAAGCAGAATTAGCAAAAACTCAGCATTGTAAAGAAACTAATGTATCGGGGTGTACAGATCAGCTTGGGTTTACATAAAATCTTTGTTGAATTGGTAAATTAATACGACAAACATTCTTTATGTAAGTACGCCTAAGCAGATCCAACTATCTCCACGTATTTTGTAATCTGTTAGCATTTTGTTAAAAGTTCATTTTTGCAATTATAACTTTGTTTCTCTGACAATAGGACTCTAAGCTTTGAAAAAGGAAATAAAAGTGTGAATAACCCCGTACCTGGGTGTATGTGCAGTTCTTCTTTTTGCACTTGCCACACGTAAACAGATCAGTTTGGGTACCTCCCGTTTTAGCCATCTGGTGCTCTCTGATAGCTTCTTTGGTCAGATTTTTGCGCATTTCTTTCAGCTCATCGCTTGCCATTTCCTGTCGGGGACACAGAGTAGACAGTTTACTAGAGAGTTTTAGTTTTAAAATAGTTGTTAGCACTGTGCAAGCTCATATCTTCTTTTATTAAGAATCCATGAACAACAAATCTAACTAAGGGTGAAGGTGAAAGTAATTCTACACGTTTTTTGATTTTACAAGACAAGGGGTATTTCATTGCATAAAAGCCAAAAAAATCAGTAAAAGTTACAATGTTAAACTCCCAAACCTCCATGCAAACAGATTTCTGAAGTTCAGAGATGTGATGCAGAGACAAAACAGAAGAAGACTTAAATGTTCCGCAGAGAAGAGGAAAAAGGACCTCTCCTTAGGCTAGATCCTTGCATGATTAACTCACTGACCTAAATAAGGTTATAGGAAAAATTTACACTATTTTGAGTATTTCCACATTTTTACTGAGAAATACAGTAAAGCCATAATTCACCATGTTACCAGAAGTCATATCCACTTAGTTTCAAAACACTAACCAAGGAGCTCAGAGTCACCAATTTTCTTTTTCCTTTCAAACAGTGCTAGCAGATTCTTCACAACGTACAGTAATCAAGTGTGCCCAGCAAAAACAAGCAGTTCCATTTTTCTTCAGTAAATTTTTACTCCACATCCCATACGGATAGTGGAATGCAAATCTCGCATTAATGCTGTTTCACTTTAGAAGTAACCTTAACACTAATGTGGTTTTTAGTCATTATAATTTTAATCCAAGACATTAATTAAAACAAAGAATGGGCACTGGACAACACAAAATGTATGTTTATGCCTATGTACATATGCATATGTAGAACGAACAAACTTAAAATAGGCACTGAAGATACGATATACTTTTCTTTACACATTC
>JAOTQQ010000012.1:113131580-113144211 GCA_026546715.1 Gallinago undulata
CAGGAAAGAATTTCTTTCTAATATCTAATCTAAATCTCCCCTCTTCCAATTTAAACCCGTTGCCCCTTGTCCTGTCAAGACAAGAATTTACTGTGTACTTATCCTTTCAAGACCACGTTACATTACTTGGAAGAACAAAAATAAGCAAAACGAAGAGCAACAGAAGTTTAAAAATAGTAAAACAACCCTAAATTTTTTCAACAAGAACAGAAATTCCAACATCTTGTTGCAAACACAAGTAGTAACAAAAAAAATCCTGCCATACAGAAACATTTTAAATATTATAATAGGTTTGGCAACTATTCATCACAGCTTATCTGCACATAGAACAGATTATTGAAAAAAGATTTTGAGTCGTGTTTCATCAATTCTTTCAGACCACACAACAGAAGCATAAGTAACTAATGTTTTGCAAGCATGCAAGAGAAAGACCTCATTAAAAACAGTAATTGAATAACAGAAACAATATTATTAGATATTTTTTAAAAATGCAAAGCAGAGATGTGTCACAAAACATGTAAATTAGAAGAAATAAACCATAGCAATCTTGAAGACAATACAACACTTGTTCTAAGTTACCTTGGAAAGGGCAGCTGTCTTTATGAATATGGGTTTCAGTCAGAAACAGTAAACAATTATCTTGACACGTTTTAGGTCGAATTCGACCCATTATGTGTTTTCCTCCTTCTCACTTTAACATGAGTATACTTCAATGAGTAACCCAAACAATATTTCTCTTTCATGCAGAAAGCCATAAAAACAGAAAATACCATTTTTTTGAGATTGGCACTCAATCTATGGATGATCAGTTTACACTTGCTGTAGAAAGTAACATGGCAAAAAGAGTTCTTGGAAAACTAGCTAAAATTAAGACTACATAGAATTATGAATAGTAAGATGCTATATGCAACTTTTTCATCACAAATTATTTTAGAAGTCTATGAACTACATATCCAAAGGACCACAAGTTCATGGTCAGTTTTGATTACTGTCTGTATTTGAATTTAGTTGAATTAAAAGAAAGAATAGGAGAATGAAGAGGGTAAAAATAGATGAATGAGAAGTCTGCTTACATTGCGCCAGGTGACACTAAGCTTAGAACGGATTGTTAATTCCAGTAGAAGAGAAAGACCCATAAGAAAAAATTCATATCATTCTGAGGAGTCCAACTTTTCATTTCCTCCTTATCTAGCATCTCATTCCATTTGTTGGTTGAAAGACACCCAAGTGCACATGAGGGGAAAAAAGGCAAAACAACCCACCCAAACAGTTGAGGAATTTAGAGATGCCTCAAGCATGAAGACAGAGCGATACAAGAATCTGCAGTGCGTGAAACTCATTGCAATGAAACTTCAAGATTAAATCAAAATCGCAAGGCAGGCTTCAAAACCCAAAAGGAACCTAAAAACACCCAGAGGAACTGTGGTGTGAGAAAGGCACTATCAGTCAGAGATAAGACAAAAAAAATAGCAGCTTCTACAAAAAGATTTAAGTGAGGTTTAAGGAGGAAATAACCTTCCTGAAAAGAATTTCCACTGTAGGGAAGATATCAGATGAACACAAGCCACAAAACGTCCATATCATCAGCAACAAAAAAAACGTATTTCAATACATTCGCATGCTGTCAAGGCTACTCATTACTTGCAACTTGAGTGAACTGGCCTGCTGGTATATACACAAAATGGGTTTGTTCTACCGAAAAATAAGAGTGGGAAGGGCTGAAATAGAGAAGAAGGAAATAGTTAAACTTGAAAATCTAGTCTTCAAAGCTCACCTCCTGTTCTGAGAGCTGCAGAGAGCATTTCTCTACACTTCACTCGTACAGAATCTGAAGTACTTGGAGCCCGGGGAAAAGAAGGGATGAAAGAATTTGAGGGAGCGCTACCCTCCTCCTTCCTGCTGCTGGAATTGCTACTTGAACTGCTAAAAAAAGGAAAAAAGAAAATTAATATTAATATTTTTCCCCCTCTTCAAATAACTTTGTTCCAGGGCAAAACACAGGTCTTTTCCTACATTCATTTGATGGTATCCAAAAAAACCCACAAAGGAACACAGGTCACTTTTCTAAAGGCACTTACTGCTCTGGAGTCAATGCAATTTTAAAAGTGTCTTTAGAAAATTCACCAGGGTATTCCACACAACAGAGATACAGCAGGTATTTCATTGCATTCTACAGCATGCTGAGTTTTAATTCTCAGTTCTCTACACTAACATAAAATCCTCCCTGCCACTGAACTTTACTTTAAAAGACTGAAGGTATATCACACTAACATTCAGTCTGCTTACCGTACTGACGTGGAACCATGGTCCCACTCAAGCAGTTAGTGTAGCTTTGCAAACTGTAAGCCAAAAAGTTTTCAGCTTGCACCAGGACAAATGGTTAGAGGTTAAATTTCAATCTGAAAACGGCTGCTGGAAACAGATTCACTAAAACCAGAAATGTAGTGAAGAAACAGACTTGCAAATACTATTTTGGAAATGTTCTTCAGCTGCTATAGTATCATTAACAAGGACTCATTTTTCTGCTAACATATAGAATCATTGAATCAAAGAATGGTTAGAGTTGGAAGGGACCTCAAAGATCATCTAGTTCCAACCCCCCTGCCATGGGCAGGGACACCTCCCACTACAGCAGGTTGCTCAAAGCCCCATCCAGCCGGGTCTTGAACACCTCCAGGGATGGGGCAGCCACAACCTCTCTGGGCAACCTGTTTCAGTGCCTCACCACCCTCACAGGAAAGAATTTCTTCCTAATAGCTGATCTTAGTTTCCCCTCTTTCAATTTAAAACCATTACCCCCTGTCCTATCGCTAAAACTGCCCGATAAAAAGTCCCTCCCCAATATTTTTGCGTTTACCAAAAAAAGTACAGAATGAGACTGTTTATTAAATGCAAAAGCTAACAGACAAAAATAGTATTCTAAACCTCTAACATATGCAGTTACCACAAAGCTGTTTTACAGTTCTCAAAGCTCCGTGCTCATATTGAGAGAGGAATGAGTATTTGACAGATAAGACAGATGGAATAAACAATAACTATTCTGACCTGTAGCTTTCATCTTTTTAATGGCCGCAGCAGGAGGATTTACCTCCCTAATAATACATAGAATTGTACAAGAAGTGGAGTATTTCAGAAAAGAATGTGGAAGCTGTCTCTACTATGACAAAATTGGACCAAATAGTTTAATGGTAATTTATACGGAATGAGGTTATTTGTATAGTCATGAAGAATCAAGCACCTTTCTTCTCTTGCTTCAGGGCTGTTCTGTGATGAAGATGCAGGCTCCTTTTTCTTTTCTTCAGAATCTTTATCAGTTGAAGGTCCATCTGGAAATACAAAACATGAGAAACTCTCTTTTACCCAGAAATAGCAACCAGTGGTAAAAGATCTTTGATGATTTCTCCTGCACCAGTTGGAAATGCTTGCAGCTCCCACTCTCTGCTTTGACCTTCTCTTGCAGTACAGCCTTCCACTCCCCAACACCCTCCCCAACCCAGCAAATGGAAAATATGACAACACTTCAGATCCTTTGAGTCAAGTCCAGCATCTGCTTAAACTGACAGCAAAGACATGATGAAAACGTAGACCTTTACGATTTATTTTCACCAGCTCTCCTGCATGAGGTAAACAGTAACTTCTTAAACTATTGCATCAAGTCTTGAGTTGCCTTCCATGTTTTAAATATAAGTTCCTACTAAACACACATCATTCTTTTTAATTATATTCACAGGATTTCTAGCGCATGACTGAACCAAAAGAAACTCTAGTGTGAAAGTTACCACAGTTGCCAAAAAATACAAAGATCATTTTCATATGCTTTTGAAGGAGTTTTTCAGACATACAAATAGTATTTTTTGTGATAGCTCTTAAATTATTTGCCTTAGTGTCTATAAATATTTGAATTTGCCTTTCCCATACAGGCCATGTTTAATGATGATTTTATAAAGAATAAAAATGAAAGCAATCGCAACTTTTAACTTTAGCTTAATGAGAACACATCCAACCTTCTATTGTAAAGAGGAATTCAGAGTGGCTAAAACAAGCTCCTGCTTTGATTTGCTCTATAGAAAGGCAGACTCTCCACTGCCTACAGAGAAAGCCTAGTGAGACTGGCATCACTCACTCTAAGCCCTCATAAAGCTGCCATTACACTTCTAAATCCATAGACATATATTGCAAACTCTAAAAAAGAACTAAAAACAGATCAAGAAAAGGAGGGAAATCCGATAATGCTCAGCCTTTCCCACAAAGATGCCCTGAACTAGGTGTCTAAATCCTTGTTTGAGCATTGAAAAGTATCCTCATTTCCAGAAAAGCCCCATCCCCACCTTTACAGGGAACTTGGTAGAATGGAACACATATAATGGGCACATTCACATAAAAATAATATATAATGATACGTAATACATGACATATAATGATACGATATTAAAAATATTCTAAATATGCATGTAAACTTATTTACCCTCATCATTTTTTAAGTACATGATCATTTTTGTCAGAGGCTTTAAGACAGGCTGACAGATCAAACAGGAACATTGGGGTACAGCTCAGGTTCTACAAAGCAGCGTAGCTGCCTCCAAGCTCTGCTTCTGCACATTTACCTCCAGATTTTTTTCTGGCACACAAGTTGTCAAAATCAGAGCTGATGTAGGTATGTCCTGCTCATTTTACATCAAATACACCACTATGGTATAGCTGGCACCTGGTTTCAGTTAATCAAACGCTTCCATTTAGCACAGCACCATTTCATCAGAGAAGGCAGGCATCTGAGAACATCTGCCAATATCCCAACTGCAAGCACGTCTCAAACTTCAGCAGCTGAGACAACTGGACCATCTTCAGGCAAATGAGTCTTCAAAGCTACAATTTCTTTAATCACTTCAAGAAGAGTTGAAAGACTGTTTTGTTTAATCCAGTTTTAGAAATCTTAAAAAGAAGTTAACAATATTCTCTGTTTGCTCAAAATATTCTCCCAACTATTTAAGTCATTCGCTCTTACGGATCGTAAGTTGGAAGCACCAAGGAGAGGAGATCCAGTGTCAAGCAGTATTTATTCTTAAACTCACACATTAATAAGGATTTCTTATTTTATGAAAATACTGTATTGACAAAAGAACAGAATGCAATTAACAGCCTGCTAGACATCATTTCAACTATCCTCTGGGAAAAGGAAAAAAGTTATCCTCAAGAAACTAAAACTCCTTACTAATTAACTTATTCTACATTCAACAGCCAGACTCAAGGCAAAGGGAAAATGACAGCTAATGAGAACTACAACCAACCACAGAAACTCTAATGAAGTAAGATGGAAAAAATGGCCCTTCTGTGAAAGATATTTAAAAATTCCAATAAGCGAGAGGTTCATATCAGGAAGTCTATAGAACATGTAAACATTTATAATATATAGTACGTAATATATAAAATATGGTACAAGTTGCTTTAAAGAGGCAATTACTTTTTCAACTTTGTACAACTATTAAAACTTGCCAAAACTTTTTTTTCCAGAAACAAACTGAAATTGTCATCAATTTTAGGACTGAAAACTGTAACTTCAGAGTTTTAGCTACTGCAGCTTCAGAAGGCCATAAAAAAATCTTTAAGACTATTTTAAAGTAAGATAATTTATATTAATGCTTCTTTAAAATACAAAGAACAAGCTAGTAACATGAATTGACTATTAGCCATTGGAATAAATATATCAAATTCTGACTGCTGCATTGCAATTTCTATCTGGAACTTGCAATTAATTTGAAAGATACTTCTACCCTTGTCAGTGAAATAATCTCTCCAGGGCAGGGTAAAACACGACATGACAATATGACAGTGTTCTCTGTTACCAGAACAACATTTTTAATCTGATAATATATAGTTATAGATCACATAATTAATCTGAACAATAGAAGCCCTTAATAGCTTCATTGTATATTCTTCTAATTATAATTATTTTATACATGAACTCAAGACATTTGCTAGCAGCAAGAAAAAAAAATTAGATGTAATGTTATAAATTTGTAAGTTTAACTTTAAATGACAAATCTTCTTAAAGAAAGAATTTTTCAGAAATGTTTATGAAAGATAGCTAGTTTTTCCCTGGAATCACATGAGAATTTAATTTAGTGGGTTATCTTATATTACTGATTCAGTATCACCACCATAACTTGGAAAGTTTTCTGAGTATTCAGTTTAAATAAATTAAAGGAAAAAGATATGAGAATAAGTAAGAAATGGCATAGTTATGAATTTTACAATGACCCTAATATTTAATAATTCTTCAGGCCCCATTTTCCAGACTCTGACCAAAATAATCTTGAGAAGCACAAGCAGCTACACTTGTCAGCAATCCCTCTGCCAGATGTAGTAAGACATGAAGGTAAGATCAGAGAAGCTTCTTTCTAGTAGTAGTGTAGGGAAGAATAATATCTAGAATTTTACAAATAAATAACAAAATTATCAACTGTTTGCCATTTTAAAAATATTTTTTTTATCTTAAGTGACAAATTAGGTTAACACATTAACTACTTTGCTATACATGTTTTTTTCTTCTATACAATATGACGTAATTTGCATTATGTGTTATTATCTCTCCCCACTGATAATCCTTACAAATTCTAGACCTCCTAATTGCACATGGAACAGTTTCAAATATACATTTCAGAGGAGGTGATTTCCATAGCTCATACTTCATATGGAAATGAAACTATTGAAATTATTTTTGCACTTGATTCTACTTGGTATCTTACAAAGACATGTACTCTTCTTATCAAGAGTAAACAATACTCTTAAACACCATCAGACTGCAATTTAGGGATTTGTTTTGTCAATAACAACTTTTTTGAGCAAAGCCTTTGACGGCCTTGATCGACTTTACCTAATGACAGCACTAACATACCTGTAAGACAGTCCTAGACTGTACTAGCTTGCTCCAGTAGAATTAGACTCTGGTTCGAAATAATAAAGGATTTAATGCACAAAGTAATCTGAGTAAAATGCTCCTGTGAAGTCTGGCTGGTGTTTTCTTCTCTTGAAAACATTAAGCACTTAAACATTCTTTTAAAATAAAATTGGTCAGGCATGCATTTTTTTGAAATAAGCATTTTAAATTGCTCTTGGCCCCATTTTTAGTTTTTACTCCTGGCAACAGATAATCAAAGTTGCACTTAATGTCAAGATTATTGTCCAATCATTCTACATGTCCAGTTCAGCACATAAACATATTGGAGTTAGGCTTATTTAGTTAAGAGGTCTGAACATTCTTTTTCACTGTATACTCTTTCAGTATGCAGTTCAGTATACTTACCGAACTCTGTAAGAGTGAGCTCTCTAAGAGTAATTGTTTGTGATGGGAAATGTTACATTCCTTATGGAATTTTTTGTTGTTGTTTTTTTAATATAAAGGAATATTCCTCACATTCTGAATGGATATGCCTAGATTCTTTAACTGCATACCACGCTCTATATACTCAGCCACTTGGCAAAAAAAAAAAATAAAAATCATTCTTTTTAAATCCTGTGTTATAATTGAACTGTATTATATTCTGAGAGCAGAATTTTCTTCCTTATGTAAATTGCAACCAACTCAGCAGTGTGGTTTAACATTCTTACAGCAACATCTAAAGCGACCTTCTACTGTAGCTCACTCAGCAAGTCACTTCAGACACGGCTTGCAAGTCCTCTGTTGGGCAACTTCCCACCCCCCTGAAAACCCACTGGTAACCCGGCCCCGCTCTGGTAAAGCCATAAACATCTGGTGATTCACAACCTTACTTTGTTTTCTTCTCATGTTTCCCACGCATTCATAAACCCTAAGTTCCGATAGCATTGAACTTAAACAGTACATGCAGCCTGAACAGTCAACAATTCTTGCCTAAATTCAAAATGTCATTTATAAAAATAACTCACAAAGACTTCAGATCCCTGAGTACAATGCTCGGTACGATAAACAGCTGTCCGCTTCTGTTGCCATCTTTGCTCCATACCATTTTACATGCACTATAAACAGCATAATCGGAACTGATCTCTCAAGCAGCTCAACATACGGTATTTCGCATTCTTCTGAGAAAGCCAAAACTAATGATAAAACAGAATAAGAGTACTTTGTAAGGTTCCCACCTATGCTTCACGCAACCCAGACACCCGATCTCCTATTACTCCCCATGTTTCACAATGTTTGAACGCTCATAGATCAGTCAGCTCTAAGAAACAATACATTAAGACAAGCTCGACTGATTCAAAATATTGTGTTTTAAAAAAAAGAGAAGACTTTTTTTACTGTCTCAACAAACAAACAGAAATTCCTCTGCTCAATGGACAACAATACCCAGAAGGGTTAGCCCCCACCCTCCCCAAAAAAGCAGTATCCAAGGGCACTCCCAAAAGTTGAGATTTTGGGGGACAGGAGGAAGGTAGGAAAAAAAAAAGTATTTTCTCTACTTTGTTGCCTAAACTAAATTGCAGTATCAAAAATGTGAACTTTAGAGAAAAAAAACAAACAACAACCAAAACCCAAAACCTTTATTGGCTTTTTTTTTAAACTTCGATTAATAACTTGAGCACTAGGTGACTCAGCCCAGCTGTTGCTTTTAGAAGTCTTCAGAGTAACTCAAGTTTATACACAAGTCCAATTCTCAACTTACGTTGTACATGGGATATAATGGTAAGTGGAAATTTAAACATTAAAAGTACATAATTTTCACTATTTACTAGTGAACGCTGATCAAATCCTTTATAAAGTACACATTTAATTTATAATAAAAGTTATTACCATTTTAAAATTATTTTATCAGCCTATCTAGTATTATCTAGATTTAATTACTTAAACTAACCTAATTGGTATTATTTAACTTTATAAAGGTAGGTTAAAAAAAATGTTTGTTATAGAAGTTGCTGTTTCGTACTAGAATATGGAAGCTGAAAGCTGTGACAAATTATCCATTTCTACACACATATACTGCCAGATGGATACAAAGTCACTTCTATACCATTTATAGTATTATACAGAGTATAAATATTTATATATTTATAATAATAATAAATAATAATATAAATAATATATAATATATTACAATATATTAATATAAAATATATACATTATATTAATAATATAATATATAATATTATTATAATATAATAGTATAAATAATGAACAATATAATATTAATAAATAATAATAAATAATAATAGATAATATTTATAGTATTATACAGAGTATAATAAAATATACTATAAAAGTATAGTATTATACAGAGTAATAAAGTATCTGATAAAATACTTCATAATTGATAAAAATGAGTCTGACTTCAAGTGGCGGGGGAGTCTAACACCTCCTGGTATTTAGCATATTATTCCAGATAGAATAGCAAATGTTTAAATCAGTAGAAAATAACACAAAGTGCTTTCTAGTTCAAAACTTTAAGCTTCCTAAATCTTGGTTTAGAGAGAAAGTAACAAAACAGAGTACAGTATAAATCTATGAACAAAAATACCTGGACAGAGTTTGATATTTGAGTGTTTTGAAATGCATTAAAGTTAAGTACTACAAAATGACCTCGATTAAAACCTTGTTAACAGAAAACTTTCATTAACTGAATTCACTGTTTTAAGGGAAATTAAAAAAAAAAGTATTAACTCGCTAATTAGTAAGTTGTTTAAAACTATGAAGGCTTTAGAAAGTGCAGATCTCACTACCTGTACGTTCTAATGTATTTTTAATGTCAATTTTTTACTGTTTTTTTTTTTTCCCTCTTCACAAACCACTCTATAACCAAACTTCAAAGCCTCCACGCTCTCATATGAGATTTTGCACAAGTTCTTCAGAGTACCTGCTATATTAGACAAAGGAAATAGTCGAGAAGAGGTTCGTTAGTGCTCAGTACTGCAGAACAGCCACTCTACCTCAACGGCAGGACACGAGACTTCAGAAATGAGTCATGTCACAGAAGCCGGCTTCCTACTGCCTGCCAGCCCCAATAAAAATACATTAATTTTTTTCTCTGAACATGCTTTCACGGTAATGCACTGGTGCTAGTCAAAGAATAAAAACCAACCACCGCAGTGCAGAAAGTTTCGATGCTGACATAGGAAGACAAACATATCTTAAAGCAAGGCAGTGCCAAGGACCTGCATCGAGGCTGAATATAGTTAAAGCACGCAAGAACGGGGGGGGGTGGGGGGGAGTTTGTGTCATCGTACCTAACAGCTTCTTCCAAGACTTGATAAGAGACTTTGCTAAAGATGTGACTTCTTCATCTGTGCTTTGCTTGCGTATCGCATTCACTGACATTCCAATCCTGGTAGACTGCAGCAGAAATAAAAAAATACAGGATAAAAGATGACATGTAGACAATTTAACAAGTAAACATACATGAAGTCATATTTTGACATAATTTTAAATTTTTTTTCCTTTCTTTTTGTGGTTTTTTTCTTTTAAGACTATCAAGATGAAATGGTGCAAGCCTTTACAAAACTTATTTTAACACAGACATTTTAAAATACAACAGTATTACCACATTTCTCCATCAGAGAAGTTTGAGGGAGAAAGGGGGGACGGAACATATGACACACAATTGACGAGGGTTAGGGGGAGTCAATCAGATTTTCACTCCCAAAGCCTTTCAAAAAGCTCTGCAGAGCTACTTACTTACTCACCAAGTACAACATTCAAAACATCTAACAACATGAAAATCATATATACATCTTAATGTATATTTTTCTGTTAAGCAATGACTGCATTTATATTTTGGCATGATCAGAAGCTTGCCAATGGCTTCAGTGATTTCATACTCTTAAAATCCCCATTTAGTGGCTGTGGAAGAAGCTGCTATATCAGTTGCGAGTACCACATTTCAGGTTCCTAATAATTTTGGCAATACTGAGATTCTTTAAAAACTAAAATCTGCTTTTAGACTAGCCTGCCGCTCTGAAAAGACCAAGACAGTGACAGGCTTTACACCTTTGGCACTACTGCCACCTACAGAGCGAAGAGGAGATCAATTTACAATCCACTCTTAAGATCAGAAGATGAGGACATAAATTTAGCTCAACAGCAATTGGGAAGACTTTTGACTACTGTGTTACTCTAACAAGCAGAACATTTCCACACCTTCAGTTTCATCAGAGAAGGAAAGCATTTAGCGATACAAATAAGTATTTTATTATCATTTCATATTTTGACTGAGGACTAAATTTTTTAAATTGTTCTTAAGATGTTGCATTTACTATTTACAGGACTCGCTAAATACAATTTATTCTATTGACTTTTGCAGGATTTCATCATAAATTTCCTCCTTCTTTAAAAGAAAATTTAAATCTTTGTGGCTTATTAAAAATGGAAATGATTTGTTCCTGTAAATTACTCCTTACAACCCACACAACAGTTTTTGGGGCACCATGGATGTGCTAAATGACTGGAAACATACTGAAATATTCTGTAGCTATTTCAGCAAAGGAAACACATCAAATAACCTCAGCCTCTGCTCTAAACATGTACTTTGGATTAAAGAAAACGAATGGTTACTCACCTGTAACTAAAGTGTTTCAAGGTGGACTCTGCTCACTCCGACTAACAGTACCAGCCAACTCTCCTGACATGTTAAACACATACTCTTTATGTTAAAGAGTTATGTTAACTCTTTATGTTAAACAAACATAAAGAATAACAAGGGCTTGGGAATACATACAATACTCATTATACCTGAATGAGAAAAATGCATCTACAAAAGAAAATAAATAACTCTCCACTGATAACTGGGCACAACCATGGCTAATTCTCATCAGCAAAATGGAAGACTCTGACTCACAGACTAACTTAGGTAAGTAAAACTTAAAAACTCAAGTAAAACTCCAAATTAACTGGATAAATTAATTTCTTCCTCTGATCACAAGAAAGAAATATATTACAGTAATTCTCTAAACTGCTAGCTTTCTTAAGGCAGGACATAAACATTGTTCATTTGTTCGCTTTTACAGGGCATCTGATCTGGCCTTGCCTAAAGAGAGGGGAAGGAATGATCTACAAGTTTATTTGCCTGCAAACAGACACAGGTAATCTCAAGATTAGTGTTATATTCTCCAAATAACAGTGCTTTAAATGTCAGCATTTGAAATTTCCCGAGTCTTCCAGCCTTCTGAGCTGTTCTTATGAGAGCCACTTCAAGTGGGTAACTCTGGTATTTTTGCCTAATCCAGTGTAACCTGTGGCACTGCTTTACCTCTGTGCCAGTTTATACATGTGCAGGTATGCAAAAACCTTCCTCAGCCTGTCCAAAATGCATTTTTAACGGATCATTTTTCCCCACATCAAATTCTACAGCCCTTTTCATCTGCTTGCCGAGAGTCTAGAGGGTCAGAGATGGCTTAAGACAGCTGTTTTCACCCCTGGAGCATTCAAGCTGGAGGCCAAGCAGCCCTCAGTTAGTCCAAGCAACAGGTACCATGAGCTACCTACGACCCAACCCAAAACAAAGCCTATGGTGGCAGCTATTCTCCTCTAAATCAGATCAGACTTATAAAATCATCTGGGCCTGAAGGGACCTCCAAAAGCCATCTAGTCCAACCCCCCCCGCAGTCACAGGGACACCCCCAACTAGACCAGGTTGCCCAGGGCCTCGTCGAGCCTCACCTTGAATGTCTC
>JAOTQQ010000012.1:113151547-113164369 GCA_026546715.1 Gallinago undulata
ATAGCGATGTAGTTCCTCTCCTAGCATACAGCTAAGGGGTTTTATCACATTACACACACACACACACACACACACACGTTGGATAAACTGTCAGATCTAAACTATCAGCCACAGAGGCAGCCCAGGCCCTCAGGGTTAAAAGGTTTTTGAGACAGCGTCAAACTAACAACAGAGCCGCTTGCAAGCGGTAACGAGCTGGAATGAACAAGCTCTGTTCCAACAAAGTACAAAACTAATCTGTTTCTGGTGCTGCCAGTGCTCTCACTCCTGGGATAACGATGAGGATAAAGACCCAGCCGCTGGCCCTAGCCCAGCACAGCGGAGCGTGCTGCATCTGGCCACATCAGACCCACGCTGACCCCAGCAAAGACACACACACAGAGCTTTGAAAGTGAAGGAGGTTACACACCCTAGAGTGTGAATACGCATCCCCACCGGCTGCTAGGAATTACATCCAAACTCCTAAGCTTCCCAGATCACAGCAAAATACACTGTGGTCACCAGGAGCACCTCTGGTGCCACCCAGCTCAACAGTTGTTCCCATATTACCTGGGAGTTATCATTTTCTTTCTGTTGTCAGAATGCTTCCAAATAAAACTGAATTGATTGCGCTTTATCGTTCTCATTACCACAATATTTAAACTTTTCACAGTCAGTACATTTTCACCCTTTCCACATCTCATGGGGAAGAGCCACTACAGTTTTACAGTCAGAAAAGTGAGACAGTGAATCCCTTTGTGCTGAAAAGCACAGGGAATAGAAATGAAAGAGGGAGGAGACAAAAAGGAAAAAAAATAATAATCAAATGAATAAACGTTGGTTGTAAAAATTCTTTCCACTAGACAAGGCTCCTGTTTCCACACTGTACCATTAGAGGGTAAAACATAGCAGAGCTAAACCATGCAATATTATAGAACACCAAGGATCCTGAAATACAGCAAAGCATAGCCTGTGTGTATTTGCAATCAATTTATTTGGATTCTGAACAAAACAAATTTAATTGGTTTAATGCAACTAATATTTCTATAAATATGCAGATTTATTAAAAAAAGTTATTTACAATTTCCATTATCTTAAATGGGAAAAAAAAGACTTCTATAAACTGAAATTCCACACCTCTCAGTTCTGAACTATCACTAATATTGAGTATTTAAGGCACTATTATACTTAATACATTAAAATAGTAGCTTGCAGGAAGAGCAGCAGTCACAAATATACAAATTACAGAAGCATAACAAACGTTCACACCTGATAAAGAGACAGTAAACAGAGTTTGCAACTTGCTTGTAAGCTATTATACGTGTAACCACAATCAGGTGTTTGGCTGTTGCTGCACACTCTGATTTTACTTATGTTAATGGGTTTTGTACAGATAGCATAGATGGTATATGTTAATTTAAAAAAAGTTTTATATGACCGAATGATATTGGGTTGGAAGGGACCTTTGGAGATCATCAAGTCCAACCCCCCTGCCAAAAGTAGGTCCACTCAGAGCAGGTTGCACGGGAACATATCCAGGCGGGTTTTGGAATGTCTCCAGAGAGGAAACTCCACCACCTCCCTGGGCAACCTGTTCCTCTGCCACCCTCAAAGTTCCTCCTCATGTTTAGGTGGCATTTCTTATCTTCAAGTTTGTGCCTGTTTCCTCTTGTCCTGTCACTGTGCACCATGAAAAACGACTAGCTGAATTCTACCTAGCTGTATTTTACCTCCGCTGTGGGTCAGAGGTTATTTCCTGGATTGATAAACACAGTTAAAGTGATATTCGTATATGGTTTCAGGTCTAAGAGAGAAAAAAAAAAAAAAAACAAAACCAACACACTATAAAACACACGAGGAAAGCGGTTCGCATCCCCGCTCCGCCCCAGCGGTTTGCCCACACAGCTCCGGCCGCCATCCCCCCCGGGGGAGGCTGAGGGCTCCTCCTGCGTTATTTCGCTTTGAAGCCCCAGGTTTCACGCCCGAAAGCGGGAACAACCCACCCGAGGGAGACCGCCTCCCCTCTAAGCAGCCCGGTTTCCCACGTCGCTGTCGAGCGAGACCAATATCGCGATTTGCAATGAAGGGGCAGGGGAGCGATGCGCCGTTCCGCGGGGCAGGGACAACCCCCCCCCCCCGGGCTGGGCGCCGCGCTGGGGCGGGGGGAAGCCCCGCTGGCTCCCCCCCTACCCCATGCGGCGCTGCGGAGGGCGGCTGGGGACAATCCGCCAGGGAGGAGAGAAGAGGAGAAGAGGGAGGAGGAACGGCTGACAGGGCCAGGGCCCCCCCGGCGGCGGGCGGGCCGGCTCCACGTCCTCCTGCGGCGGGGGAAGGCGCGGAGGCCGCCAGGCAGCGGCGGCGGGGAGAGGGGGTGAGGAGGGAACGAAGGGCGCCGGGCGCGGCGGGAAGGAGGAAGGCCGCGGGCCCGCTCCGAGGAGGGAGTGCGGGGCTGGCCGGGTCCCGCGGCGGCTCGACTCCCCTCCCGTCCCGTCCCGTCCCGCCCCCGCTCACCGCGTTCTTCTTCTGCACCATCTTGTCCATCTTCTTGGCGATGCGGATGATCTCGTCCTCCGTGGTCATGGCGGCGGCGGCGGCTTGAGCGCGGCCCGGCGCGGCTTGCGGGAGCTGAAGCCGGCGGAGCGGACCCCGCTGCCCTCCTCTCCCCGCCGCTCCCCTCTGCTCCGCTTCCCGGGGGGACGCCGCCGAGCTTGCGCGGGCAGGAGCGGAGCCAGGCCGCGGCGCAGCGCCACGACCCAGCAGCCAGAGCGGCGGCGCCAGGCAGCGCCCGTCGAGCGCCGGCTGCAGGAGCCAGGCAGCGCTGCGGAAGGCCGAGAGCGCCGGCGGGAGGAGCGGCGAGGTCCCACCCCGCCCCCCCCCCACAAAAAAAAACCATCTGACAGCAGCGCCCTGAAATGATCTGAGACCTTAAAGGGTCTCACCCCCTCCAGCAGCGCTGCTAACGGAGGAGGGGGTTCAAGCTGCCAGCTCCCGTCCGGACCACTGTGTCCTGTTCTGGGCTCCTCAGTTCAAGGACAGGGAACTGCTGGAGAGGGTACAGCAGAGGGCTACAAAGAAGATAAGGGGCCTGGAGCATCTCCCTTACACCTTAATTTGAAGATTTATCAGGGAATGTGGTGATAGGACGAGGGGTAAGAGTTTTAAACTGTAAAAGGGGAGATTTGGACTAGATATTAGGAAGAAATTTCTAATTGGTATGGTGAGACACTGGACCAGGTTGCCCAGGGAAGTTGTGGCTGCCCCATCCCTGGAGGTGTTCAAGGCCAGGCTGGATGGGGCTTTGAGCAACCTGGTCTGGTGGGAGGCATCCCTTCCCATGGCAGGGGGGTTGGAACGTGATGGTCTTTAAGGTCCCTTCCAACTCTAACCATTCTATGATCCTAAATTTATATTCTGTACCATCCATGAAATCCTGTTCCTGAGTTGGGTTATATGCCTCATTACCGTGATTTGTCGTTGGAACAAAAAACCCAAACAGCCTCATTAAACATTTTTGCGGTTAGATGGTGGGGCCACACGACCTGGCCAGGAGGAGGAGAGTGAGAAACCAGCCCCAGAGCCAGCTGAGCTGGCTCTGGGGCTGGTTTCTCACTCTCCTCCTCTTGGCCAGGTCGAGTAGCCCCAACGGTAAGATAGAAGCGTTTACTTCGAGAAAATAGTAAGCATTACCTGAAGGCTACAGAAAGATTGGACGAAGATTATCCCCTGCCTAAGATCCAGGAGGGTGCTTCTATGCGCTGCTCCGATCTGGTGTCAGTAAGCAGTTTAAAGCTGTGGACACCCGAGTTGCCTGTTAAATGGTGAAAAGTCAAAGGCAGGTGTTTTCATTGAAGCCACTTGAGGAGACGACCAGAGGAGGAGCTGCCACCGCATTTGGGTGGCAGGTACTTCAGGGGCAAGGCTGCCTCGTCTTCTGAAGGCAGAGAATCCTAGAACGGTTTGGGTGGGAAGAGACCTTAAAGATCATTTTGTTCCAATCCCCCTACGGAAAGAAGTGGTTTTCAGGCACTTCTTCGTGGTGCTCAAGGCACACAACGGTGGCACGGCCTGTGAAAGGCTGGCACGTACGCAGACAGAGCAGGAGGAGTTAAAATTATTTGGGAGGTAGATAGGATCTTCCCACAGGCTAGATGTGGGCTGCGGACAAGCATACAGAAACTTTGCAGCTTTTTTTTGTTTGTTCTGCCCAAGGGAAAAATAATCAAAAGAATGATTTATTTTTTTTTAAGGAAAAGAATACCTCTTCTTTCAGGGACAGATTTTGGGGAGAAAAAAAAAAACCTAAAGTAGCAGCGCTCACCCTAACATTTAGGAGATTGTGCCAGTTCAAGTTAAATTCCATTTTGTCTAGATGCAGTAAGCTAGTACCTGTAATAATCAAGTCAGGCTAAATAAGGTGCTAACCTCAAATGAAATTTATCACCTTTTTTCCCACAAGCACATGACTGATAAAAGCAGCAGGTGGTGTGTTAGCACTGGAGAGCTATCGCTACGCTATACGGTAAACAAGCTCATACATGCTCTACAGTAGGTGCAAGTAAGGTCAGGGATAACACTATTGGAAAACTAGACATCTCCAATCAGTCAGTATGGTTACTGTGAACATATTAAAGTTCTGGAATAAAATCTTCCAGTATTAATTTGTTTTAAAATTACTATTCAACACCCTCTTCGTTGGAAATGCATGAGAAGAGTTAAAAAATTCAGATGAAATCTACTGACATGCAAAACGTATCAGGTAAGGAAATGATAACTGTAAATTAAATGCTATATAGCACTCCTAAAAAGTCTGCTGCAGGACTGCGAGGGCAAAGCACGTCACACTTTTTAACATCTAAACTGGTAAGTAGCACGACAAAAATATTTCCGTAGGGAAATCAAAGACTAACCAGGTGCTAATACACATTCTTTTTTGCAAATGGATGCATTACAAGAAAACAAAATCCAGCTCACGTTATTTGTACTGCATGCTACATTATCAGAATTACACTCCATTAACAGAAGCAGTACTAACCACATTCCTTCTATCAGCAGCTCTATCATCCTCGGGACTGCAATTCTTTTATCGCAAAGAAATACACAGCACTCTCCATGCTTCTTGTCTTTTAGCTGGCTCTAAACCAAGCAGCTTTTACAGCATCAATCTCTTCTATGACATGCTCCTGTAAGTCCAAGAAACAGTAGGAGAGGGAAAAGACCAAACAGAAGTTACGCTATGCAACCCTTCCCTTTCTCTTGAGCTCCATTTTTCCTAAATAAGCCCATTAGAAAGAAGAAATAACACACTATCCTGGTTAAAGCTGGGACGGCGTTAGGGTTTTTTCTAGTAGCTGCCGTGTTTTGGATTTAGTATGAGAACGATATTGATAACACATTGTTTTAGTAGTTGTTACTTGATGTTTACATTAGTCAAGGACTTTTTCAGCTGCCCACAGAAGCTGAGAGGGAGCACAGACAGGACAAGCTGGCCAAAGGAATATTCCATACCATAGATGTCATGCTCAGTCTACGAAAGGGGGTTGGCCACAGGGCAGGGATCTAGGATCACTACTCAGAACGGGCTGGTGGTGAGAGCAACTTGTGTTTTATCACTTTATTTTATACATTTTTTTACAATTTTTTTTTTTCCCTTCTCAGTTACTGTTCTATTAAACTGACTTTATTTCAACCCAGGAGTTTGGGGTTTTTTTTCTCCCCTTCTTTTCTCCTGCTTCTCCCTACTGATGGGTGGTGGAGGGAATGAGCTGCTGGCTGCATAGTTGCCAGCTGGGGTTAAACCACGACACATGTTATTTGTTGCACTACATTTACCTGTTACAGCATATTCTCACCGCTCTTCTGCAACCCCCTCTAGAAGGTATCGTACACCTGCTGCTGCAAAGAGCCTGCATCCAACTCGCTACAGCCTGTCATTTGCTTCCACAATACCCCAGCTTAATAGGCAGAGATGGTTCTCCTAAGTGGGTGAACATACAAAACACTGTAGATTTTTACTGACTAGTTTCATTTGATACGAGACAGCATCTTCAGAAGGGGCAGGGGGAAGGCAAACAGCAGCACACACAAAATGTGTAATGAAGCATCTCTGAACTTCCACCAAGGCACTTAAAGTACTCCTTTTTCAGGACTAACATTCTGTATGGAGAAAGCTCCTCTCATCAAGTGTTAACACAACTAAGCAAAATATAAAATTCACAGCATTTTAAAAGATTTTATGTAACCACGTGTTACACTCATTACACCTCTCCTCTTTATTTGAGCCTTTAATGTAAGAATGACTTAGGTCTTCCAAATCAGAATGTCAGTTGGGCTGAATCAGCCAACTGATCCCCAACCTTTGCAGAAGAGACGAGTCCGACCACAGACATGAGGGAAACTGTAGCAGATGGAAGTTCCGATTCCTCTTAACAGCAAGATTTTCCTCAAAAATTTCTGAAATGGGAACACACATTGATTGTCTAGTTGTTTCTACTGCTCTTCAACAGATAGGTTTTCTTGGTTTTATTTCCTTGGATTAGTTCTAGATTATAATGGTTAGACCAAACATAATTTTCAAATTCTGGCACTTGCAGTATGTTATTAAGCGCATTTTCAAAATGTATTCACTTTTTTTTTTTCCAACTTATAAGCAGTAACTGGAGGCAGGTAAACATGAAAAATAAAAAATATTTAAGTAATGTTTTGGGGTTTTTTGGGGTCATTTTCTTAAGTCATGGACCGTCACCTGGATAACCCATGTCCTCTACTCTGGGGCAACCTCTACTTATTTTTTGTACACAGACAAAAATATTTAAGCCTTTTAAAGATCTCCCGCAAATAATTTTAAACACTACGACGTGATTTCAAGAAGCTACTTTAAGAGTTCACTCGTATTCACATCCAGGGAACATTCAAACTCCAACTTTTAGACTCCATCTGCTCCATCTGTTAACACAGACAAGTAGACTTTTTTTAAAAGAACCTTGAACAAGCTCTGAGGGAAGTCTACCTTCTCCATGAAGGGAAGCCAAACCACCCACTCAGATGCCTGAAGTTGACTACGCCTCGGCAAACTGGCTACTAGTTCTAAGTTTTACAAGTTGTGCAAAGAAAAGGGAGGCAAGAGGTTGCTCTTTTCTATTAATTGGAACTCTGAGAAAACCATTATCTACCTATTCACTTTGTGGATGCCCATTAAATTATGCAAGTACTTCATTTAAATCAGCTTTAATCAGCTACATCAAAGGCACTTGTTTCACTCCAAGAGAATTAATAAAACCTGTTATCCCAAAGGCAAATGGTGGTAAAATAAGAGTGGCAAGCAATGAAAAGAAAAAATAAAATTAAAAAAAGGAATAAAATAATCCATCCTATAGCTATTATTCTTCAAGGAATCCCATTTCCAAATTATCAGATATTCTGAAAACCTCTTGAGAGTCACCTTCTTCACTTACACCAGTGGTCTCATACCCTATTTGATAAAGTTTAATACAATGCTACATCATAATTTTTTACTATGCTAATTCTAGGTAACATTTCTCCTCACATTTAACTCCTCACGGATGCCAGGTCTGAAAGCAAATAGAAACTGAAAATGACTCAAAAGGTTTTGCATAAAATACAAACAGACAAATTACTTTGTATAGTATTACATCTTTACTATTACCAGCTATTCTTATACTCTTAAGTTGCCACAACATATTCACATATAGCACTACGTCCACCTCAGCACAAGAACACGGACCTGTTGTAGCAGGTCCAATGGAGGGCCACGAGGATGATCAGAGGGCTGGAGCACCTCCCCTATGAAGAGGGGCTGAGAGAGTTGGGGTTGTTCAGCCTGGAGAAGGTTCCAGGGAGACCTTATAGCAGCTTCCAGTACCTGAAGGGGGCCTATAGGAGAGATGAGGAAGGACTCTTTATCAGGGAGTGGAGCAATAGGATGAGGGTTAATTGTTTTAAACCAAAAGAGGAAAGATTTAGATTAGGAAGAAATTCTTTCCTGTGAGGGTGGCGAGACACTGGAACAGGTTGCCCAGGGAAGTTGTGGCTGCCCCATCCCTGGAGGTGTTCAAGGCCGGGCTGGATGGGGCTTTGAGCAACCTGCTCTAGTGGGAGGTGTCCCTGCCCATGACAGGGGCAATGGAACTCTGTGATCTTTAAGGTCCTTTCCAACCCAACCCATTCTATGATTCTAAGTTTCTTTAGCATTTCTTCCCAGATAATCTCAAGTTTTCTCTGGAGTGCCCCACTGATATTTTTGAGGCTGATCAGTGACATACTAGTTAACTTAAAGAGCACACGTAACTCCTGACCTGAAAACTGCTTCTTTAACAAACATGTTAAGTGGTATGTATACTAAATCTCAGAGGTTTCCTGACACTGCAGAACCCCCAGAGAAAGGTGTAGCAGTACACAGTGAGAAGACTTTGTCTCCTCAGTGTCCTAGAATAAGGTTACCAGAAAATATTTTTATTTCCCCTACCCGTCAAAATTACTGCAATTTCCAAGAAAACAAGTTATAATAGAATTAACCCAGCATTTTAAAAAATTAAATAATACTTAGCATTTTCTCAATAAGGTAGCGAAATATATATTGATAAGTGATTCTTTTTCCCCTTTCTTTCCAATAACTACAAATCACCATTCTGTTGTATTATAGCATCATGCACACATTACCATGCAATGTATTTGCAAGAAGCCTCTAAAGCGCCTGTTTCACAGCACATGAAAACTCGGCTTCTTTCAGGTATGGAAGAAGTCTCTAGTACTTTCCCAAACACCGATTGAAATTTATTATACAATGATAAAAATGGAAAGATTTTACATTTTCCCTACTAACGAAATAATATCCTAAGTCAAGATTTATAATAAATAAAATGAGAGAAGTAAGTAAATTACATCTTAGATGTTTATATTAAATATAAATGGCTTATACTTCATAACACAAAGACTAAGTGTTCAATATTTCTTTATAAAATTTAAGATACACAGGCCTTGTACATATGGCTTCATTAACATCTTATACAGTTCGTTCTCAGTCATATCCATCAACACAAATAGCATCTCTACATAAAAGATGCATTCTAATGATTTCAATGAAGTGCAGTATACTCCATTAGAGAGAACATGTTTTAATTAACAGTTCTAATACCAGTTACAGTGTACAGTACTTTTACCAATCTACTGCGTTGTAATTATACAAGATAGTAGGAAAGGGACCAAATCATACAGTCCTCACCACAGTACAGACCCCAGTACAGGTTTACTTCAAGAATGGCTGGAAGATTTGGCTTATAATACGTCATTCAACACGTTTATTACAAAGTGGGCAACACATTCCAACAAGACGTCAGACTTCTAACTGCACAAAACTGCAGTCAAATTTAAGTACCATTTTGAAATTAAAAAACTATTAGGGAGTTAGGTACCCCTGGAAACAAACTGATCAAAACTGCAGTTATTTTCATATCAATGCTAATGCAGGTTTGACAGACATCACTACCTTTTGGGGAAAGCCTAGCATTACAAAAAAATTAATTTGTTATTGGACAATTTCAAACTGTAGTTTATGAGACTACGATTCACATTTAGAACACTGACAGTCCAACTTCTCCATTTTCATAGAATATTATGAACACCACCACCACTCGGCCTAAAAATACATGCAATTATGACAACAATCAGAGCATCAAATCACTTCAGGTACTGAAGAAGTTGAGCTTTAAGATCACACACACAGCTCTCCAACCACCTGGGAAGTCACAAAAGAGAGGAGGTCAAGGTACACACTGTCATATAGGAGGAGACAGGAGAGGCTTCAAATATATCCTTGAAGTTTCCTTTAGCTTCTTGGCTCTTTAGCAGCCCCCAATGACAACATACACATATACCCTTGCAAAAAAACAAAAAAAAAAAAAACAAACACCCAACCAAACAAAAAAACCCCACAAACTTGAGGGAAAGAATTCTTTCTAGAATACAGAAATTTGGAACGAGACACGACATTTACTTACGCTTACTTTGGTAACACAGCTCTTTGTAAAAAAAGCAAATGGGAAAACAAGAGTATGAAAAAAAAATCTTGTTATGATAGCTAAATATTTGAACAAAATCAGCACATAAACCATTTCCACAACATCTGAAAGCATCATGGAGTCAACAGTTGAAGCTGACTTGGATTAAAACACGTTAATACTAGAAACCGATCAAAAATTGTGAACACAGTTCACCGAACTGAAGAAAGTATTATGAACATAACACAGAATAAAGCTAGGACTGTTCTCATTTTAACATTTTAGAAATAATTTTTAAACTCATTCTAACAGAAGAAAGAATATATGAAATGAGCACAGAGTCAATCAGAAGTTTAACAAGATGGCTAACCAGCATTATCAAACAGTTTACAAACAGAATAAGAAAATATTAAAGGAAAAAATAGATGTTTGTGCCAAACTTTGGAAACATGCCAATATTCAGGGAATTACTTAAGACAACAGGAGAGCAAGGACAAATCTAAAAACTAGAAAAAATAACATACAGTTTGCTTATCAAGTGTGAAATTCTGCAGGACTGCAAAATTTCTAATGCAATTTGGGAATGACTCCGAGCTAGGACATACTGTTTTCTGAATACAACTTTGGCACAACTACAATAAGAATATTATGGTTTCTTCTGTGAAAAGACAAACTGGCAGATCCATAGAACAGCGTGACTGAGGGAAAAGACTAATTAAACTTCAAAGTTAATAGGCATGCCCTCTCAACGACACAGATGGAATATCTAAAAGTGTTTCAATACCATTTAGAAAAAAACTCCATTTCATTTCTACACATTAAGAGTTGTTTAATAATCCAGAGGGAAGTGGATTAGAAAAGAAAAACAGCTTCCTAAAAATGAAGTGCAATACATACGAAAAAAAGCACTGAAAGCTGAGAATTCACACTAGGTGAACATATCACGATTTCTGGCAGCAGCTGTGTTAAAAAAGGGATATAAAGGCGTAATTCCCCATTTATGCATTTGTACTGGCAGATGCCTCAGATGTAAATCCATATATAGTGAAAGAGGACCACTAGATTAAACTGGGAGAGCAGAAGGTACCTTATATACAGGTATGAAGTACAATGTTGACATGACAGATGCATCTAAAATAGGAATATTCCTTGCTTGCAAATGTATTAGGGTTTAGAACATTGTTATACAGTGTGTTACATAGTGAAAACAGTAATGTATTTTCAAACATTCCTAGTGTGGTGACAGCCTCCAAACTCTACTGAAGAACAGTGGCTCCCAGAAGTAAATTATGGCTCTTAATTGCAAAAACCTCTTGAGTGTGCATCAATTTCTGTAACCCAGTGCATTCTAGAATTTTAAGTTTCTGAAAGAAGAGACATTCTGAATCTTGCAGATTTTTTTTTTCCCCATAGTGGATCTTCATATTCCTAGGCTATACTGATCTAGAGAAATGTAGAATGATTTATTTGAAAATAAAATTGTTTGTTTTTTTCCAAAAAAACCCTCAAGTCTCAACAAGCAATAAATGAAAGTATTAGATAGTATCAATTTAAAGTATAAGTTATATCCCAACTGAACTTATATTTCTATTTAAAAAAAAATTCAAATTAATTGATGTCTGTGTTACAGATGAGACTTCAACAATACACAAAACTATACAGCTGTGCTGTTTTCAATTAGTTACTCCAAAGCAGACAGAAAAAAATCAAAACTATATGCTGGAATTGCTCATGTGAAATACATCAACATTTCTACAGAAATGAAAGCTGCAAAGACTAAAGAACAAGATGAATATTCAGTATGAAAACAGGTATTTTTACATGAAACTCAAATTCAGAGTTCTTCAGAATTCAACAGAGTTCTTCAGAATTCTGTTCCAAGTCAGCATTTAATGCGAGTTTACAGTAATAAAAAAAAAAATATAAAAAGACAATGAACAACAAATGACAGTCTAACAAGGAATGAGTCCCTTTAGAATTTCCACAATGTCTACTTATATGAAAAAAGTAAAAATTGAGGTGGTTTCAATATAAGAAATATTTTCACTGACTTCCAGCCATTCTAGGAGAACAACCCTCCGTACCTGGAGTAACAATAAACATTTAATATTTAAAGCTTGGTAACACTTATTCTACCATCATATGCCCACTATGTTACATGTGGCGTACTTTATGCATCCATTACATAAAGGAAATGTTTTGATAGGTTTTCAATGAATATGAAGAACAAACCGAGTCTCAAGTATAACTAAACTGGTCACATTTACATCACTTGCTTAAATTTAGTTTTAAATTACTTGTACAAATAGTTCAAAATTCTGTAGTCAAAAAAAAAAAAATCAGATGTCTTAAAGAAGTATGCTTAGGTTACATTCTGTCATTGTTACCTAGCTGCCACATTCATATAGTTCCATCAGTGGATAATTAATACTAAAAAGATCATCATTTCCTGTACATGTGTATTATTTAATCCTCACCCTAAGTATAAATTTGCAACACAGTAGTAACACTGCAGGTATAGAAATAATGCTTCCTATCAGGCGTACGAAAAAGGTTAACACTCTACCACAGTTGATGCTGGTGCATTTATATAGAAGGCTTCTCACATATCGTTTCAGTCTACAGGAGGTAGATGTTTGTCTATGAACTGTTTTACATCCGCCATCTCCTGTTTAAAGATAAAAGTATGTATTAGTCGAAGTTCCCTACTGACATAACATTCAGCTACAATGAATCATGTTTCAACATCTCAGTTATAATGAGCAGCTGGGCTACAAATATTGGCTATTAGTTACTTGATTAAATTGTATCACTTTGCATGCAAGTCAAG
>JAOTQQ010000012.1:113164469-113176632 GCA_026546715.1 Gallinago undulata
GCTTCAAGGCACTCAGAAGAGGCTAAAATACAAGAAAACCAGCTAAGACTACCTTTTTTTTTTCCTTCTCTCTCCCTCTGAAGTTGAGTAGGCAAGCTACATATTAGTAATCAGATTATCTAAATAGCACCAGGCTGAGCATGGAGAGGATTTGAATGTCGCTAAGGCCGTAGCTTCCTGTACACTTTAAACTTTTGCAAGTTAGCAGCAGTGTGAAAAGCCAGCAGCTCTTCCTCTAAGGAAAAGCAATATAGCAAACTAGACTGGAAAACCAATCCATGTTAAAATAATTTAATTTTAACTTTTTTTTTGTAAGAAAGAGCATATTGTTATTATATTTCAATGCTATTACTGCCTAAACACAATACACCTGCATAAATGTCCCAAAGAAGCTGCCCAAAGGTACAATTCCGACAAGATGCAGCAATTCAAATTAACAAAAGTTACTGCTGCTGACAAAGTGCAGATCTGTTCCTTGCCTCCTCTTCTGTTCCTTGCTCCTACCATTTATTTTGTGTGAGTTCTGGTGCTTCAACTCACTACGGCTGTGAAGGCTGAAGCTTTTACCATGTTAGTAAGTTCAAAAGGTTCAAAGAAGTTCCTGATTGGCTCCAGAGTTGGTCTGGAGGAAGTTGGTTGGAAGGAAAAGAGGGCCACAAGGTCACAAGCAGAGGGAAGTAGTCCACCCCTTTCTGGCAGCAGCAAGCCATGACATCAGCTCAGCTGCTTGCTGAGCCAGAACTACAAATATAGTTTCTGAGGCTGTCTCTTCTCTAGCGTCAACCTTCCCTCCCTACTCCTTCAATGCCTCCAACCACAGAACTAACAGGATTCATCTCTCCAAAATACCAAGTTGGATTTATGCTGTGAGAATCTGCCTTCCAATTCAGTTATGGTTTGGTTTTTGTTTGGGTTTGTATTTTTAAGTACGAAAATAATAAAAATTAGGAGAAAAGAGAGTATTTTACAGACCAACTAGCCTAGTCCCAAGAATACAATCTTATGAGGAAGTTCCCACCAGCCACATAAACTTTTGCCTTGGATGCTTTTTCATCCAGGCATTAAGTTACTCACTAAAATAAGCTGGTTGCATCAAGCACTTGTTATTAAAAGAACCCCAAAAACTAAACAGCAAAACAAACCCTGCCAAAAAAAAAAACAAAACCCAAACCCTTCCCCACTCAATATATATTTGTTTTGAGGGGGAAAAAAATGAACCATACCCAGCTAAAACATTGTCTATTAAGAAACTGACCTCAACACACGAACTATGCATCATGCCAGAGTAAGTCCTGAAGGTTACGTTGGCTGGATTTATCATGCTCTTTAGCTTCTCAACAGTGAGAGAACCGAACATTAAAGGAACCAATGGGTCACAGTCCCCATGGCACTGAAGAACAGCAATATCCTTGTTGACACCACTGATAGGGCCCTGTTAGGGGGTGGAATTTGAGGGGAGAAGAGAAGAAAGAGACAGTAAGTGGAGGTAAGCTTAACACCTTCGAGATAAAATAACCCTGTGACACTGTGCTCTGTGGCATGACAAGCAAGTTGAATTCTGAAGAAAAGAAAAAAACACATTCTATATCTGCAAGCTCCTTATGAAGGAGCTCTGTGCTTGACAACACATTTGAGTTCAGAAACCTGCAAATAAAATTCGGGCACTAATGTCAGAACAGAGTAACAGGATTCCTCTCTAATAAGATAGTGTCTTGCACATAGAACAAATGGCAAATAGAAAATTCACCTTCAAAGACGATTTGCTGTATCCTTTAAGTTTCCTAGAAGTGTCATTTTAAGCAGAGATAACTACTCGGTATTTCCTCATTTTACCTATGTGCCAAACTCTAAAACTCCCAGGCCCTATTTTAAAACTTCTGAGTTATCAAACAACAGTCAATATTCAGCAATAACGATGGCCGTTAATTCCTCCACAAGGTACAATCTTCAGATATACTCATTCCCCAAGTGCAAATTAGCTTAGGAAAGAAACATAAATACCTGAGGAAAAGAAGCCCGTAGGGGAAGCCAACAGCTGAGGGCTACAACACCGGCTAATTTTTGGTGTGTTGTAAGAGCTGTATACAATGATAAAGCACCTCCCTGAGATACAGAGATAGAAGTATTAGAATGGTGATAGCAATGCTCCTCTTAATGCTTGTTTCAAGATCTCTGGTTTCTCCTTTAAAGGTCTTTTCCTATTCCAACCTCTTCTTCCTTAGAACCAACACTCTAAAAAGTATTCCTGCACAACATTTATTTTGCTTTCCCTCCCCCCCCCCCAAGTCCATGTGATCAATTCGGAAGTAAATTCAGAAGTAAAACATGACATTTACTGACTGACAGCTGCGAGAAAATAAAAAAAAAAACAGGAACTAATATGAAATAAAGCACCATCACTCATGACAGTATTATCACTACTTCAATATTTTAATTTACTTGCATGCAGATTGGTGTTTGTGTATGGACTAATCAATCTATTAACTTACCTACCATGGATGTCTTACAAGTATGAAGGGAAGAATTTCCCAAATAAATCCAGAGCATCAAATATCTACCAAATTAAAGTTAAATTAAAAATACTAGCAAGATTTTTCAGCAAAGCTATGTAAGTTACATCCATAAAGACTTTACACAAACTATTAATTTTAGTACCTTTTTTCTACATGCAACTTCCCATCAATAGTAATTATTTGCATTAAACTGGAAGACTTAATTTATTAAGGCAATGGAAAGCTGATACCTTAAAATTTTAGGAGCATCTAACATCATCTCTTTTCCAGTCAAGTGTCTGGATTTCCCACAATTGGAAAGCTATGTTACTTCCCTAGAAAACTACATAGTTCTTGCCTTACCTGAGAAAAGCCTCCCAGAATAATTCGATTAGAAGGAATTCCATTTTTTACTTCTTGATCTATCAGTGCTTTAACTGCAATATAAATAAAGGCTAGTAGTTAAAAACCACTCAATTCTGTAGAAAGTTTAGAAGAGGAAAAAGAGCTTCCCCACAATGTCAACAGAAAGCTAGTGAAAGGAAAATCTAATCTGCTATACATTAAAAAGTATCAAAAGATCTAGAGCATGATCAGAAATTCCAGTGTCACCATATCATTTCCAAAGAGAGAAACATTCTAGTCTCACAAAAGCCCCACTGTCAGGAAGGTGGTATCCTCTTCTAACTATCCAGCATCACAAGTGGATGCTTGTGCAGCTCTAACTTGCCACGCTACCCAGAAGCTCTTAAAACAAACAAACAAACAAAAAAAAACACACACACAAAAAAAGACCCAAACTACACTGGCTCCTATGTACCTTTCATATTTGAGAGTAAGAAGTGTTTGTACTGGTGAATTACTCTACTTAGTCATGAAGTTTAAAAAAAAACAACCAAAACACAAAACAAACTATGCACTTCGGTAAACTTTGATCAGTGATAATACAATATATACATATTACTCTCCCTAACAATTTTGTCTTTGGAAAATATGTTTGAGACTAGTAATTCATTTTTAAGCATACACAGAAGTACTTTTAAGACATACAAAATATTCCTAAGCATACCATTCTCTGCTGCCTGCTTGATCCCAGCTTCATCTTCTTGAGAATCTGGAGAAAGTCCAATGATATCAAACCTTACAAAAATATCAACAAGAGCATTACTCATTAGAGCATCTATTCCACTTCCTTAAAACACAAATAATAAAATTGAGATATTTTCCAGATAGTAATGTTAGCTGACATATCAGTTAGTACCAACAACCCATAGTTTATAAGAAATAGTAGACAATCTATGTATACAGCTAAAAGGGTAAATCTAGTCAAAAAAGCTTTTCTGAGTTTTGCTATCTTCTGTAATTTACTGCAGCTTAAGCAGCTCAGTTTTGATATTTGCTCCAAAAATATCAGTAGGAATTTCAACTTATCAGCTGCACACACAAAATTAAAATACTGTTTGAAGAAATATAGGAAAAACAAACACAAGTCACTTGAGGGAAAAAAAAAATCTTAAGAAGACATGTTTAAGACCATTGAAATCCACCCCAATTTTTCTTGCTTTTTATTCAGATCAGATGTTCTAAAGAACAGTTTCAAGATATTCTACTGACCCACCAAATATTACTCACTAGTAGCAATTACAACATGTAATTGTTCCACTCCCAAGTTTCTACAGCTTCTGACTACAAATTCACACACAATACAGACTATACTTGTAAAATAAAGTGGGGTTTGTATTGTAAGACACACAGATTAGTCCTGAGGAATAACCATTACCTTAGTACAAAAGGAATCAGAAATTAGAGCATACCTCTGAGAGCCTTTTTAGAAGACCAGAACTAAAGCAAAAAGGTTTTTATACTTACATCCAATTAAAGCTAACCATTCAGGTTGTTCATGATTTTTAATTAAGAACAATAAGTTCAAACCCCCAGATATCTTTTGATTAGAATAATCTGTAATTGAACAGATACTTACCATGATGGCATAGCCATGTTCATATTCAAAGAAACAGGCATAACTGGCCTAGAAATGAGAATGAACAACACTGACATAAGATATATACTGAATTTAATAACGTGGATGCAGTTATGTCATGAAATTATATACCCTCAATTCTGTCTTATTTTTAAACCACAATTAATATAAGCTACTTTGTAGCATCTCGTCAAGAAATCTCTCTTGAAACCTCCCAGCCCAAGCACATTTAACGTTCAGAGCTGAATTACCACTCTCTGTGGAGGGTGCAAAACATGAACGGGCTGCTTTATGTAAAAATACATGTGAATATGTGCGTGCGCATATATATATGAGAAATATATTTATCACACACACGTAGCTCACTTAGTTGCTTCTAAGTAACAGTCATTTATCAGAATTCTATACACATTCTTGGTGGATGAAGGCACCTTACACAGCAGCATCTGCAAACCTAAGGAAGCAGCCAAATGCAACATAGTGGGGGACAACAGTCTGTCCACATGTCCTTCTCCCAACAGCAGAACCTGCTTAAGCAGCACCTGCCTTCATCGCAGGACTCATTCCCACCCTTACGCTGCTGTACGGATGGCATCTTTTCAGATACACCCAAGACAACTTCAATGGATCAAAGCATGGATCACATCTGGCAATAAATTTAATCTACTGACATTGAGGAACATAAATTCTGCAGTAAAAGACTGAAAGAGGACAAAGGGCAAGCAAAAAGAACAGCAGATATCGCTAAGCTTTTTTTTGAATGGCTCAGCAAAGCGTGGCTATGTGGTAAAATAAATAAATAAATCAGTAACCAGTAATATCACAAAGCATTGCTTACTTATCTCCCTATCACCCCTGCTCCATGTCTCCCAAGACTGCTGGAGCAAAAGACAATCTGAATTTTTTGTTAAAATAAATTAAGATTATACTTAATGAGTTTTTCTATCATTAAGCAAATAATGGATAGATCTTAATGCTTTATTTACTGACTCCTGACCATGCTCAGAAGTATTTCACTTCTCAAATTGCACAAAAACAGCTCAAATTGCACTATTTGCTGAAAATACAAACATCCTGTGAATCTTTGAACCTTGTGTAGGTAACAGGGAAATTTCACCTACTATACATGCACCTGAGTTTAAGAAGTACATGTACCTAATACAAAGTATATTTAATAGCCAGTAAAATACAATTAAAAAAATACTCCTTGTTAAGACTGGCTTTTAACAAATGACTGTTGGAAGAAAAAAGGCAACAAACAACTCAATCCAGTGAAAACATGAAGTCAAAAAAACCTAAAATTGCACATAAAACTTGCCAAATATATTTGCAGTCTAAATTAGTAATAAAGGCAAAATTTGAATAAAACCACAGTTTTGCCGTAAGTAAATCACAGAGCAGTTCCTAAAAAATAAGAAAATATTTAACAGCATCAACATTAGTTTAGCATGGTACAGAGACATATAAATCCCAATTGACTTCATCGTCTGTGCAAGTGTCTTAATAAGTAATTCTACACAAAAACGTAAACCAAGAAAAGTTACAAACTTACGCGTGTGGGCAAATATATTTTACATGGGGGCTTTTGATACCTGCAAGTGCTTCTGACCATCCATGCCTGTTAACAAAAGACATTTTAAATGGCATTTATATTTTTGGCTTAGGTCTTATTTCTATGTTGGCGCAACAGCATAGAGCAAGTATGAAATATGCTGAATTAGATCAATATAAACACATTTCCAGAACATTTGTACATCAACTGCAGTATGCTATGAGCACAGTACTAAACTTAAAAGGTTTGTTCTGCCTCTGAATATTTGTTGTATATATATATACACATATATATATATATATATGTACGGTCAAGGACTTCATCTAATTTGACTACCATAGTTGGGACACAGCTGCAGAAACACCAGTTTGGCTCTAGGTAAAGCCTGCTCTGTATCTGCCTGGGTTTTTTAACTTGGGTGCTACAATATCTGAACACGGGTATCCTATTTCCAGGCAGCCCTACCCCTGAGGCTGCTTTGCTGCTCCAACAGAGTTAAGGCAGCTTCTTTCACAGCCAACTTTGCTTTTTCTGAAGCAAATTTCTTGATGGGGGAGAGCAGGGAACTGACACCTAAACTGACTCCACACAGAGCCAACCTAATCAGTCAGACCTATTAACTTCAGCTCAGCTTGAATGCTCTCAGTCTGAGGCAGTCCTGAACAATACTCCACACTGCAGGTAGTTTTTTAATCCCAAGCACGTGCCCTATGAATGCATAGAACAACATGAGATCTGCACAGCAGATGAGTTATCAAACTTCCTACAAGCCAGGAAACTGAAAAGAATAATTTAAATAAACAGCTCTGAAAGTATCACTCTCTCACCTAGACATGAACCAAGCTGGACACAAATCTGAACCTGTGCAAAACCACTGCCTATGCCCACACTTTGCTTTCCAGAACACTCATCAGTACCTGCATTTTCTGATTTTTCTCATTATTCAGTACTCCTAACTCACTCACTAGACACTGGAAAATTGATTCTAAGCAGAAAACACCTGTAACAAATTCAGCAGTGACACAGCTGAACTAATCAGACCAGGAGCAGACAAGCCATGAAAGCATGTTTGGTTTAGTTGTAACATCATCCTGAAAAGTTAAGGTATGCTGCCTAAAGTTAAAGACATTGCAAATACACAGCACAGACATTTGAAACACTGTTTATCTCAGCCTACTTCCTACCAATATTTTTATATATGCAATTAACAAATTGTGGGTGATATTACTTGTGTAGTATTTGCCACAGAAAGCAAAACATGAATCTAAAGGAGAAATACAACTGAGAAGAAACTAGTTCAAAAAGAATTTGGGGACGGTTTTTAGCCAACTATAATGATTAATTTGACACATTTGGAAAGCAACATTGTATACACATTTATGCAGACTCTTTAGAGCAATCCTCTATGTTGTACCTTTGGTTCAGATTTTGACAAGTATGTACCAATCTTTAAGTGCCATTTATATAGGAGCAAAGAGAGAAAAAGAACATAACCTCTGTTAGACACTTCTCAGAGAAAGAAAAACACGGTAAACTGAAGTGAGCAATTTAAAAATTAACATGAAGTAAAACAGGTCAGTTTAAACTGTGGGAAATTATAAGACTGTTAATTGGTGCTCTTCAGACAGCTCTTTTTTGGGTCATTACTACTTTTTTTGGGGAAAAAAAAAGGCAGTTTTAGCTAATCTGATCTGCAGTGGACAAGAGGAACAAATACAGTTAAATCACTGTATTTCCACAGCGGTGTTGTGACCTATTAATACATACATTCCAGTACGCTCAGTGCATTTGCAAGCTTGAAGACTGCGCATTAGCTTTGTCACCAAAATGGAAACACCACGTTTGTATAAGGAATATGACGTATTTTAAAGAGCAAATATTTTTTTTATTTCCCCACTTGCCAAAACCAACACTGACCCGATTTGCAAGGACTCAAATTCCAAAGACTCAAAAGATTCTGCAATCAACTTGCTGAACTTTTGGTGCCAAGATGCAGGAAGCACTGCTGGCTCAGCTGCCTCCTACCAGCAGAAATAATGCAAACAAGGTGGTGTGTCAGCACAATAAATGAGAGCAAGCATCTCCATGTGTAGAAATACTGCCAAGTGCATGGACTTGACTCTTTTTAACTTATTAAATGTTCAGGTTACACAAGTTTCAACTCTGACAGTGAACTTTTCTTCTTAGTTCTTCAGAAAAAGTTTACATATTAAACATTGCCTGTTACAATCTAGAAGCAAAATTCAAATTCCAGGTAACAAAAATGGAGTTTAAAAAAAAAAAGTTATGTAATTTTGCCCCAAAGGGAGCACAATATACAAAGCATTCACGCTACTTATTTTCAGCCTCTAAGTTCCAATTCCTTTAAAGTCACCTACCAAAAAGTTTCAACATGCCCCTAACTTGTTAATTCAATGGCTTCACTGAACGTGTGCTTGCACCTCAGTGCACACAAGCTTCAAATAGAAACATTACACCACACCTACACCACCTTCCAGAAATTCCCTATCTTTCCATTTCTACTCAAAGGTGGAAATAACAGGAAGAAGGCAAGCAGGTTATTTCACAGCTTGTTTGGTTGGGGTTTTTTTTTGGATTCTGAAGACCATATTTCAAAGAGAAACCTGTAGACATTAGGTGACTGCTTAGGCATTTGCTTAGATAAATCAAGTAAGCCTGGATTTTAATGCAAGTGTGACATCCTTAAGCTTGAAACATAACATCCTCTAACTGCACCTGCAAACAAACCAGCAATCCACAAGTCCAGAAAAAAGAGAACTCTAGATTTAGACAAGCACAAGGCTAACCAGGAACCCACTTCTTGGGAAAGCAAAAGATCAGAACCTAGAGACATCGTTTTTCACCAAGCTTGACTCAAGAACAAAAGAGGGATCACATCCAAACCAAATAAGTTAAGCGGTTGAAAAGAGAGAAGAAAAAGCTTTTGAGGAATTATGCTGGGAAATTTTAAATAATTAGCCATCACCATCATACCAGCATGTGTGAAGTTTCATCTGTTGTTAGGGACCGCTGTCAACTAAGGGCAAAATAAGAAGCTTAAGTAACTTTTAACTGTACACGTCTTTAAAACACACAGCCTTACATTTGAAATTGTAATAACTGTTAAGTCTGTAATAGATCAGAGTACACACCCGGTATCTCCCAATCCATGAAGAAAAATGACCTAAAGAGAAAAGAAAAAATAAAAATAAAATCACAAACAAATAAAAAAACCCATCAGAGGTGTGTAAGATCACTAAACTGTGAACGCACCTTCCCCACGCACCACCGACGCCCACGCTAGGTCACACCCCCCTCCAGAGCACGACACGACTTTCTCAGAAGAAAACTCGGCTCGGCTGCCCCCTCACTTCCCGCCCCGGGCCTCCCTCCCGGCCGCCATCACCGGGCCCACCCCGCCCTCCGCCGCCACACGGCGCCGCCGGCCCCCGTGACCTTCCCCTGCCCGGCGCCTCGCACCAGCCACCCGGGGAGTGGGATCCCGCCCCGGCCCTGACAGGAAAAATAACGGGACAGACCTGTCAACCTGCCCGGGCCGCGCCGCCCAGATGCTCCCCCTCACACCGGGCAGGGCCCGCCCTCAGCCGGGCCTGACGGCGGCGTCTCGCCCCCCGCCCGGGACGGAGGCCGCAGCAGAGAACAAAGCGGGACGCGAGGCCGCCGCCCCACCAAGAACGGACCCCCCGCCTCTTGCTCGCCGGCGCCTGCTCGCGTCTCACCCCTCCCTCCCCACCCGCCCGCACTCACGGCAGCCGTCGCCTTCCTGGCGGCCGGGACGATGGCGGGGAGCGGCGCCGACATGTTGTTGCCGCACATACACCGGGCTGCGAGGCGGCCAGCGGGACACCGGCCAGGAGCGGCGGGGAGGCGGGACGGGCGCCGGGCCAGGTGGGCGGGCGGGGGAAGGTGGGAGGGGCGCGGGCGGCACCCGGGCCCGTCTGCGGCAACCGGGGGCGGGGGAGCGGGCCTGGCCCCCCCCACAGCGCCCCGTCCCGGGGGTGCGCCACCGCCCCGCGCCCGGGAAGCCCCTCTCACACACACACTCCCCCCCCGCCCCGCGAGGGCCATACCCGGAGCCGATTGGCTGCCGCGCGGCTGAGGGGAGCTGTTGCCGCCGGGCAGCCGGCCCGCACGCCCCTGAGGTAAAAGGTTAACGTGGCCTCCGGGGAGCCAGGTCAAAGATCCTTGGTGCCTCCTTCGGCCTTGTACTTCCCTTCCTAGGTCGGCTTGCTGCCTGTGAGAAGCGGCGGCGGCGTAAACCGTGACCCGGGCTGGCGTGTGGGCGCTGCAGGCCCGTGAGGTGTGCCGGCGGCAGCTATGGCCTTGCTCAGGGGAAACCCCTCAGAGGAAGCCCCGGCAGAAGCGTGGTGTATCGCAGGGTGGCAGGTCTGCATTATGCTGATTAAAAGGCGGGCTGTGTAAAGCTGCTTCTTTTTTTTTTGGCTTTCCAGGGGTTTCAGAGAGTTTGAACTGTCTTTCACCTTTAAAACTACCTTTCAAATAGACCAGTTATATCTCCTGGATGATGCTGCACTTTTCTAGTTTAATTTGTACATGTCTATGGTTTTGAACATTTCCTGAAAAAAAACTTTTTTTTAAACATTTTAAAATCATTTTTATGCAGAGGCTTAATGGGAAAGGGAAATTACAGTATTCCTAAATAGGTAAATATTAAAATAGTAGTCATGGGAAACAGGAAAAACAGCGAACAGCATTGTTAGACAGAACTCATTTGTCCTCATCAGATCAGATGTCTTCACCAAATTAAATCTCCTGGCTTGCACCCAAGGAATCAATGGTTCTTATTCATCTTGAAATGTATTGGGCTATTCAGGCACTCCATATTGAAATTACTGGATCATTCCAGTCCATCCCAAACACTTAGACCAACTCTGAGTAAGTATGGCAAACACATTTCTATCAAAATGAAATACTTTGTTCTTTGTCTTCTATTCCATACATCTTCGTCAGATATTTCCTCCCAGAAAGTCAATCTACTCATTGTATTTGCTGGGTGGTATCTGGCTAACATGGATGCCTTTTTGGCAGCTCAAGCAGCAGCTGAATGCATGCTATACTTATTTTCACATCCTTCCCTCTGGCGTGTTCCATACCAGGCAGGGGTGTGTTTTTTCACAGAGTTTTTCCTCAACAACATTCATTTTTTTATCAGCATAGCTGCGTAAATTGGAGAAGCCTTTGTGCCAACTGTGTAACATGAAACATGCAGCCTCTTTTGCCATGATTGTTAGGCTGCTTTGATACACAGCATTTATGCTGGGGGATCCCTGTTGTTGGTGAAATTGGGTTATTTTCACAGGTAGCTTTTTGTGTTTTGATAGCTATCATGGAATCACGGAATTGTGAGAGTTGGAAGGGACCTCCAGAGATCATCCAGTCCAACTTCCCTGCTAAAGCAGGAACGCCCAGAGCACATTACTGAGGACTGCCATAGGAGTGATAGTTTTCTATCCAAATTCAAGGTTCTGCTTAAACAGTGAGAGCTTTACAAGGCAAAACATGCTTCAAACTATGCATTTTTCCCTATCCTAGTGGCTCAAATGGACTTAGGTAAGATGGTTGTCCATACCAGTATTTCAAGCATATTGTTATATTGTGGTTTTTTATTATTCTTTTTGACAGGGATAAAAGCTTGAGAGTTGGGCCCATGTCAACCTCATGAAGTTCAACAAGGCCAAGTGCAAGGTCCTGCCCTTGGGCCGGGACAGTCCCAAGCACAAATATAGGCTGGGCAGAGAATGGGTTGAGAGCAGCCCTGAGGAGAAGGACTTGGGGGTGTTCATGGATGAGAAGCTGAACGCGAGCCAGCAGTGTGCGCTGGCAGCCCAGAAAGCCAACTGGATCTTGGGTTGCATCAAGAGAAGAGTGGCCAGCAGGGCAAGGGAGGTGATCCTGCCCCTCTATTCTGCTCTCGTGGGACCCCATCTGGAGAACTGTGTCCAGATTTGGAGTCGTCATCATAGGAAGAACATGGACCTGTTGTAGCAGGTGGAACTGAGGGCTAGGAGGATGATCAGAGGGTTGGAGCACCTCTGCTACGAGGACAGGCTGAGGGAGCTGGGGTTGTTCAGCCTGGAGAAGAGAAGGCTCCGGGGA
>JAOTQQ010000012.1:113176641-113190795 GCA_026546715.1 Gallinago undulata
TCCTGTGAGGGTGGTGAGGCACTGGAACAGGTTGCCCAGAGAAGCTGTGGCTGCCCCATCCCTGGAGGTGTTCAAGGACAGGCTGGATGGGGCTTTGAGCAACCTGCTCCGGTGGGAGGTGTCCCTGCCCATGGCAGGGGGGTTGGAACTCAGTGATCTTCAAGGTCCTTTCCAACCCAAACCATTCTCTGAGTCGAAGCTGTACAGATTTCATGCTGAAAGCCACAAATTTCCAATTTCCATTTCACCTTTCTTTAGTCTCAGAATAGGCAGAGCTGTCATGGGACCTTTTCTCCAAGATGTAATCTGAAGTGGATGTTCAACCCAGAAGGAGGTTTTGGTGAAACAGCCGTTTCGGGACTGAAAGCGGGATATTACACCCAAAAATCACCGGGATACTTTCTCAATGGGAACCGGTGTTTCCACTCTGTGACATCTCCGCCTCTTCCTCACTCCGCTGAGCCTACAGCCTGCACCCTCTACGCCAGACCCATATAGCGATTGAAACTGCTGCACGATTTCCCAGTAGGTCCCCTTTTAAAATTAAAATATTAGAAGTGATCAAGTACTGCAGCAGCAGCGCTACCGGGAAAGGCTCGAATAATAATGCGCTTTCCCGCCCCGCCGACGGGGTAGGCTGCGCGACACTGTTGGGAAGGCGCGGAAGGTGTGGTTTACGGTTCTGCCGTAAAGCAGCTCGCCCGGGTGCGCGCCGCCGCCGCCCTTGGGAGGTGAGCGGACATGAGCGGGAATGGCGGGACCAAGGCCCTGGAGCTGTTGCGATCGCTGCCCAGGGTCAGTCTGGCCAACCTAAGGCCCAACCCAGGCGCCAAAAAGCGGGTGAGTCGTGGGTGTGCTTTCCCGCCGGCGACAGGACTCTGCCTCAGCAGCGGGCACGCCCGGCCCTGGTGGCCGTTGCCTTGAGGGCTGTTAGAAGGCCTTTGAGGAGGCTGCGGCAGGTCCAGGAGAGCGTCTTCGCCAGAATAGGTGTGGGAAGGCTGAGGAGTGGGTGGCAGCGTTCTTGTTCATTGTATTTCTTGCAGCCAGAGTGTGTGGCCGTCCCCATAGAGAACTGGCTGATGAGTGGCCCTAGCTAAACCGCAGGGCCATCACTGGGGGATGGGCAGAAACAGTAAAAAAGTACAGAATACTAAGTGTTTATGGAATGGGATAATATATTTGAAAAGGGAAGATTGAAAGGCTTAAAAGAAAAGGAATGCAATGTCAGCTAGTGCTTCTTGTTACTCATGCTTGCTGTCTCCTTGTGAAGTGATAGAGGAATAAAGAAAAAAAATCGTGAAGAAACCCACCTGGTTTGGGGGAAATATCAGTGAACAGGGGGATGAGTTTCAAGAGCTAAAGTCATAGGAATAGAGAACTGGCAGGGAGTGTCAAGCAGCACTTCCCTGTTAGTGCTGAAAACTCCCCTACAGATGCCTGTAGAGCTGGTGAGCGCAGCATAGTTGTAAGCCCTTATACCTGTGACAAGACAAGAGAATGGAAATTTTTCCTCCCTGCTGTCAATTTACTTCATTTGGAGCTGTGAATGCTCAGCTTGGCCAGGACTGGAGTGGTGATTCTTAAGGTCTTTCAAAGTAATCCGGGCTCCAAAATGGTATTTTCAGGCTTAGCATCCAGAATTTTTGAGATAATTTGAACTTGAGTTTTACTAGAACTGATGCTTTCCTGCTAGTGTGTGGTGACAGGACTTTTTGGTTTTCGAGGTAGCTGTTGGGTTTAGGAAAACACTTTTTTTTTTTTTTAATCTTCAGAGTAGAGATTTTTGTACGCTCATTGGGTCTTTAGCAAGTAACTTGCAACTCCATCTAGGAAATGAGCACTTTTTTCCCCTATGTTTGTACACATGACCTCAGCTGTGTTTCTCTGGTATTTTTTGGTGTCTGACAACCTTATTCTGTTATTAGCGAAGTTCTCAAATAAACAGATATAAGAGCATTTGACTTCACAAGCAGTTGCAGTAAAAAAAAGATAAATTTTTGATTGGCTCCTCTGACACTCTAAAATCTGGTCCATGTACTGATTACATTCCATTTGTGACCAGATACTGTCAGTGTATTTGTATTAACTGAAGTCACCATGTAATTTGGTGTGTGTACAGGCAACTGCCGGAAAGGATGGTCCAGCTGTCCCCTCCTTCTGCCTCCAGGTGCTTTGTACTGCTAGTAGAGGTTGTGCAGCAAGCCAGAGCAGGGAACTAAACCTGCTGAAAACTAGTTAGACAAAAATTAGTTTTCATATAGTTCAGTTCCCTGACCTGTCCAACACGGAGCCACATAACTACTTGTGTCAGCCCAATAGGCACTGTGAGTAAAGAAGCATAGCGTGTGGGCTGGGGACAAGTCAACTTCCTTTGAAGGCAGGGATACTCCAGTCACAAGCATAAAGCTGCACTTGAACTCTATACTATTTAGTATTAATACAGGTAAATTGTGCATCTTAGATGATGTTTCAAGTATATTAATGCACTTTTTTTCTGATGTATGTCCATACTGACTTTTATACAAATATTTCAGTGCACATTAAGTGCTCCATAACATTTAAAAACTTACAGACACAATAAAGAGCAGAAAACATCAAATCTCATGTTTTTGTGGTGTTAGGCTAATAACAAGCAATTTTCAGAACTGAGCTTTACTCAATATTCTGTGCTGCACTCTAACTGCATAGATTGATTTGTAGGATTAGGGGTGCCTGAAGTTTGGCTATCTGAGTGTTGAATACAAAAAATGAGACCTTGAAGAGGCTTACTGTAATCTCTTTAATAATGAATTACTTATATCATTATTAATCCATCAGTGACTATGACTTGATCAAAGGTAGCTTATAAACAGTACAAATACTGTTTAGGATGTGTTGCATTACATGTCTCCCAGCCTGACTGATTCATGTTGAGAAACACAATGGAAAATAGCAAACTTGTGAATTGTGTGTTGTGCAGATATGAGACTAGTTAGCGACATGACAGTGCTCCTTCCACATGCTTTCACACCCCAGTGAATGTTAGCTTAAATGGGAAAAATTTTGTAAGACCAAATGGATCTGTTAAAGGATGCACAGATGTGGTTGTGCGTCTTGGAGCCAAACACTGAACTCAACCCCGTACAGCACAACAGTAAGGATTCCAAAGCTTGTGGCTCTCTTATCCCTGATAAAGTGTGGAAAAACTCAAAGTGAGCCTTGGTGCTGCAAATTCTTGAGTATATGAGTTAAATGAAGTCACCTTACACAGAAAGCTTTATTTGTCAGGTCAGAGTGAGCTGGCACATTTAATAGCAGTCACTCTCAGCTGCTCATTTCCAGCCTTGCTTACTGCCTGTTTTGTAATCCTATAGATATTTGCATACCTGTGAGTTGAACTAGATGATCTTAAAAAGTCCCTTCCAACCTAGATGGTTCTGTGAACTGAATGGTGCCACTGACCTGGATTTTAAATTTTACCTTTGCTTGTCTCTTTGATCCTGTGCACCATTTAGCTGTGCAAGTGGTTCTGCTGGCAAAAATAGGCCAGTGCAAGAAGATTGCTGAACTGCTGTTTATGGCTACAATGCTAATTTAAAGTGCTCAGGAAACTAATGGCTTAGGATTACAGTCTTAATTTAAAAAATAATGAAGGTTTAAAATACAGTCTTCTCTTTGATTTGTAGTTAGTAGAAATTGCAACAGTTGTAGACTCTTCACAAAGTCTGAGTCCAGGAAAAGAATTATATATGTGCATGGCATATATAGCCTGTTCCACTGTCCCCTGAAGTAAATTGATTCTTCTTTTCTTTTTTTTTTTTTCTTTAATTTTTATTGTCAGTGTTTGGAAGCTTCTGAGCACTTGAGCTACTTTCTTATTGAAGAGGAGGAAATATCAATAGTTAATCCAGGAAAATTCTCTAACTTTCAGACTGTAGAGTGTAAGAGGTAGGATTAAATGATTAAATGTTAGTATTCCCTTTATTGCAATATATGTTCATGTAAACTTTCAGACTATTTGTGGTGCCTGCCTAGAGCTGTGATCTGCAAAAAAATCACATTAACTACTTTTCTGACTATTTTTCCCTTAGAAAAGAGGTATTTATTAATTTTCTTCAAGAATCAGCATTTTGCTCAGTTGTTTGTCTCTGAAATCTTATGTTTTATAGATACTTATCTCCAAATTAGTTGACTAAATGTATCATTGGTTGTTTTCAAGGAGAAAAGGCGTGGCCGTGGAAGATATGGAGGCAGGAAGTGTGGTCGAGGTCACAAAGGAGAAAGACAAAGAGGAAATCGCCCCCGATTAGGCTTTGAGGGTGGTCAAACTCCATTTTACTTGGCCATACCAAAATATGGGTTTAACGATGGACATAGGTAAGTTTCTTGTCATTTACTCAGAGATTAATAGTTGTCTGCTTTTCTTGATCTTTCTCCTGAAGACAGAATCTAATATGCCAAAATAGGCTGAACTGAAAATGAGACATTCCTCTCAGATCGGTAACTTCCTTACTGGCAGAATCTCCCATTTCTTGTAAGATTATTTTTTGAATGAATTCTGTTATTTTCTGTTGTTTTACAGCTCTGCTTATTTGCTCTCTTCTTTGCATGATCCATTATATGTAGCAGGTTACTGTTCCCTCTGACAGCCGAGTGCACTTCTCCTCTCAGAGCATCCCTCCCTACCTGCTTGTGTTGCCCTTTGCCTGTCTGCACAGCAGATACCATCACTTGAGTCAATTTAGTTCAACAGGTTATTAAGCATGGAAGTGTAATCCAGAGCCTTGCTTTGCTATTTCTCTTCGCTTTAATCACCTGAAGCTCTGATCTGTTGCTGACCAAACAATTCTGTTTCTCTTCACGACTGTGCTTTTTTTTTATGCCTGAAACACTGCAGTCTGTCTCCACTCCATTTGTTTCACCTAGAATCTCAGTAAGCTCTTTAATATCAAATCTCTTGGATGAAGTCATTAATTCATCTTTCACAATAGTTTTTCTCAGTTTGTCTGTGCCCTTTCCATGTTGTGCTTGTTTGTGCTGTCCTTTTTTCAGCTTTTTAGTGTTTATAATGATTCTTCTAACCAGTCACTGTTATTAGCTGGAGGTCTGTATGCCAGTGTTTTATTCATTTTATTCTCTATATTGACAATTACAATTTTTATTGTTGCTGTTTAAAGCTGGTTTTGTTTGCTAAGATGGCATGTGTGTTACCTTGGTCGCTGACCATTTTGTTGCTTTTAGATATGGCCACGAAGGCATTGTATGGATACAGAAGTTGTTACAGGCAGTAGTAACAAAAATGAGCCACACCTAGCAGACAGTTCAAGAATGAAAGGACTTTAACAATTCGCAAATAAATTCACTTAACTTAAATTTTGAATATATGATTATTTTCCTGATATAATTTCATCAAATAGCTGTGCAATTTTTGTATTTCCATTCTTTACGCGTACAGTATAATCTACAGACCTGTCCTGATTATCAAAGGTTTTCTCGGTCAGTCTTACTAGCTCTGAAGTGTGATTCAGATTATATTTCTATAAGAGTAAATGAGAAGCGCTTTTGATAGCTGAAAACACAGGGTAGATCTGCAGTCCTACAAAGGAATTGCTGCAGAATGCAGGCACTGAGCTTCTTAAGTTAACAGTGGTCACAAACTCATGAATAACCAACAGCAAAAATCCAAGTGACAATAATTTAATAGGGTCTTGCTGTTTTTAACCACAACTGACAGCATGTGGAAATAACAGAAGTAGTCTGTAATTTCTTTTCAGTGTTGTTGGCAAAATTTCAATGTCAGGTTATTATAAATGTTTCTCTGGTGAACGCTGTAAGTGCACTTGAGAAGAGACTATCATGACAGGATGAGAGCATGCTGAACAGTATCTCTGCCTGTGTAGCTCCATATCTTTTCTGTGTCTTCTCTTTTTATTTCCTTCTGTCTCCACTTTTCTTTCTGCCATTGTATTCCTTTACTTTTGAACTTTTCGTCTCCTAGGAACTGACAATGCAAATTCTGTTGTCTTACTTGCCAAATCAAAGACAAATTTCTCATTTTTTCTGCTACCACTCACAGATATCTAATAGCAGTGGTTAAACTCATTGTATGAGAAAGTTTTGAGCATCCATGTAAACGGTATGCAGTAGGCATAGACACTGGGATAGGGAAAGCTATTTTAAGGATTGGTTTGTATAGTAAAGTTAGAACTTCATAAAATACCAAAGTGGATTCTGCTGAAGCTAATGGCTATTGGCAAAATATTCCAGTTTCATTTGGGGATATGAGTTAATGCATATTTTCTCAATGTTTCTCTCTCTTGGTGCTGTTTTGAGGAAGATTCTATTCAGTACTTTTGTGTTGTCAGGTACAGTGGTAATGGACTGAAAAATCTTACATAGACAAGTTATGCAGGAGCACACACAGGATTTGGCTGATAATCTTTGGCTAAATTTGTGTGGGAGGAGAGGGTATATTTGATTTTAACTCTATTTTTTGTCAGATTTTCTGAATGTGTAAGTGAAGCTACTAACCTGGATTCACTTTAAAAGTCGTAGTTATTTAGAATCTTGTTAGCTTACCAAGAAATCATGACACTTCAATTTCTTCATTTTTATTTTTTTTGCTTCTTTAAAACGGTCAGTTATTCTGGAGTAAATTGAGCTCAGCAACACCAAAATAAAGTCATATTGGAGGTGGGTGTGTGTGAGCAAACCTGAATGCATAATGAGTCTTGGGCTGTAACTAGGGCTTGTATTTGCATTAAATGAAAATTTTGGCTTATGGATGGGTCCTAAAACGGGTAGTTTTAGGAGTAGGTAGAAAATGGAATACAGTGTGCTGTATCTCAGTTGTCCAGTTTGTATTACAGCTTCAATTTTGTAAATTTCTCATTGGTTTGTTTGGGTTTGTTTGTTTGTTTTCCTCTCCTCAGCCTCAGACGGCAGTATCAACCACTCAGTCTTCAGAGGCTGCAGTACCTGATTGATTTGGGTAGAGTTGACCCCACGCAGCCGATTGATTTAACGCAGCTCACTAATGCCAGAGGTGTAACAGTGCAACCACTCAAAAGGGATTACGGTGTCCAGCTGGTGGAGGAGGTACGTGTACAAGACACTTGGTACTTCAGGCGGTATAAAGACTTGGATTTTCAATTTTTCCATAGCAGGCTGGTTTGGAAGCATCTTTGCTTTTATAAATTTGCTGTGGGATTTTTGTGGTAATAAATCCACTAGAGGGCACTGTGTGTTAGCAAAAAAAACCCCAAACAAATAACCAGGATGGTGTTTTAAGATGTGAGAGACTACAAAAATAATAGTTAAGGAGCACATAACAAGAGGTTGAATGGGTATTTTACAGCAGAAGACTTGGACTTGAATGTACTGAAAGAAATGTATGAATCTCTTGAAGAGGCAAACATTTTTCATTCAACCAAGGTGTCCAAGTGAGAGCAATTTCGTTGCACCATCCTGGTGCAGGGAACAGCCAAATCATAATATTTTGTGGGATTTAATGTTTCCTGCAACTTTTCAGAGAAGAATACATGTATGTCCAAAAATACTCATTTTAATGTTACTCTAAAATGTGTTGAAATTTACAGGGTGCTGATATCTTTTCAGCAAAAGTAAATATTGAAGTACAGAGGGCATCTGAATTAGCGATTGCAACCATAGAAAAAAATGGGGGAGTTGTAACAACATCATTCTATGATCCAAGGAGTTTGGGTAAGAATTTAATTTCTGACTTTTTTTTTTAATATGCAAAGATTAAATGATCCAAATTAGTTTCAAACATAGTTCTTACTGGAAAATCCTCACCACTTCTATTGTAAAAGCAGTGAAACAACACATTGTTATACAACCGTTGAACTGTGGTGCCTCCTCAGCTTTGCTTTTCTTTAGCCATTCACCTGTTTAGCCCTACCAGTGTTAGTAGCCATTTGCCAATCAGCCAGTTAAAGAAATCCAAGTAGCTTTGTAAATAGAGGAACTAATAAAAGATTGCTTCTTTTAAATTATGTCTTCTAACTTTCTAATGTGTTTAATAACCCTAAGAAAATTCAGGGGGAAACCCTAGACTTAAAAAGCCATGGATATTTATATTTTTAATTTAAAATATTTTTCCAATTAAAGTGAGGAAATAACTAAGTTACAGAAGCTCAGAATCGTTCCAGTTAAAATGGCTATTGTTTTCAGAACACTTTCACTTGAGAATGAGGTTTTGCTTTGCTTGAGGCTGCATCCTGCCTAATATTCATTCATGCAGTTTTTATTGACAATAATGGAGCTTTCATGGGTGAATGAGGCTGAGAACAAGAGGAATAGACATTTTTTATGCCCAAAATATGTTACCCTAGGTTGATACAATTTATTTCTTTCCAATCCAGAAAATAATTGAGATGTTAAGGTTAAAAAGGGTTTGGAATGTAATTTGCCAAACTCAGTAAAACTTGAGGAGGAAACAGTAGTCTCACAGATGACTAAATAGGTGCAAGTGCCATTGGTTCTTTATTTAAAATACTTCTAGAAACACTAAACTTGACATTTGTTGGTACACTGTGTAAATATCCTTGCAAAAGCATTGCTTCTAACTTGGAAGTCAGGCCTTTAAATAAATGGTGGTATCTAGCTTATTTACTGTATCTTTCTGAAGTAGGCATTCTAAATGTAAGTAATGATTTGTTCAGGCTGTCATTATAAATATCAGTTAAAACTGAAGTGTTTGTTTGGTTAAGGGAAACTTGTAAAATACTGTCTCATTCTGAAGAAGAATATTCTTAAGATTTGTTTATTTTGCTTGGTACTTTTTAATAATTTATTTGGTACAAACTGCTAAATAAGGTATCATTTAATGTCTTTAAATATTTCTTTTAAAGGATAGTATCTAATGTTTTCTCGTGTTTGCCCACAGAAATTTTATGTAAGCCAGTAGTATTTTTTCTACGTGGCCAGCCTATTCCAAAGCGAATGCTTCCACCTGAAGATCTAGTCCGTTACTACACAGATGCCAGAAATCGTGGGTACCTGGCAGATCCATCCAAGGTTGCAGAAGCCAGGCTTGAACTTGCCAAGAAATACGGTTATACCTTGCCAGACATAACCAAGGATGAGCTCTTCAAAATGTTAAGCATGCGCAAGGATCCTAGACAGATATTTTTTGGTCTTGCTCCAGGATGGATCGTAAACATGGCAGACAAGAAAATTCTAAAACCAACTGATGAGAATCTGTTAAAATACTATAGTTCATGAATTCAGAACTGGAGACAACTGCAGGTGCACAGGAAACATCTGGGTATGAAATAATGGATACAAAGTGGTGTTTGTTTTTTTTAAGACTCCTGTTATACTAGACAAAACATAGATTTTTGTTTATGTAATCTTCTGTGGAGCTCTCAACTTTTTTTATTGTCATAATACTGTGTATGAGAAGTCTTAACATTTGGAAACAGTGTAAAGCAACATAAAGTGTGTGTTTGGGCACTTTCTCTTGTGATGATTTGCCAGTTATTTTTTCAGACAAAATATTTGATGTTGCATTTATTTCAGAGGATGATTCCAAAGAGCAACTTGACCTAATAATTATTTCCTATTCTGCCCCCCCGCCCCCCAGTTCTAAACTGGAAACATGGCTGTACAGAACTAATACTAGTTTTACATTCATACTGCATAGCATTATATTTTATGTTTTAGAAAATGTTAAGAGGTATTTCCCCCATCTGTTCTTGCATGGGGGAAAATTAAAAGCAACCAGAAATAACAAAATACAGAAGAATTCATTAACCTCTTCAATTCCGTAGCAATGTTTTGGATTTTGCCACTGTCATCAGTAGCACTAGAGCATGAAAGGTCTTGATCTTTGTCTTGTTCCTTCAGATGGAATCGAGAAAGACAGGATGTGCAGTTTAAAAGAACTTTCTAGCTAAATTTTATTTTAAAAAAAGCTAGCTATCTCAAATCAATGGCCTTTATAATTCAGACACAAATGTAATGTCACTGATAAAAATGCACAGCAGAATCCGGAGTCAATGAATGTTAGACAGTGACAGTAGATTGTCAGGGATGGGGTTGTGATGAACAATTAAGGTTTAGTTTTCAGCTTGATCACATTGCATATGTGACAGTGGACAAGTGAATTTAGATGTTGTGAAAAGTTACGAACAAATAATTTTTATGGGAAACAGCATTATATCACACCCAACTTCATATGATCTTGAAAAATATTTCTTTCATCAGTCTCTCCAAAATACTATATTTCTACTATGCAAGAGTGTTCAAGACTTCACGTGGAAGCTTAGGGTTAGGCTTTTGGGGTGATGAACCAAGCAACAAATTGAAAGACGAGAGAGGAGACTAAGTTAATTTATCAGAACTTGATCAGACTCCTCATAAGTTAATGGCATGCTTCATAATTATGTGAACTTTAATGGAAGCTGAATTTGGCTTTAAAATAGGGATAATTTGGTTATTAGGATGCAGGAAACAGACAGGAAGAACAGAACACGAGAGTAAGTCTTGCTTTCCAATTTTCATTTGCCTTTGGAAATGCTACTTATGGTAGCTGCCTGTAGCTGCCAAACCACCCTCTGAATGCCAGAATCTCCTGTTTCTGTTGTATAACACCTGTATTTCACTGCCTCAAGGTGTGGGGGGGAACAAAATAAATAAATTTAAAAATGTCTTCTTTTTCTTTCAGAGAATAGCAAGAAATGGATGAATTTTTTTGTTGGTGTTTGTCAACCAGGCCAGATTTTCCCTTCACTCAACAAACTGCCTTTCAATTAATATGAGCATCTGTAATCACAATACAAAATAAAACGAGCCTTCTATTCTCATGATGATTAAATGATCTGAAATACAGAGAATAACAATGGAAAGTCACTAATTTTTGACAACTTACTCTCCAGCTTCTATTGTCTGTTGTTAATGTGTGTTAGATCCTATCAGTAATGGTCGTTCTCCTGACCCTTGCTTTAAATATAGGCAAAACAGCAAAACACCACCAATATAAAGTCGGATTGTGAATAGCAGGAATTTGCTCTTGGTGGTGTTAACATTCATGTTTTATAAGGTGTACAACACTTTTTTGGCACATTAAGAATAATACTGTGTGCCAAAAAAAGTATAGCTAGTGTTAACTTGAATGTGAAGTAAATAACTTTCTCACTTTAGATGTATCCTGTTCTGCATCCTGATGATTGTTGGTTTGGAAACTTAAATGACAAGCAGTCCTTTTTTTTTTTTAAGGTGGGTTTTTTTTTGTTTTTACAATACTACTGCCTCCATTTGGGAAGGAGTTGGAGGGGGGGAAGAGTATTTATTGCCTTCCCTTATTTGTGCCATAATGTTTCTGTTTTTATGAATCGATTCACAATTGTATTTTGTGGAGGTGGTGGTACTCAACAGGAAAGCTACTTAACTGGAAGCGAAGGAGGAAGTTAGTCATATTAGTGAAGACCAGAAGACAAAAGTGTTTATGTATCATTGTGTATTTTGGGGAGGAGAAAAGGGGGGGAAGGCAACTTTGTTTCCACTCCTGGTCTTTGTATTAAAATGAACAAAGTGCTCTCAGCAATTATTTTTTTTTCTAAATCAACTTCTTTGATATATGCACGCGTGCACGCGCTGGTTTCTGTAGGTTTCTAAGTGATTTTCAGGTGAAAGGGTAACTTGGATAAAATGATAACAGCGAAAGAAAGAATGAAAACAGGAAACAGATGTCTGGTGACGTCGAGGGGTTGGATAGCACTTATTCAGTGGACGATGTCTTAGTCACAAGGCAGCTGTATCCTGGCTCTGATACTATAACGCTACAAATACCTTGGAGCCAAAACAGCCACGTTCCACAGAATCCGGTCATTCTACTTCATAAAGGTGATCTTTTATCATCTTATAATTGGAGAGGGCAAAAAGGGCTGTATGTTGCTTTATTTAAAATATGCAATGCTTGTCTTTTTTTTTTTTTCTCTCTTCTGTTTACAGTAGCTAGTATTTTATAATGGTTGTTCTGATTTTTATTTACTAGTGAAAAAAGTGACAAGGCTATAGAGGATTTCCTGTTCATTTTATCTCGTCAGGAACACAAGTCTCCTGGCAACTGAATACAGAATTATCAAAAGCACAAGTAAGTTATTGACAAGGTTTCTAATAAATCTGTAATAAACAGCCTCCCGATGGACTGTTGTTTATATGAGGGTCAGGCTCACTGATGCAAGATTTGTAAGCCAGTGCTGGCATCTAAGGCCATTCTCTTTACTTAGGAACATGTACCATGTTCATAAGATAAATGATTGCCTTGGATATCCTGTTTTGATAGGGGTTTTTCATATGCAACAATGTATTACACAGCAAGGAGCACCCAATCTGCTGTAACCGGAAAAGCACTATTAAGTAGTTGAGGAAAAGAAATGTTATTTGTGCCATAAAATACCAAAAGCCATGTCAATTTTTATCAACAACATCATAATTTTGAACGGTTCCTCAGTAAAACTGATTACATATGTGATACTGATATCAAAATAAAGGCCTCTGAACCAGTTCATACCTTGTTATATCATACACTGATAATTAGAAATCACCGTTTCTTATGAAATTGAGTGGCTGCTGTTGGTAGCTTGTACTGTATTTACAGGTGGCTGACCACAGACTCAAAATGAAGCAAATTAAAATAAATGCATTTTCCCTTTTACTGATATGTACAACAAAGACATGCTGGCTTTTAACTCGTTACACTTCATAGTATATTATTCATGTTTAACAACCAAAAGTTGACTGTACCATTCATCGATTTCCCAAAAGGAATAAATGAATAAATCGGTGGCCCTGATCTGAATCCTCGCTGGCAGTGTGCCAACATTGTTTTGACATACGAGCGTAATTGATGTTAGTGCTCCAGGAAGTCATATAAAAGTGGTCATGTATGAAGATAGCTTCCCATTGCTATTTTATTATTTTCTATTTTATAGCTCAAATTTAATATGCTAATGCAAAGCTAATTTTGCACTGTTGAACACTCACAAATTCTGTCTCAAATTTGAAATTGTTGCAGGAGTTTTGTATTTTAAATATTTGTGTTATATTTACATATATCTAAAGTAAGAAAAATGCTGTGTCTGTCCAAAATGGCCAGCTTAATATTTCATATGCAGATTTATTTCTCAAAAACTTCTTGGTTGGTGATCAGATGGCAATAGTTTTATGTAACTCGCAGTCTGTACTTTGGGTTATTGTGTTACAGTTTAGTCTGTGAAAAGATGTAGTTGTAAGTTCTGGTGTGACAGAATTCTTAGCCAGTAAGAAAATTCTGAATTTCTTAAGCTGCTTCATCTTCTAGCCCAGGTATCCCATCTTGGTCTTTTGTAGCAGAAATATATGGCATTGTGTAAAGAATTACTGCTTTCTCAATGGAAGCAAACTATCCTCAGATCTATTCTGTCTCCTTTGCTTAATACTCCCTCTGTTGCATCTGCATCTTCCCAAGGTCTCTTCTCACTTCTCCTGTTGCAGTGGTGGGAACTACAGGGCTCAATCATTCTCACAGTGTCATCCTGTCTGGCCCACTCTGGGTTTGAAAATCTGGTTGTTTTATGTGCCTCTGGCGCAGGAAAAGTGTTGATCATTCCTGCATCTGTTTATACGAGAGGGTTTTTCATGGCTTGAGTTTCCTGGACTGGTGTTGCTTTTGTTGTTAAAAATGTCAACAGCAATGTTGTTTACTTGTTAACCTTGTAGATTCCAAGGCACAGGCTGACTGAGTTGAGGGGCCTTTGAGCAATGCATTTGGAGATTATTCAGAGTCAAGGAATGCTCCTTGAAGGATGTCTGTGCACTTAACTCAGAATTACACACACTAGATACAAGTCTTAATGGATAAGCAATTTTGTACTCAATGCATCAATGCCCACATCAGCCTCTCCTTGCACCTTTGGAAACCCAGCCTCTGTACAGTTCATTCTAGTTTCACAATAGGATTGCCTTGTCTGCTCTAAATAAGGGCAAGGGAGATGCCTTCTTTGTTGAATGTAGCTGTGGTTCAGAGCTTCAAAAGTTGGAATCCATGTTCCCTGTAAATACGCTATAGTGAGATATTGTCTCAATTTCAAAATTAATGCAAGTCTAAATTTACATTACTAACATGCAGACAGTTGAAGCTCATTTTATAGCCAGTAGAAATCTGATAGA
>JAOTQQ010000012.1:113191604-113211371 GCA_026546715.1 Gallinago undulata
TTAGATGATCTATTATTTTACAACTGTTGGAGGATGCAGAAATTGGTGGCATCCTCACTTAGAAGCCTCTGACTCTTTCAAGGTGGATGCCTCCCAGTTCACAGCTCTGCACTCATATTGCCATTCAAAATTTGTCTGTCTGACGTGTAATACATTGCTGATGGTTGTGCTAACCCCATGCATTTCCTCTGCAAGCAAAGCATGGAAATTAAAGTTGCCTGGACTTGCAAATGAGGAAAAAATTGGAGATGAGGGCAGTGTCCCTCTGAGGTGTCTCCTTCAGCAAGCGGTGCTTGTAATGGTCAGAGAAGGGGACTGAGCTACTTGTCTCACAGCTCTCCCAGACCATGCAGACCACTGTGTTTCTTAAGGCCCCCCTACAACTACTGTGATGAGTTGTGTGTGTATAAAAGCGAGATATGGAACTGATCCTTCTACAGATTTTGACTTGCCGTTTCTCCTGTTTTCAGTGATTCTGGGTCCCTGATAGCTTATAGGTGTGTTTGGTTTTTAGTGTGTAGGCAAACATTTATCCCCCTTTTTTTTTGGTTGTAGGCTTTTGGTTGTTTTTTGTTTTGTTTTTGGCAAGGCGCTGCGCTAATCGCCACAGCAGGCAGTCTGGGTATGGGCCGTGTCCTAGGCTTGAGACTGTTCCAGTCAAAATATTATTCTACTTGTTTTCTGTTGGGCTTGGCTGGCTCACCATTGCTGCTGCCCTGACGTCTAGGACTTGTGAAATGTCTGGGCTAACTGTGATTTTGTTGTTGGGTTTTGTTGTTATTGTTGTTACTGGAAAGCTCCAGCCCTTCCAGCGTCATTATTAAAGACAGGTGTTTACTGTGGAATGATCATGAAATGAATTACTGTAAGGAAGATGTGAAAGTGCTGCAAAATTCTACCTGGGTTAGTTTTTATGCACACATATTTATATGTATTTGAGGGAATCAAAGCACAAAAGCTATAACTTTTGTCTTTAGTTTTAGAAAAGCTTATCCATTATCTAAAAGCTTGCCCATTAAGAGAACCTACAACCTAAGAACAAAATGGGGGGGGGGCTAAAAGCTGTCAAGTCATCTTTTTGCTGCATTTTGTGAAAAGTGCATGTATTCCTAGTTTGAACTGTTGCCGTCAGCTGAGCTGGATGACTTTGCTTGCAGCATATCAGGAAACTGTAATGGCAGCAGACCACTATGGGCAATGACTTCCAGCTGTGGTGCTGCAGTTGGCCCTAGCAAAAGAAAAGATCATCTGTGCAGTCTTGGGAACGTGAGAATCAAGGTATGAAAGTCTCCATCTGAGAAGATTCCAAAATCAGAAACGTACAAACATTCTGCCAACACCGCTGAAACTCTGCTGCACATTTAATTACTCTTTGTTTTTTGCTGACTGTACTCTTACAAACTGTAAGTATTCAAGAAATCATTTAAAGAATACATTTTAGGTTTTCTTTGTTGTCCTTAGAGTTTTCAGCCCTGCAGGGATCTTGTTTCCAAGCATTGTTCCTGTATCCAGTGAGCCTAGAAGTAAATTTAACAAGTGGGAGCCAGCATTTTTATGTGATGGCATTATTCCAAGAAGTGGTGCTTTAGGATAAACAGTAAATGTTGTGAGGCTCGCAAAACAGCTACTGATTCATTGCTTATACCCTGCTGATTTCTTCATTGTTTGAGAGCATAACTCCTCTGCTGTCCCTGTAGTTGACCTCCAGTCATGTCTCCTCGGTGTGTAAGAAGCACTGCTGTGATTTCCAGCATCCACACCCAAGGACAACAAATTTTACGTTACCAGGTACATAATCATTCCATACAAACAACATCCTCCTGCTCCTTTCCCCAAATTACAAGAACTGCTCCCATCATTTGTAAAGATGGTGAGAGTTGCATCTGCTCGTGAGGACAGGGCGAAGGTCCAGTGTCCTTCTAGTACAGGCAAGGCTGACACCTAGTGACCAGATGCACTTATTCCTATGGGAATTCACTGAAGCCTGGTTTAGGGATTATTCACTCTTTTCTAAGTCTGGAAGGTTTAAACATCAAAATGAATAATTCATTTGTTTCATTATCACTTTTGGCCTTTGCTTTCAGTGTTTCTATTGTGCTCTTCTGAAGCTGAAGTTAAGGTAGATAGAAAGCTTGTTCAAGCTTAATATTGGAGCCATGAGGGTTTTGCATGTGGTCTCCTGGGAGCTGTGTTGCAGCTGCACTGAGCAAATCGAGACGGCTTATAGCAATCAGTGGTAAGTTCAGAATGTGATCCTTTTGTGGTTTTTTTCTTGATAAAATATTGGCTGGCCTTGCTGTTTGGATTCTCTTTGCTCATCCTATTTTAAGGAATCCAAAATCAAACGTAATGGGATATTATCCAAGATGCAGAATTTTCTGTCTAGTGATGTCTATTGACCAGAGGTAGTATCCTGCAATGATGATGCCACCTGGAGAGCACTACCTGCTCCATCATCATTGCAGATCCTGCTGGAAATACTTTGAGTTCTGTGCCTTAGTGAACTGTGTATTTAAGAGCAAGAGCAAAACCTGGCTAAAGGACACCCAGAACACTTCTGTTTTTTCTTTGGTTTTCTAGATTAACATTTCAAGGGGATAATGTACCCCAAATGAGAATTGTGTGTCACCTTTAACAAAAGGAGTAGCCATATATATTTGGGGAAACAGCTGCCCCCCCCCCTCCCCTTCAGTGGGAACCAAAGCAGTTTTCTCCACGTAAGAGTAGTCATTGACTCAAAAAGTAGACTGCAGAGGTTCTCAGTGGTTCCTGATGTTGATAGGTTTCACATTAAACCCTGTACTAAAGCTCTGAAGAAGCCTTCTTGGAGCAGTCCTTGGGACTAGATGATTTTTTTATGTCTTCTGTCATTTTAGTGTTTCTTGAAACACTGGAAATAAACATTTTCGTTGATTCAGCATGACTCTTTGCTACTAGCACTGTTCTTGGCTTCACAAAGAGTCAGAGCTCAATGTTTTTCTGTGGTTGAAAGGAAACTTTGATTCTTCCTGAATGAAATAACTAGGAACTTGCACAAGCCCTGTGTTGTTGAACGGAAAAGGCAGGATTATTTTTTTTTTCCTTCAGATAGTCTTTTATATCTGACTCAGAACTTCACATGTGGCTCAGGTTCTGTATTTGTGGCATGTTTCTAATCAACCCATGAAAAAATAAAGGTTCTGTATTTTAAAATCCACTGATTTTTTTCATCTGCTAATCATCTCTGATAGGATGTGCCTCTGGAGAGAGGGCTAACAAATTCCCCAGGCAAAAATCTCCATCAGCAGCAGATTCCAATCTCTGAGCAATGTAAGCCTCCAAATAGCCATCAATTTTCCCTAAATCTGGGATTTGTGGGCTCTGACATTGTGTAGATGAAAATATTTTTATTATTATTATTTTTTAAATGCAGAATAGTCCACATCATCATAGCCTATGGTATCCCCAGCTGCCCTGCTCCTGGCTGGGGAGGTGGGAGAGGATGGGGCAGGCTGCCAGCCCCTGCCCTGCTGCCCCCTCATGGTGCCATGACACTAGGAAAGAGAATAGCAGAGCTGCCCGAACACACCCATACAATGTGGTTCTTTTTCCCTGTCTGAAAAACTGATGCTGCAATATGGCGAGTGTCTCAAAACTGTTGCCCAGTAACATTTGGCTGAAGGAAAAACTGTGTTTTCTCACTTGCATGAGGCTGAGGGACTTGTGTCTTTTTAGTCTGGAGAAGACTGAGGGGAGATCTTATCAATACTTAATATGTATTTAAACGGTGGGTATTAGGAGGGGGGCCAGTTTTTTTCAGTGGTGTTCAATGACAGGACAAGAGGAAATGGGCACAGACTTGAACATAAGAAGTTCCATCTAAACACGGGGAGGAACTTCTTTACCTTGAGGGTGGCAGAGCACTGGAACAGGTTGCCCAGGGAGGTGGTGGAGTCTCCTGCTCTGGAGACATTCAAAACCCACCTGGACAAGTTCCTGTGCAGCCTGCTCTGGCAGGGAGGTTGGACTAGATGAACTCCAGAGGTCCCTTCCAACCCCATATCATTCGGTTATTCTGTCTTTGCAGACTTTCCTTCTGGAGACACACCAAGGGCTTATAAACAAAGGTTAATTAATTTGCACAGACAATATGAATAATCGTTTAAAAATTCACAAAAACTGACATAACGATAATTTCATTCACACTGGGATGTTATGAACAGTTATGAACAAGAGTCACGGAACAGGTAACTGTGACTTTGACCAGGTGTAAGTAATAACGAGACTTCAAATACTTCATTTTGAAAGCTAAATATTGGGGACCCTGAAGGCCTTGGATGTGATCCATGAGTTTATAAGGAACACAGTAAATAATTTATTCCCCTTCTTTTTATTTTCTTTTTTTGTTTGTTTTTGAGGTAGTGGGTTTTTTTTTAATTGGTCAGACTAAGCCAATTGTTTTCATTATTTCAGGCCACAAGTGTGGGATTCCTGCCTTTGTTCAAAGCGGCGTCATGGAGAAAAATAAAGCTCTCCAGTATCAAAGTAACTTCTTGTGCCTACAGGGAATAAAGCAAGGCATCTGTTATGGCTCCATCTCCATGGACAGGTAGACTTCACTTCTGGAAAACCTACTCAGAGTCTAAGGGGCTCTGTATAGTCTTTGTCAGTCCTATGCTGCTCTACTTAAACCAGCCGCAGTAGTACCCAAGCAGCAGGTGCCCCAGGGTAGAGCTAGGTCCACACATCTGCTCCAAAATAACATGTGGTATGGAGCTCCAGCAGTGCAGGCACATCAATTAGATTACATGTTTTCTTTGTTTGTTTTTTTTCACATCCAGTCCAATTTGTTTTCATCCAATGAAACCTATAGCAAGGTCTCTTATTTACAATGAATATACCATGGTTTGTTACCCCTTGACTGATCATAGAAGTGTCTAAATTGGAAAGGACCTTTCAGATCATTGAGTCTAAAAGTCTGAACTTCGATGATCAAAGTCGACTCAACAAAGTACTCCCTGGCTATTTATTTTTTTTCTTTTGGTAAAAGCATAGTGCACATAAACCAATCCTTTTGTCAAATTATAGCCTGGAGGCCAAAACTGCTCTATCCCTGTATATAGTCTTTACAAAGTTTTCAAGTAAAACTTTGACCTAGATGCATGATGGTAGTGTGCAGCATTTCTGGGAGACTGGTAGTAGTAGTCCCTTGGACATGAAGTTTGAGAGGCACAGACAGAGCAAGGGCTGGTGATGGTGGCAGAGCCACTTCTGCAATAGGGAGCAGAGCTCTCAGCCACAGGTCCACCCACCCAGGAAAGAACACAAATATACTTTGGTAACCAACACTAATGCCAGCTGACATTCCTAGGATATGATGGCTTCTTACCATAACCTCATAATCAGAAGCTGATTCCCTTAACTGGATTCAGGGAATGCTACAGTCAAGTTTTCCTGTGTTTTAGTCTGATTTCCTAAGGAAAGAAGTGGTGTGCAACAGCACACGCTTGTCCATTTGTGCATCCAGCTGCTCCCTTGCCATTTTTTCTGAACTGTTTCAGCTCTGCTTGATGGAGGAGTAGAAGTGTCAAGGAGGGAAAGGTACCACAAGCCCCATCAAGACAAGCATCTGCACTGGGAGAGGAGGCTTACGTGTCCCCACTGATAGACAGGCTTAAATCTAAATTCTTCTTATCGGACACCAGCAAATGTTGCTCCTAGACTTCAGCTAGAGAAGCCAGACTTCAGCAGGGGTGCTACTCATGAGCATCTGAGGTAAGGGCATCTCCTGCCCCTGGTACTGGTTGAAAGATGGACAAAAAGGTACTAACTGGAGAGGGAAACAATGACATTGAATCCACAAAATTTTCTGTCAAAAGTAAAATGCAAAAATTTTTTCCCAAAATATTTTTTAGTCGCAGCAGTTTTAATTTTGCCTCTAACAGCAGTAAGAACAACATTTGTAATTGTGATGTGATTTATACAAAGTTGACAGACCTTTAAGGTTAGAAAATATTATAATTACAACCTTCTGCTTTCACATCAACAGGTTTAAAACTTTCAAAACTATTCAAAGTGCATTTAATACAAATTCAGTTCAGCAAGTTGAATTTTTACACACTGCTTTGGTCCAGTTGTCTCCATTTGCACTCTGCTTTTTTTTTTTTTTCCCATTTGCCATTCCTCCTGGTCAAGAGAGACAGATTTTATTGATCAGTGTCAGAAACGGATAGCTGTAGAGCACAAGCTATACAGAAAATGAGAAAGACTGGGAGCTGCTATTAGCCTAGGAGAAGGTTTTTATTAACAAAATGACATCCTGATTTTCTGTGAGAAGTCACTCTTACGTCATGTGTGACTTGGTGGTGAGTTGTTGGTCACTGACAAACAAAAAGAATAATCTTAACTTATTTTGCAGATGCAAATTTTCAACCCGCCTAAAAAAAATTCTTTCTTTGCTACTAATTTTCTTTGGGATAGGAACCAGCTCCTTTTCTGCCCTGGCTAGAGCTGGGAGAAGGCACCTGCCTGTGTGACTCAGTGGGAAACCAGGAGGTAACTCAGCTATGCAAGGGGCCAGCAGAGCCACTCAATGTTTTGCTGCTCAAGTAAGAGACTGGCTGGTACTTCCTGGCATCTCCCAAGGGGGTTTGGCTACCAAATATGTGCTTGTTGCTAAAACACCAGCACCAAGGAGGTGGGGCAGCTGGCTGGGGGCTGAGGCCAGGGGTAAGGAGGGGGTCTCCAGTTTGCAGCCATGTTGGGGTTTGTACCATCGGTGCGTGTTTCTGACACTGATCAACAAAATCCGTCCCTCTTGTTTAGGAGCAACAAGTGAAGAAAGAAAATGCAGAGCGTAAGTGGAGACAGGTACAAAGCTAGAACAAAGCAGCATGGAAAAATTCAATTTACAGGACTGAATTTGCATTTAATCTACTTGGAACAGTTTTGCCAGTCACAGTGGTAATCTGCAGAGCTCTGCAAACACAGCGGCATCTGTCGCTAATCCGCAGGAAGATGCATTCGGAGTTGCACAGCGAGAGGTGAACCCATCACCTCCCCCGCTTTACAAGAAATTAGGATTAAGGCTGAAATGTGTGTGGGAGGGTGTGGGTTTTTTCTCCCCAAATTAACGTACAAAAACTTGTCGTGGCCGCTGGGGGGAGATCTTACCCCGGCCAGCCCGGCCTGGGGACGTCCACGGCTTCCGAGCGGCGGGGCGAGCTGGTTGGCTCCATCTCTGGGTCAGGTATCGAGATTAAAAATCCCCAATTCGAGAGAAGTCTGGAGGGGTGCGTGTGTGTTTCTGAAGCAGGAATAAGTCAAAACGTGCTTTGTGCCAAAACAGAGAGCGCTGTTTAAAACGATGGGAAATGTCCCCCAGACGTCTTTTTGTAATTAATTGGTCATGAAAGCTTTTAACGCTCTCAGTCACGCATGGAGATTAATGAGGCAACAACTTTGGGGGGAAGGAAAGTTTTGAGAGATAATGGTTAGTAAATGGAAAAGGCACTACTCTATTACCTTTACATTTCCTGGTGTTAAAAACTGCAATCACTGAGAATATCTGTAAATCTGAAATGGTAAGATGTATACTCTTCTTACACTGAAATAATGAAGTGGTGGTGAACCCTTTAAGATTGTCAGGAAGAGAAATGCCAACAATGCAATAAGTAAAGATCTCTGGTAAAGACATTTTTTTCTTTTTCTTAATAGATTTAAATGGTGATAGAGAGCATTCATTAAGCATGATAAGAAATTTTTCACTCTGAGGGTGGTGAGACACTGGAAGAGGTTGCCCAGGGAAGTTGTGAATGCCCCACCCCTGGAGGAGTTCAAGTCCAGGCTGGATGGGGCTTTGAGCAACCTGGTCTGGTGGGAGGTGTCCCTGCCCATGGCAGGGGGGTTGGAACTCGATGATCTTTAAGGTCCCTTCTGCCCCAAACCATTCTATGATTCTATGGTATGTTTGGACCAGTCCTCAAGGGGTTTAGAATTACATTATGCTACATCACTCTACAAACAGCTCTACTGAGCTGCTTATGAACTGTTTAGTGGGTTTAAACTTATTTCTCTAGCACTTTATTTACAAATTAAAAGCTGAAGGCATGCTGAGATTTAGCATGTACCAGGTGGGAAAGCAGCACCAAGCAGTCAAATACGGCTGGAATGAGTAGCCTTGGGAAATCAGACAAAAAACAAATACACTGCACTTCTATGTTCAATTCTATAACCAAACTATTATGGGAAACCAATTTTGTGATGTGTAGTCCGTGTTCTTAATATAGCGAGAAACACTGTAAGTGCCTTACTGAAAAGGAAAAAGACATCTATTCTCCTTTTCACCATAAAATCAAGCAATGTAGCCTTCTGTGGAACCAAGCACAAAGTGGCCCATTCCAGGATCCTCTGTATCACAAAAAAATATAGCACTATATGTCTGGATTATATCTGTGTCACCTTCTGGTTGTCAATAGGCAACGTTAAGCTAAGACATAATGCAAACTATCTTACCATTAATGAGTCATCTAATTCGTCTTCACCTCGTATTCAGGAAAGATGTGAATGTATAGTGAAGCAGGATCTTCAGATTTTCTCAAGCTTGGGAAATTTTTAGTACAGTATTGCAACATAAATATGTTGGAGAATGACTGTCTTGTTTTTAGTACTGCTGAGGACAAGATTTTGTGTTTCAGATTTTGGCAGCCTAGTGGCTCCATAAACTCTGCTACTTTCCTGAAGTTCTCTACTGTCAGATACTTTGTTAGATGGGAAATACACTGCTGACTGTGGAAAGTTTTCCATACTCTTTTGGAAAGCACATCAAAGTCTTCAAAACTGGTTGTTCTTAACTCCTCTGGTTACAGCCCTGAGAAAATAGGACAAACGTGAAGAAGAGAAACACAACCTATGTAAGATCAGACAATCACCGTTGTCTTCCTCTCTTGCCCTGAAGGAATGGAACATCTCCTGTGACATGTTGGAGACCTCTCACAAAAGAGATTTTCTACCCACAACAAAACTAGATTGAGTTCACTAAGTTCAAAAATGTTCAAAAGCAAGAGCCATTTTTTTTGCCTTCAGTCTTTCTCCATATGCACACCAAGTGTAGTAGATGCAGTGATCAAAAGGATCATATAGTTTAGTTTGCTCCTTTTTTGTGGAAATAGCCATTTGCTAAAGTCAATGGATTTTCTCCCATGATGTACCCATGGAGTGATGAGCCCAGCTCCAACCTGAGATCCCTTCTCTAAGCATTCACTGAAGGAAAGGTTTTCCCCTAAATTTATCTTGAATTTTCAGTGGAAGTTTTCTGGTTACATTTTGCTAGTACAAGCAGGGATTCAGTGTCAAAGGGTTTCCTCGCCTACATGGCATGAAGGACAGACTCCTTAAACTTTCTGTCATGCGCAAATGCAAAAATCACCGAAAAGTTTGTGGACTGCTGGCATCTTAATTAATTGCGTTGGGCTTCAGGAGACAAGGAGCCATCTTGGAGCATTCTGGAATAACGTGAACTAAACTGCCCAAGAAGCCCCTTCGACCTCTGTGCCTCTGAATTGTGAAACTCAAGTGCACAACTCAGGTTGGATGATTTTAGTTCTTATGGATGTTAGCTCTAATTTATACAACACAGGCATGAGCAATATCAGCTAGGAACTGATGTCCTTCAGCACACTCAGAAGATCATATTCTGCCCAGCTTAAAACTAGCCTTGCATGCTAAACTCAAAGAGCAAGGAGAGTGTCCACCTTGCTGAGCCTTTTCCATTCCTGTTTATCTTAAATGTCTGTGGAAGAGAAGACAAGGGTCTCCTGGCACATAGAAATGTATGAACCCTCTCTCCAACATGGTGAAGCCATAGGAAATATAATGTACTCTGCCTTTATGTGATGAGTGATGTATGAGATTTTTGCCATAGACTTCAATAAATGCATTTTATTGTTTTAGAAAGTAGAGAAGATTCTTGCAGTTTCCGTCATCATCTCTTTGAAAAGATCAATCAGGATAACATGCTGAGCAGACTAATCAAGGACTTCTCAAGCTCTCCTACTAACTGATGAACTTTTTATACTTTTGAGGTAAAACTATGGATCAGCATGTGAGACATGGCCCAGGTTTGAAGGGGAGTTCCCAGATTTCAGCGAACTTGGTCCATGAACTAAGCTGAGATCTTACTATTCAATTGCTCTCTTTGACTGCGGACAAGAAAATAAAATCCTTTTTATTTCAGAGCTTTCCTCAGCATTTCCGCCGGTTTTGCGACACCGCACAATGGATGGAATACTCAGAACAAAAGCACAAGGGCAGGTTCAGCTACATCTGAATTAAAACCCTCCTCTATGCAGGGTCTCTTGTAACATAAAGAAAATCCCTGCTGAGACAATCTTCTACTTATTTATTTCAGGATCACATGAACTGGCAGAGAATGTCCTAAGCTTTGTTCCTAGCTCCCAGTTTGACAAGCTGTCCAGAGTCAGAATAACCCTGGCCTCATACGTCTTCCTAGAGTCTCCTGCTGAGTGTAAAATATGGCTGTCTTGGAGTTTGAATAAGGCTTTTAACGTGCCATGGGATGTCACGGTCCACAGAAATGGAATACAGTGTTCTGCTTGCTGAGAAACAGAAAAAAAGCTAACCCAACTGGTTTCTTCCTCCTGAGTACACAGAGACTGACTGGAAGTTCAGTCACTGCGACTAAAAATATCAGCCTTGATCACAAAAAAAAAAGTATTTGACAGATGATAGATTTAGTCTTCCCTTAGCACAAACATCTATTTGCCACTAAAAGTTTGGTGAATACACTGAGGCCAAATAATGTGGTCTCGTCTCCCAGTGCATCATTAGCAGTCTGTGGGGTAAGGCAGATGTTATTTCTTTGAATTAAGACCTCCAAGAGGGAATGGTCAGAGCTGTCATAGAAATCATGCTGGTTTAAATGTTGTTCATGGCTGGGGGGAAAAGAAAAGTTTATTGGAGAATATAAGGAGAAACAACTCTTAAAAGTAGTGATTTGTTTCTCCCCACTGCTATGCTTAATGGAGCTGAAGTGCTCCCCTGCCCCTCACATGTATGTGTACAGGCACAGGCTGCTCCGACCAGGCCAATTAGTCACTTCTGTGGTGGCACAAATGTCACTGAGTGCAGGAGCACCTCAGGAACAGCAAACAAGGAGTGCAGCATCAAACATCTCCAGTGCTGCTGAGTATTCCGACAGGTTTCTTACTGCCTTTTTCTCCTCTCTTCTTCCTGATGCGGTGCTATTAGTTGCAGAGCAAGGCGAGATGTGAGACAGATCTGTTCTGTCCAGCCCTGATGAAGCCTCACCGGTGGAAACAGCCATTAGCTGATGACAGGATTTCAGAATCAGAATAAATTGGCATTGCTTTGGGTTGAATTTTGTCCAGGTGACAGGAAACGTGCTCAGTGAGTGCATGGTGAAGGCCGTGGCTGCAGGCTTTGTGCATAAGTGCTGGAATATCTGGAGGAATTGATGAGACAGCTTTAAGATACCTTCTGGAAAGCTTTGTTCTCTCCCACTGGCGCTGCCACAGAAGATCCTGGCACAGCTGTAATTCTGAGAGTAATATTACTTTTCAGCATTTTTTTACTTCCAAGCCAACACTGAGCTGTATTTTCTTCCAAGCTTTACAGCATGCTTATTTACCGTGTTGGACTCAACCAAAGCTAGTCTCCATTTTAATAGATGTATTTTCCACAGGAAATTAATGTATTGTTTCCCCAAAGCTATTTTGGTCTGCAAACTTCGCTCTAGTCTGCCCAGTTGCACGTTATTTCAGCCAGCCAAATGAGTCCAGTGCCCCCGACAGTCCTCATGGTAGTTTCAGCCAAGGGAGTTGTGTCAGCCTCGTATCTACTACATGGATCCTCCAAATGACAGTCCCCTGCAAGAGATCTGGAGGCTGAATATCCCTGTGGTTTTTCCCAAGGAAAGCTCCTTACAGAGAGAGTACGGTGTTTCCCTAATTGTTGCATTAGTTCTCTGAGTGTAGGTGTATCATGGTACCTATAGATGCCAGGATATTTGGTATATATGAGCTGCACATGTATTGTGCTACCTATAGATACCAGTATACTCTGACTGTGGATTTGTGTATTTGTTAAAGTCCTTTCAGTCAAAATGGTTAGGTTTAGGTTTTTTTAATTAGCATGGGTGGTTTGAATTTTTCCTTTTCTCGGGAGGCATTAATAAAACGGCAGCAGGGGCACAGCCTCACTTTTCAGTTGACAAACTCTTGCAAATGACAGCGGTCCCTTCCCCGAGCCATTCTCTGTCGAGATGACAAGTAGCTGGCGGCTGTCAGGTCTGTGTAGGAAATCTCCACAGCGGCGCTGAGAATGTTTATTGTAGGGAGAGAACTTTTGCCCTGTGAAGTCACCTCCTACTAGTCACCAGTAGGTTTCTGATATTCTATCACAGGAAATTCCTGGTGGACCACAAAAGCAGTCCCCTGAGTCCAGCTGCTGGGGAGGGGGGGGCAGGGGGAGAAGCGGTGCACCGCACCGCCGGGGTTGAACCTCAGCCTCCAGCGTGGGGCAGAGCACCTGTGCCCTGCAAAATGCAAACTCCCTGCTCCTCAAACAATGTTAAAATGAACTATACAGGGGGGGCAAAGGTCGAGTGAACCATTATTGTGCTGCATTTTATGCAAACAAAAAAATGTATTAGAGGATGTGCTTTGTATTGTAACAAGGTACTGTAAGATTATATTTAGGCTTCATGTCTTTGAAGCCCTTGGTAACACAACTGTATAATCACAGCTCTTGATGTTAATGAGGAAGTTATATTATAAGGTACTCCATCTAACTGGGAACAGTGTAGGAAGAATTAATAACCTTTAGGAGAGCGTATAAAACCAGCTATCGAGACCTTGAAAGCTAGCTGTATCAGGTGAATAAATACCCATTTCTGCAAAGGAAAAAGAAGAAAGATAGCGATTGGCAATTACTTTTCTAGCCTTTGGATGCAAAGTCCTTTCTTGTCAGAAGCCAGTTCTTTTTCCTGTGCACCTCAGAGGGCACAGGCCTCATTAGCACTCCATTTTCCTCTGCTGTCCTGCCAGAGTTACAGCTATTGAATCACAGCAGCTGCCTCAGTAAGTGAGCAAGACTGGATGAGCCTTTTTCTGCCTGAATTAGTGCACAACAGGGAAACAGCCCTGGAAAGATGAGCACCATGTATGTGCTTGGATACTATAGGGCCGTGTGTCCTTTAACTAAAAGGCATCAAACTCTTCCTTTCTTTTAAAGACAGGGATGCTGTGGAAGGAAAACACTGACCTCTGCTAAAGACAGACAACACGCTTCCTAGCAAGCTGCTATCAGCTCCTAACCAGTGCCTGATTTCATCCGTCTGCAGCCTCAGGATGTGTAAGTCTTGTGAAAGGGGCGCTCTCTGGGGCTTGTAGGATTTTGATGCCACACTCCTTGTTGATGCTCCTGAAGTGCTCCTCTATTCACTGACTTTTACATTACCACAGCATCACTTGAGGAGTGCCGTCAGAGCAATCTGTACTGGTGTGTGTAGGTGTGAGCAGCAAGGAGCCAGAATTTAGGCATCAACTCCTTTAACCAGGGCAGTGCAGCAGAACAAAATTGCTCTTTAAGAGCTTGTGTGTTTTGGGGCTTTTGTGGTGGGTTTTGGGTTTTTTTTTTGAGTTAAAGAGTGTGTCTATCTCCTCTTTTTTTGGCAAAGAATATTTTGGGGATAAGTAGTTGTGGCTGATCATAACCACTGTGGTAGCCTGCATCAGCTGCACAAGGTTCTTGCAATCCCAGAGCACGCAGTCTCTAGACCTGGAAGGAAGGCATTAGAAAGATGTTCTCCAAAGGCACCCATGTAACTTAGAAGCATAAGCACTGTTTTTTAAAACTGACTTACTGAGAAGTGATGGGCTGGGTAGGGCCTGCAGAGAACTCAGATGGGCATTTTTGAAAACTGTACCCCTTATTCTAAAAGAAAGGAAAACGTGAGGCAATCGCAGCTGATTCAGCATCCGGCAGTCTCAGCCAAGTCATATTTTACCTCTTCCCTTCCCTCCCCGCACAAAACTTCCAGGAAAACCTGCAAAGAAAAGGCATATGTGGGTAGGAGGAGACCTGCTTTTAATTTCTGTACCTCCTATTCAACACAATGCCACACAATGCACAGGATGCGAATATCCCAAGGCACCTTATACAATACAAGTAACAAAAGCGCACACACATGCACCAGAAAGGGGGGAGCAGCAAGCATGATAGGGTTGTAAAGCAAAATGCAGGTAAAGCTGTCTGTAAAAGCCCTATGTAAACGAGATTCATGGAAAAAAAAATCATCTTTAGAAAGGAGAAAGTGGAGGGGGCTGAAAAAAATATTCAGATCATGAGAACTTGATTTCCATTTCAGAGCAGGATTTGTCTGATTTTCTCTGTTGTGTTGAATGTTGTGGCCAGCTCTTGGTTGTCAACATAGGAGTTTGGTGCAATGCGTCCTCAGTGCAATGTCCCCTGATGCTCCTGTGATACTATCTGTGGAGCAACCTGGAATCAGTAGTGAGTCATGACACAGCTAGCTAGTAACAACAGCAAGCAGCAATTGCAGTGGTTAGAAGCGTATCATGGCTATTCCTTCTTTCCCCTTCTTTTGGCTTCGGAGAGGAGAGCGCGTGGAGGAGCTACTTATTCCCCAGAGACCCACCACCTCCTCTGGTTAAAAGAGATCATTCAGGGGACAGGACCAAAGCCACTATTCTGACGAAGTGGTGCAAAGTATTTGGAGAAACACCTAGTGTTGAGGCTACTGTCAGCACTAAATGAGTACATCAGAGCCTGATCAAAGAAATCTAAGTTTTCTTCAACGCTCTTGCTGATGCATTGCTTTACATTTACATTAGAAAGAGTGTTACGGGTGAAGCACCTGGAGCCTTGTGTGACCTGCTTCTGCTTGCAGGCTCATGCATAAATTACCCATAAATGACCTCAGAAAATCTGCAAAAAAACTCCATGTAGCCTTGAGAGGTTTGCAGCAAGAAAGTATTCTGTGTTTTCAAACAGGAATAAAAGCAAAACACGTTAAATAAAAAGTGAGAGATGATCTTTACAAACTTTCTTTATTAAAAGTACCTTTTTTTTTAATGTAGAGGGCTTCATACATAGATAGGAAACAGCAGATGATTTTGAGTCACAACAATATTAGCTGGAGCATCAAAATCAAATATGAACATACAAAGGCAGAAAGGAGAAATTGCAGGAAATTTAAGCGGGATATAGCCATGAATCACTTCTTCCTATGGAATGTGGTCAGTGGAGTAACTTGCTACATGTTACTTCTGTGTTTAAGAAAAAATGAAGTTGGCACTTTTTTATTACATTTGCATGTTGATGGACAGTTGCTCTCAGTATAGTGTAATTATAATGGATAAATAGGATCGTTTTCAACATCTTTGCTCCCTAATTCTGAATCCAAAAAAATGAGCAACACAAAATTCTCCCTTAATAAAGGCTTGGTTACCACATCAAATCCATGCTTGGTATTATGTTAGTGGTAAAGTCACTAGGAAGGAAAAAGAAGAACAACAAAAATACCAAAGAAGTATTTTTTTTCATTATACAGTGAAGCAAGGCAGAGATTTTGTGTACCAGCTCTTGAAATTGTGACCAGTGGAACCAGATGCCCCAGACTCATCAGCACTCATGGCACAGCACCTGCACCAGGTTGTAGAGCTGCAATTGCTCTGCTACTTAGAGCTACACTAAAGTTTTCTATAAAGGACATGTGCAATATAATATTGCATATCACTACTCCTTATATTGTGCTCTAGGTTTTGATTTTGTTTTTCTACCAAAAAAAAACCCAAAAAAACCCTAACCAACCAATCAACCAACCAAAAAAAAAACCAAAACAAAACAAAAAACCCACAAAAGGATCAAAGAAAGGTTTATCTTTGCTGTGTGTAGTGGTGTCTTTTACAGTAAGAAGCTATTTAGGGTTTTGGGAGGGTACATATAAAAATGATCCTCTACTAGGTAAGTAAATGTTGCTTAAATAATTAGTTTATCTTTTGTGTGTGTTTGTCCATTGCAACCAAAGTTTTGTGTTTTAATGAGAAATTGGATAAATAAATAATCTGTCCTTCAGCAGGGTCCAGCCCAACTCCCCGGCGAGCTCCTCATCTACTGCTTTTGTCCTGTTCCCACGCAGCTCTGCAGACCCTGGCCTTGGCTGGTACCTCGTAATCCTGGCCAGCTCAGGAAAAGGAGTCATTTGTTGCCTGGACATTGGGCTGAGTGGTAAAAGTGACCAAAAGTGAATCAGTGGGCTAGTTCCAGTAAGTGATTTCATTTTTCTTGTGTATAAAAAAATTTTACTTGGCTAAATGCCAGTGATTTGCCTAGAAAGACGCTGAACACAAATGGGGCCTGCTCTGTGAAAGTTAGCCTAGACCATGCACCAATACCCTTTTAGCATGTTCTAGAATCTAAAAACACGCACTTATTAGCCTCATTTTATAATAAAATAGCTCTCAAAGCTTGTCCCATGGATACTCTGCACATAGTTTTCTCACAGACGATAGAGCTCTGACCTGTGTGTGAAATGTGTCAATATATTTCCAATCATCCAGAATCCAAACTCCTGTGTGGACAAATGGTCAGATGCAGAGGCAGTTTTCGCAGTGCCTTGGCTCTTGGGTGGGGATTGGATAGACTCAACAAAAAATGTTTGCTTACCTCTAAACTTTTCTGCAGTTCAAAATGATTCCTGTTCTGCACTGATGAAACCAGGACCTTGTGGGGGGACTGGAGTTGTTAGGGCTTGTGCATGTAAGATCAGAAAGACTGAACCACTGCAAAGTATCCCTGAGACATGAGTCCAGGAATTCAGGGAATATTCCAGAAGTCAGGCCTGATCAACAGAGTTTTGGCTGCTCTGTAGAGGAGCTGTACCTTTTACTCATGCGCTACAATGAGTAAGTAAACTCCTTTAAGAAAAAAATTACTTTGTTGAGCAATTAATCCTGTTATTTTCCATAGATCTACATTTGAATAGCAAGATAGTCTTACTCTGCATGGAGTACAAGCTAAATTGGATCTGCTATCTTGTCATTCCAAATTTCCTCCATCAAATTTGGGGTCAAGGGAACGAACAAGCTATAAAAAGCTCAATAAAATTTCTAAAACCCACATAATGAAAAGCTGACACATTTAATTAATCTTGAGGGGAGAAAGGGTTTTCTATTGGGGTGATCTGCATAGAAAGAAGGAAGCTTCATGTGAACAAAGGTACGAAGAGAAGCTTGTTGAGATCTTTGGAGTGTAATAAAACATAGCCCAATCATATGACTACTTCCCACCATGAAATAGGTCTGACACCCCACTGCAGAGCTCTGGTGCATGCAGAGCTCTGGTGCTCTCCCTGATGAGATACTGTCTCGTAACCCAGGTGCACAAAAATATCGATAATCTCAGAGTGGCAGGGCAGGGGGAAATTGGTTCAAACCCTAAACTCTGATGTTAGTGGTTAACCCTTCTCTTTCATTTCAGTTTGGTGCAGAACCTGAACTCAAGATCAGAGCCACCTCTTTCCCCTCCTCTTCTCGTCTGCACTGGGTTCTACCAGAATCTTGCCAAACAGTGACAACAGTGATAATAGTGATATTTGCTTTCAAGTATCTCCAATACTGCCTTCAGAGTAGAAATACAACTTGGCAGCTTGTGACCCATATTCAGGTTTGCCTCATATTTGTATTTCCAATTAATGCTCTCTCAAAAAAAAAAACCCCAAACCAAACCCTTCTATTTCTGCCTCACTTCTGTAGCACAAACATGTCAGACAAGAGGACATGTTCTTCTAAAGCTGCTGGTAAAAGATGAAGTAATCTCATGCTCAGGAACAACAAACAATACAACAGAGTTTTGTGCTCATGCTGGTTGCTACTAGAAGGAATGAGCAGGTTACTGCCTCCTGCATCTTCCAGGAGCAAAATTTATTTTAATATCTATGCTGTGAATTTTAATCCCCTTCCTTGGTAATTAGTCTTGTAAAAGTGGGATAAGAACACCAAAGTATGTCTCTTAACTGCAGGTGGTGAGCATGGGCTTACACACTGTTTTTAACACAGGTTTTGGACAGGAAGCTTCATATCCAATGGACAGTCTCATATTTATATAGTTAGAAAAAAAAAATCACAGTATTTATCTACGTGTGTTTGAACAAGACTTGTTTGTTATTGTCTCAGTTATAAAGTGATTCAATGCAGCAGGAATGCTGGCTATGAGGAGAGGAATTCTTTACATCCCACCCAAGGGAGTGAGAGGGAATCTCTGGCACATCCCTGCACACAGTCCAACACAAGACAGCTCCCAGCTGCTGGACACGGTAGGACTTAAAAGTGAACTACAAAGTGGGAGGGAGCGTGGGTGTGTGTTTTGCTTTGACTGTGCTGTAGAACACAAAGAAGAGATAGTTTTCCTCTTGATTTTTTTTTTTTTTTCATCTCCGTTTGTGTTTCTTTGGTTTGTTTGCTTGTTTGTTCTTTGACATCAGGAATTTGGGATTTGCTTGTCCCTGGAAGACTCTGTGACTAAGCTGAAATAATAATAATACGGGAGTGAAAACTGAGAAATCAAATGGAAGGGATGGTGTCAAGAGGATGAGGCCGGTCTTTTTTCAGTGGTGTCCAGTGACGGGACAAGAGGTAATGGGCACAAACTTGAGTATAAGAAGTTCCACCTAAACATGAGGAGGAACTTTTTTACTTTGAGGGTGGCAGAGCCCTGGAACAGGTTGCCCAGGGAGGTGGTGAAGTCTCCATCTCTGCAGGGGGGTTGGACTAGATGATCTCCAGAGGTCCCTTCCAACCCCATATCATTCTGTGATTCTGTGATTTAGTGGTAGACTTGGTAGTGTTAGGTTAATGGTTGGGCTCAATGGTCTTAAAGGTCTTTTCCAACCTACATGATTCTATGATTCTATAATTTCTGCAACTGGGACAGTGTAAGCATTCCGTGAAAGCAACAGGACATAACCCAGCCACCTCAGCCACCGTTAACATCACACTGACAGATGAACACTGAATTTCGTGGCCATGCAGCTGTAGAGCGTGGGGGTGGCCAGTTCTGCATACTGGCAGCCATTAAGTGCCCTAGGCTGGATCTGTAAGGCATTTTTCATTCATGCATCCTGGTGCGGGGCAAAAGAGATGAGCTCTTTAGGTAGCTTTATAAGGATCTGCTTATAAAGTTCTTACTGTTGAGTGTACCTGATTTTTCCATCTTTGCTGCTTTCCCTGCACTAGAACTGCTAGATTGCATTTAGGGACAGTGCAGAGACCATGTTATACATAATAGGTCTTCTGCATTGAGCCTGCTACCACAGTACTTGACTTTTCTGCAAGGCACATCACCATTTCATGGAGGTTAGACACCATCTCCCGTTCCCTCTGTATTTATCCAGCCCCAGAAAGAGGATGGGCCCAAGCATGATGTCCAGCTGCAGGTTCTCACTAGAGAAATAGAAGCAGAAGTGAGTGTTGGTATCTGTGGTGTCCCTGCTAAACCCTGGTGTGCTGAGCACAGGGCTGCGTGAGCATCACAAGGGCTCTGGGGACAGTTGGTTGAATGGGGCAGCGCAGTAACACCCCATATCATTTTCCCCCCAGCCCATATGGACCATAGGTGGAGCATGCAGCTGTGGGCATCCAGCCACATGCTCTTCTTGTTGGCTCTTTGTGGAAATGCCAATGGGTGTGTCTATTCCCCTGGACCCAGGTTGTCTCCATGAGAAGGAGG
>JAOTQQ010000012.1:113211471-113235597 GCA_026546715.1 Gallinago undulata
TTCTTGTTGGCTCTTTGTGGAAATGCCAATGGGTGTGTCTATTCCCCTGGACCCAGGTTGTCTCCATGAGAAGGAGGTGTGGATGTGGGTGAAGGAGTTGTAGATGTGGGTGGCTTGGGGAGTGGCAGCCACAACCTCCAGTTCACCAGGGGCAAGAAAGCCCAGTACAGGTGACATTGAAAAGGGACGTCTCCCAGCATTTTCCTTCCTGCAGCTGTGGGTTTGTGAGTGCCATCAGGTGAGTGGTCATGGGCTTCTCCTGCAGGTCAGTGAGATGCTGCTGGTAAAGATTTAGAAGGATAGCTGGAGGAAAATGTGTGTCCCAGAGCAGCAGGAGCGAGGGGCCCTGTTGGGGATGATGGACACCTTCATGCAAAGAACAAATTTCTTGAAGACACGCTGGGGCAGCTGATGGTGGTGCATTGCAGCCTGGGGTAGACAGCAGAACCTGTAGCACCAAGCAGGTTGGCAGACCACCAGTGTTGAAGTAGTGACATGGATTTGGCTTGTATGAGTTTTGGAGCCAGACTTGGTGCATGCGCCAGTGGGGATGTCTTCTGACAGCTCTCTGTTCCTCTTTTAGGGCCATCACTACTGCTTCACTCTTGGATTATACCTCTGTTCAGGACAGAGATGAAGCCTTTGCTCTTTGCAGTATTGTCTGGCAAGGTGATGGAAGGTAAGAACAGCAATATACAAACACAGATTTTGAAGGGACTTCTTTGGCCTTCATTTCAGTACCCTGATCTCCCAGGTATTTGTGTTGTAAAACCTCTTTCCAGTCGATGTTCAGTTTTTCTGGGGGAACATTTAAGCCCTAATGAAAACAGAGGCATTTTGTTGATCCACTTTCTGCACCTAAATAGGATAGACAAAAGGATGATGCAAGCTCATTTTAAAGAATTAAACATCAAGAGGGCTAATCAATCTCTGTAGCCTTAGAAGTGATTATTAGACATAATAATTTATTTTCTATTTCTGTGTCATTAATTGTAGGTCACAGCAGTAACCTTAAGGATAAATCTGGCCACAAAACCCTGAAAAGCATCTCATAGCAGGGATGGCAGGTTTAAGAATCCATGGGTGAGCAGCGGTTGAACTGGCTTAGCAATTTCATGAGCTAGGATTGATTAATACTTCTTACTAATGCTACCTATATGAAACAAATGGCTTTTGTCATTGAATTTGGTGGTCATTCACTTGCCATTAGTTTAATAGCAAATTTAAGCTCTCCCACTTCACAAGTACTGCCTTTGTTTTCTTTTACCTGTCTGTGGGTTTTGCTGTTTTGTGTACCTCTACATAAAATACATTGTATCTGAACAGTGCTTTGGGGAGACTTACAGATCACCTGGAGGGTGAGGCCTATTGAAGAATCCCCAAAATTTCAAAATCCTTGTATTTCTTTCAATGTATTTGCCATGAGATTTTCTTGCTCTTTCTGGAGCTGCTTGTTAGTTTTATCTAACTGGAGTGAGCTGATTTATGCTCTGTATATCTGCATCATCTTGATTTTTCTCTTTCTAATTTAATGCCTGATGTAATATGAAGCCCCAAATACCAATGATGTCTCAGTAATAATTTTTTTTCCTTCCTGTACCTTGATTTGAGTTTAGATCTGGTAACTGTGGGTAACTATCTCTGATGAATGAATTGGCAGTCCATAGTACTGGTTGCCAGATTCAACTGACAATGTATCTGTATTTTTTTTTTAAGATGTTCATCAGTTGTGTGGTGACTAATGACATTTGTGATGAAAAGGTTAAGGCTAGAATGATGAGGTAAAGGACACACTTCCTAGTGTCATATTGTTTTTCAGTGCTCAAATTTACCATTAAGAGTACTAAAACCATTATTTCTTCTAGTTATACAGCATGAAGGGAGTACTAATATAAGAACAATTATTTATTAGCAGCATCCAGAAAGAAGTTAGTGAATGGATGGGTGTCTGCTTTGCATGGTGGGGAAAGAATCATGTCCCCAGATGAGAATGGCCTTAATTTATTGAAATACAAAACATATCACACTGCTATATCCTTTTGAATTTGATTCAGTGGTTTCTGTCTTTATTTGGCTTGCAGCCATATTACCTCATCCCGAGCTGGCAAGGTTGAGCCACCTGGGAACTCGTGGGTGCTCCGGGAAGCACTGGTGATTCAGTGCAGTAGGTGGCACACTGCCCTCCAAGTCACTGTGGAGAAGTCCTTCACCACCACACAATGCGCACCATCTGCTGAAAAAGGCATCTTTCTGATGAGGTATAAAACTGATCCTTGGAAATGCCAGTGTGCTTTCTTACCAGAGAAGGACGAAAGTTTTCCTTAAGGACTATTTCTCTGTATATTTCACCACTTCCCTTGAACTGCTGAAATACATTCCAGTGTGGTGTTCAGTAGCTTTCCTGTTCTAGCTTAAGTTAAAGGCATTTGTGAAGGGTGTCACAAATGTGTAACGATCCTGTGGGTGCACTTGCAAAGCTTCTGAGGATTTAGCTCTATATTCCAATAAGTATGGTTTAAGTTGTGAGGATATATAGGGTAAAACACTTTGTCTTTCAGCTAAGCTTGACTAATACACTAATAAAGCCCAAACAAAATTCCTCTCTTTTAATCAAGGAAAAACCCAAGGGCTCAAATTTTAAAATGTGGTTCCTAATTGGGCTGCTGTGAACAAATGTCATAACTAGGTAACGGGGCTACTTTCTGTGTGTATTCAGTAGTGAGCATGTGCCAAAAGGGTGAATGTCCACAGCATCTCTCAAAGTGACTGTCACGGCTCTCCAGTTAGCTTTTGCCAAAGGTGTAATTTTTGGCGTCATTTTTTACTTGCTTTTTTCTTGCAAAGATTCATAGAATCATAGAATGGTTCAGGTTGGAAGGGACCCTAAATATCATTGAGTTCCAAGCCCCCTGCCATGGGCAGGGACACCTCCCACTACAGCAGGTTGCTCAAAGCCCCATCCAGCCTGGCCTTGAACACCCCCAGGTGGCAGGAGCTGGGGGAGACAAGGAGGGCAGATAAGGGAACAGCTTAAGCTGTTTGGCCATCCTGGTTCTGCTCCTTCTCCATTGCTGACTCTATACATGAGCTAGGAAAAGCTTCTGCGCAGTGGTAGGCACAGAAACGCGGAGGGACCAGCTACAGGGGCAGCTTTTATAGGATGGAGCCACACTCTCTGCATGAGTCAACAGAGAAAAGCGGGAAGGTCCTATCCCCTACGTAATGTGTGCATTTTGCAGGATGTTTCTAAAGTGCACACATTCGAAAAGTGATATACTAGCACTCAAAAGCTAGAATAAAGATAAAAAATTAGATATGTGACATAAAATCAAACTTAATGCACGTCAAAGGGTTTGTGGGTTTTGTTTAAGTCTTTGAAGGGCCATCAGCTCTGCTGTGCAAATGCCATGAGCCGATAGATATAAAATACCCAAAATGGCAGAATTTGTGTGATTGTATATTTGAGACAGATTCTTCTCTCTTTTATCTGAACTCTCTTTATCTCAGCCTAATGACTCCAGTGGAAATAGTCCTCTGGACATCAAACCAAAGTGAAAGAGAGTTGGTCCTGATGCCTCTGTGCCGCTGATAGATATGAGCACAGCTTCTGAACTGGAGCCTGGCAGTCGTATTGTGGATAATACACCTTTAACCCTACCTCCGCAGAAGGGGTTTGCGTTATTCATTATTACTTGTCTCTATCCAGTTCAAGTTCATGGTGATAAATCTAGCGTATAAGGCACTTACAAAGATGGGTGTGGTGTGCTGATAGCATTCATGATTAAGTGCTTTCCTGTGTCAAATATAGCCCGTAATATACTACAAACAGGCAGTCGATTTTTATACAAACTGATCTGGCTGCTATCAGACTCTGACATTTTATACTAATACTTAAAATAAATCTAGAAACAGGAAAGAAAGTACAGAATTATTGTTTTAAGCTAACTGTGAGGGCTTATCTTCAAAGTGGCAGAGTTTCTATTGTATTTAAAGAAACTGGTCGGTATTCTGGCATAAAGGTTAGAAGTACGCATTAAGCTGGAGTTCAGTTCCAGCCTCAGTTTTCACTTTTGATATAGAGCCTCTAAGAAGCTTTTTATTCCAACATGAAGACTTAAAAATACTTTTGCTTTATTTTATTTTTTTTCCAAGGTTGCCAACTTTGCGTTATAAATGACTCCTATTGAAATCGCTGGGAATTTTGCCATGCATTGCAAAAGCCCTGGGATGTGGCAGCATCCACTGCAACCTGTGTGGTTTGCTGGGCAAGTCCCTTGCCTACTTAGGCAAGAGCTAGGGACGCGAGAGCTAACTTTAGCAGTCTTTTCTTTCCATGTCTTATCGCATATGGCTTTTGTTTGTCTTTTTGAGTTCCCAATTTTAAAGGCTAAGAAAATGCTAAGAGTTGGGTGCCTTTGAAAATTTAGCAGACAATTTTTTGTCTGAAAGCACTTACCTTAACGTATTTCAGAAACTAGGTACTATTGGAAAATAGTGTAAGGTCTAATAAGGAACTGAACCCAAAACCAAACTGAAAACAAAAGTGATTTAGTTGAAAGGATTTTAATGAAATTCACAAAATTATTGTCTGCTGAACAGAGGACACATTTCCTAATCTTGTTTGAGGTTTTGACCAGCTTGAGGCTACTTCCACTGCCAGGTAAGGCTGTTTCCATGGGCCTACCTGAGACTCAGCTTGTCGGCCATCCATGTAATGTCTGCCCACGTTCATGCTGGATGTAGGCTTGGTTTCAGCTCAGGTGTGCTAAGGGGAAAGGTAGATCACATTTACACCATGGTATGATCTGAGCTTCCTTTCCCACAGGCCAGACAGATCAGGTGTGATATTACAGTCCCCAGAAGATATCTTGAGGCTGGTTCATCGTAAGCACGATATGGATGTTCAGAGTTTGAGCTCCACCTGGACTAAAAGGCAGCAGTTCAGGCTGAATGAGGACCAGGATGGTGGAGTTTCCCATCGTGAGCCTGTTCTCAGGCCTGCTGGTAATTTTATAGCATAGAAGTTTCTTTTTATTTTTTTTTTCATACAAGCAAAAATGACTAGCTCTGACATATCAATGTTAAATTCTGAATATAAGGAAATGCAAGACTTTAACACAAAATGACATTTCTACAATGGAGACATAAAAATGGGGAGCTTCAAAATGTGAAAATCTGGGGACTTTAACTAATGTAGTGACAGACTGTTCATGAAACATGCACTAAAAAGTCAATTGAATTTATTAGTCATAGCCTTTTCTTCTTACTGTTGCCAGAGGTTGTTACTCCTCTCGTAGGTCCCAGTGCTATGAAACATGAGCGGGGAACAACTGAAAGCCAGAAGCCACATTACTAGAACTATTTTCATATACGAGATTGCTCAAGGTTTATGTGTCCTTACTTACAGCAAGAAAATCCAAACTCCAATATTTTTGCTAAGAAAAGACAGTTTTATTAGTCTGTTGGGCAGGTATTATCAGATTAAAATGTTTTTTGTCTCAAACGGACTAGTCCGAAAATCAAACTCAGTATTTTATTTTATTGTATTTTAAATCAGTGTAAAGCATTTTGGTTCAATACAGGTAAGAGGGGTTGTGTGTGTGTCAGGTGAGTGGCTGACAGTGGAATAAAACTTTTCTAAGGAACGTATCAGTACTTTTTTTTAAGTAGTTATTAGAGAATACATTCCACCAGTGTACCTAACATGAAAAATGTTGTTACTCTTGCCTATTGCTTTCTGAAGTCATCTGAATAATTAAATGTATGGGTCTTTATTTATCTTAAGTAGAATAATTTTTTAGCCAAAAGAAAAGAGAATATTTCTAGTCCAAGTCCATTTTTTTCTTCTTGCTGACTAGTGTTCTAATTCAGGTTAGAAATAGGAATTTGTGTATTATTGATACATCTTACTTGTGCAACACTGGTGTCATCAAAGGTACTAATTAATTCCCCCAAAATGAAATTTGTATTTAAAAAATTGAAATAGTTGCAAAAATCACCCTCCTGTTTTTGGAGGTTTGGTGGCAGTTTGGTGAGTCCTTTTCACAGGCTGGGTTTAACACACAGTGATGGCAAGGGGTGAGGCAAAATTGAAGGGGAAAATGCCTGAGTGACAGGGCTCCACCCAGATAAGGCCACTGCTTAGAGAAACTTGGGAATGGCTCAATGCAAGCGCTGTGCCAGGAACACACGCTCCGCTGCATCCAGGAGTGACTTTCAATCATCCAGCCCTTGAGAGGTCAGCAGTAGCAACAGCCTGCAGACTTGTTCTCTCCTCGCAACACAGGAAAGACTCAAGCCACTCCTGAGTCTGATTTAGGTCCTTTTCCTTGCAACCTTTACCTTATTTATAGAATCACAGAATAATTTAGATTGGAAAGGACCCCTGGAGGTCATCTAGTCCAACCCTGTGCTCCAGGCAGGGCTAACTTGAAAGCCAGAAGAGGTTGTTCATGGCCTTGTCTAATCAAATTTTGAAAGTATCTGAGGGTGGAGATTCCCCAGTCTCTCTGGCTGGGTTTAACCGCTCTTACCTGATTTTTTTATATATTTTTTTTTCCTTATACTTGCTGAGAATTTCGCGGGATGGAGCTTGTGGCCATTGTCTCTTGCCTTTTCCGCTGAGAGAAGCCTGGCTCCATCTTATCTGTAGCGCCCCTTTAAGCAGCTGAAGATCACAATCAGGTCTCCTTTCATCCGCAGTCTTTTCTTCTCCAGGCTGGGCAAACCTAGTTTCCTCAGTCCCTCCTTGAGTGTCGTGCCCCACAGTCTTGGTGGCCCTCCATTGGACTTGGTCTTGACATGTTAGTGATTTTTACAGGGGAACCCAAAAATGAACATGACAGAATACTCAAAATGTGGCCTCAGAAGTGCCAACTGGAAGGGAACAGCCACTTCCCTCAAGCTTCTGGCTGCTCTATTGCTGGTGCAGCTTGGCATGTGCTTAGCTCTCATTGCCTCAAGGGCGCACTGCTGACTCATGTTCAACAACTCCTCCACCCCAGGTCCTGCTCTGCAGAGCTGATCCCTCCCCAGTCGGTCTCCAGCTTGCAGGGTTGCAGGGGCTGCTTCTGAATTATATGAAGTTTCTGTCAGCCAGAAAGTAGAGTGTGTGCAACATCACCAAATCCATCATCCCTTCCTCCAGAGGAAGGTCTTTTCTATGTGTCTGTCTTTGAGTTTCACATCTCTGACTTTTGCCAGAAGCCCATGGAGAAGAAACTAGCCTGAATCCTGTAACTTTGGCTTTCTAACAGCTCTGCTCCACAGAATCTCTGTGCTTTATAAGCAACCTGCATATGAGTGGTTAGTCTCAGGTAGAATTTATCTGGTGCTTCACAGATGAGGTTAGACCTAACTCCTTTAGAGGAGCAAACTATTCTGTGTTAGGCCAAAAAGTACTAGAGAGAATTGTACGTGGTTGTCTCCCTGGGAAAAAATGAAGAAACCACCAGTGAGTAAAAAGGACATAACCCTAATTAAATTATTTATATATACCTTTCTGGTATTGTACCATGGATGTGTGTTGTAAACAGGACCCTATTTCAGCTCTTGAAAGGGAGAAAAAGGGTGTCACAATAGCGCTTTCTCCTGCTGTTGGAAAACAAGAGAAATTTCTGGACATATGTGCATGAGAAATTAGAAAACATACATTATCTGGAAATATTTTCTTTGTAAGTTCAGGTGGCAGAAAAAAAAAACCAAGAATTCTGGATTTTGTAGTGAATGCCATGTCTCCTTTTCTGTTAATAATACTGAGAAGAAGGCTAACTGAGTCTATTGAGAAGGCAGGACTTTGAGGAAAACCAGGACATTTACACTTCACCTCATGGAAGTTCTTCCAGGCTTCTCCCTGAAGAATAGAGTGGTTGGCCACAGGTTTTCTATCAAGCAGCTGAATACACAGATCATGGTCTCTGAAAAACTTAGTTCAGGTCCTAAACTTTTAAGCAGATCTTGTATAATTTGTGGAAAACTCTTAGCTTTTCACTTGAAATGCCGAAATGTCCCTTGCTGTCTGTTTATGTGTGACTTACATATACTTGCTATACAGTGCTCTCAAAAATGTGTGGAAACATTTGTGATTCTTTTAAAAAAAACATTTTAAAAGCTAGGTCATCAACTGCTGTGTCAGCAATATACGGTTACTATCCTAATTAGAAAAGGCCTGATATTCTTATTAAAGCCTATGGGAGTTCTGCTGTCGAATTCATATGGGACAGATTCAGTGTCTGAATCACAACTAAACTGCTGCAGGGTCAAATAAGAGAGGCAAGCAGAGAGAAATGTTTCTCTCCATTGTAATTGTATCAACGGTTGTGTGTTCATCCTGCAGAACGGGAATACCTTAGAGGAGGAGATGAACACGGGAAGTGTGCCAAATCTTGATGTCCTTTGTTCATGTCACTGTGAGAAGGAAATTAGGGAAGCCCTCGGTGTCTGACCCGTGGTGGACCACCAGTGGCATCAAGTCTGGAGTGAAGAGAAAAAATGTAGCTGCTAAAGGCAGTAAAGAGAACTCTTGGCCAAAGGCATTGGTGGGGCTGGCTTCTAGGATCAGACTCAGAGGTGACAGACTGATCTAATTTCTTGGATTTGACAAAAACAACACATCTGGATTAAAAAAAAAAAAAAAAGAAAAAAAAAAAAGAAACGTATTTGAGGGAAAAAAAGAGAGCTCAAAGTATCTGAAGAGCCTTTGCTAGACGTCCTCAGCAGTGCAGTTCTCACTGTTCTGGATCACTTCTTTACTGTTTATCTTGAGTAAAGCCCTTTGTAATTAAGTTAATTCTGATTTAATCATGACAATCATAGCTGGTAGATATCCAAGGCAATGATAACAAAAATTAAGCAGTGTACAGATCGCATCTATGACAAGAGATTGAAGAATAAAAGAATACTGCAGGGGCAGGTCAATACTGCAGTTTTCCTATTGTAACTGCTGTTAAAAATAAAACCAAACAAACCAGAAAGCTAGAGCTGCTGCTTCTGCGAGTATTTACTCATGATTTGTGTAATAAACTTGGACTGGTTTGTTAACACAATCCCACGAAGTAGCGAAGATTTGACAGCCACATTATTACATTGCAACTTGGCTTAAAGGTGGTGGGAGACACGCTCATTGTGTTTTAGGTCATTTGTGTTCATTAGCAAGTGCAAAGTCATCAAAGCCGTGTTTGCCTTCTCCCGCTAAGCGAGGCTGTAGCTCTCTCGCCTGGGCTCAGCCGGGTTCAGACATGCGGCGAGGTTGTCCCATCTGACACCTCAGCTGCTCCAGAGAGAATGAGTTGGGCTCACGAGGCATTAGGCACAGCTCCACTCTTTCTTCAGGTTTGTTTTTTAATTACCTGGCGAGCCCAGCAGCAGCAGTGGATTGGAGGAGTCTCTCGGGGGCAGGTGGTGGAGCCACTACCTGCAGTGCCAGTACAATACTTCATCAGGCTTAGGTCTCCATCCTTAGAGCAGAGCTTGCTTAGATAAGGCAGCCAGCCTTAGCAGAGGGAAAACCCTTTAGCATGATTCATGTGTTACCTGAAACAATGTCACAGCACCATTGCAGATTAGAAAACGTAATTACCCTGATCAGTTGTTTACAAAGAAATTGTTTGAAGCTTTCCAAAGACATTGTTTGCAGTCAGGGCAGTATCACTGCCATTGTGTGTTTTGTGTACTGGCCTGATAGATAATTATGGGAGCTCCCAGAAAATGACCCTCCCTTAGAGCATCAAAGTTTAAAAAGCGTTGGTAACCCAGCTGTAGAATCTCAGGCAAGATGTGAAATCTAACAGCCTTTAAATCCATGACTATTAAGTTCATTATGTTTTAATTTGAAAATTGGACGCTCAGCTTTTCAAGGATTTATGGCCTTATCCTGCACACACTGAAGTCAATGGGAGTTTTGTCCTTGGCTTCATTCGGAACAGGATTAAGTTCTTGTGAGGTAATGTTTGATCTCCAAGCAATGAATTCAAGAAATAACTAGATCTGAGTAGTTATCAAGATCACTTACAGCTAATCAGATAAAAGCCCTACAATTTTGAGGGGAAGGAGAGTGCCAGAAATTCAGGGCCACTGAATGCCATGGGAAGACATAGTGCATTTCTGTGTCGATAGAATTAAAATTACAGTCAGAACTGTACTAAGCTAGCCCAGGCTGGAGAAACCTCAGCTGACTCGCAGAGCTGAACAGCTCTGAAGGGCTGCCATTTCTTTTTAAATTGCAGTTCAAAACTGACGCCGAAATTAAATGTTATATGGCCCTGGGGTCAGTTTAAGAGTCAGATCTCTCCCTGGTTATAATCTGGAAGTAAAATCTGGTCAGAAACATTTGAGTGCTGGGGAGCGTTGCATTTGAACACAGACATGTTCAGATGTTTTTTCTTTTTTCCCTCCATGCTAATGTAAGGCTGTGGGGAGTGGAGAAAGGGGGAATTGGCTGTAGTAGCTCTAGTATATTGAATTTCTGCAATGGGAAATTTTTCTGTCAGGGAGGAGCTTTGTAAATTAATTAGCTTAAAACAGTGACAAGGGCAGTAGAATACACAAAGAAGAAGACATCCTTAACCTTAATTGTGCTTTAATAAGGCTGATTTCACAGCCGATGTGACCACATTCTACACCGACTTCTAGTGCTTTACAAGTGTACCTTTTGAACTTCACTGTATCCTTATGTAGACAGACCCTAACTCTCCTTAGTCTCTAAAGATGCTTGAAAAAGGCAAGTCACATGCAGGAATGTGTGATACGTAGGTCACTAGTTTTCAGCTGTTCTAGAGGAGCTTCAGCCATGTGTAAAATGTACAGATTTTGATTAAAAGGATGCCTTTATGATGGAGGATATGCTGAATGCAGCGTACGCTGCTCAGAAACCCAGCTGAGCTCAGTTGGCTCAAATTGCCAGTGAGATGATTTGTTATCCAGTGACAAAACTGGATTTTAACATTTCCTCTCGTTATGGTGCTGGTGGCTAATTGCATGCCCTGCATTGGTGTGATGCTGGCACAAAGCTGGAACAGAGATTCACATTTGCAAAACCTGGGATACAAAACTTAAAATAACTAGCCTGGGAGGCAAGCCCAAGGAAATCTTTCTGCCAGACGTGCTGTATGGCATTTATTAACTATTTCTTTTCAATGGCAGGGGTGGGGCATTTATAGTAATCTTTCTCCTTCCCTGTCTAGCAAAGGAGCAGTGATTTTAGTTGTCTCTGGAATCCACCAGATTGCCTCTACCTGTACAGAGGTTCAGAGGGCTGCCAGAGCCCTGAGAACGTGTCTCTGTCATCCCTAAGAAGTGGTTTCAAAGATCTCCTCCCCCTTCCTCCCCGTACCCCCCTTTCACTCCACCTTCCTCCTCCTCCAACCTGCCCCCAAGGGGTCCCATGCTGGAGGCTGTGCCAGAAGGAAAATGCAGGTCCTTATTTTAATTAACCTTAATAGCTGGGAGGGCTGTTGACACCCCACCACCACCACCTGTGTCAGAGATCTGCCCCACGAGCATCTCTCATGTCGGAATTGTTGAGAATTAAACGTTTGCTGCAATTCATTACACTGGTTTTACAAATCCAGAGCTAGGTCTCACCTTCTCCGTGGCAGAGGTGTGGGGATGTCTCACCTGGCACTTCTGCATCACCGTCCCTCTCTGATGTTGATTCTGTCATCCGTCTTCCACTCATTTTTCGTAATTAAATTACAGTGTTTTCACATACTTTTGTTGTCAGCAAGGAAGTGGTACTTGCCTCCCCGTGCCGGTGACAGCATTGCATAAAGCCACTTCCTACATACAGTATAATGAACCGGAATCTCTCCTCCTATGGAAGGCCATATCCTCCCTCCAGTTGCACACACAGAGCCTGGGTATGTAAATGCATGTTAATCCATGGCCTTACTCAGTGCTATTTCTCCTCATCTCTGAAGTAGCCATCCAGGTAGACTCATTCGTGAAATCCAGATTTCTTTTTTCACAGGTGCAGTAGCTTTCCAATATCCTGAAAAGGAGATTTCTTTGGAGTGGGACAGAATAAAAATCTTGAAGAGCTGAAGCCATTGATCTGACCTCTTTCTCCCTTTCACAGAATAGCGCAGACACAGCCCATAGATGCACATACAGGTATGAGTGTAGTAAGAATATCCAAGTGTTTGCAGCACTGGAAGACACTGAAAATGTGAAGGGGTCTGAAAAACTGGTATTTAATGCACTGATCTTTGGAGCCTTCACAATGAGGCATTGTTAGATATAGGATCTGCTAAACAATGAGTCCTTGATAGGACATAATACCTATTCAGAAGCTCAGCTTTGCACACTTGCTCTTAAAACATCCTCAGCTCAACTTAAATTTACCTTTGTTGCACACAATGCACATGTGACAGACGATTGCATTCATTCATCTACTTTATTTAGATCTCTGACAGGCTTACCTACTGTCTGCCCTGAAGCTAGGGCTGCCATGGGTTCTTGAATTAAGGCTATTGAGAGCTACTAGCTTTTGAAATTGTCACTGTCAGATGCTTCAGGTGACACTGAAATAACGTTGAGGTAAAGTTGAAACCCGGAGCCCTGTGAGCATAACCTGGTTTTGCCTAGTTGCCTTTTGTGCATACCTTACATGCCCTGCTTGGACAGTTTCTCCTTTCGAATGAGAAACGAGAAACGCAGTTTACAGCACATACTGTACTTCGTCTACCAGCCGTTAAAGATCCGAAAGCATTGTTTGCTGTTAGCAATTAGTTGAGCACCTCCTGTTACCGCAGGCTGACAGCCAAGCTGGCAGGTCTGGAAAAGGTATGAGAATCCAGGACGCAGTATCCTGACTGTACGTAACGTACTCTGCCAGTCAAGCAGAGGCTTTTCCCCAGCCAGTGCTCGTGTTCCTCTAGCGCGACAACAAACGACAGTGACGAAAAATGGCACAGGTTTTCACCAGAAACGCCTTGTCCCACTTTGGTTTCTTAACCTGGAACTGCCTTGTCAACAAAGTAGTCCGCTTTTACAAGCTTGCCTGCTCTTCCAAATTTGGCCAGTGCATCCTACAAACACCTGACCAAAATCCATCATTTGAAAATATGTAACCTTTTGAAATCTCATGCATTGAAAAATGGAGAATTCAGGGCTCCAAACGCTATAGACATGTGCTTGTCCCTTTGTTCAGCTGATTTAGAAGATTTATTAACTATTTCCAAAATCTAAAGAAAACTTAAAAATAAGAGTGGTTTTCATATAAAATGTGTATGTAAATTATAGCTGTTTATGGTAGTTTCTGGAGACTCATTCAAATGGGGAAAATATTTTCTAGCTGGAGGAAATGATGAGATGCTGCCATTCCAGAGATTAAATCCATGGTGTGGTCAGACAGTGTCTTGTAGTAGTTAAGGGTTTAATTAGAGGTAAGCACTATTTAGCTCATCTGATACTAATTCTTCCCAGGGGCTAAGTGGTTCACAATTCAGATTTCTGTCTGCCACGGTGAAGTGTGATGCTAATGGGCAAGGGGGAAGGAGAAGAAAAGGACAGCTAAGTGAGCAAGTTCATGCTTGTCCTTTGGACAAGCCTATTCTTGCTACCCTAAGGAGGCAGTTTGCACAGCACTTGAAGCAGGAATGCCAGGGTAATCTTTCAAGAAGGGGAATTTATGCAGTAGGAGAAGTAACTGCTGGCATGATAGGCTAAGTGACCATCAGAATGATTTAAAAAGCCCCTCAGCGTGACCATGATTTTGATCAAGTGCAAGGGTGAGGAGGAAGTAGTGCATTCGCATATGTGCCTCGTTTAACAGTTATCAGAATAGATGGAAATTAAAAGTAGAAGCTGTGAAATCACATGGAAGCAAATTTTCTACCTGTAAGACATAAAGAAATGAAAATGAGAATGTCAGCTCAGAATTTGAGCAGAAGAGATTTCACTTACTGCTCTTAAAAGCCCATTCACTGCTCACATTCACTACAAATTTTGGTGCTTTTAGATCGAGAAACAGATTGACCCAAGTTTTACAGCTATTTCTAGTCCTTTGATAACTCCCAGTTGCCCCTCCCATCCTATAGTGCTTTAAAATGACATAGGGTATTTACGGTTTTGATAGAGAAAAACATAGGCCAGCCACTGAACTAGTCATCCCTTTCTGTTGGGGGCAGCCTGATTATCTGTGATTGGTGAAGGCAAAGTCGTTGGCATGTAAATAAGGTACTTGGCAAGGTGGCAGACACAGGGGCTGTGGATTGGCCTGCAGAGCCACCAAGGTGGGGAGCCAGTGCCTGACACCATGATTCATCGGCTTTGCTTGGAAGGCTTAAAGTCCCACTAAAAAGGGCTTGTTTCTCTTTGGTCTCTGGCCACCCCTTTTTTTCAAGACTGGGAGATTATTCATAAAATTAGGACATCTTTTCTGTTAAATACTCATGTATCTTAAACATCATTCTTATAGATCTGTAGGAAGAATGCAAATCTCATCTAGCTAAGATCGAGACTAAATGCTTATGTCTGTTTAATTTTAGAGAAGTAGCTGCATTAGAGTTGGTCTTTTGAATAGCTTTGTGTACACAGTGTTTTCAGACCTCCCAAAGGTTTTCAGTTCCCTAAAGATTAAGGGTGGGAGTCAACGAGGTTTTGAGCACAAATCTCAGCCACCCTCTGTGCTGGGCTTTACCAGTTCTATGTTGCACCTTCTGACAGGGATGCCTTTATTACCACTGCACCCATCTTTGCTTTTCTGTCTCTTGGTGCAAACTGGGACAGAGGGGCCCAGAACTGACTCTGCCCCAGGTTTTACAATGCTTTCACCCTGCACTGGATGTTAAAGGACACCTGGAAAAAGTCTCTTTCAGTTATCAGAACACAATCCCACTAAACAACTAATCATATATCTGCTTATAAAAGAATTACTTGGTAGTACTGAGGAATATCACTGAAGATACATATTTCATATGGTTTATGACTGTTTTTCAGCTGCCTTATTTGAGTAGAGACAGTGGAAATGAAATCTTAAGCATTTTGAATCATTTCTTCACCACAGCGAAAGCTTTGGGGAGTTCTTTGATTGAAAAGTCTAATATAGGTATATGTTCTTTGTTAGGGCTAGTTAAATAATATCCTCCTACCTTGAAGTAAGTAATATTGACTCATTTGTGGCTATAGCATTCCCTACAACTCACCTGAGCACCTCACAGTCTTAATTCTCTCACACCACGCTTAGAAAATAAAGGTGGTTATCCTGTATTGTTTAAGATCGCTGCTGTGCACATGCAGCATAGGGAAACATGCCCAAGGTCACACGAGATGTCTGTGGTGGATCAGAAACCTCGTTGTCGGTCACTTGTGTTCCAGATTAATCCCCTGAACCATGGAAATGCAAATTTTCCAGACTGAGATCTCAGATCCTCTCCCCACTTTCCAACTGTCCTCCCTGCGTATCTGTGTGGCCGCTTGTGGCTCCTGTTCTTGCACCTCCAGCCTCCCTCATACCCAGAACTCCCTTGCACCACCAAAACACCCATCTGTAGCAACTTTGTGCCCTCTTCCCAAAACTCCTTATTGCAGCTTGATGGGGACATGCAGATTTAACCACCAACTGGTTCTCCTCATCCCTGGGGGTAAGGTCAGCTCAGTGCACCCAGCCTTGCCTGCCTCCCTGGGTACCTGCAGCCACTGCAGCACCAGAGCTGCCAGGGTTTTCTCTCACCTCCCTGAGTCATTGGGCCCCTTGTTTATGCCAAAAATCTTACAAGGAGCCATCCTTGCCACAGCAGCATGACCTGCAAGCATGTGACATCCTGACTCTGTCACCTGGCCTGGCCAGCCTGAGCATCCCCTGGTCAAACTGCTGGCCCCATGGGTCTGGGACAGCTGCTGCCCTGCAGTTCTTTGACCTCAAGATAGGACACGTGGGGAAAGCAAAGAGCAAGGCAAAGAGAGGAGCAAGCCAGCTGCTGCCAAACTTGTGCAGTGAACATCCTCTGGCCTCACTCACCCGTGACTCCACCATGCACCCTGCATCCATGTTGTGTGATGGGAATGCCACAAGTGTGGTGGAGAGGAGAGGCCAGAGGGCAGGGGAAAAGAAACAGGAAAATCAGAGTGAAAGCAAGGGAGAGGCAAAGTCAAGGTGGGAATGTTCAGTTTCACTGTCACAGTCCCACTCTGATCCCGCTCTGAGAACCTGTCCTGCACTGGGGAATAGCTTAAAGAGTAAGACTGGCACTGTGAAGATAAGGGCCAGAGCAGGCAGAGGCAACTGGTTTCTTGTTAGTGCTGTGGGCCTCAGTAGTATAGGCAAGGCCAGCATTTTGTCTGGGGAGGGTGTTTTCCTTCAGGGTAGGGGGCAAAGGAGAGCTGGCTTGATTGCTGGATCTTGCAAAGCTTGTAGAGAGATGGACAGGGTTAGAGACAGCAGCGTGAATTATTCCATAGTTAGTTCTATGACTGCTAGAAATCTCTACGGTGCAATTAAAAATAAAGTGCTGAAGTGAGGAGACACTACAGCTAAGATAACAAGGCTACAGCTAGTTTTTTTGCTGGATTTTGTAAAAGCTGCAGGGTTTCTGATGACAAGTTCAGACAGTGAATTTTGAAAATGTATTGGGGTCATTAAACAAAACTGCTGCCTCCAGCCCTAGCAGTAAACATATTGTGGCTAGCTTTACAATTTTATATAACTACTTTGTCATAGTCATAAGCCAGAAACTTAGTCCATCTTTGCCTTTAGTCACTGCTTTGATGTGATCACAGCCCTCAAACTGTCCCTGTAAGATCTTGCAACCTCCTTAGCTTTTCATTCCTGCTGTTCTAAATTCAGAGTCCATCTTCAACTAAGGTTAACTCAGGCTTGTGACATGATCAACAGACTCCCATTAACAAACTTGAAGCCCTTTGCTACTGTCTCCAGCCTTTGTTGGGCTTTGCACGCTGCCTGCTGCTCCAGCCGGTTCTAGCCTCTCTTTTATAGCCCATTAAGCCCAACCCTGTCAGTGCTGGTTGTTTCAACACCAGTCTGCATCTTATCCACTTCAGGCATCTCTCTTGGTGCCTGCCCTCATCATACACCTCCAGGTATTGTAAAATTCAGTGATAAAGTGATCTTTTCATCTCACACTGTGCCCAACCGGAGCATAAGTGCAACTCTAACTGTAGGGTAAGGTCCAGCACAGCAAACTCTTTACTTGTGCCAGAACTCAGCAGAAGTAATTCACCCTTTTTGGCTTACTCTTCATCCTACTGCTGCAGATTTTCATGTTCAGTAATAAAATCGGCTCTGTCCTGGGCACAAACTCTAACCCCAAGACAAGACTGTAGCCTGGTTTTGTTTATAAGGATGATGGCAGGAGTTAGCAGGGCTGTATGGTTTGCATGTGCTTTTTGTGTCATTGTTTATGCTGGAAGCTGCACAGGGTCGCTCAGCTGTGATTAAGCCTTAGCCCTGAGTAACACAAAGGGGAAAACAGTTCACTGTTGGATTGCACACGTCCTGCAGGGCTGGGAGGAAGGTTCAGTGTGACAAGTGTGACAGGTGAGAATAGTTCAAGGCAAATTTTGAAATATCTTGGGTTCAAGCTAGGGCTTCATAAATTTTCTCACAACTAAATGTCGAAGCTGCGTGTTTGTGCTAGGTCCTGCTCGAGTCACATCTCCTCTGGGTACTGACAGATGAAGATTTCTTGTGGCTAGAACTCCTTGGTCTACCTCTGAATTAAGTCTGCAAAAGAAGAACGAAGAATTGAGGTTGCTACTGGTCTTGGTCTTGTTGGGAGAAGTGGGGTCAGCAATGAATTGAAGAATTTTGTGATAGCCAAGAGTTACGTGGGCTTTGGCTTGGATTTGGGCTTAGGTTTAGGATAACTCCAACAGAGGTAGCTTTATAGTTAGACAGATAAAGCTCTCAGAGATAAAGTGAAGACCAGAACCCATTAACATCTAAAGAACAAATATGTGCTATTTTTATTTCTGCTGTAGGAAGGATTTCTGGGCTGCAATGAGGCTATTCTGGGGATTAGGTAAGGATTCTGGACAGCCAAGAGCTAGATGTATTTTTGAATCATTGAACTCATTGCAAGGATGTGGGCTTTTGCTAGTCATGAGAAAAGTCTTCTGATTAGCGCTGGGGCAGGTACGAGCCACTGGGATAAGGTTCAAGGTTAGTGTATGCCTAAACACAGCTTTATTCCCCCTCCATTTGCCTCTGGACAGCAGCACATGCGCTTCCTGTTTGTGACTTTTCTAAAAATGAGTCCGAACAGGAACAGTTCTGGTCTGAAGGGTCTTCAGGTGTTGAGAAAACTGGGGTCTCTGTTTGAACCGTGTGGTTCTCCTCCCGTTCACCTGGAATTTGGAAATATTAAATGTTGAGCAGGAAAATATCTAGAATGCAGCACCCTGCTTAAATGTTTGTTTGTGGTTTTTCAAGAGTAAGTGTTGCAGCAGAGCTGTAGCTGTCTTTCCTGGTGCCTGTTTAAGCCATGCTTATTTTGTTAGAAAAGAGCTTAATTGCCCAGGGTGAAGAGTTAAAGTTTATTTTTATGCCGCTCTGTTTTTAGCTGCAGATTGACATAACTGACTAGTAGTGGAAGCCCCTTTGTATGAAACATCCCTTATCGTATTTGTCCCTCGAGCATATTGTGTGCCAAATTATCATTCCTAATAGGCTGGTTGACTTTCTGGACAGAGGAAACATCTTGATAAGTTTGCTAAATATGTTATGGCAGAGAAAGTGCATCACGGATCTTTTATCATCCGCATAAGGACACGCTCGGTTCAGCTCCGAAGTGCCAAATTCCCTAAGCTCACCTGTTGAGCAGGGTGTTATTCACGGCATCTGATTATCCAACTGTGTACACTTGGCTGCCATTTTTTTCAGAGACACTTACGCAGTGGCGTTTTGCAATGACGTCAATTCTTTTCCTGTCTGACCTAGAAGACTACAGTGACTCAATGTTGGCTAGGCAGCCTCAAAGATTAAATCGAGGACACTAGCTTAATTACTTTAACAGGCCCTTTAAAGGATTTCCCAAGAATGAGAATCATAACAAATTGTAGCTTAGGGGATTTTAGTAATTCCTGAAACTGAAGCTAATGATGCAACCCAAGATACGCTCTGCATTCCTGTTGACACACTGTGGATTTCTTAAAAGAATAATCTGCATTGTGAAGACTTTTGTGCTACAAATGCTAAATGCATTTGGAGCCTAATTCTGATGCACAGATTCGTGAGATGAGTCCCATTAGCCCAACTGGAACACCTTACCCAAGTAAGAGTTGCGGGATTTGGCCACAGTGGAATATTTGCAACATATATTCAAAATTTTCTTTTATCTAGTTGAAGTAACTTGTGAAAAACTATAAATAATTGTCCTATTAAATGTTCAAACTATCTAAAACTATCTTCAGATATTATTTTTCATTTGCAGAACTTTGCTGTGTAATTTGGAGAAGCTGTATTTGCAGCTATTTACTAAAGTGAGTACCTCTGCTTATCCCTTTGCTAATAAGCACAACAAAATTGATTCTGATTTCTGCTACTCCTGTAAAAATGTGAAGTCAAGCCAATGACTTTCACCCTATCACTCAAGGAGTACTGTAGTGGTTTGTTAAAATATATTAAACTTTGCATTTCCTATATCTGAGCAGAAATACTGTGGGGTTTTTAGATTTTTCACACTAAGAAAATTCTATATTGGGGTTATATCATCAAGAAATAGAGTCAAACCTTTGCCCCAGTTACAGTGGTGTATTTCGGAAATAATTTTAGTACAATTAGTGAATTTACATTTATACTGGAGCAAATAAGAGAAATTATTAGCAACCTATTTATGATTGTAAAAAAGAATCCATCACAAACTAGCTATTTGCTAGTTCTGCATGCATTCTGGCTATTTACAGCTCGCTCCAGCTTACAATGTCAGATCTGCAGGCAAAAGAGAATCTGCTCTTGGAAAGCTGGAGAGAAAGGAGGCTGAGTAAATCTGGGGAAAATTTGGGGACCTCTATGCAATGCTCATCACCTCAGAAAAGCCTTCTCCCTGTGTCATGTAGCTCTCCTAACCACAGCTGAATTTTCCTTCCTGTAGACTGTAGAACTGCTGTGAAAAAAAACCAACTCAGGTAATTTCCCTAAAAATACTCTACTGAAGGTAAATTAGAATTGAGAATAATTAAAGGTGATTAAAACACAGTATTTCTCGTAAGGATATGGCAGGCAGTAAGTCCTCAAATCCAGGGAACTCAGATGCAATGAAGGGCGGTCCCATACGCTTGCAGCTGAGGTTTCAGACCCGCAAAGAGGAAAAAAAATCTTTGACATTTTTTTAGATTACCATGGTTAGTTTTAAACTAAAACTTTGAAGGTGTTTGGCTTTTTATTTAACAGTGGATATTATCTGGGCTATTTAAAGAGTGGCTTCCTAAGACACAAACTGAAAGCAGGATACTGGATGGGAATGCCTGGCCATCAACAGCCTGGCATGTCCATAAAAAGGCAAAGGAAAACCAGTAGTTCAGTATCATTAATTAAATGCACCCTTTTTTTATCCCTTTTGTTAAATTTACTAATTTGAAAGGATGCAATATTGAATTTATGATAACCAATCAGATTCTGAAATTATTTACAATGGTTATAAAACCTAGGTATGCATGTTTTGGTGTGGTATCAATCTGCCTCTCAAAACTATCTGAAGAAGAGATACCTTTCACAATATGTTCTCTGAGAAAGTAGCCCCCCAAACCTCTAAAGAGAACAGCCTCCCCTCCCTGGGCTGGGGTCCTCTGGCTTGACCAGGTCTTTTAAGAACATCCTCAAAAACCCCAGAGTACTATGAAATACCTGGCCTATTTACCTTTGATAAGAGCAACAAGAAATGCAAAGGGAACTGTTTGCTCTAGGGGAGAGACAGAGCTGGATGATCTGAAGAGTTTTATGGCCAGCTGTGTGTACGGTGCATCCCGAATTCCACAGTAGCCCCTTTTAGCAAGGCTGGAGATTGCTTCTTTTCCCAGCACTGAGAGCTTACGCCTGCTGCCCGCGGCTTCTCTCATCCAGAGCAACCACGCTCAGGCCACTCGGCAACATTTTTAGAAAGTGCACTATTAAAGCAATGCAGTGATCCCATTAAGCCCATTATATCCAGGCATCTTGGGCTTTTTATTGTTTGTTTAGTTAAATGACTTATTCAGAGAGAAATAAGTCTGTGACGGTATGAAATAAGTGCTGAGCTTGGATTTAACTTGCTCATGTTCAAAGCAGTAGGGGAAAGAAATTTTGAAAGATGCTGTCCTGAGACTCAAAGAAGTTGCCTTGGACTTGTGTGGGAACAGACGTAGAGGAAAAGAGCACTTTTGAATAGTTTGGTATCTCGGGAGCACACTAAAGTATAAAAACTAGCTTTGAGGAAATTGCTGTGTCCTGAAATGCAGTTGTTATTTCTAAGTAACATGAAAGAGCCACAAGGAGATGGCTGGGAGCTCAGTCGTGAAGGTAGCAAGCACATGTCATCCTTGGGGGAAAACAGATTCTGGTTGAAAAGATCTTTGCCTTTCTTTCTGACTTGTCATACAGATGTGAGCTATTCACAAAGAGTAATCAAAAGGGACTTAAATCAGGAATAAACTGATATATGACTCGTCATGAAATATTCCTATCTTCACAGCTATTGTGCTCTTTATCTAATTTCCCTAGCTATCTGATCAGAGCTGTTTATTTCACTGTTGAATTATTGCTGAAGTCTGAGAGGGCGCTGCTTTAAACAATGGAGCTGGTCAGCAGTGTTAGCAATTCATTTCCATAGTATCTAGCCCAGTGTGGGTCTGCAAAGTCTGGAGTTGCCCTTGGAGCTTTCTCTCACACCAGATAGCTTCTGGAGATACGACCAGAACAGTGCCAGAGTTTAGTGACAGCGGGACACATACTGTAGTGGGTTTTTTGGAATGAGTATACTTGATACCGCTTTGGTCTATGTATTGGTGCTGGTGACTGTTAAATTTGACCTATAAGGCTGCTTGGGTCCCAAGGAAAAAATGAGGAACTTCCAACATCAGATTGCCTCATGTGATTCTCTAGGCATTTTATTGAATAGCTGTCTCCTGCTTTAAGCATCAGGGAGTTGGTAATATGGAATTCTTGTCTGAAGTATCCTTTGTTCCAGAGTTGGCGTCCCTCACTCCATCTCCAAAGCCTGTAGTCAGTAGATGTGCTAAAGCTGTATGGCCACAGTGAGCGTGGATGGGAGGGACAGATGGAGCTCCCCCTTCTTGACTTTGTACAGCTATGACTAAGGAATGTCACTCTCACCTGGTTTAAATCCCAGGCTGTCTAAGGGATAAGAAAGTATTGGGAATATAGCTGTATTTCCACTTGAAACTTGTTACCCTGTTACACCTGAATCAGGAAATAGCCATTTTATAACCAGGCCTCCTAGTTAACGACAAGGAATGTGTCCATGCTGTGATTACGTGCACGATGGCAAGAGTACTCAAGCTGTGAGAGATACCAGAAAGAAACCGTGCCATATAGTGAAACAGTGACTCAGCTTTCGCTGTGAAACCTCCACCCTGAACCTGCATCCAGCCTGAGCTGAGACCCAGGCAAGCCGGGTGAGACTGCCCTTGGCCTGGCAGCACAGCACGTGTGAGGGCAACCTCCTCGCATCTGATGGAGAGACATCTGCATGCAAAGGGCAAGGAGAGCCAGGACAGGGCTGAGGCTGTATCTGCTTTTTTTGCCTGACTGCAGTATTACAGGAAGGACATGGACCTGTTGGAACGGCTCCAGAGGAGGGCCACAAAGATGATCAGAGGGCTGGAGCACCTCCACTATGAAGACAGGCTGAGAGAGTTGGGGTTGTTTACCCTGGAGAAGAGAAGGCTCCAAGGAGACCTTATAGCAGTCTTCTTGTACCTAAAGGGCATCTACAGGAGAGATGGGGAGGGACTTTTCATCAGAGTGGAGCAATAGGATAAGGGGTAACTATTTTAAACTGAAAGAATGTAGATTTAGGTTAGATAGTTATTGTGAAAGTGGTGAGACACTGGAACAGGTTGCCCAGAGAAGCTGCAGGTGCCCCATCCCTGGCAGTGTTCAAGACCAGGCTGGATGGGGCTTTGAGCAACTTGCTGTAGTGGGAGGTGTCCCTGCCCATGGCAGGGGGGTTGGAACTCCATTATCTTTAAGGTCCTTTCTGCTCCAAACCATTCTATGATTCTCTGATATATGGCATGATGCTCAAGCTATTTTTTAAAAGGCTGGCAGGTTTGGACAATATTTCTAGTAATAACTGATTGATGCCCCATTGTTACAGTTCTGAAAAAATTTGGGCACCACCAGTATGTGATCTGAGGCTCTAACCTGCTGTAGATGAGGCACCTAGCAGGTAGCACCAGGGATATTCTAGGTTTTTCTCAGTGCTGATCAGCCAAGCCAGGAGGTATTGTCTGCTGGCGGTTTTCCAGTTTTCTGTGAGTTTGAAACCAGTTGCAACAGAGCAGCAGACCCTCGCAAAGCCTGTGTATGTGTGCAGAGGTACATGGTACTGCTATTTTTGTATCTTATTTTATCAACGGCAAGCCCAATGAGGTTTTAATGAGAAATTTAAAAGGCAGATGGGCCAAGGCAGTCCTGAATATGCGGTTGCTGCATACAGTGAAGCACGTGTCAGCTGCAACTGACCTCTGGAAACGTGTTACAGGAAAGCTGCTGGCCTTAGGTTGCATTCCTGGGCCGCAGAGCGGGCTCTCAAACCCCTGTCCCCAGTGGAGGGACGTGTGACACCAGCAGAGAGGTCGGCTTTCGGGAGCAGCAAATAAGCTCCCGGGGGGGAGGCGAGCTCAGCTCCCTGCCTGCGGTGCCTGGGGAGACCCACTGGGACCCCATCCGTTTGTTGTTTTATCTCTGTTGATCTGACACCAGAGCTGGGCTGGGAGGTACGGTTCCTCGGCTATTCTTAGGGATTTTGGCACCTGCTATAATTATCCGAGTGGTCATTTGCAGGGGGGGGGGGGGCAAATGCTGCGTCTCTGTGCATTGTTCTGGCAGGCAGTTTCGGCTTCTTCCCTGGGTGCGTCCAGACCTAGTGAAAACAGAGGGGAATTTCCATGAATGCCAACGAGGCTGCATCCTAGTTAAACTGGGACCGGGTTTGACGCTAATTCTTTCTC
>JAOTQQ010000012.1:113235697-113297193 GCA_026546715.1 Gallinago undulata
ATCACCCACGCTCCCTACCCTGTGCTGTGCCCCCACCTTCCCTGGTGTTGGACAAAAATAAGGCCTTAAATGGTACCAGTAAAGGAGGTTTAACTGGATTTACTTTGCAGATGGAGAGCTGTAATTTGGTTTATGATGGCTTGATTTGAAAGTCTTATTCCTCAAGGAAGCCAAAATTCCTGAAATTTTCCATCAAGGAGATTTCAAGGGTGCCTGAACTAAAACAAAACAGGTAGTTCCTTGCTCCCGTTCGTGTGGATGCAGAGTTATCCCTGCTGTGAGCTCAGGGACACACTACCTACAAAATGACATCTTTGGGAATTACCAAGTAATATCACTTGTTTTTCATCCTGAACATTTTACAGTACAAATAGGAAATAAAGTATTATTATTGGCAGTGAGAAACGACAAACCTTGGTTTTTTTGCTTGTACACAAATTGTTTCCATGTTTCATTAGCTTCTGGAGGTATTCTGCTTCTTTCCTCTCCTTGGGGACACAAAGAGGAACTCGAACACAGAGTGTAACCCCTTCCATACCATCATCTCACTGACTGCAGAAATCCTGTCAGAAATTTAAAAAACTGTCATGACTGGTCTGACTGTTTCTTTACTTTATATTCATGCAGGATTTAGGAAAACAGCAGGCAGGATGGAGATAATTGCAAGTGAATAATTGGCAAAGAATAGAAAGGGATAGATGGGTAATTACAGAGCTTCTCTTAGGGACAATATTACTTGTCATTAAATTTGATGGACTGATTTTCTTTAGGATAAACAGGCAAATGTGCCTTCCTAAACACTTAAAGTTACTTCCTAAGAAACATACATTTTGTTTAGGCATAATTAACCCTTTCTGAAAGGAATAAAATGCTGTTAGGAGTAAAATCCTTAACTGAATTGTTGAGAATTACATGTGGATTACAGAAAGTCAATCACATACATTTTCAATCACCCCATGCAAGAAATGGGACAAAATTGAACTGATTTATTATTTTGGTTAATTTCCTTGTATCTCAGTAATATCACTTTTTTTGGTTATGATTCCCAAGACAGGCTGAATCCAGGCTCTTGCATCTGAGCATGCACAAACATTTGAGGAGTCTACCAGTGTAGATCAATATTTTAAATTTGGCTCCTTTTGGACTAAAACCAAACCTAAACTTTTCCCCAAACTTCAAAAAAATTTACTTTCAAAACTGGATGTGAACCCAAATACTGCAGTTCCAGCAACAGTGGGCACAGCATAACAGCAAAGGAATATAAAACTTCCAAGTTGTTTATACTTGTGATTCAGGCAGTTCTCTGCTCTCTCCCTCTGAAAGTGATAAAAATCCTGTGCTGGGCAATTAGGAGAGTACCTGCCCCCAGAGGAGGGTTTGCTCCGATTGCTAAAAATGATGGCTTGGGCTGTGCTCTAAATCCAGGCTCCTCGCTGCATCGCTGCTGGGGTTTCCCATACAGTCGCACTGGGGAGCAGGACGCGGGGTCAGCCAGGCTGGCGGGCTCTGCTGCTGCTCCCCAAGGGGCTAAGGACTGGTTTGGGCACCCCACTAAGCACTTTTCATTAAGCACATTTGAGGCCCTGGCAAGGTCTGCAAATAAAGCAGACTCACTGTGGATCAGGACTATGAGCAGGTCACTTGAACAGCAATGCTTTAAAGCATGAAGATGTTCATGTTTTCTTGATGCTAAAATTATTATGGTGGATATCCCCATCTGTATTACTGTCCAGTGCTTGTGAATCTTCCTAACAGGAGAAGACAGAATGCCAGAACTTTACTAATTAAAGAAAGAGGTTCAAAAAATAAAATTAAAAAAAAAACCATACCCAAGATAAAAATATACTGTAGGGCAAATCTGTTGCCGTGCTGCCATGGGGTGATGGAGTTTCCATGGACATTCCCTTGGCAGTGCTGACTTGTGAACAACGCACACATCCCCAGTGCCTGGCAACACCAGTGCAAGGGTACGTGTGTGTGTGTCTGCACCGCCCCACACCACTGCAAGTCTGTGCCTGAAGATAATTTTTTCCCCCCTCAGGGTCGCAAAGAGCAACCGTACAAAAGAGGTTTTTTTTAATAGAATACGTTCTTATCTTTCGTAAAACATGGACCCACCCGACACTTGGACTGGTCTGTGGGCCCCACCCTTGCCCTTTTGTTTGGAGCCTGGGATCATACGATGAACTGGGTTAGTACGTTGCTGTTTATGTTCTTCAGACCTCATCTATTTTGTTTTACAAGAATACATCATGCTGCTGTGGACTCACTTGTGCCGCGGGAGGGAGTATTAGTGGGCAGCAGGGAGCAGGGCCCAGAAAGGGAAAGGAGGATGTGACACGTCTGTCACGATCTGCTGATGTTTCCAGGCTTGGGGTTGGTGACAGCATGATGCTGGAGTTTTAAAAATCAAAGGGCTGGAGCCTCAGCTCACAGTTTTAAAAACCAGGAGAAATTGCACTGAAATCAGTGGCTTCTCAGAAGTGTAAAAATCCTGTTATTAAAATCAGAATCAAACCTTTGAACTCCTAGGTTTCCAAAGAATCTTAATGTGTTACAATCCAGGGGGTTTATGACATTTGATGGGCACCTGGAGCCTCCTTTACCTGCTTCTGATGTTTCCTGGGTTGACCCATTCACTTCAGCAGACTGGTGCCTGCTTTGCAGTGATGCAACCAAAGCGTTTCTGGTGCCCAAGACCCAACATTGAAGCTCTAACACAGACTCTGGAAGTTGTGCGTTATTGATCATGTTCTGGTATTTGTCACTAAGCACTTTTCCCACAGGACAATGGGCTACTAAATCAATACAGCCAGACTTGGTGCCAGACACATGGAGGCTGATGGCAGGGGCTCCGTGGAGCCAGCCCTCACAGAGGAAGGCCTGGGAGGAACCTTGTCTCCAGAGATATAACCTTGTCTGTCACAGAGGACAAATGAGCCAACCCTACCACCCTGAAGGAGAAGGACTTTGTCCTCTGGCTCAGATGGCAGAGGAAGGTAATGAGGTAAGTGATGGCCTTTCTTGCCCCAGGCCTCTTCTAGGCAGCTTGCAGTGAGGGAGAGCTGGGAAGGAAGGGCTTTTGCCCAGCTCTGAGAGCAGGGTCCAGCATTAACGCTGGAAGTTGCTGCCTGAGGGTGCAAAAGCTCCAACAGTTCCCCAGGCATGTGAAGGGGCCCAGGTGAGGGCCAGATCACATGGGAAAGTGAGCTTTTATTAACATCAACCTTCACTTTGGGCTGGTTTTGTATGCTGGCTTGTGAGTTGTCTTCTCTGTTGTGGTTTCCATCCAAACGTTTCACACAACATCACACCAGGGTGTCTTCACAGGGCCAACAGCCTTGTATGAAAAGCCTCCTTACCTCTTGCCACCCCTCTCCTGCCACTCAGCTGTGACGCTGACCACTATGTCAGCTTTCTGAAGGATGTAAGGAATCCAGGGTAGGTGGGACACCCAGAAACTATTGGCCTGATGGTAGTTCCAGGAGGCAACTAGTGGTTGATGGGCGGACCTGCAGTCTCAGCCTCTTAACCCCATGGTACAGGACAAGAAAGCCTTGGAAAAGGGGTTTTGGAGCCAGGGATTTTGGGGCACAAAGCAGCCAAGGAGCGGTACTCAAACCTCAGACCTTAGAAGCACAGAGTCCTCCGCTGAAGGATGGTGGAACTGGAGCAAAGGGCCCAAGAACACACTACCGTCCCTGGCTCTAAACTAATTTTTAGAAATGGTGGTGAGTTCCACCAGACTGCTGCCTTGGGTTTGGTGAAAGCTTTTTGAACTCAAACCAATACACGTGAAGCATTTTATGCTCTACAAAAATCCTCAGCCAGCTCTAGCACCAACAGACAAAGAAAACCACTTTATATTATTTTGCTAGACAGTGGGCAGCATAGGTGATACCAGCTAACATATTAGTTAGTCTTGCAAAATCCTAACTCCTAAACTTGCTCAATTCCTAAGTTTTGCAAAAATAATCAGATTCGTTTAGAAAACAGCAAGATAAAGTACATTGAAAAGAGACATCACTAAGACTTGCTTGCAACACCTCTGGCCCTATCACTAAAGGAGAGAGAGAAAAATGAAAGTATTTACCAGGAAGGTATAAAACTGTAAACTAAATATCGCCTTGTCAGCTCTGTGTCTACCTGTTTCAGAGGGCATCTTTTCATCTTTTCAACGTTTGCTCCAGTCAAGGCCACACTTAATTTCAGCCGGGCAGGATACCCATGGTAACAGTGTGCTTCCAGGTATTCATCTGGGTGGGGTGAAGAGTTGGACACCTTCCAAAATTCTGCTCCGTGCCTTATTAACACCCTGAAACCCAACTTTCATGGGTTGAAATGGGGAGAAAAATAAGGATTGGAGGCGGGGGAGAGAGAGAAAGAGAGAGAGAAAAGCTGCAGTATTTGAATCTTTATCATAATAAAATTCCAAATGAGGTTTCTACATCTTGTGTAAACCCAGCCTGCATGTAATCTTATGACTTAAAGTTTGCTGCAGTGCAAGGGAATATGGCTCAGGAAGAGGACGTAATGCTGGCAGAGCAAAGGCTCTTGACATGACTGAAATAGAAGATGATGAAGCAAACATAAAGCTGAGAATACGAGCTTGCCATGCACACTTCTCAGTTTATTTATTTATCCCCTTTTGATTCTTTCATGTCACCATACAGAAAGCTTCTACATCTGATCATTGTGTTGGAGATACAGTCTCTGCATCCCAGTACTTCTACACTCAATGGGAATGTGCAAAAAGCATGCTGTGGTTGGAGCAAAGAGTCTGGGGTTTTATTTACTAAGGGCAAATTCCTGTTTGTATCTCCTTATTCACATTTTCTTTCTTGCAAGAAATGGCAGTGAGAAACAAGAATCATGCCAGAAAACAAACCATCCATTTAGAAAAGCACCAGCTATTTGCAGAGTTGAAGCACCAAAGCCAAACTCAGCTTATTTAACATCATGCAGGCCAGTGGAACTGCTCTTAAAGAAGAGCCAAAAAAATACCAAAATACCCAAGATACTGTCTACTTGCCAGAACAGCTGTACATAAGAAGTATGACAGTTACTGCTACCTTGGTTGACTCATTAGGGGTTGCACTGGATATTTTAAGTATGAGTATGAGCTCTAGAGCTAGAGATGAAAGACTTATAAATCGTATATTACAACAGGTGCATACCCCTGGTGCTGCACACACCAACCTATCTACGATTCCTGTTTCTTGGGAAGTGCCCAGGCAGCTTCTTTCCCAGTGTGAGGAACCAGGCTTGTTGGACTACCTGACAAAAATACCCCTGGTGCATCGGCTCACAGAGAGAGCAATGGGTAAAATTCTTGGTGTTTTGTAGTATCCATGGGTCAGTCTTTGTCTGGTCTGCTGTTAGTATTTTATAAGTGCACTCTCCTTTTTGGGACCTGTCCAAATATTCTGAAGAGTAATTTCATTTCTTCATGACTTTACTGCAATGATTGCTTTCTTTCCGAGGCAGATTTGTGTGAGTCAAGGCATTTAGAAAGGAGGGCATAAGGAAGAAGGTCCAAATTTCTCATGGGCAACACAGCATACCTTACACAAAGGTTTGCCTCTGCAATATATCTTCTTAAATTTCTGTTCATGTTTTTATAATACTGTAGAAATTTACATGCAGAATTTATTTTAAGAACTAAAAAAAATAAACAAGGCAGAGTATTTTCACGGGCACAACATCTAGTTATCTTCTGGTTTTGAAGACTCTGCAATGCTTGTCTCACAGATCTGGCCTTGTTGGCCATATTAACCCTGTTCTTCTACTAGGCCATGTACAGATTAAGTCTGTTACTGATCACATACTGAGTTCTGGTTCATGTTTTGTCACTAAGCAATTTGCAGACCAACTTTAGTGGTTCAGAAAGTTGTTTTGCAGGCATTGGTGCAGGCATCAATGCTGTTTGGGCATTGATGATCACCCCAGTAGACAGGGAGCAGTCCCATCCACCAGGAGCATGAGTCAGAGACTTGAACCAGAAGAAAGATGGGGTGAGATTTCGGGGGAGCAGAGCCAGGTAAATGCCAGTTGCTCACAGATATGGGTACGTGATTGAAAGTGAATGAGTTAACGCATTTAAAGGAGTCACCATCCCTTAGCAGGAAGTTATTATCCTTCAGCTGAGGAACAGGAGGTCTGTGTGTTCTGCTCTATTGTGGTGTTAGGGACAATGGCTTAGTTTAAATCATCTTAAAGCATGATGCTTTGATAACTTGCTTCTGTAGGAGCAAGCCCAGATTTTGCATCAGTTTTTCAAGGTAATGCAAGCTATTATAAAGTTTTATCAGAACTTTTTTGAGAGGAGATGTCCCGCTGATTCTCATGGGCAGTTTGGCTGGTTGGTCTCGTTTGGAGGATTCAGCCCCAAATTTGAGGCTTTCAAATGCAGGATGTTTTCAATTCACCTCATAGGCCTAGCAATTTTTTTTTTATGGGACTTTTTATTCTACCATGACTCTAAAATAGTTAAAGTGATGAACTTAGCAAAAATGTAAAGGAAGTTCACTTTTGAAAAACTGAAAATGGTAATGCTTTCTAGTGAGAAGCGTATGAAACCAGGGATTTAGAATAGACAGTTTTGCAGAATTATCATTAGCTGTAGCAGTGTGACTGGTTTTAGTATAAATGAACCATTTTCTTTTTCATTTTTTGGGTTTTTCTAGTTTTAAAATGAGTTTTTCCTTTATTCTCTTTAATTAATTAATTTGCCTGCAGCAAACCATATCCTAACTCCTTTGCTCATTCATTGAGCTACACAATACTATGACTTACTGTTTGGATTTTCTTTCTCCTGAATTGAATGGAATTCTAATAAGTGTATACCCCAGGAAGCCTAAGTATATAATCATAACAGCCTTTTCCAGGACTGCGCAACTGAATCTATGATCTGTAGGTATGAAGGGAGGAGAAACAAGGTGAGTATAGTGCAAGAAAAGACCATGAGACCTCCAAATGAATCATATCTAGTCATCCATTTAATGGGTATACTTCTGTTTGTGTTGTCCACAGGGAGAGAGATTGTAAACATCTCACAAGCTGCAGCAGATGAAGGCTGGAAATCGGTTCTCCGTGTCTCCCTCTGAGATTTATAGAATAAAAAGAAAATAAAGAAGAGGCACTTTTGGGGGTAGAAATGAGATATTACTTGCAGGCATAGATTTCTCTTCAGGTAGTGGGATCTCTGCTCCTGATTTTGTGAGTTGGAATAAAACAGCATATTGAATAAGCCAGCAGATAGCATTTGCAGGATAGAGCTGTACAAAACACTAAGGCCAGTTCTGTATTATGGGATGGAATTTTAGAATTTATCTTCCCATCTTAAAATGGAGAGCTTGATAGTTGAGACAAGACTTGTAGACATCACCATTTGAGGGGGACCCGCTTGGATGACAGGTCAGACATGGTCTTACTAGGCTTTAACAAATGACAGGATGAGTCATATAACTCAGATAAAAAGGAGAGGAGAGGACTGAATGATACTATTCTTTTTCTTTCCAGTAAATAAAACAAAAGCTGTGCTGTGCCAGTCGCAATTACAGCTGTGCCCAGTAACTTCTACATTGCTGTCTTCTCCCCATTCTTGGTGTAGCATTGGGCTTTCACTAAAAAGATGTGCTGACCTTTGGAAAGAGCCCTTCTCCCATCCTGCCTTCAGTCTTTCCCTTCCTTGCTGAGACTGCAGAGGGCGAGGGTGGTGGTGGTTCTCTCCAGTCTGCAGCTGGAGGAGCAGCACGTTTCCAGTATCAGTCCCATACAAGTATTGTTATTTTTCCTGTCATGTTTGTTGGGGTACAGCTTTTCATTTATTTTTCTTGCAGAAAGGCAGGAAAGCCGATCTGGAAAAAATACTGCTCACATGTCATCAGTAATTACTTGGCCGTTGTGCCAGGCGTTGGCTTGCTGACAGCTTCAAGGCGGAGAGAGGGTGAGACCCAGCTGCAGCCAACAAGAAGAAAGAGGGAAAGAGATCTTAATCTGACTTGGGCTTCACTTGCCCTCCCTTCTTTTCCCCTCCATCTTTCTCCTCCTTGGGGAGCCACAGCTATTTCTTCACACAATTAGCTCTGCCCATGCTTCACAGGACTGCCAGTCCCTGTTTCGTGCAGCTCTCTGTCCACTTTCTTCCACTCATTAAGTGTAACATCTAAGGAAACAACTTTCCCTTAGGAGGCAAATGCCTTCTGGGAACAGAGACCTTGCCCCACCTCCAGGAAAAAGATAAGTTTAATCTATAGAGGGTATGAGAGCAGCTAAAAGGCTCAGGATTCTGCAGATGGTTTTCAACATCTATTTTTAAACTGGGGCAGTTTCTGAAGTGAAATCTGTAATTTACTTCTATCTTAAAAATCATTGCCTGGAAGGAATGAATAGCGTTCATTCAACAGCTTGACATACCAACCTTGAATAAAATGTTATTGGATACAGAAACTAAGAATGTCTAATATTGCTCAGATAGGAGATCTGGGAGGCAGGAGGGGTAACGTGATGTATGGAGAGTCAGCAGACAGGACTCTTCTCTCCCTGACAGCATTGGAGAAAGGCCTGAACCAAGGTTTGCAAAACAACTCCACCCTCTGTGAAAAGAGGCTCCCTGTGGGTACACGACAAGCCTGTGAACTGACCTTGTGTGACTGAGGAGACTGGTGGCTCTTAACATAGTCAGGCTGAGAGATTTCTGAGATTTTAAATATTTTTTTTTTTATGGTTACCCTTATTCAGAGTTAAGCCAGGATCCCAGTATCAACTGTAGTGTTAGTCAACTGCCACATTCTTCTTTCCTGTTGCTCTTAAGCACTGTGATGCTGAATGCTGCTGACACAAAGTGAAAACGTAGCTGTTGGGGTAATACTGCATGTGGTAGAAACTAATGTCATACTCACGATCTCAAAAATGTGACAGGGGCAGTAAAACCAGCACAGTCAGCACAGATAAGCAGTGAGTGCAGTCTGTAGGGCTGCAAATTCCTACTTTTCCCCCTCCTCCTCAACTGATCATCCAGCAAACTTATTCCAGAAAGCTGTACAGCACACTAAGAGACACGGTTTCCCCCTAGAAGCCCTTTATGAATGCAGGCTAAGACCTGGGAGAAATTTTTATTCATTTTTTACCTCCTTGCCTTGGCTGGCACACCTGGTGTACTGCTGAATGGCTGTTCCTGACCTCTTCCTCCTCTTCACTCAAATCCTTCATTCCCATGGGTTCTACAGAAATCTTCTCTCAGTACCCCAAACTGATGGCCACATCCCTACTGGCAATCACAGAGCATTTTCTTAGATAAGAAGGTATTGAAAAGAGTTTGCCAAGAGCCTGATTTTAACACACAGGTTACGTCTTCACTTCTTCAGTCAGCTCGATGCTGTCTGGCTGACTGGACGCCTCCTGAAAGTTAAGGGGTTGTGTTCAAACCATGTCCTCTGAAATCTGTTCCTGCATTGACATTTTTCTCTTCATTGTACACAGAGATTTGCCTGAAAATCATGGTTTATTAATGAGAGGTTTGTTGATGTTGTTATTGTTTTCAATTTTAAAAAGAATATTTTCTGTTTTGAGGAAAAAAAAATCTAAATAATTCAGGAGAATTTGCAAAGAGATCTGAGAACACCTGACAGTATCAGTGCATCGGTGCTTTCTTATGCGACAGAAATGAGAGCATGTTTCTTTGTAGTATGTGCTGAAAAACCCAGCTCACGCTGAGAAACGATTTTCTCCCTGGACACACTTCTACCAAACTGTCTAGCACTCGCCAACATGGATTTAGGTTGGATTAATCAGCTTAAAGAACAAGCAGGTGATAGGAAGATACTCTCCACTCTGTGCAAGCTGCGTGGAGGTTCAGCAAAGGGGAGTTGTGGGGAGCCAGCAGGGTTAACCTGTGAATGAATTCCTTGGAGACATGATCAATAAAGTTAAGAGTTTGGTGCTTCGCTATTGATCAGCAGTGCTTTGATATAAGAACCCCATATTAACCAGCGATAAAACATGCTGCATTGTTTGTCTGGGTTATTATAATATAATTAAAAAAAAAAAAAAAAAACCCACCCTGATTAAATGCTTTTTGTGGGTGGCAAGATTTTCACATGCTCTGCACAGTGTTATGCTTCAGCCATGTAGGAAAAATCACCAGGCTGAGGGAATATTAACTGGGAAAAACCTTACAGGCTTGCAGAAAGGGAGGTATAAATTTGTAACTGGTACTTAGCAGCAAGGAGGACCCGGTAGATCTCATTAGCTTTTGGGCAAGTGATATAGCTGATAATGTAGATCCGTTGCTATCAAACTGCTGTCAGTATCATGTCAGCACCTATCTGTCTCAGTATTTATAACCTGCTAACAACAGGGAAGTGATGTGGACTAATGACCTGAGGACAGGACTAGGAGCCAAGAGGAAGTGGGGAAAGGAAGCTGCACAGAAGAACAACTTCTCTGAACAGGATGTCTGGTCCTGCTGCAGCCCAAATTTTGTCATATTTTCCTTTGGATTTCAGTACATCTTGGAGGGTCATTCTCCTAATTCGATAGGCATGTTTACAAACTACAAAATTGCATGGATGGCCATGGTATTAATTGGTCAAAACTGCACTTTGGCTGGTCACTTCTTCATGGCCACCTGGTGCAATTTGAAGTGCAGTTGCCTCCCTTGGCAGAGCACTCAGATCACAAAGTCCCTTTCATTGCAACTCTTCAAAGTCCTATTTTAGCAAGACAGCTTTCCAATGTGAATATGGAAACCTTCTGGTCCACCTCAAGTTATCTTGAGAGGCTCAGTAGGACCTCTGAAAGTGCAAACTCAGATGTTTTCCTCTTGTCTATTATTTTCCTGAAAGTTTTTGAGATGTATGGGTTCTGGGAAGAGGAGATTTAGCTGTATCCAAATTAATAACATGAATTTCCATTGAAACCCCCTGTTTCTCTACAGGTTTTGTTCCTGACTCTTTGTCAGGAAGTGTGGTGACAGGACAAGAGGTAACGGTTTAAATTGGAAGAGGGGAGATTTAGATTAGATATCAGGAAGAAATTCTTTCCTGTGAGGGTGGTGAGACACTGGAACAGGTTGCCCAGAGAAGCTGTGGATGCCCCATCCCTGGAGGTGTTCAAGGCCAGGCTGGATGGGGCTTTGAGCAACCTGCTCTAATGGGAGGTGTCCCTGCCCATGGCAGGGGGTTGGAACTCAATGATCTTTAAGATCCCTCCCAACTCTAATCGTTCTATGATTCTATGAAATAAGTGGAAAGCCGAAGCCATCTCCTTCATACACTTCGGAAAAAGCTGTATAGCTAGAGCAAGCTCTAGGTAAAGACAAGGCAGGCAGCTGCCTTGTCACCATATGTGCAATGCTTTCTTTGCTTGTACTGGACTGTAGAAGACCAAGCCGGAAGCAGTTGCTGCTCATCTACTCAAGAGAGGGTTTCAGATCCACAGGGCAGTGGCAGCCAAGAGGGTCCCTTCCAGAAACAGAATAGCTGGCCGAAGTCTTCAGGGCTCCTCTTGCCTGTTCCAATTGTGACGCTTCCCCCTCTCCTGCTTCCTATAACAGAAATGATTGTGGCTTTGCCTTCTATTTCAGAGCAGCAAAATTCAATGATTCTGAGAGTTATTGAGTTGGCTCTGTATACCTACCTTTAATGTGAGAGGTGCTACTTTTTACTAGTGTTTGCTGATGACAGCACTTACAAATATGCTACATGAGTCACAGGGGATGTGCGGAAGATGATCCCAGCCGCACTGAATGCACACATCACTCGTAAATGATGAACTTGTCAGGCACATAAGGCAAGGGATGAATGTACAGCTGGAGAAAACAACAAGTCTCTATTGAGGATGATTATATATCCACTCACAGCAGCGGGGCTCTGGGCCTGCCAGCTTTAATTCAGTTATTGGCAGTGTGCAGTGGTACAAATGGTGGAAGAAGCAGCCTCAGGAAAGAGAGAATTGAGAAGTGGGGATGAGGATGTGGTACGGAAATAAAATTAGGTTTGACCATCTTAGCGTTTGAGTTGTTTGCTGAGTTTCTCTCCTCAACATACACAGAAGTTTAATGAAGCAATGTTGTAAAACAATGCCTTTGGTCAGGGTTTGTGTCAGGTAAGGATGAAACTGGACAAATAGATTATGGGAGGTCATTCCTATCTGCTAGAAAGAGCAGCATGGAAGAAGGTGCGGATATGTTTGTGAGATAATAATGAGAAAGGAGCATTATGTGAAGGACGATTGATGTCACAATGAAAACATTTGCAGTGATGTTGTTAACAGATGTAGGAAAATGTGAATATTTTTTTTATTGTTCTTTAATTTAAATTCCTGTTGTTTTCTTTACAGTGCCAATAATTTCTCAGCCTTCCTTGTCCTTCTACTACACTGGAATCTCGTAGAAGGGATGCTTTGTTCTACATCTCACTTTCAAGCTGGGATACCTGCGTTGGCTACTCTTCTGGCAGCTTGTCAGGCATGGATGGAAGGAGGCAAATAAACCCTTTCTGGAGGGGTGAGGGTTAGGAAAAGGACTGGGGCTGGTAAGCATGGCCATGGAACATTCTTTGCTACAATTTTTTCAGAGTTTGTAAACAAAATGAGGTTCCTAATTAAAGCAACCACTAAACCGTTTAACTTGCATAACTAGAACTGACTGAATAGATTAGCCCAGGTCTCACTGACCCTGGCAGAGTGACAGGGCTTGTATTTTGTGGGGATGAAATGTTCAATAATTTCTCCAGAGCATTATGTGCAAATAGGCTTTTCTTTAACAGCAGGCATGCATGTCTTCTCCTTCCACCTTCCTGCTTATTTTATCAGTCAGCAGATCTTAGCTAGACAATGTGAGAAATCATTACTTTCTCTTCATCTTTTTGTTCCTGTATGTCAAAAAAAAAAAAAAGATCAGATGTTTATACAAAAAGTATGATCATGTTTCTCTACAAGGGATGCAAACCTTGCCATATGCTACCTCCGATTTAGGGTTTTAAGTGGAAACTCTTTCTGGTCTATACACTTTTAGCTATTGAGGTTTCTTTCACTGTTATTTGAAGCATTTGTTGCTGATTCCTTTCAGAGGCAGGATGCTGGGTGGATCCATGCTCACATCCTATGAGGCACATTTGAAAGACATTTCAGTCAGTCCCTAGCAGGCTGAATTAAAGATCAGTAAATCCTAGAAAGGACACTCAAAAAGTGACAACAAATAACTACCATGTTGCTGTTGAGCTTAGAAACCCGTCTTTATCTTCTGTGTGTTCTGGTCTTCAGTAGTTATACTCGGAGCCTACACAGCATTCCCAAGCAACCACCCCAAAAGCACATTCCAAGCACTGCAATGATTGCCATTAGAACAGTAAGAATTTCTATGTACTTTCTTCAGTGATGGAGATCCAGAGGCCCTGTGGAAGTTCCTCAAAGCACTACGTGTTCCATTTAAGACCTTAGTTCCCTCAGCCCTGTAACTATACTGGTATGGTTAGGGAAAGGATGAGTGAAAGGTCAGAAAGAAAAGGAGAGAGAAGACAGAAACAGAGGAGCAAACTTTTGCTTACTGAAGAGGCACAACCTTTTTTCAGTCATCTCCCTTTGGAAGATGGTTCAGTTCTTGCTCTAATCCATTTGCATTGCAGCAGAAGCTATTAGGCCTAGTCTCCAGAGGAATTTCATGGCAGGATAGCAAGTGGATTTTAATAATTACTATGGCAATGAAGATACTGCATAAATGTCTGTGACCCAAGCCTGCAGTCCCTCTTCCTCTGAAGGTAATATCTGGAGGTAGGAGGACTTTCTGGGCTAGTTGGTTTCTATTGAAGTTCACAGTAGCTAATGGTCCCCAAGAGGAATCATTCTCCTAGTTGTTCTCTACTGACTTTTGCAGGTTGAGCACAGTCAGTGCAAAGGCAGCTCTTTTCTGTGCTTCAAGCATGGTTCAGGTTTTTTAAAAATATCACCTTGACATTCTAGTAAGCAAGCAGATAGTTCAAAAAGAGAAGGTGATAAAAGATTTCATGGTGGACCCATAGCTAGTATCACTGAGCACAGCGGTGGTACTCGTTTCTACGGTTTACAACCTCTGAAGGCCTTCAATATATATCTGTCAGGTGGCACTGTGTTGATATGGAGTTATAAGGCAATCATTACAGAGCTTATGCTCTCAGCCAGGCTAAACTACGGGTCAGAGAAGAATTTACCAGCATTAAGTCTAGTGGTGTCTTTTGTTTTGATCGTGCATTAAAATACTATTAGCCGTACCGGGTCTCAATTTAAGCAACAGCGTCTTCTCTACCCTCTCTCTATCCTCAACTGCAGGCCCCTCAGATGGTCCTGTTTTCTGCAAACAAGACAAAACAAGGAAATGAGCTATCATCCCTGCCTTTCAATGGAGGACCTCCGCTGTCCTTTGACAGGTAACTCTTGTGAATGTGTTCACCAGGGCTGTGATGTTGTTGTTTCACATTCCCCTTGTAACAGCATGTGACCACAAGTGAATCTGAGATGCTCCGGAGCAGTACAATAAAGATGCTGTTTGTTTGCTGCCGTACTGTCAGAGAGAATATTTTAGCACCTGATAGTGCTGCATAGATTAGACTCGAGAGGATCTTCCCTTCCCAACTGAAACAATAGCAATCTGCATCTTTTCCATTGATGGCTTCTCCTTGCACTCTGTACCTGATTCACTTCCCATCAAGAAGGCATTGTATTGGCGCTGCGTGGATAGCCAGGAAGGGGAGGGGGCTGTGGATTAGCTTCGCTTTCATCTCCCACACATTTTAGAGGACCAGCAAGCTAAATTAGGGCGAGGATGCATACTAAAGGCTTTGAAGTACCTGTTAGTAAACAGAAGTTTGATGTATTGGTCCCTCACTAGAAAATGTTATGCCTTTCATTAACGTATCCCCTGAACTAAATCTGTTGGGTTTTATTAAATAGTTAGGCATTTCTTGAGATACAGCAAAAAGTAACTTATTTCAAAGAATGAAGATTTATCAATTTATATGTATGCAGATACAAATGGCTTCTCTGAAATGTCACCTGGAAAATGTTTTTCAACTGTGAAATGCATCTAGTGTCTTTTTTTTAATCATTTAATGAAACTATCATTCTTTTTTTTTTTTTTTTTCCTTAAAAACATAGATATGTCCATAACAGTGGCTGCTCTAGGTCAGACCAAGATCTGCTTAGCACAGTATCCCATTTCTGGCAGTGGCCAAGAGCAGATGCCTAAGGGGAACTATAAGAACAGGGCAAGCATATATCTTATTTTCCTGAGTGCTCTCCCAGCCTTCAACCATTTGAAGCTCTGGGATTTCCTGAACTAGACATGGTTTCTATATAGGCAGTAACCCTTTATGAATTTCTCTTCCTCTGGCTTTCTCAGGCTTCCCTTGAACTTGTGTAAGTGGCTTCCATCCAAAGAAGCTTTGCAATTTCAACTTATTTGAAGAGTTCATTGGCTTAAAAAATTGTCTGCTTTTCCCCCAGATATATCAGATGGCTTAATACTATAAGGTTATTAAATGTCTGTTGAAACCTTGTCTGTCTCTTAGCTTTACTGCTTTACAGCATCACTACTACAAATTAGACTATATTCTGAGATGTCTTCCCTAATGGTATTCAAAGCTGTTCATACTACCTATTTAATAGCTGGAAGAACATTCACACTACCCAGTTTTAGGCATCTAATTAAGGTTTCTTACTTTCCTGCTAATCTCCTCAGACTTGCTTTATGTTCAGGGAGAGAGGTTCTGATGCAGAATTATGTAAATGAGAAATGTAACGCGTCCTCTGGAGCAGCTACTCTACTTCTGCAAAGGAACTTTAGGGGGGAGTAGCTGAAAGTTGCGTGGTGTGAATACTTCCACACCTGACAACAAGATACGGTGGGCTTGACTGAAAATGAACTGTGTATTTTCTGGTTGTAAGTGGAGAGACAGTTTTAGATAAGCAGAAGAGTTGAAACAGGAATACACCGAGATTAATATTATTGTGCTTGTAAAACATAAAATGAAATTTCTGGGGAAGCCAAGAGATCAAAATCTTGTCGTGTCATAACTGCTATATTTAGAGCTATTACATAAAATAACACAGGGAAGAGTAAAAAAAATAATTACAAAAAAAAAAGATTTATAAAGAATCATATATTTTCAGTGTCTTCCCTACATCATTAGCAGATTAAGGAGATAAGAGGAAAAGTTTAGAGAGGGAATATATTTTATTAGGACAAGTAAAGAAGTTGAAAAAACTGGCAATCTTTCAGACATACAAAATTTGTGAGGGAAATCCCTTATATGCTTGGTATGTTGTTTGTTTCTGGCTATATTAATTAGTCTGTTCATTGGTCTCTTTTCAGTAAGGACACTATTTTATCCCTACAGAGTTGTCTCTACTGTTTCCATTTCTCCAGACCTTTTCTCTCTCACCTGCCTGCTTTCTAATTACAATGTCATCTCCTTAATACCTTTGCTGTGGGCCAGATCCTGAAAAGGGCCCTAAGACCTTTGTTGTAAGGGAAAAAGGAAGTCTAAATCAGAAACTTCTGAAGTTTCATAAACCTTCTATGGCCAGAGATAATTTGTGTCTCAGTCTGAGACTAAGGTAGCTGTCTGAATTGAGGGAGTTAATCTCTTAATTGCTACAAGGAAACTTTGGGTAGAAAACTCTCCATAGATGACTAAATTTTGGTGAGATGAATCTCACCCTTTAAGAGCAGGGACCTGTCCTCAGTGACCCCAGGAGTCTGTAGTAGCCCTGTGTTTCCTTGTTCCTTAGTCAAAAATTATGAAGCTAAATGCCTATTTAGCTCACACAGAATTTGGTATCCAAACCTGAAATTTGAAGTTTTAAGGTAAATGGTGAAAATTCATCCATTAAGAAAATAAGTAATATTTCTTTTGATAAAATTGGTTATTAGATAAATTGAAATTAGCAGTATTTGACAAAACTGTCTAGTCCTTTTAGAGCATATTTGAATACAGTTTTACAAATAGTGGTCGTATCAAAAAGATAAATTAGTTCAATGCTGTTAAAACTGTGTACTTTAGCAGTCGCATACCAACATTCTGTTTTAACAGAAATATTAAGAAATATCTGCATATGCTAGCAAGGCTTTTTGAGAAAACAGCTGTGTGGAGTAGACACTAATGAATCTTGTTCAAAATAGCGTAGAGATTTCCAATTGTTATTTATATTCACTTCTTAATTCATCTCAAATTAATGAAGGAAATTAAAAATTTACACATCAGGGATCAGCCTTTCTTCTTTATTTATAAAGACCATAATTTTGAAATTAAAACCCTGAAAGTTTGGCAATTAGATCATCTTTTAGAAGTTGGCATCTGCTCTCAGTGGTAATATTCATACATGTTTTTAAGCAGAATTTGAAACTCTAGGGTTTGAAAAAGTTACCAAAGTCATGGATATATTACTAAAAATTATATTATATTTTAAGTTCATCTTGGGGGAGGGTTTTTGATGCCACTTCTTCCTTAGCTGCTCGTCCTTTTCTTTAAATGCAATAATGATTAAAGCTCAGGGATGCTGAAGCATAATACTTCTGTAGGACAGACCTGCTGGTCTGGGACATGTATTATTAACCCCAAATTTCAAAAGATAGGAACTGCTGATGGTGATGAATAATACCAAATATCCAGTGAATCTAATACCAAATATCCAGTTGGTACTTGCATTTATAGGATCACAGAATCATAGAATGGTTCGAGTTGGAAGGGACCTTAAAGACCATCCAGTTCCAACCCCCCAGCCATGGGCAGGGACACCTCCCACCAGACCAGGTTGCTCAAAGCCCCATCCAGCCTGGTCTTGATCCCCTCCAGGGATGGGGCATCTGCAGCTTCTCTGGGCAACCTGTTCCAGTGCCTCACCACCCCCACAGTAAAGAATTTCTTCCTAAAATCTAATCTAAATTTTCTCTCTTTCATTTTAAAACCATTAATCCTTGTCCTATCCTACACTCCTTCATAAAGGGTCCCTCCCCATCTTTCCTACAGGCCTCCTTTAGGTACTGGAAGGCTGCTATAAGGTCTTCCCGGGATCTTCTCTTCTCCAGGCTGAACAACCCCAACGCTCTCAAGCTTGTCTTCATAGGAGAGGTGCTCTAGCCCCCTCATCATCTTCATGGCCCTCCTCGGGACTCACTCTAACAGATCTGTGTCCTTCTACTGTTGGGGGCCCCAGAGCTGGACACAGCACTCCAGGTGGGGTCTCACCAGAGCAGAGTAGAGGGGCAAAATCACCTGCTGACCACACTGCTTTTGATTCAGCTTCTTTTGGTTCAAACTAATATGTTGCTCTCAGCTTCAACAATGGAACATTTTTTCTCAAAAGATTTAAATTTTACTTGATAACTTTTGACATATTCTGATAGTCACATTAATTTTTACTAAAAGGAAGCTGTATAGTCATCAGTATTACTGTCACTGTTAACATAGAAATAAGGCCTCAGGAGGTTAAAGATATAATTTTGTATAAAGACAGTGAACTTAATTGGGCATCTTCTGAGCTGTTTGGTTTTAAAATCAAAGTGCAGAACTCCACATTGCAGATTAGAGTTCTTGCTGAAGCGTGACTGTCACAAGTTTTACATTCTTTTGGAAGCACAAGTTATTTTATTATTTTCCTGTTATTCTGTAGCTGAATTGCCACCTGAGTCAGGAAAGAAATTATTTCTTTGGATGGAAATACAGCTGAAGTTGTTGATAATCAAGATGTTCAGCTGTTTTACTGTGGCTGTCAGCCAAGGACTAAAAGACCTCTGCAGAAAAAAGAAAAAAAAAAGTTATCAGACTTACATAGCTAGAGATAAGAAAGAAGAAAGTTTCCAAATACCTTATAATATGTTAATATTTGACTATTTTTACAGAACATACTGTCCAGAATTTCCTTCCATAGACTGTAAGGCTTTTTGTGGGGTGGGGGCCAGAACCAGTTTCTTTAGAAGATACTCACATAATCTACTTTCAAGCACCTGCTCTGAATGTCCCTCAGAAGGAATCTATTATATTGGGAGCCTACGGAGGCTGTCATCAGCTGTAGTTCAGCTGCAATTCAACACCTCAAGTGGGTTACATATACTTATATAGGTCCCTGAAAATTATGGCTGGTCTCTATGCCTTACTATAAAACATATAATAGATAGAAACACATCTGACCTGGAGAGAAAATTCTGATTTTGTGCAAGAGAGGAAATTTGGACATTTCTTATCACATTTTGAAAAACAAAGTATTACTCAAGTCCTTGCTTTTATTTGTATTGTATAATATTGTTAAAATAAGATATAAAACCACTTGATGAAGTATCTGAACAGAAAGGCATAAAAGTCCTCATGAGATCAGAGTACTTAACTGTTTTAACAAAACAGTATTGACATTATTGTGAAATGCTTTAGTATCCATAAATCTGTATATTTTGTTACAAGTGATAGAAAATTTCTGAACAGCTGTTGATAAAAGTTACTGGCACATATAATTTATAGTGAATCACAGAACACAGCACAATTCATTAAAAAGTGTCAGTCATTCTTTATAGATAAATAATGCAGATGATATGATGGTTAAATGAACAGCAAATCCCAGGGGCTTGAAAGATATCTGAAATCTGCTGTCTCTGAAAGAAGGCAACTTTCTGTTGAAAGAAATTAGACTTTCCCTTTTGTATATTATTCTAGAACTGGATCTTTCAGGGTTTCCTAAACTGCCTGCTCAAACCATAATACCTGCCTTTTAAAAGTACTACCGTGCTGGGTTAGGTCAACTATAGAATTGATTCAGTGTGTCCCTACAGCAAACTAACAAATGCTTTCTGTGATGCATCATCCAACTTGCTTGTTGGATGCAGTGTTATGCTTTGCTTATTAGGAAAATTAGGAGGAGCTAGTTGGTTTCATTTCATTAATGAAATTCTCTTGCACCAGACTTATCAGCCACTGAAACACAACCTGCTCCTCTTATCAGCTCTTCGTGTGGCATTTTGAAATGGGATTGTCAATTTTACACCTTCTTCAAATGGCAAAACCCCACATATTTCAAGACACTCTAAAAGTGTCTTTTTGAGACACTCTAAAATAAGATCTTTCAGAATAAAGATATAAAATCTTTGTCAACCTTATCTGCGAACCACCAAAAATAAGTTGTAGAAGGCCAGGTATTCATCATCTTCATGACTTGCTCTCAAACATACTAAGTGATTTTGTCACATTCTCATGATTTTAATGTTTGATCTGGATTTTTTTTTTTAAGCAAAGTTTCTAGTATGCTCCTTAGTTTTGACTGATAGAGAATAGTGTAACTGGACTCTTTCATTGCAGTGCTCTTAACAATTTCACAACTCCTGTGTTGAAACAATTTCACACAGAAAAACTAGGCAAAAACTAAAGCTTGGCCAACTGAGACATTGACATAAACATACACTGGAAGAGGTTGCCCAGAGAAGCTGTGGATGCCCCATCCCTGGAGGTGTTCAAGGCCAGGCTGGATGGGGCTTTGAGCAACCTGGTCTGGTGGGAGGTGTCCCTGCCCATGGCAGGGGGGTTGGAATTGGATGGTCTTTAAGGTCCCTTCCAACTCGAACCATTCTATGATATGAGATAGAAGCATGATTCCAGCAAATCAAGCTGAAGCATTCATACCCCTGCATTACCAATTCTGACTCTTCATGGCAGGTTACTCCTTACCCAGTTTTAAATGGAATATGTACATGTTATCATACCTACTTCAGTACAAAATCAGTCCATATATATATGTCTTTCATACCTACTTCAATACAAAATCAGTCAATTTTGTTTAAAACCATATTTGCCAGAGCTTTAGGCTGGATCCTCTGTTGGAATATCTGAGGCATCCACATATAATCTGTTTTTCTGTCCTACAGCACCACTCTGGCACTAAGGCACAGCCAAAAAGTGGTAATATCTTGTTTCAACAGTAGCTTTTATTAAGTGCCAATGTGTTAGTGCTATGAGAGCAGCAGAATCAGTTACTGATGATTGAAATACAGCCTTTGGGTATCAAGTAATTGCATCCATTTGATTACAACTGCTACTGTAACGAGGTTTGTCTAATGAAAGTCATACCATTTAGCCACCCTGCCTGCAGTTTCTGGGCTGAGATGTTTCTGTTGTTCTAACAGCTGGGTTTACACCAATGATATTCAGAAAAAAAGCAGGTAAGGAAATCCTACCTGGGAGCACTGTTAGGAGAGAGGAAATAAGACAGTCCTATAATATTTGTCTTAGAGGTATATTCACAAAGTTCTTTATTTTGGACAGCTCAACTCATATATAAGACCTTAAAAATAATATATATATTTAGCAGTGAAAAAAATGAGGGAGTTCCAGGAAAGGTTTCCCAGAAGAGCCATGGGGTCTGGAGCCCTCGCCCCCATTGGCACTTCTTACTGCAGGATGTGTTGTTGGTCGTGTGCGCTGCAGTGGCTGCAGGACTCTGCAAACCCACCACCACCGCAGCTTCTGCCACCCCTGAAGAACCTCACAGCTGCCTAGATATAGCTTATCTGCTCTTAATGATACAAAAGCATTAGCTTTGTTATCCTTTTTTTTTTTTTAATAGAATACATAATTAAAACATCTATTAAAACATGCCTTTTAATGGGCTTTTTAAGAAGGAAATGTTTTTCTCAATCTATTTTAGCTCAAACTTCTATGTAATGTTTCTATTCAATGCTTTTAAATGAATAAAAACTAGAAGAAACCTTTATGTTTAGTGGCAGGGGGTAAGAAAAGGAGAAAAGGAGAGGGTGGAAATCAATCTTTCCTGAAAACATAATACAGCAATAAAGGATCCCCAGTCTTGAGCACTGTTAGTTGCTTTATGATTTTTTTCTCAGTTCAAACAAAGCTGTATTCAAAACAAGGATAAACATATCAATGCTAATTTTATATAAGACTCTTCCTTGTATAGTAATTTCACCTATTCTATTCACATAGCAAAGAGCAGGATTTCTTTGATCTCTTCCTGCCATCTATGTTTTGCCATTTAGGCTACTACTTAATGTCTTTTGTTCTGGTATATATTTGCTAAAAGTGGTAGATCATTCTGTTTATAATCTACATAACTGTCTATATTTCTGCCAGATGTCAGCTACTGTTCTTTCCTGTTAAAGTTCTCAGGAATATATCACAGTAAATAACTCAGTACCAAACAACAGAAGAAGGGGATGATGTCTTGGGTTCCCATGTGAAAATCTTGGTATGAATGGGGAATATTTAAGTTTCACTCCTAATTATGTACTAAGAAAATAACAAAATGAAAGTGACTTCCACAGGGTAATATTCCTCCCAAGATGTTCATACTGGTATCATTAGGTAGATTCGTTGGGTTTTTTTATACTCAGGATGGTGGGATGTGGTCCACACACCCGTCTGTTATTGCTGGTTGGAATGAGGGATGATACTTCCACAACTGGCTTTCTTGCTTGCTGACTTACTTACCCACTTGTTTAGAGATCCCAGGAGGGTGTGACTGACAACTGCTTTTCTGCCAAGAGATTTCAGCTGCAGCCTCAGTGTAAGAAATATTCCTACACTCAGTGTAGAAAAATTCCCAAATCTCTATTTTTGCTTTATCAAGCATAGAAAAGGCAGTAAACTGCTTTTCTTTTTGTTGAGGTGAAACTAAGGAATGAAAGACAGAAAGATATCTGTGACTTCATCAAAAGGATCAGAGAAAATTCTCCAAATTAAACCATCACTCCAACATTTGTTACAGCTTATCAGTTCTTTTCAGCTTTTTATAAAAAGCCAGGAAAAATAATCCCTTTTTCTATTATCTGTCCACCCAAATCACAGTACTGATGGCCCATTTCAGGTGAACAGTGATTGTGTATATCATACCCATTGGTGGGCATGGGACCATCAAACATGGTTCATGTTCAACATTTGGCTAAAATTAAGCTTGATTAGACTATGAATCTCATGCAGAATGTCGTGGCCTGTATTTCCAAGTGTTTATGACTGTCTGTGATCTACACCAGCTATTTACTCACTTCTAATTGAAATTTTAAGGTGTTATGTTGAACAACCTCACATGGGCTACCTGGCTAGAAGTCCGCCAGTGTTATATTTCTACAGGTCAGGTCAGTGGGAGCGGTTACCATCGCCTTTTCTGAAAGAACCTCTCAGCTCTGTATGTCTCTTTATTACTTCCTACGGTTTGCAATAGTCAAATATGAACAGTCCTCGGTATGTTCTAAAAACAGTGTTTATGAAGAGGTGTCAAAAGTGTGAATTCAAGGTGGAGACAGGAGGAGTACATGGGGTAAGTAAGAGGCTGGGAGAATTTGGTGACTGTGCTGCTGCTGTGCAGTTTCTTCTCCTCTTTTCAAAAAGCAAGGTAGTCCAAGCATCCTTGCAGAAAGTTAGAGTGTTTTTCCATGCTCCCCAGTGCAACCTTGGTCTTCGTTTGAGCGGGGAGGGCGGGTAGCACTGCTGATGCTAGAATGTCACGTAACGACTTCATTCTCACTTCCTCATGGAAAGTTTGTGAATGCTGTTATTTGTTTGGTTCCTAGAGTTAGTTTCCAGTATATCAACATCCTTGCACTTTTCTCAAGCCCTGAATTTCACTTTGCTTAAAGACAGAAAACAACCTGGTGACAAAAGCTTTTCAGAACAGATTAAGGACCCCCCTTGCTTAGAAGTAGCCAGCAGGCACAGAAGATGGTGTTACTGCCTCAGGTGGTGCATAGTGGGGTGAAGAAATGCCTGGAGGAATTTTGTGGCTTCAGATCATTATCTGCTAAGTTTCCTTAAAGCTCCTTAAAATTCCAAACCAAATTCTAATAGCAAACAGCATACCCACTAAATCTTTCGTCTTACAGTTTTATACCCATCATTCAGCCAAGTCCAGCCTTCAAGCAGAGGGAGAGGGGATTTAATCTTCTATGGTAAACTAGAGGAGAGCAGAAGCAACTTTGGGAATGGAAGATCATTCAGCATTTCATACTTTCTAGAAAGGCTCAGATTTATGGACTGTGATATGGCTCTGGTGGATTGATACCTAGAGAGGTTAGCACCGCTGGCAGGGTAGCAGAAGGGATGTACCTTGTACAAGCAGGAGAGGCAAACTCTTTGTCATATCTTCAATTGCCAGCACTGTATCCCCTAGAGCACCTCTGACAGTCTTTATCAGGGGAATTACAATGCTCAATCCAGCTGTTCAGGGTTTTTAAAATTACATTTTTAGTTGAGATTTCTTCTGATTCTGTAAGTGAAGTAAGGAATATTTTTCAAACCATTTCTGTAACAGCACACAAGAGGGAGCAGGTAAATAGATGTATGTGGTCTGAAAATATTTTTTATGAAAGAAATCCAATAACTATGATTCAAAACATGAAAATCGGCTTTTGTTTGACTTTTAGGAAGACAACAGACAAGAATGAGAACATCTGGGAAGAGCCCGTAGTACTTAGTCATTGGACTCAAGAATTTATGCAATGAAACCTATTTCCATTTACAACAACTTCTATATTAAGCTTTTCCTAAAGCATCCTCCAAACGGCACAGCATCATTCATTTTTTAACAAGGTCAGCTCATTTGTCCTCCAGCTCGGTCTCTTGAACTTCGTTGCACTGAACCATTTTTAATGAGGTATTACGGTGCGTGTTCTAGAGTACCTGTGGCTGGATGTAATCTTACGAAAACAGTCTTTCAGCGCTCTCCTTAGAAAGGAAAAAGGATGCGTTTGTGGACCACAATACTGAGGAGAACTGTCTCCTTCATAAATTAGACATAGACTAGATTTGTACAGAATATGCCTCTGTCTCTAGGACTCTGCTACTTGCACGTGGAGAAAAGTACCTGTAGAGGGCAGGTAAAGCAGTTGAATTTAATTTAAAGAAAAATAAGGCTAAACTTGATGCCTTTGAGCATATTACTTCCTATAAACAAAATGTCATTCTTTTTGTGATATATTAGCATTACCTTTATATAGCTGCTACACACATGGAGAGAGCCGTATGGATCACAAATGATAGCTGGCAGAGCTTTTCCAAAACTTTGTTGGCTCTGACTTGCAGGATTTGTGGATACACTTTCAGTTAATTTATTTTAGCCCGCTCTTAAACTGTACTTTGATGTTCAAGTAAGTGTAAAAATTCAGTGTGAGCTTTTGGTGGACCAACCCAATTTTGCATCAGTTCCGATTTAATAAAAATCTCTAGGTCGTGCCAGAAATTGTCTCAATTTTGCTCAAAACCTGATGTAAAATTAGGCCAGATTTTGTCAGGCTCCACTAACTCTCCCATTATGGAAGTGCCACACAATAACGTTACACAAGTTTGTTGTTAATGGCAGCGACAAAGAATTACTTTCACACAAATGTCGCCATGAACCAAGTTCTCTGTATTACTTCTGTACAAACACAGTTAAGCTAATGGAATCACATGGTTATAAAACATGTAGAATTTAGCGGTATATGTTCTCCTCCCTAGTGTGTTCAGCAACCTTAATAGTAGTTCATAAGTTAAAGCTACCTCCCAGTCTGGTTCTTTTGCCCCAGCGGTACTTATTCAACCCAGGAGAGGTCTTGCTGACCTTGGCAGCTCAGGTAGGTAATATATTTTTACAAAAGTGAACTTCTTTTCACCTTTCTCCAGCAGGAATAAGCTTTGACTCTTAAAAGGGGTGAAACACAGTGTGAGAAACGCGGTTTTCAGGCTTTTTGAGTACAGATTTTTTTTCTTTATGTTGCTATTATCTTCCTATTTTCTGATGAAACGCATTTTTGCTTTCTAACTGAACACAGGAAACATTCAAAGGCAAAGTGTTTCAGCCTGAGAAGGGACTCAGCAAGGACTCTATCTTCCCCCTTTTGACCAGGCATGTGGACAAACACACTCGTGCACACCAAGAAATGTCCAGGCCTCTTCCTTCACAGGAAATGTCAAGTTTTGCCAGAGTTTTAGTTTTATCATTAGCTCAGTTTTTGCACCAAAAACATTATTTATGGTGCTATCATGGTATTAACAGTTATTACTTGAATGTTCACATTTCTTTTTCAGATATCAGGAAAATCTCTTCATCCAAACCCTCTTGAACTTTGAGGTTTCTGACCTGGTTTGACATTCTGAAAGTCAGGCGCTGCTTCAAAAAAAAGCAGTTCTTGGTAGTCTGGTGTATTCAAAACACACGAATTCAGGACCTACCACCTCCCAGGTCAGGAAAATGGATTTGAATTGATGAAACTTCAGAAAAAAACCCAAGTTGTCAAGTTTCTTTTATTAAGGTTTCTTTGTTCTTCAAATTCGTATTGTTGTTCTATGAGTTTTGAAAACTTTTGAAAGTCTTTTACCTCCACCAATGCATTTTCAAATTAAAGTTCTTTTTTTTCAAAATAAAGTTCTTTTTAAAATCCAAATACATCTCCAAGTCATTTCTCAAATTTAGCACTATCAATGAAATCTTAGTGAAAATAACAGTAAGCAGCTGTTGTCAAAAAAATGACCAAAACCAAGTAAAACCAAGCATATGCAACAAAATCTTCCTCTCCTCCTACTTTGACTTGTGTCCTCTGCTTTGCTCAGTTGTAACCTCCTCAAAAAAAGCTTCCCCTGCATTCTACTGCTTTGAAAACTAGATTGACAAGGAACAAACAATCCAGCAGTCTATGATAACATTGCTGGATTTAATGGAAGAAGCAAATTTCCCTGAGTATGCAGCCTTCTCAAGAAGGTTAGGACCATGGTCTGACGGAAAAGTTCAAATGCTTCCATATTTCTTTTAATGAATCTCTCACTCATGGAAAGGCTTCGAGTTGCTCTAAAAGAGGCCCAAGGAAATAGGGAATGAAAGGTAGTTCTATGGTTGGAAAAAAAATAAATATAAAAAATTAGGGAGTCAGATTGGATTTATATTCCTCGCTTTTCTGCAAGGAAAAAGCACTGCTGACACTGCTTTTCCTACAGAAAAAGAATCATAATTATTAATCTAAAGCTCTCACGCTTGCTGTAGATTGGATAAGTTTCTTGGTTGATATTCCATAACTTAAGGGAGTTAAAGTGGAGTTGAGCAATCCCACCAGTTACTGGGAATGAGTTCCTCTGCACCTAGTCAGGCCCTGATCCCAAAGCAAGTGCACAAATTTACTATTGTGACTAATTGTACTTTTAGACAGGTTTTTGGAGCTGGTGCTACTTTTGATATCCTGCTTTCATTAAAGGCAGTGGGCACTGGCTTACACCCTTTATGTTTTAGATGGCCTAGTACAATAGTAAATTGTTTGGCTTCCATTTAGCTATATAAGCATAAAATAGTAACAACAAAATTAAAGTTTCTCTGCCTGAAAGTCATAGCACCACTGGCACGTGGCCATATAATTTTACATTAACTGACTTTAAGGATGAATAGTTAGATCTAGAGCTAGTGGAGAGTATTTGTACAGAACACCCTGGTTTTTTTTTAAACTGCTGATTTTTAATATCAGAGGAACATGCAAAATCCTATAAAATTCACAGTGGGATCAAGAAAGACACTAGCCCACTTTAGGCTACTTAGTATCCCCTGAACAAGGCCATAAGAAGAATAAATGAGATTGGATCTCAGACTAATCTTAGCACTGTCTGATTCAGCATCATGATTGCTGGCTCTGGGCTACACCTGCCCTCTCCTTCATGGCTGTCCTACCAGGTATCAGCTATTCCGAGATGGCCTCTTTCAGCATCAGTTGGTTTTTAGAGATAACAGCTCAAAACTACCAAAAATCAGATTTCCAGGTTCCCGCAAGCTTTCTCCCCAGTATGGGTAAACAGCAGAGCAGGAACTTCAACCTCAGTAGGTAAAACAGCAAGCGAACGAACACCCCAGCTGGCAAGCGGCCCTCCTGCGGGTTGCCTCTCATTCTCAAAGGAAAAATCTAAAATATCTTCATTTCATCGTGGAGTGGAACAGGATAAAAATGTAAATCCACCCATTTCATGGGATGGGAAAACCACCTGTCAGCCCAGTTTAGCTGCGCACCATAACCTACTTTGAAAACCTTTGGTGCTGTAATACGCAGCAACCACCCTGGACTTTTCACTGTTTGTGGCTCTTTTAAAAGCCAGACTTTGTAAGAGCTTTCCCTTTCTCCTTAACTTGCCCTCTGATCTTTTTTTCCCATCAGTATATTGGGAAGTGCATTGGCACTGTATTGGGAAGCAGGTAATGTTTGGAAATGCATCACCACAAACTAAACAGCTCAGATTCAGCTCTGGCCTGATGGACCAAAACCAGTATTAAAGTCTTTTCCTCTGTTGTGCCCAGGGTCAAACTGAATTGCTATAAACAAACTTGTCTGCGGCCCAGGAGAAATGTTTATGTGAAACAGTACTTTCCCTCTTGCCTTCCCCTCCTTCTCTCTTCCCCTTACAAAGCTGCTAGAAGCAAAAGAAAAACCAGGATTTTTTTTTTTTTTTTCCTCCCCCAGTAAATTTAAAGGGACAGTAGCTGGGATTTTGGACTTGTAGCTGTTTATCTTGGGAAAATAGCGCGGTTGTTACACAGCCTAAATGCAGGAGGCTCTGCTGCTGCTCCCTTTGCTGTTTGGTCCTCTCTCAGGCCTGATAGTGCTTCCTTCCTGACCTCTCACGGCTTCCTGCCTCCAGCCTTATCGCAGCAAAAAACTTGACACTGTACTGGCTGTGCCACTTGGAATGCGTTTAAATTCTGTAAATGGAAATACCCTTACCTTTACATTTGCAAACAACTATCATCTGCAGATCACTCAGTGATTTCCTTATTTTTTCTTGTAGAGATCTTATTTGAAATAGATAAAAGAACGAGAGAAAAAAAATAGAAAAAAAAAAGGAAAAGGGGAAAGAAAAACTCTCCTGTTTCTTTTAGGTTCACTTTTCTGCAATCTGCAAATCCATCTCTCAGGATGCTGAAATCAACATTGCAATAACTGTAGCAGCCCTGTGTCGGTTTAAGATTGGATAAGTAATATGTCTCCTTGACCTAAGCACTTCAGAAGGAAACTACTGCAGAAGTTCAGTAGGTAAAAGAAATGAAGGTGGCACATCAAAATCCAATGTAATTGCACTCCCAGTGTAGCAATTCTCCACTCACAATACTGGTTTTCCCTGATGCTTTCAGGGAAAGGACAACACCACAAGCCTTTATACCTCGTATGACTGTAGGGATGACAAAAGAATGATTCTACTGACTTAAGCTGACCAGACATAGTTGTGTGGGCTTGAATCATTATTTTGATTTAGAACACTGAATTTGCTAAGAGAAGAGTGTGTAGTCCACCTCGTACTCTGCCCAATTAGCCTCAAAGTCATATGGAAAAAGTTAGTAAGACCTAAGTGTAAGAATAATATATTGCTCATATACTCTCAAGGAGAAAAATCTTTTTACAGAACTTGTCATGCACATAGAAACCATTTTATTACCATATTTTAGGGTCAGAGGAGACTATTAATGATCACCAATCCAAACTCTGGTATTCACAAGCCTTAAACATCCTCAGCTTTCTATTTGATCACAACCATGAAGAATTTAGAATATCACCATGTCACATACTCCAAGGGGTAAATTAGGAAAATGTTCCAACTATGTTGAGTTCTACCAGTTTCCAATCACTGGAACATCTTGTGGTTTTCCTGGTACACTAAAGCACTGTCAAAAGTGTATTCCTTTTTAAAAATGCTTCACTGTCTCTTGGAAAAATTCAATAGACTCTTTCTTAGTCCCTTTCTCCAAGGCCTAGTTTCCACCCTAAAATTAAAATTCCACCTCCAAATCTTTAATGTGTTTTTCTGAAGTGTAATAATCAGAACTGGAGGTAATATTTGAATAATCATTTCCTTAATACCATATACAGAGGCGACATTACCACTTTATTCTTACTTAATACTCCCTGCTTATCTGAGGATTTCTGTGTTGTCTTGGAAGCTTATATTTCAAATAAAGTAGGCTTAATTTTAAGATCCTAAATGGGGAATTAATATTCAATAAAATTTAGATCTGTAATATTATTTTGTTAATTTAACCTAAGATTTGAAATGTCAGAGGACTCATTTCTATATTTATCTATCTATATTAGGAAAGAATTGGATTGACTCCACTAAAGTCAAATGTGTTAATCTATAAATGTGTCAGGTATAAATGAAAGAATTTGTTCAATTAAAACTCGGCATCAACTTCTCTCAGATCCCCTGATGGAGTGTAAATTTTAGGGGCATCTTAGAATTATTTTGAACATAAAAGATAATTAGATTTAATTTGGTTTAGAAAATTGGTTATCTTGACATCACTCTCAGGCAAAAGAGTCAGAAAATACCTAAAGGATAGCAGTATGGCTGTTAAATAGCTGTTTTGAAATTAACTGAATTCTTAAAATTAATTTTTCATTAAATCAATTTATTTGGAAAATAATTTTTCTCAGATAGATAGGTTGCTTTGAGCAACCTGGTCTGGTGGGAGGTGTCCCTGCCCAGGGCAGGGCAGCTGGAACTTGATGATCTTTAAGGTCCCTTCCAACCCACACCGTTCTATGATTCTATGATTCTAGGATATTTGATAACTTTTCTTGAGCTATAGATTTGCTGGATAAAAATAGCTATTTTTATATCATATCCCATGCCCACATGGCATTCTGATTTTTTTTTTAATTATCCTTATATAAATTTTCTATAACCCACATTCAGCTGAAAAATAAGAGTTAATTAAAAGGTTTCAATAAATTATTCTTCATGGGAATCCTCCTTCTATGACATCATTTTTTGGTCTTGGTAATTTGGAATGCTTAAGTTTGTTCATGTTGATTTTCATAAAACTGTATGACTGCAGATACACACACACACAGAGGGATAATATCCCTCTCTGCCTTCTTTTCCATATCACTTTTGGAAAGTATTAGATAACAAATCTAGGGAAGAACTGTATTTTCCCACATTTGTAAAAGAACTAAGAGACTTGTAGATGCTATTGAAATACAAATATTATATGGGACTAAGAGACAACGAGCGGATTTATTTCACAGCCTAAGCATGGGTGCAATCTACCAATGTGTGTTAAAGCGGATTGAACTGGCACCTCAACCTCCCTTCAGTTGGCAAAGGAAAGAACTCCCGAGTGGGAGTTTCCCAACAAATCTTTCCTTAGCAGAAAAAGATAACAATACTTTAGAGTCATAACCTCATCCAGTTTAGGTATAGCCTCCTTCCTGATTAGTCAGTTGGAATATTGTAATCAGTGACATCATGGTCATGATGAGGGAAGAACATCTGATTTAAAATACCTACATGAATGGTCAATCCAGAAATTGGATTCTCTAAATTAAACTCCTCTCTGAACAATGTTGATTCTTTTCAACCAATTTTGCAAATAAACTACTGAAACCTTTAAAAAAAGGAATGTGCCTCACATATCAGAGAAAAATGGTATTGAGTGGCTTAAAATCTTCCATGCTCTCTTAAGTAAGCCTATCTCTAAAACGTCAAAGCTTGAAGTTTTCCAGGAACTCTTGCATCAGCTTGAGGGATAAGGTTGGAAAGAACATGCACCATTTAAATGGAATCCCATTTATTTCCCCACTTGGTAAACACGATTCCTAAGTGATCCGTATTAATACCACACACACTTGCTGACCAAAGTTCCTTGATTTTGATTTTGGTAATACAACATGAATGTGTTGCAAGGTTTAATCCAAAAAAAAGGAGAAGGAGATAATATAATCTTTTAAAACAGTATAAGGAGTACTATAAAGAGAAAATATATGTACTGTCTGCTCAGACATACCCGTCCCATCACTGTGCCCTGCTCTAGTTTCCAGTTGTGACTTTTAGCTGTGTAGTTGTACTGTAACCTCTGGATCCCAAAGTTAGATACAGTACAAGAAGAGAGACTCTATGTTTGGTCGTCCTCCTGGCTTGTGCCAGATCAATGGATAGAAAGGGGAAAAATGAGGAATTTAAGTCTACTCTTGCACTGGCCAAGGAAGATGAACTTGCATCTTGGCAAATACATTGTTGTTCACAAAAAAACAACGCTTCAACGTAAGTTTAAATTAGAATTTTATGGCCCTTGTGTTTTGCATGCTATGCCCCTGAGAAAATCATGCAAAGCTTTCAGTGAATAGCATAAATGAGTCTTTTTTGATACAGGCAATCTGTCTGATTAACAAAAAGTCACCATACTCTTCAGAGGTTATGCTGACAAAAGAACAATGCAGTTAAATTCTCTGGGCTTATCCAGCCAGCTGGTTATATAGTACTCATCACTAAAATATCTGATAGCTGCATAGTCATTCCTGGGTTTTATTTTCATTGTATTCTCATGAGGCAGGGAAATAATCCCCATTTTTGAGTAAACAGACAATGATTTAGTAAGGTGCCATAGAACATTAGTACAATGAAGTGTCGTTTTTGAGAAGGCAGTGTTATGAGAGACTCTGAACCTACAATACATTATGAAACATGGCACAGTTACTGAAATTACACTACTTTACATATCTTGCCATACAGGAGTGCTTTTAAAATATCTGCCTCCTGAAAAGGTACCATTACTGAAAAGGTAATGAAGATTTCTAAAAATTGATACATTTATACCGTACTGTATGCCAGTATAGTATCTGCTAATAGAAGATTCTTGTAAGACCTTTCTTCCATGGCAAGAATAATGGTTATAATTACATGACTGCTTTTGTACAAATGTCTGTCTATTAACTCATTAGACACACCAGAATCCTTTAAAACAAGGTAATTATCACATTTGCAAAAACTAGGTAAGGCAAAAGGATTTTGAACTGCTCTAAAGAGAGAACTTCAGGTGACAGTAGCTGTTTAGGATAGTTTATGTCATAGGGAATAAGGCTGGAATGAATGTGGACTTTTATCATGTCTTACTGTACTTCCCTCCAAATACTTATTAGCAGTCTTATTCTGTGCCAGAATTCCTTGAGTTTATTAATATTCCCTACACATTGTGTTTGTTTCTGTTTTTTAAAGTTATTGCCAGATTATAGCCTGTCTGTGCCTGATAGTGGTTGTGTTTGTATATGAGCACAGGGTCATCTGATAACAAATTGTAGCACTGCGCGATAAGCAATGTTTAAAATGGGTACAAGCCAGAAACCTATGGCTCCCAGTATACTTTTAGAAAGTCCCATCAACAAAAGAAAGAGTTCAAGGTATTTCGGAAAAGGTCATTGATTACAACCAACTTCATGATCGTTCTGGATGTGTTCCTTCCTGCAGAGACGTAATTACATTTGTTTTACAGTAGAACTTATTTTCAGCTTTGGGCAAGGACAATCGCTTTCAGACATGATTTTGACTCACACGAACCGATTTAAGAAAGCTGTTAATTCTGAGTCAGTGGAGTAACAGAAATGGCCATGAGATCTTGCTTGGACCTCACAAATTTAAACTTATAGCATAGTGTCATGAGGAGCTGAAAAGCAGCTACCTTGCAGAATGTTGACCTTGGTTTCTTCCAGGAACTATTTATTATACTTAGAGTATCTTCCAACACAGGGACTTTTCCCTGTCTTTCACGGCAGGAGTTCGTGCATCTGTGTCATTTCCCTTTTTTACTTCGAGCCGAAGTACAGCATTTTCTGTCAAAATCACCACAGCTGTGATCCAAGCCAGCCTGTGATCTCTTTGGGATCCTGTGAGAATTGGATCCTTCTTTTGAACATTTGCCAGTGATAAATATTTTGAACCTCACTCACAAAGGCATATATAGTCACATTTACTAGGTATTAGAAGTTTGTACACAACATAAATGTTTTTCTTAAGCATGTCTTTTATCTAAAATGTACATTTATCTGTCAGTCTTAACAACAGGTAGTGAGTGCCTCAGGCTTGTAATATTTGGGGTTACACCCTTGTTTGTGGTTAATCTGTCATTAGTGTGATATTATGACTGTCCTAGATAGGAGTGGAAGTAGTTTCCAATGCAAACTGGAGCAATATAAACAATATTTCAGGTGCTTTCAGAGACTTTATGCTCACCATAAGCCCTCCTTACACTGAATAAATCTTCCTCTACCCTCTTATAGTGCCTGTGCAATGCCTACAAGGACTGAGGCAAAAGATGCTGACTCAATACTCTGCCCCAATTCCTCTTTGGTAATTAAATACATCAGTGTTTTGTTTTGTTTCTTCTTTTTTTAATCTTGTACATTAGAAATCAATGTAGCAACTTTGCTACTCCACTGTCTGAAAGAAGGTGTTGACCAAAACTTTTGATAGTTGGGAAATCCTGTCATGCTATGGAAAGTTAATTCATCCAGAAAGAGGATATAAGACAGACTTCTTTGCTTTTCTTTTAAAACAACAACAGTTTTGGCAAGCACAATTATTTTTTTTTATCTTCCTTTTAGTTAAATTTTGCTATGACTCTAAGAAAAAAAGAATTGTGATCTTATTTGGTTTCTGAATTCCATAAAGCATGTATGAAACCTGGGTAGAGGCTTTAATAGGATTCTGTTTATTTAAATAACCCACAGCCACCAAATCTTATTCAGGTTTTTTTTTTTTTAAAATGACTTCTTTCAAAATTTTAGGATGGCAAGACTCCCAACAGATTCTTGTCTGATACTGTGCTGTATTTCACTGTTTGAAGACAGACCCTGCCCTGTCCTGAGTGCCACGCAGTGTCACAAAAACACTGATGCTCTTTTTACTGCTCTGGCTGAGTGATGACCAAAGGAATTGCCTGAATCAGAAGAAATACAGGGAGCACAACAGATAGATACCTTCTTTCAATAATTCAACTGGAAAGAGGAAGTAAATGCCAGTAGAGGCAATGCCTGCACCTAAGTCTATAGTGGCAAGCAGACCTGACCTCTGGTCTGAAGGGAATATTTTGTTCTACTGACAAAGCAAAGCAAATTTCATCCTCCCAAAACAACCAGGAAAATCTCACATATGGTGTAATTCAGAGTCTATTAAAGTGACAGAGAAGACTCACACTACCTTCAGGGCAATAATAATACACAGTCTACTTCAAAAGAATTAAATCACTAGTATTGCAGAGTCTTTTTTTTTAACATATAACTTGTGCGCTTTGCTTACGTTTCAGTGCTAAATTACTCCGTATCAGGACCAGTTGCTACAGTTTCCTCTTGCAAACTCCTTTTTTTCTTCATTTCTTTCAAAATAACCTGCCATCCTTCCAACAAAAACACCAAGGGGAAATAGATGAGTGGGTACGTAATCACAAAAATATCTGAGGCAGCAGGGCCCTGAAATGTGTTAAAATCCCAATCGCAACACGCTTCTGCTCCTGCCAGTGTCTGATGAATATCCTTGCCATTTATGCTCTCTCCTGGCCACTTCCCCTGCAATACTTGAAATATATTTAGCTTTTTTTAAACATAGTTTCCTATAAAACAGCTGCAGCCAATGTGCAACAGTCCAAAAATAAGGTAAAACATTACACATAATATCCAAAAGGGTTTATGCTATGTTGTGCCTTTGTTAACAGAAAGGCAAGTGTGACATAAAAAATAAACTTTATATCCTATCTTTTTCATTTTATTTTTAATTGTAGGGAAAATCTCAGGAATTTCTGTTGCTGTTTTTTCCTCCATTGAAATATTTATGACCAAAGAAAGAAAAAAAATGGGCTCTGGTTGCCAAATTTTTAAGTACCCATCTTAATGTGATTTTCTTATGACAAAATTGAATCATAAATTTCCCACAGGATCAAGTTTGAATTCGAATAGTAAATTTGGAGGAATCGGTGTGGAAAAACAACAAAAAAAACCCAACAAAAAGCCAAAACAGAGGTCAAATCCCAGATTTAAGCACAAAACTCAGGCGCCTTCGACCCTTCCTGTGTATAGGTGTTCATCTTAACTCGTGTGAGAACATGGATTTTAATCACATTTTGGCGCAGTGGGTAGAAGAAGGGACCCGCGCCCGCTCTCCTCAGTGGCCCAACAGCCGCTGGGCCTCTGGTGACAGAGGGCAGGATGCAGCCCTGTCCCCTCAGGTTTTATTTCCTGGCAAAGAGGTGACACTGGTCGGGTTTTTTAATGGCCGAGCCATGCAAAGAAAGTGAAGTCCGTGAGTCCTGCCCGCCATTTGCAGAGGGCAGCAGGCGGCAGGGCCCAGCCAGCGCCTGGAAGCGCCTCGCTCAGCTGGCATGGCTGGCTCCTTCCCCCCGACACTGAGAGGCTCCTCTGAGTAGCGGCTCTCTGAAAAGGTCTGTGTTTGAGGGGGGAAAAAGAGGCAGCAGAAAATGGAGGATGAAGGTTGATCCCAAAGGGAAGCAATGGTGGGGCGCTGGGGAGAAAGACAGCTCCGACCCAGGTCGGGAGGTGAGAGGAGAGAGTGGCCCCTCAGCGCCTTCAGTGCTCACAGGAAAGATTCGGTTGTTTTCCCCAGGATGGAAGTTTTTTGCACATTTAGGCTGCTTTTGGAGATTTGAATGGCGTTTGCTTGGGAACAATGAGACTATAAGCATGATTAGCCCAGTGATGCCCCTGGTGCGGTTGGTGCCTGTGAAGAGGAGCGGGGGAAGACCTCTGTGGAAGTTTCCAGAAGGAGGCGTGCCGGGAGGGTGAGTCTGACGCCGTGGCCCTTTCTGCTTTCTGTACACAAAATGTGATTTCTAGGGAAGAGAGGATTTTGTTTATTGTCTCTTCAGTTGCAGCTGGGGGGAAGGGATAAATAACGTCACCTTTTATGTAGCCACACACAGGCTCTATTCCCAAAGGTGCCATGAAATTCCCTCATAGCAGCACGTCCAGCTGCCTTCCACAGGGCTTTGGTAACACGAAAGAATCAAGACCAAATCTTCTAAGCTGCTGAAAACTGGGATTGGGTGGTTCCCATATTTTTTAAGAATATCACTGTAGTTGTAAAAACATTCTGGTATGAACTGTGTGCCATAGGTGTTTGGTAAAGTAGCTATCGGCTACGCTCTATTAAGATAAATCTGCTGTCAATGTTTTAAATCCTGTTGGTATGTATGAATCGGTGTCAAATCAGCCTCTTTTTGGTGCAGATAAATGCTCCACTTTTGGTAACTTTGTACATGTTCTATTTTTGCTGTCAGTAAACATGGATTTTATAAGGTAGGTAGTTTTATAGCCTAAATTTTCTCATGTATTATAAAGCTAGACAGTATGATGGTAATCTAGTTTGAACACTTATAAAACACAATGTGTGATTCTGCTGATTTGTTTTTTTTTAATTGCAAGGTACCTCTAGAAAAAAAATACTCTTGAAAAATTAAATCTGTACAATTTATGTGCTAAGAAGGGATAAAAAGAAACTAACAGGTTGACAAAATTGCACAAAAAAAGTTTTAGAAAGTGCAAACTATGCAGGTCCATCTGTTTTTTTCCTTCTGCTCTTCTCTGTCACATTTTCTTTCCTGTTGCAAACTCCTTCCTCCTCCTGAAACTCCCGTTGACGTTTGTTGTCTTTGCAGCTGACCCATAAAAATATTAAGCCAAGAAAAACCTTCAGATTTCTTTCTTTCAAAAGCTGGAATTGTAGCCCCTGGAACAGCTTTCACTTTCTCAAGATAGCTATAGATAATTTTTAGTTGCTCTTAGTTTTAAGACTAATTGTTGATAAGACTTAAAATTACATTCTGTCATAGTTTCACAACTGGTTTGTGGCACATGTATATCTCTACTTTTAATGCATATCAAAGGGAGTACTGTAAGGCTACAAGCTAATACGTTCCTTGAATTTCTTCTCGGAAAGGCTTTTATCTCTGTCATTTGTAGCACGTACGCTTTGTAAATAAACTGGAGTTTTCACTTCCCTGCTTTGTTATTGAAAGCTATGATTTGGACTTGGAGCCTTTCTGTCCCTCTGTAAAAAGACACTTGTTTATGTGTTGTCTAGAATATTGGGGCCTGCTTGCCAGAGGATGTACAGTAGATGTGTCATCTCAGCACAGCATATTTTGTCTGCCCTTGTCCTGTTTTAAACAGTTGGGTTGAGAAATATTTTTTTCCCACAGCATGTTTCTTCTAGTAAAAAAAAGATAACATGACTTTATGCTGCTACTCTGATCCACTGCAATAAGCTTTTTGGTTTCAGATCTGGATATTCTCCATAAAACTGATAGCCTCATTTGGCATTATGTCTTTTAAGACTAAAGTTATTATCCAATTGAAATTTCTGCTTATTCTGGCTGTTCATTTGGTCCAAATTCTGTAACGTAGTGTACTGAAAATGCATAACATCTTACAAGTTAATGGAAGTTAATAATAGCTTGGAAGTACTTTGGTTTGGAGGGAACATTGATTACTTATAGGGTGACCTATAGAAAGGTGGCATTTTAGTCCTGCAGAAATATGATCACTGCATGGTAATTGCACTGATGCAAATTCTGTATTAGATACCGTATGTTATTCATGGCACATAAGAATCTAAACTTTTAACACAATCGTGTATTTTCTGTAAACAGTGAAAAAATACATGGAGGATTTAAAGTTTAAGATATAGTTCCTCGGTAGGATTTGCAGGACAACTGCAAAATTGTATTTTGCAGTACAAGTCAAAATATTTGTGAATCTTCACATCTTCAGAAGTTATAAGCAAAACATCTATATCACAGGGCTCACACAAGAGTCCTGGGTGAAAACAAAAGATGAACTAAAAAACTGTCTTGCTATAAAGTGATTATGATCTACTAAACTGTAAAGGTTTTGGAATAAAAATTCTGTATTTTCTACCAGAACTGGTTCTCTCACTTGGTCTCTCATCAGGGCTACTAAGTGCTGCTACTATATGACTAGAGATAATTATTTAATAAAAGCCTCATGTGATTTCACTGTTTTGCCCATTTTTTCTACCTTACTGGAAAGTGATTTTCACATTCAGCAGGAGGAAAAGAAAACATCTTATAAAGCTTTGTTTTCTCTTTAAATATTTGCAAAAAATTCTGATTCCAATTGCAAATAACTACATTTCACTAAAATATCTCAGGTTCAGTTGACCTGTCATTTAAAAATCACTGCTTCCATTTTGATGTAATTTTGAAACTGTGTCTTGTGCCATGAATCAGTGTTAAATCAGGAGGAGGCATATTTTAAAGTGACAGGTATAATTTCCAAACACAGCCTCATTGTTCTAGATTAAATAATTATCTGAGGACGTAACCTAGCACTCTTTAATGTGATCTTGCTTGATAAGCTCTATCAAGCTGTAAAGTCAACACCTAAGAAAAGTCCTTTTCTTAGCACCTCAAAATGTGTTTTGCCTGGAAGAGGTATTGAGGAACATGTTGAAAGACAAAGGAAGCAAACTTTGTAGAGTAGCGTTAATCATTGGACTTGATGATACCAAGGGTCTTTTCCAACCTAAAGGATTCTATGATTCTATATCCTCAGAGAGAAACTGTGCCAGTAGCATTGCAATGCCAGAAGTGAAGAAAGGTTTGTTTTTCTGTAGCTTAGAGGCAAATAGTCATGAGAGAAATAATAGCTTGTTTTACATGAGTTTTACGCGATGACCTTTGGTTATCTCCTCATACGAGAAGCCTCTGAGATTATTTGTTCAGATAAGGGATTTTTATGGTACAAAATCAGATATACTCTAATGTATTAATCTTTCTATTTTTAGTACTTGAAAACAAAAGTGTTGTATTTCTAAATCAGTTTTTCTGTATTTATTTTATGAAGCACTGAATATTGTGACAACCCCAGCCATGGCTGCTGGTGTGGTTAGGCAGGACATTGGTAGTCCTCAACCAGTTTTGTAGAGCTAAGGGGGATTTTCTTTGCAGAGCATATTTGCTCTCTCTTGAAGTACTCTCATAATTTTGCTTGAAGTTAATTCCTAGGAGATCAGTTCAAAGTTGCTGTTTATCAAGATTTGACCTGAGAATGCTTAGCAGGAAAAAATGCCACGCAACAAGGAAGAAATTTGTCATAATGGGAGTCTTTTCTAAATGGGAACAGGTCTAATTGCATTCAAAGAACCTTGGTGTAAAGTCTCCTCATTTGCACTGCAAAGGGCAATGTGTCCTGTCCTATAGCAGGTAATTTTGCTGGCAGCTAGGTTAGGAGATTCTTTAATATTTTTAATTGCCTGATTTATTTAAGTTAACCTGGGAAACACGTAAACACTATAGAAATAAGCACCTTGTTTTGGTTGATTTCTAAAAGGGATACTTGCAATGTCAATCCCTCCCTAAATTCAATGTGAATTTGGTAAGTTGATACCTTAACCAAAGCTGCAATATTAAATATATATATATATATATACATAAATAGGATTAGCTTTTTATTGTTACAGTGAACAGCAGCTGATTGTTTCATTGGGAGCCCAGACTGCTGACAGAAACTTGTGATCATTAGACATAACCTGCCAAAAGTAAGGTCAGAAGACTCTAGAAAGTAAATAAATTATTTTTGTTAAGTCTAACTAAATGGTAGAACCTGTGGAGCTATCTTTTTAACCGTTTGGGGGGGGGGGGGGGAGACAGGGCTTAGAGTAGTGTTTGTGTTTTCATGTGATAAAAATTCTGAGTCCCATTGATTTTCCGTGAAATTTGAATTCTTCAATGCCTGGGATGTGGCTGAAAATGGATGTGGCAGGTTATGAAATAAGCCAGATATTTTTGAAAGCAAGATCATCCAAAGTTTCAAAAGGGAAATTCCAGTATGTTTCCCATTGTCAGTGTTGTCTGGGACTCAAGAATTAAGTTCTGACACCAAAGTGCCAGCCAGTCAGTGTCAAAGTACATGTAAAGCAATTCAACTGTTAGGTGATCAGGGAATCACAAAGAACCTTTTCCTTCATGTAACACAGGAAGATAAAACACAGTTGTGTTGCTCTGTTTTTTGAATGTGTGTTGCTTATGTGTTTTTTTAATGTTGGAAAGGACTCCAGGTGAATTTGGGTTAATTATAAAAAAAGAAAATATTATATCACAAGTGAAAAAGTGTACAGCATTCTCCTCATTGTTTTATCATAAATAGGACACTAGTGTGGTGTGGACTTCTTCATGCCTGCTGCTCTGAAGTGGAAAACCTTGCAATCCCTTTTAGGAAGGCTTTTTGTTAAGATACTTTTCCAAATCAGCAGTTACCCAAAATTTGCTATATTTTGTTTTTTAAACTGTTATTATTTTGCATTTGGCTCAGGAATGGAAGTATTCTAAGTCTTTAGAAAATCTTTTAGAAGTTCTTCTTAATTTAATAAGTTTTTTCTTGATCAAGCAAGCAGAATCAATATATATAAGATGTTTCTAAGATCCTGGAATGTAACTTTAAGAAATTATAACAGTTACAAATCGTGAGCCAAATTCCTGCCTTACACAAAATGTACCAGTGATAAATGAAGGTCTTACTGACCTAATAAAATGCTTCAGATTGATATTCCTTTTGTTGAGCAGCCTGTAATTTCATTAGTTTTATTGACAGTAATTATAACAAGTTAAATTTATGGTAGCCATAAAAAAAAGTTAGTCAACCACATGAAAATGTCAGCATGCTCACTTTGGTATGAGCAGGCTGAAGATTACTTTTTTTTTTTGGGTGGTGGCTGCTGATCTCTTGTCTTCTTCCTGCAGTTGTGTTTGATGGCATTTTATAAAGACTAAGCAATGGTGCTTTCAGTGTTCGTCTCACTGTTCTGTTTGTAAAATTGGAAATAGGTTCTTGTAGCCTTGTGACTTTGGACCTGTGGTCCCATTTTTTTCTCGAAATTGTTGAGAGAGTAGCTGTTAAAACTGTATGACACACCAAGCTATTGGTTCAGCTGGATGAAAAAGCTGAGAATGTAAGAACTAAACTTTGAATGAGGATTTTCAGTTCTTCTTTCTGTGTGTATTAAATTAAGAATGTAATGAAATCCTGCATTTTTTTTAGCCAGGCAAATTGCCGGATCACTGATTTGTTGGAGACTTGCCTGTGCTGGGAATACAAGACCAGGCCTGCTTATATTAAACATGTGCCAAAATGTCTGTATATACCTTTGCAAAAATTGGCACAGGTTGCTGCTTTGGGAGGATTGTACAAACAAGTAGGGGTAATACTACTATAAAGTACCCTTGCCTAGACAGAGTAGCACCTCCTGTAAAGAATACCTGTGAGTATGGAAATAGCATATAGGACTATGTGCCTACTTCTTCAAAATTAGCATCTTTTCTAAATAAATTTATGACCTTGTTTAGTGTAAACTGGAAGGGGAGTGTGTATTGTCTAGGCTGAAAGTAAGAAATTAGAGGTTTGTGCCTCTAATTAAATTTAAAAAAAAAAATCATAAATATTCCAGTAGAAGATTGCCTTTGTACTAGAAATGCTACTGGGTAGTAAAATATTTTCAAACTTCCCCAGACCTCAGAGACAAAACTGTAATGACCATGTCCTGAAAAAAATGTAGGCAGAGACATGCAAGTTTGAAATAAACTCCAGCAAGTCAATGAAGTCAATATAACATTTATGGTGAGAAGATTTTAAAATAAATTTTCTATGAGAAAAATAAGAATGAAACATTTACAATGCCATGTCTTAAATATAGGGGGGAAGAAAGGATGATTGCCCACTGCAGCTATGTCATGGAGCTGATTGTGTTAATGCTCAGTTACAGTATAAGAGACATGGAAATAATGATAAGTGAGTATGAATAGGATCCCAAATTTTGAGAAACTTAAGAATCACAAAATCTTTGTTCAATTTCCACACTTTCACCTCCAGTAAAAAGTAAGTCTTTCTTGCTAATTAAGTTGGATAGTTGGAAGTCATTTCTTCTGTCACTAAAAATACCATAGCTTAACACATCTTGCTATTTCCCTGTAAATATTGGAGAGGCACAAAAAGTCTCTAAGCTGAATTTTAGTTTATGGGGTCATTTCCAGGCAAGGCTCTCTTTCCTGGGAAGACTTTTTGAATTTGATACAATGTGGCTTATTTCACCAGTATATTTGTATTTCAAAAGTGCTTTTTAAGAGTTTACAGATATAGCATAAAGATATACAAGCCATAATTGAAAATCTAAGAAGGAAATCACCTAGAGGACATTCTTTGTTATAAGTCCCAAAATCCTGGCTTCCAGGTTGTTACTGATTTTGAAACCTTAACTGAAATTACCTGTTCCTGTACTCATTTCCCTAAATGGAAGCTGTCCCTAAAGCTCCCTGTGATCAGCAGCACAGGAGAAGATATTGTTCTTACCTTCCTAACAGACAATAAAGTGAACCAGGCAGTGGTTGAGCTTGTTTTTATCTGCCCTATGCTCTTAGCTTGGAAAACTGTGATCTAGAGAATTTGGGCAAAACCATGGAGGTTATACTTGGGTGCACATTCTGAAAACAATTTTAATTTCTATTGTAATTGTTGAACAGAAAAAAAAAATTAATGTCTCATTGCATTAGCCATTCTCTTCCAGCTTTACCTCTCTGGCTATTTATATACTAATGGTCCAGCTGAAATACACCAGCCTTGCACCTTCCTTGGTACAGTAGTACAGAGGGTTGCAACAGAGAATGTAGTCTTGTAGTTAATGAGAATTTCCTAAAGCAGACTTCTTCCTGATGGCCTGTCTTCACTGCTTCTGCAGTTCAAGACAATTAAATTAAATTGTTATTGACATGTTATCTTTAATCAGGAGGTTTAGTGCTACAATGTCGTGCATTTGGAAACTATGAAGATGTATGCAGGAGGGAAAATTGGCTTTTAAATTTTTAAATTAAATTTAATTAAATAATTAAATAGTTAAATAAATTTAAATTAAATGCATTTGAAAATTTTCTGGGAGTCCTGAAATGGCCATATTTCAAATATACAGCTGTTATTCCTAATCAAGTACTTATTATTAGCTGACTTTCAAAGATTTTAAAGATGGGTGTGTAACCAATACAATCCATTCTGCACAAGTCTATCCTTTGAACTGTAAAAAACATCTTAAGATGAAAAACTGGTTGCTGTAACTTGCTTCATAAAATCAAACAAAACATTATCTATAGCCAAAACATTAAATGTGCTGTGCATGGTCTCCGTGGGGCATTGGTATCTGAAAATAGCATTTCCAGGCATGAACTGTAGTAAGCTGTGACTTATTCATACATTTGTGAAATGAGTGTTAATTCATACGTGTCTTCAGTCTATTAGTTTTTTGTTGCATAAGGAGTTACCCCCAGTGCAACAGAAAATTGCTAAAAGGATGGTATGCAGTTTGTATCTGGCAAGTTACCTAATGCATATAGTTCTAAATGTTATTGTTGGAAAAAAAAAAAAAAAAAAGAAGAAGAAAGAAACAGTTACTTCTGTAATCTTTTACATTTTGTGTGTGAGAAGAGTCAATTGGTGGCACTGCTACATTATAAGTGCTGTTTAGAGAAATAGAAAATTCGGAGTAGTGCCTCCAAAAAGATTTAAGTTAATCCTGCATTACTTTATTTCCTCACATTGTAATGCTGCAATGTCTATCAGCAAGTATGTGAGTCAGCCTCCCTCTCTCTTGATTTCATTATACAGATAAGGTATTTGAAAGCCAGTTACTATTCAGTAGAAAGTAACTGCATGTAGTACAGCATCTATATCTAGATACACAAAGGATATAAAAAACTATAGTGCACATAGAATGAAATCGTCATCTTTTACAAACTTGATATTGTTTATTTCAGTTTACACTAAGCAAGAATATGGTGTGTATACAGAGTTGACCTGAATCACAGGAATAATGTTGAAAAGCAGTTCCAGGTATCTGTCACAGCAACCCAAAGGTGACCAAGAGCAATACAGAAATGTATGTTTTCCCCCTCTGCCATCATACTACAACCAACCTCTTTTCTCAGTTTTTCCCCCTCATCTCTTTTATGTGAGGTCAAAAAAGCAGGGGAAAGACAGTGTCATGGTCTGAATCCAGGATGGGTTTTGCTGTTATTCAGTCACCTCAAGGCTATGTCTCTTCTTAAGTATCTTTGATTTTGTGCAACTGTAAGATTGCTAATATTTTGGGTTTATTTCTGAGGAATAAGATGTTAAGTTTTGAACAAAGATTTTCAAAAACATCTGCATTTTCAATATGGGCTGCAGTATTAAGAGAAAAAATTACTATGCAGGTCAGTCACATTTTTGAATGGGCAGAGAACCTGCAATTTTATTTTCCTGCTGGAATTTTCTTCTGGAATTTCCTTCTTGGATTACATCACAGTGATCACACTGGAACTGACCATACTTTGCACTTCCTGAGGCCCCAGCCCAGGTGCCCATACCTCCCACTTCAAGATCATCTTAATTTTACCATATTTCAATAGTTTGTATGGAAATTTTCCTCTAAGATTCTGGCTCATGGTAGGGAGCGGTAGTGCATTGTTTTGTTGTTTGTTGGGTTTTTTTGTTGTTGTTTTGGTGGTTTGGTTTTGGTTTTACTTATAATATACTGAATCTTCTGAAGATGAGATTTGGATAAACATGTTCTTTAGTCATGTGGTAGTATTTTGCTGTTTAATTAATACTGAATTACGATAATCTAGCAGCGATATTACTTGGCACAGGGACTTGAAATTTCAGTTGTTTGGAAGGAGGTTGTTTGGAATTACCATGGTTCTATACCTCTTATACTTTCATGAGAAAAAAAATAAGGAATTTTAGATGCTTTTACTTTTCACTAAATTTCAAGCTAACATAGTCAGAGTCTCTGCCACTGCTGAGTGTGCCACAAATGCAGTAGTGGAGGTTAAGGAACTAGAACCTTTCTGCAACTAGTCTTGAGCTACATAGATTGGAGAGAGAGAGTTTTTGTGTTTTTCTCTCCTCCTTGCGGCATCATGGAGAAAGGAAGGCAATTCTTTGGAAATATAAGAAAAAAAAGAAATGGCTTAGGATGAGGGAAACTCTGATATTGGGGGAGGGACAAAGAACAGTTATAAAATGGCTGAAAGTTATTTTGGAGTAGAAAGGGAATTTGTAGGAATTGAATGCTGTGTAAGTGAAAAGTCTACAGAGTAATCAGAAAAGTCTATAGTTCCTATAGTGGGCCACTTTCCAGAGCCTGGAAAAAAATCCAGTGCTGTCAAGGTTCCGCATTCTGCCCATGTAGGTCAATCATTTTTCCATTCATCCTGCTCTCCTTGCTCCCATCATACCAGTCCACAAGAGGGCTTAATAGCTTGGGCTTTCTGCTGGTGTTGCTGGACCTACTAGTGGGCAGATGTGGAAGAGGCAGTAGTACTGGAGAAAAATATGAGGCAGAGATCCCTACCCAAGTGTGTGGGGATGGGTGAGGAGGCAGCAGGGAGGACAGAGGAGTGGAGAAGAGCTAAGAAGAGGAGGCAACCCAGGGAAACCTTGGGAACATGAAAAAGAAAATACAGTTGTGACACTGATGTTCAGCTACAAAGAGCTGAGAAATATTAAATGAATTAACTTGGTAAACTACCTCTGGTATGTAATCACAAAACATATTGAAGCTTTGGCTCCCTAGCTTTGCTCTGATTCCATTCTGTCCTGTAGTCTATGGGGCTTTTTGTTCCTGATTAAATGTCATGTGATCTTTGTTACTTGCAAATCTGAATATTGATTTTTGCTCTGTAGCATGTTACTTCCTGACAGTCTTGAAGCCACCATCTACTGCGTGACATCGATCACAAAAGTGCTTGCCAACCACTTTGGTCAAAAATTATCACTCGAGCTGTCACACCTGAACCCTGTAATTCTCTAACTCCGATGTGTGTGGGTGAAAGGGCAGAGATGAAAGAATTACAACTACTCACTGTTCTAATCCTTCTTGAGCTCATGATAAACATTTATTTTTGCACTTTTTCTTTTACATGACTATGGCTTCTTTTAATTAAGTAATCTTCCTTCTTTCACCATTCCAGTCCTCATTTTTTGGAAAACTACCTATTTTGCAGAGGATTTTTTATTTTCTTTCTGCGTGTTTTGGCAAGCTGCTCTTAAATTCTGTAGAAGACGACAGAACAGAATCTGGCTCTCACATTCCTTTGAATTCTGTACAAATATAGTCTGCATTGTCACCAGGGCTGTGCAATGCATTGAAATAAAATGTTTTTTTGGAGTTGCTCCAGTAGAGATCCAATATTTGCCAAAACTACAAGATTTTCACTGAAGTTTCACAAACCTGGGTTGTCTTTGCACTTAGCATGGGCTAGGTTGTCTTTTTTGTCAAACTATTAAAATCTTCATTTTACATAAATGAAATAAAGTAGGCAAGGAAAAGATTAATATTTCTGACCTCCCTCTGATAGTTCGGTTTCCTTTAACTTTTATTCCAAATCAAGACTAATAGTTTTAAAACATTGATATCAAGATATTTAGCAATGTGGATCCTTGATAAAAAGTAGTATATGAGTAGTACAATGTGAAATTGCAGCCCAATTGAAATTTCAATATGAATTTTCTGCAGCAGGCTGTAGGAAAACAGGTGATTAATAAAAATAATGTATTAAGTCTTAGTTAAGGAATTTGCAAGACCTGAGTTTGATTCTTTTTGATCTCAGATTAGTTAGATAGGTTATTGACTCTACAAAGCCCATATTTTACTTTAAGTTCTCTTACAGAGCTACTTTTCTTCAGCAAAGTATTTCTAACCATTTGAACCAGGTGCAATTTACCAAAACACAAGTTATCCTGCATTTGTTCAGAATGGATGGTAGAACCGTAAAGCAGAACAGGAGCCTGAGCTCAGTTAGAGAAAATGTTGCCACTATTGTTTAAATAGGATTCTTCCTGGACAAAAAAATAGGTGCACGTGGTAAAATGCTGTATTCAGGCGTTTCGTTAAATTTGACTGCATTTTAATCTGTTCAGTGCCTAAGCTTATAGTGCCCCTTGCTACCTAATTCCTCCAACTCCTACCACTAATAGTAGTGTGTGTGCAACCCTCACATTTGCCCTTGGACTGCAGGCTGAATTTTAGAGTTGGCACGTGTTTTTGAGATCAACAATTACGTAGATATATCTCATCTTCCATCATATAGTTTCTATTATGTCTGCATAAAGGGGGAAAAGGGATCAGGAAGGAACACAGAGAGGAGGGCCAACGAGATGCCTTTAGGACCAAAGAGCCCGCAAGGCTTCACCATGGGCAGCCCCCGCTGGAGTCTCTGCTTTCACAATGCAGATCGAAGTGTGATAAAGCGTGTAGGTCACGGTCACGAGTACCTGAGTGCTGACTGTTGCATGAAAGTTGATGTTCCCCGCTAGCAGCCACTGTTTGTTTTTCACTGTTGACACAGAGCTGAGATGTTGTGTCTTGTTACCAGCTCTACACAGAAAGTGCCACTGCCTTACTCCGTGCATGCAAATATTTACTGGGTCTTTGGACAACCAGTTGGATCAGTCCAAAGGAGACAATCAGAGAAGTGCATAGAGCAGAGTTACTACAGGGTCATGTCTAGGCTGCTACCAGGTTTTCTATATTGTCATTGCATAGAAACAGTAGGTGTGACAAGGAAGAGGTTAACCCTTTGGGGCTTCACCTCTACTACAACTTTTAGGGGAATAAAAAGAAACCTGTATATAGGTTTCTTGTTCACAATTGTTCAAAAATAAACAATGGCTTTTTTGTATGAATTAAGAAATCATCCCCAAAAATGAGACTTTTAAGATGTGTCAAGTTAACATCCAGAATTGCTCATCACTCTTTTTTTTACATTGATACATCACTCTAGGTATTTTCAATATGTTGATACATGCAACAAAGTAATTGATTTTAAATTTTACATCTTTTATAATGAGTCACTTTTTGGTGTCCATATTGGTTTGGCTGAGAAATGTGAGATAGTTTCATTCTATTACATTCTGTTAGAATATGTCTAAACTGTTTTAATGAAACCAATCTTTAAATAAGTTATTTTGTTTTCCTGTGAAGCCTTTCCTGCTGAATAGAGCATGACTTAAAAAATACGATGTGATACTAAAATAGTATTCTCACTTTCTTGATTACAGAGCAGCTTGCAAATGCAAATCCTAGAGGTTCAAAATCCAAAAGACAAGTAAAAATATTTTTTAAACATTAAATTTAAAGATAGTGTCATTGTTTATTTTTGAGATCTGTTTTAAAACATGAACTGTTATTAAACTGCACCATAATTGTTTTAAATTGAGGACCCAATACATGGATTATACCTCTCACGGACAAGGTCTTACTCTACACAGCCCTTCTGCAGATCCAGGTTCAGTGTCGTGCCTTAAACCTAAGACCACCTTTGCATATGCTGTTGAGGAGCTGTAGGCTTGCTGCTGTGGTGATTTTACTTGATAAACACATTAAAATAATGTTGCAAATATAAAGTGAACTCTAGTTATATTCCTGACCAGAATTATTGTTGTATCAAATATTACTGCTATACCAATTAAATTGGTTTTATTTAATAATAATAGTTTCCTTAAAATATGTTTATAAACCAAGTACAGGAAGGTAATTCACCTGTTGAAATACTTGTTATTTTATGATAAAAATAATTGATGAAGTACTGCGTACTGTTTGAGAATTAATTTAACGCTAACTAATGTAAAAACAGAAACAGATTTATTTAATGCTGATATGGAAATCTGTTCCTAGTCTTACACTACTTTTTGTCCATTTTAATAAGTCTATGATATTTTTGAAAAGGCAAATAGTGGTATTTTCATTAATTAGCTGTACTTACTGTTGTTCTGTTTATTGCCTTTTCAACTGAATGCAGGATTCTTAATTCCAGCGTGATGAGCATTTATGTATAGGTGTAAATGTATATTTGGGAGGTATATGAGGAATGCTCTTGAGGAAGCTGGACTGTGAAATGTTGCTTCTCTGGAACAAAGGTAGCAGATGCTGGTTGTGCTATATTATATTTTATTGGTTGGTTGGAGATTCTTTTTCACATAGATTTTCTAAAAGGAGAAGTATTATTCCACATTGATTATCTTTGATCTGTCATTACTGAAACACATAATTTAAAAACATACTCAGCACAATACTTGCCCTAGGAGTTGCATGTTTTTTCAGAGAATCTAACAGCATCAGGGCAAGTGGTGGGTGGGAACACACTGATGCCACATCCTTGAACTCCTTTGTGTGTTCAGAACAATGTCTCTTTTAAACAGAACATATATCTTAAATAAATCTGGTAGAATTAAAGGGGATAAAAATTTAAAAAGATTGGAGAACTTGCCTGTTGAATCTTTTATTCTGTTTGATGGGTGGCGGTGCTAGTAATTTGCCGCTGTTTAAAAACTGAGAGGAATGTAATGTGCCTTTTGGGCTAGCAAAGTATGGCTTTTCCCAATAATCCTGTCACCAGCTCATTTATTGCTTGTGACTTTAAATAGTTCCCTGAGAGCTCAGTGTGAATACCACTACCAAAGCAAAGTGGAAAAAAAAAAAAGGGACTCGTAAAGAAGAAGTCATAAAGTCTGGAGCTCTCGCCAGATTTCCTTTGCAAGGTGAGGTGTGGCCCGGGCTGTGCGTGGAGCTGCCGGAGGACCAGCCGCCCTCCCCGCAGAGCCCAGGGCCCGGCCTGGCTGGGGGCCAGGCAGCCAGACGCCAGGCTCTGGGCTCCCAGCGCTGGGAGAGGCCGCTCAGCCGGCTCATACAATGGTATTATCTCAGGCCAACCACCGCTGCAGAAACTCTCAGTGCTTCCTGTCCTTATAGCAGCGGCACAAACTGTCCGCTTTCCAACCGCTTCTGACACACTCACCAGCACCCGGTCGCCAGACTAGCTGTATAAATGTCTAAAGCTACTTCTTTCCTGGGATTTACAGACACCACATGCAGTAATGTATTGTATTTTTAGTCTCGTCTGTCATGATCAGCAAGATCATGAGTCACAGACGGAAAGAGAATAAGCTTCAATTTCAGGTTCTATAGCATCAGCAGAATCTTACAGTAAAAAGAATATAAATTCTTTAATAATCATAACACTTCTTTGCAAGAAATGTCAATTTTAACTATGTCTAAAGAGAGCAGGATGTTTCAAATCAATTCTTCTGTTCTTTGGCTTAGTTTTAATAAAGCAAGTATTTGAGAAGTTATGAAAAATCATTTAATATGAACTATCTTATGGGTAGGAAACCTACTAGAAAATAACTTTTACTCTACGCGGCATATTTGAAAAAAACACATAGACTTAGAAAATTGAGGTCCTGCTTGTTCTAAAGTGATAGTGAAGATCCTTTGGTGTTTTATCACAGTTAGTTCAATGGGACCTACCATACATTCCTTGCTCATCACTTTTATGAATTTTTTTTTCACTAATTTCTCTACTGGTACCACAGTAGTTCATCATATTTCAATGACTTTTTTTTAGATAATGAAAGGGTAATTTGCCTTTCTGCAATCCTGTTAGCTGAATTGCTTATAATGACTAAAGTACAAAAAGTAGTTTCTTAGCTGGACATATCTTAGTTTTGCAATTGCCTTGATATAGAAATGAAGACCCCAATTTAATAACAAGAGTCTTCAGTTGGGTTGCTGGTTTATTTAAAATTATTTTCTGCAGCTGGATCTGTATGCGTAACCCTCCCATCTGTACAAATCTATCTGTACTTTTAGAATCACCTGCATACCAGTAAGATCAGATCATTCAGTTTGGTTGAAGTTAATTCATAAATAAAAGGGGTGGGGGGGGAAACACCATAATTTTCAGACAAAACCTTTATCAGGAAGTTGTTTCACACATTTTTACTGGTGCAAGTGTAGTTTCTGCACTGTTATTTCTCCATCAGACTACTTAGTCCCCCATTCTGAAGTGAGAATTGGAATACTAATTTTTCCGTCAGTTTCATTACAAAAGGGGAAGTGTTTATAACTATTTGTGTGTTGGATATAAGCAAATAATTTCAGCAAAGAATTTTTCCATGCAAAAAATCCATGTATTTCTATTTGTTTTCTGGAAAGTGTCTGAAATAAAATTTGAAAGTAGACTGGAAAAACATTCATAAATCCACGGCCATGGCTGCTTCCAGCTCACCAGTTAACATGCAACATTTCTTTGATTCTTTCCCTAGTTATAATCTTTAAAAATGTGTAATATAAAGGATCCTCAGACTACAATCTTAATGTCACTTTGAGGTAGAGTAGTTCACAAACATAAGAACTCTTATGTTTTTGTTTCTGTACTTGAACTTTAAACACGTAAGCGATGCCAGTTAGTTTAATGATTGTATGTCTATCCGTCTGAAAAAATAATCTCACAAATGGATGGATATTTAGTATGCTCCTGGATTTACAGGTTTCCTGTCATAGGGACCTCACAAGTTGGTCTGTTGGCCAGCTTCATGCAGACATGTCTGTAACAGTCACATGTGCAAGTCTAGTGATAGTGAAATAGCCTAGGTCTTTGCTGAAGCATGCTAACTGCCAAATCTGCTCGGATGAGTGAGGAACTATGGCCATCACTTTCTAGCTCCACTGTCTAAATGAAAGACAGAGCTTATCTCATGGGAAGCCACGAGCATTTCTCAGGAGACAAGTTAGACCTAGTCTTTATCACATCAGCAGACTGACATAATTTTGTTTTGATTTTTTTTCAGTCTGAAGATTTATAATGCTGCTTTTTTTTTAATGGAGACTTAAAGAGAACTTTTTCACTGATCTGTGAAATTCTTCCCTCTTGAATTTCTGTCAGTGTAGTAAGCCCAAACTGCACTCTCTAGATCTTTCTCATCTTACTACTTGATCATATGCATGGTATTCTGTAAGAGTAAGTACATATAGGACCGACATCCTTATTAGGATATATGTCAAAATCTAAACCATATTTACAAGGTCTGTAGAGGAATACTTGTGTTGCATAAAAGGGAAGTGGTACTTATAATCTGAATAATTAATCTATATTGATCAGATTACAGAAACATGAAGTAGTTAAGGGGACAAGTTTTCTTTTGTTCCTTCTGTCCATTTTAATATATGAATTGTATTTGTGACTACCTTACTTTCTTCTGCTTATTTATTCCTTTAGTTCTTTCTGAACATGGTGTGTTTGTTCATTTAAATGTACTGAAGTTTATTTTCATGTTGCCAGTTTGGGAACTGGTAACACAGGATTTAGCCACTGCTCACCTGGAAGCTTAGATAGATTTAGCAGCTGATGTTGAACTCTGCATTATTGGGCTGTATTGATACCTGGTTTAGGCTGTTTTAAACTTGTCTGTCAACACAAGCTGGAGTTACATTTTGGATTGTAGTGGAGATGTATGTTGTGACTGCCTTTATCCCTGTATAATACTTACATACAAAATTTTCTAAATATCAGTGTGTTTTTACCTAAAAATAAAGGGGAATCAGATCCATTAGGACTGACAGCTCCATATGATATGCTAGAGCCTTTCAGCAGCGTACACAAAACTCAGTTTTTGCAGCTCCAAATAAACAGATTTGGGGGAAAAAAGAAAGGGGAGAAAAGGATTAGGAGGCATTGGTGAAGACTTTGAAGCTCTGGACTGGGAATATCAGAGTTCCAGATGGGAAGGGTAAGGGCTCAGCTGATATTTCAGAGAATGAGGATGAAGTAGTGTTGGGGAAAGTGGGTTTCACAAGGCCATGGAAGTTTTGGGGAGACTGCAGACAGGTATAGGACTCTCCTGGTCTCATTTGCCTGAGATACAGGATCTTTACCTTTTCTAGCACTTCTGTCCTTACCTTCCAGTCTTGTATTGGCCCATATTTCCTAGGCTACTGGGAAGGAAGGAAGAGAATTAATTCCTACTGTGAGGAAAAAGGAGATTTGATAACAGCAGAGGCAGAAGGATGGAAGAGGTGGAAGCATGGGCTACAGCCATTTATAAAGTCTGGTTTCTATATTGCTTACAACAGGAGACAGCAAAAGATAAGAGTAGATGTTCAATTCTGAAAACCATGTCTTTTGGAACAGGTGAAATACTGCACCCCTGCTGCACAGGCAGCATAAAGTTGTCCCTGGTTCAGATAGTGGCTTCTGATGTAGCTGTATTGGCAAGTACCATATTTTAATCTTCAATAAATTGAGGTCACATTATTCTGAAATGAAGATTTCTTTTACTCATACACGTCCATATTCATTGTGGTTCCCAGTTGCTGTAATATTTTTGGATTATTATATATATCTGCATAGCACGCACTTTGATAACTATTATGAAAGTGGCCAGACTTTGTATCCCACCCTCGCGTTGTCCTTGACAGAACTGCATACAGCCTTGTGCTGTACATTGTCACAAAGACTTCCGTGGGTGTGTTGAGATCATTGCTCACTAGGATCATAACTTCTAGTTTTGAAAGAAACGTTTGTATTATGCTGTTTAAGTTAGAGATCCTCCCTTGGAATAGAATATTTTTCCATGGGAGGAATAATTTCTACCAAACTTTTGTGATTGTCAAAAACTTTATAGACCTGAGTATTACTCACCTCTAAAGTAAAGTCAGGAAGGGATCAGACTCATTATGTTACTCTTTTCAGTCATTTAAGAGTTGAGAGATTTTAAGAGGAAATTTTGAAATTATTTTTATAAAGCTTTCGTTCAATGTATATATATATATATTTAGTATAATAATAAACAAAAGAATGGTTATACAGTTCTTGGGAGGTTTCGTAATTACATACAATTTATCCTGCCAATTTCATGGATGATTTGATGTTTGTTAGTGAGGTCTCCTGTTTTGGTGTTAACTCCCATATCCAGGTCAAGGACAAGTGCAAAAGACAGTCTTCACGGGGTTGATGAAATCACTTTCAGATGGCTCCTGCTGCTTAAGCAGTGTATGTATCACTAAGTTATTATTATAAACACATCACTATAAATTAAGATAAGAAAGAATGAGGAAATAAAAGGAAGAGGAAATGAGTGAGACCTCGTATTTCTGAAAAGGCTCCAATAAAACAATTCTCTGTGAATGACGATGGAATACTTGAAACCACTTTAAAATCCCTACGCCAAATATATCTCTAGTGAAAATTTGAAGTCAGTATTGTCACATTATATGTGAATTTGACCACTAACTTCAAACAAACCCATTCCATACCTCCACCCCTTCCGTTTAAACTCCCTCCTTAAAATATGTTTCTTGCAAAAAGCTCAGAATGTCTAGTTACCATTAAGATATTCGTGATCAACTGTTTTTAATATTTGGTCACCTAAATGCAGTACATGATAAATTTAAAAATATGTAAAAAAATAGATAAAAATTTTATGCCTTTCTTCTTTGTCTGTGCTGGTAAACAAAATGCATTTTGTGAAATTATTCATAGATGAACACATAGATGATAAATTTCTGGGGCCAGCAATCTTGTTTTCATACAGGACAGCTTTATGAAGCAGTAAATTGAAATTAATTTAAATTATTTGAAAGAACATTGAAAAGCTGTTTTAAAACTATATAATAACTTGAACTACAAATAGTAGTTCTAGAATTTTTATTTGTTTGTTAAAGCCTCAGAGCTTTGTGTGAAATGTCCCAGATGGGAGTGAAGAAACAGCTTGAAACCTTAGGCATCTTGAGAGATTCAGCTACATGTGATACATTTGAATCCAACTGTTCTGTGTCCTTGCAAAAGACAGAATTGAGATCCTTTAGTGAAGGACAGAGAACTGTTTTATCTGTCTAATGTTGTCCAGATAATATTAAAGCAAGGGTAGCTGGGTTATATGTATGGGCTATATTACTGAAATTAACAGAATTATTTGTGTTAAAGGTAGATATGTAATTTAGGATATTTGAAGGTCTGGGAGAAGTTGTGGATGCCCCATCCCTGGAATTGTTCAAGGTCAGGTTAGATGAGGCTTAGAGCAACCTGATCTAGTGAAAGCTGTCCCTGCCCATGGATGGAGGGGTTGGACTAGATGACTTTCAAAGGTCCCTTTCAACCCAAACCACTCTATGATTCTTTGATATACACAGATTTCCTAGTATTTCCAATATGACTCCAAGCTGTTATATCCATGGTCTAAAAGTTTGACAAACATGTTATTTAGCTAGGTACCAAATGAAAATTAATATCTTTTACTCTGTATGAATGTATTTTATAATTTTTAAAATAACCTTACAATTGTAATTGTTAAACATGGATTTTTAATTATTAAAGGTAGATTTCTGTCTGTCTAGGTCTATAAGCCTACAAGACCTAGCTTGTAGAAGCTCAAGCTGCTAGCAGTTAAAATTACCAGTTGGTAGGGTTTTCTAGATATTATAGCAATTGCAATTTTTAAAGTGATTATTTTAGATACTCTTTGTTTTGTGACTGAAAACATGTAAAGAACAATTGCAGAAAGTCATAAGATAACTAACTCAAAACATGACTGCATATTTGGATAGAAAAATATGTATTTGGGTCTATGAGGTACAAGGATTAATACCTCAGTCAGAGATGGAAAAGCCTTACATGATTTAGATTGCAAATACATGTTTTCATTGGATGATGAACATAAAATTTTGGTCCAAATTAATACAGAGGTAAATTTAGATAATACAATTGCACCAAATATGCTCTTTGTATCTCCTGTATCCCAGATATTTCCAGAATTTGAAATGGAGAACAGATGAGAGAGGAAAGGAAAGGGAGTTCAGAGCTGAGACTTCTAGGCCTCTCTTTTGCATATGAAACAGAACATCTCAAATATTTTATTCTGTTTCTGTGAAAAATATCTAAAAAGAGGGATGGGTCATATCACAGAGATATTTTATTCTTCTGGATATTACTACTTTTCACCTTTGCAAAACTGGTCAGATCTTGTACACATTTAGTTGGGTTTTTTCGTCATTATAAGATAATATTTTTGAATCAGTGTCAATAAGTGTTTCACTTCTGTAGTAGTTTTATTAGAAGTAAACTACAAATGTTTACATTAAAATTCAGTCTGTTAGGTACCTGAAGAGTTTTAAAGGAACAAAGACTTATAAACATGCTCAACTGCAACTTTAAATAGCTCTATTTGTATGTTTAACCAAACAGATACATTTTCAGGTTTATTGTGTAGGTTGAAACTGAACCCCGAAAGCCTGTATTTCGATACCTATTATGTAATTAGTATTGTAGAATTTATTTTTAAAAAATCAAGAAAATAATCAGAAGTTCAAAAGAATGAATGTAAAACAGAACAATCTGGTAGACTTAAATATATTATTTTAAAAAAAAAAAGATCTAGGTGGAAAAATAACATTTATATAGTAATGGGCAATGTCTCTTATTTCATGCGCAATGTTATGGACACTTAAAATCTGAAGCAAGAACAACATTTCAGTAAAGATTTGCTATTAATAGTAAGTTTATCTCTTCTTACATTTCAGCTTTAAATAAGAATGTAGTAATAGGAAGTAATGAAAAATCTAACCAGACTCCTTGAAGAGCTTGTAGAATTGAGGTGATGATGAGGCTCAGACAGATAAGAGAATTCAGCACAAGAACAAGACAGAGGTGGACAAATGCCAAGATAAAGAAACCAGTAGCATTATACAGAGATAATATATCTTTTTTTTTTTCTTAGACCTACACTTATTCACCTTGGGATACTCCCAATTATTTTTAGGGACCTTACTCATTTCCTAGATGACAGATTAGAGATGTTACATTGTCAAGGCTCTGTGATTAGTGAAAGAAAGTTATGGAAAACCCCTGTGTCCTTCTGCTTTCTTTAGTCTCCTAGAATACAACTGTGATGTCTCCAGACTTGTAGTCTGAGGCCAGAAATTTTCCAGCATTTGGAATTGGATTAAATTGGTTTATCCAACAGAGAAATCATAGTTAAAGCATGCAAGATTTAGCATTAAAGTATAATGTAAAAAAGGTCATGCAGATAATGTTTGCCATTCTTAGTAAGCAAGGTGATTGCATGTTTCAACTTTTAGCTTTATACCAGAAATTGTAATAGTTGACCCTCAAGCAAAATAATCTCAACATTAAGAGTATGCTACTGTAACAGCACCTTTATCTTTCATGTTGTTGTTTATAGCTAGATTAAAAAATGCATTTTCACTTTGTAATCAGATTACATCATCTGCATCTCTGCTTCTTCACTGGAGCTAAATGAAGTTTAACAAAGGAGTTGAAATTTCTTTGTTTGTATTTGGGAAGTGGATTTCTGTAAAATATGAATAAGAATCCAAAATTATGTATCTTATCTTATTGAATAAATATTTGATTTGATACAATGATTCTGGAAGATGAGTAGAGCTAATTAGGGCTAGTAGAGCTAATGAAAACATCAATACTTTCGCAAAACATAATCTCAACATGAATACGAAGTTCGCAGTTTAGGCTTTTTTTATGGAAACTCAGATGCCCGCGGCATTGACCTGCCCGACATATTTTCAGTAGCAGTCATGCAAGCAACTCAATCAGCTTTTCAGAAGGACTTTTCTCAGTATCTCAGAGCAAGAGCAGCCTTCAGTGCAACTATCCTGCAGAGAACAGATGCTGTTATTTTATGTTATTTTTATATTACTTTGCAAAGTGACAGGCACTTTACAGAAACTTCTAGAGCTGGCAGTCTCCCTTGCTTTGTATGTGACAAAAAAGAAAGCAGTAAACAAAAGATGTTACAGGGAAGGAAAGACAGCGGATATGATTATAAGCTGCAGTAATGTAGGAAAGCGTGATCTTGGCACTGAAGCAGTCAAAATGCAAATCAAAACTCCTATCTTCATGAAGATAAAACTTATTTTTAAATTAAAAATTATCTCAAGATTTAGATGATGTCACAGTGAGGTGTGGTTTTCTAAAGAAAAATCCTCATTTTGACTTTTTTAATTGATTACTCTCCTGTATGCAAAATGCAGTTAAAAAAAAAAAAAAGCTGCTTGACAAAGGGAAGTTTTCTTTGTGAAGTAACAGTGTTAAGGTGGGTGAGGAGCAGAAATGTGTAAAACAAACAAGGAAAAGGAGCTACTTCTACTTCACCTTCCCAGTAGCCTGCTGTAATTTATCACATATGAAGCAGATCCTACAGGATCTTTCTGTTCAGGAGTCACATTGCCTTTGTGAGGGTTATTTTTAATTCCTGGTGGAATTTCTTGTAAGGGCTCTTCCCCGAGGAAGGCTTTGCTTCTCCTTGTGAAGTGATAGTTGAAATAGAAGTTTACTCACTCACTATTCAAAATAAAAAAAAAGAAATTACCTGCCTCAAAAATGATGCAGATAAACTAACATTTTTTTTAATGTTTGTAAATGGCCTTTCATTCATATGAGACAGTGAAAATGGACACATTTGCTTGTATTTTACTGTTCCACTTTCCTATCAAGATATTGCATGTTGTCAGAATGCTGCACACACTTCAGGGGAATGAATTTTTTTTACTTATTCAGAAATAGTTTTTCTTGGGTTTGTGAAAACTCACTTTTACAGCATATGCATTTTAGACTAGACTTGTGGTCTGTAAAAGGTTAAGAAAAATAGAGTTCCTAAAAGTATTATTTTTCCCTTTTATGGATGAGCACCAGGCTTTAAGACATCAGTGTAAATAGAGTTTCCTGTTCCAGGGAAGTTTGGCTACTGCAGGAGCCCAAAGGTCCTTTGGGAAAAGCTTGATAGGAACTATGAGCTGAATGTGACCTGAGGCTCCAGGAACCAAAGAGCCAGAACTGAGGGAAACACATTTCACAGCCCTTTTGTGCAATCTTAAGTCCCATAAGCTCTTCTGGGAAAGTAAACCCTTCATCATACACACAGTATTTATTGCTAAAGAAGAAGTCGTGCCAATGGCTTTCAGAAATCATTTTGTTATCTGTAGATCTGTGACTTCTTTCCTTGAAGTTTGCTGTAACTCCAAAAAAAATCTGCAGATTTGCAGAAATGCTGTGCAGGAATAGGAATGCTAAACACTTCTCCGTGACTGGTAGGCATTGTGCAGGATCCAGTCCAAAATGCAGTTTTGCATTCAACATATTGAGGAATTTTCTGGGGAAAGTATATTTGAATAACCACATGGATTCTGTTCTGTTAGCAATGTTAATTTATCAGAATTGTGTGTTTGTTTATTCAGAAATCAGTGTTGATTATTCACCCTCTCCTATTTGCAGCTGGGCAAAATTTATGCATGTGAATAAGGAAGGAGGAAAGCAAGCTGGGTGGGTGAGATGACTTACTGTGATGCAGAGCAGACACCACACGTTTATGTTAATGAGGTCACTTGTGTGAATATCACACTTGCATTTTTTTTCTGCGTCTGACCAAGTTTTAATTGGACCTCTGCCACAGATTTTCCAATGTGACATGAAGTGAATCATCTAACCTCTAACTCTATTCTATATAATTTTAAATGGAGTAATAATACTTGGTGCATCTTTTTTTTTTTTTTTTCTGGATGTGTTTTGGTAAAGAAAGGCATTATATCCTGTCTCTGAAAGTACAGCTGTAATGCAAATAATGGAGTAACAACAATCAATTTTTATTTAAAGTTTTAATATACTTTCATTTTTCCATTTCCTTTTCACTCAGCACTTTCAAAACTAACTTTTTTTAAAAAAATTAGTTTAAATTTTTTTAAAATTAATTAACATTGATGAAAACCTCAAAGGAAGTACATTTTGAAAAAATGAAGCAGATAAATTACATTATTTTTAGGGACTGGAATGAAACAAAGCATTCCTCCTTTTCTTCAGAACTCTTCTTTCTTTACGTTGAAAGAAATTATCCTTTGGAAGTCTGGAGAATAGCTTTTATAAGTAGAAATTAGTTCTGTTCCTTTACCTCAATTTGATAATGCTGAAATTAAACAAGTATCTTTAATGACTTAAACTTTAAAATGTAATGTTCTCTTCTCCAAATTTTGGGTATTCTAGGCAGTTTTTCTATAAGGGTTATTCATGTGAAGCAAGACATTGGGCGTGTGCTTTCTAAAGAACTCTAAATCAACAAAGCTATACATAGCACAGTCTGATGTAGTTACCAGCTGATATTTCTGCAAAGACACTCCAAATGAGAGAGGAAATTCCGAACTTCCTTATTATTCCAACATGCTGAGCTTGCTAGTCAATAAAAGTTTTCCAAGTTTTATTTAGTATATTGGTGGCATTTGGCTGGTTCCAGTGGCAGGTATCCTTTGTTTTCTACTTTTCATTAGCTTCAGGGTTTTCATTAGTGTTGCATTTCTGAAACACTCCATTTTTATTATATGAGGTATAGCAATCAAGTTATTTCCATTTAAGCATCTGTCCCAGTTTGAGGTAAAACCAAACCAATTTTGTGTTCTGTAATTTTACATTTTAGTTAGGCCTCCTCTGACTCTCTGAAATTAACAGCATATTGTGGAGAAAACTGCTCGTTCTCAGGATGATAAGGCCAATGTTTGTGCTACATGCCAAGAAATGGTATGCAGAGAGGCCCATGCTTATACTTATTGCTATAACAACCAAGGGCAGCCAATTTTCATTAGTTGCCCCTTAGAGGGTCAGAAACAGAAAAGTGTAAAGGGGTCCCACCTGTAGGGAGGAACGGACAACACAGGTGACCCAAGCCTGACCAACTGGGGTATTCCATCCCATCTGCCCCATGCTCAGTATAAAAGCTGAGGGATCAAAGGGTCAGCTCTCCTTTGGCTTCTACCAGGGTGGCTGATGTCTGAAGAGGACCCTGTCTGTTCATCTGCCTTTGATCCCAATCCATGTGTTCCTGACTCCAGAGCTGGAATCCAGTTCCC
>JAOTQQ010000012.1:113297293-113315157 GCA_026546715.1 Gallinago undulata
GTCATCTAGGCACTCCAAGAGCTTCCAGGATTGCCTGCAGCCAGCCGTGTTGCTTTCCCAACAGATATCGGGATGGTAGTAGTAAAAAGCAGTATTATAATGAATAGTTTCAGAGAGAGTGTGCTGCTTTTGTGTATGGAATTTGGAGAGCTCTACTTTCAGGACCTTATTTTATAAAAGAAGGGGGAATCAAGCCTAAATATTGCACAGCTTTGTATTTCTCTTTTCAAGCTTTGGTACCATTCGTGTCATCATAAGGCTGTCAGCTTCTGCAGACCCAGGCAATCCAAGCTGAAGAAAAATGAAAATAAATTGTTGTGTTTTTTTTTTTAAAAAAAAAAAAAGGAAACAAACCAGGTTGATGGTAAAGAGACGTGGTGAGTAAAGTGACTAGAATGGGGATATGTTTGAATGTATGCCCACTGGCTACAATGGGCATATATTTAAACAATATCAGAAATATATCATCCTATTTCTAATAAATAAGAAAAACAGAATTATGGAAAAATGCTGAATAGTCCATGTAGACCTGATTTAAATGTCATCAGCCAAAGAGTGATTAATAGATAGCGGAACAGGCACCCAAAGAGGCATATCTAGTGAAAGGCTTTCTTTTACCTGAAGATGCTAGTTCTAATTTTGCTATTCAGCTCCCATCTCTGCTCTCTGGGATGCAATTTTCAACTCTGTGTTGGGGCAGGTTATCAGCCCACTGCCAGCTATATAACTGACAAGCAGATCTAGCTTTGTTCATCCTTTTTTTTTTTTTTCTGTTTAGTAGAGGTAGCTTTATTTTAAAAGGCACCTTGGTGGTTTTTTTGTGCATAAAGGTGTTAACATCACCTTGAATTCAAATGAAGAAGTTGAGATGACAGGGTTACAACATATAAGAAGATTTCAAATGGTAGTGACAGAATTGTCCCTTCAAAAGTACAAAGGCAATTTAATTTTTGGACATGAAAACATCCTAGAATTGTTGTGGGGTTAAAAATTAAAGGTTCTGTAAGTTAGCTGTTAGATTCTTTTTATTAACTAATCATGAGGTATCTGACAGTTCATTCATTTCCTTTTATTTTATTCATTCTTAGATTTACAAGCAAAACATTCCTTTTCAATTTTGTAAGGCAGATGAGCAGTTAGTACCTTTGTGGTATGTTTTGCTGTTATTGATATAGGTGCTCCAAAATAAACAGCTAATTTGTGGAGTTGGAAATTTTTCAGGATTCTTTGTATGCATTGCAATCCTGGATAAGGGCATGTTTGGTTAAATCTGCTTATCTTTTACACAGATAGTCTGGTTGGAATTGCTGTACAGCATTGTTGCCAGGTATTTCTCAAATAAGAATCTACATATATTGTTCATAAACTCTTTGGATTAAAATTCTGTGATCTTTCTCCTGAAGAGCCTTGGAAGAAGTATTTTTATCAGAAAATCATACTAAACAATAAAGTTTTTTAGAGTTCGAGAAGGCAGCTTTTGAACACGGGGGTCCAATTTAAAGGCTGATTTTTATAACAATGTATGGTTTAGAGTATAATATTTATGGAAGTTGGGCTGAAAGACTTCTGTGAAGACTCTTCACTTGGTAGGTTTCATGATGCTCGCAGAAAATATGTACTGTTTGCATAACTGCCATTTCTAATACTTAAAAGGAATTTTCAAGGAACGTCTCTGTTATTAATACCCATTAGAAAATAAATCCTGTGGATTTTTGCTGTTTCATTTTCACACTATTTTTTATAAGCTCATTACCAAGCATTCTGCCTTATCCTTGGCCACAGACACAGCTCCTCCAGAGAAGGGGTGTTTGAGCCTGACAATGTATCATAACACACTTATCTGTACCCTATTCCAGGCCACCACAGTACTCCAAGCCCTACAACTTAAGAGAAATTAACCATGCCATTTAAGAACTATCACTGTCTATTTTTCTTCTACATTTCATCATCTGGGATATTGAGCTCCCTTCACTCCTTCAAAGATGTAGTATGTGTTTCCCTATTCCCATACTGGTATAAAATAAAGAAAATTCCAGAACTGGACTGTTTGGATGTCAATTCCACATATATCTGTTTCAATAATAACTGCTGTGTATTTTACATATTATTCCCAGTGAAACTCATCACTGGCTTGATTCCAAACACCTGAGGGCAGTGGGCTGCAATAGAATTACAAACATGAAGCCATAGGATCCTGCTGAAGCCATGTTTTTATGCGGGACTTGGCATTAGTCTCTTTAATAAGTGGAAAAAGCAATGGTTGATACTGTGAATGTATATGCATAAGTATAACAGTGAATGACTATTACCAGAACTGTTTAAAAAAAAAAAATATCCTGTATTCTTTAGTTCTTGGAATCATTCTTGGTGTGCTCTAGGAGAGAAAAAATCCGCAAGTTGCTTTTTTGTTTTAAGAGAACTAAAATTTCTCACTAGAAATTTCCTTACAGCAAATCAAGTTGGTACACTTTCTAAATATTCAACAACATCCTGAATGCCAATATATTCTACTACTGTATTTATTTCTATGCATCCATCTTCTGAAAAATATATGAATTTTACTAATTTACAGTTATATCTTCATAGGCCACTTTTTTTCTTTGCCTCTTCTAATTATGGGAAGCATGAGAAAGCTGACCTTCCCTTTCCTCACCCTCTTCATTGTACATCAGAAGCCAGTATTCTTGTCTGCTGGAGTTCAGACAATGTCAAAGCGGAGGGGGAAAAAAAAAAAAAAGAAAGAAAAACAATAACTGGGGGTGTCTGCCCATCCTTCCACTGTGTGAACAGGGAGGGTTTGAGACTTAGCATTTTTCATGGGATAGAATTGTACCAAGACTTAACAAATTAAAAAAAAACAAAAACGTGTTTAGAAACTTCAGTAAAGAGAGAGATTTTTGGGGGAGACTTTTAGAAACACGTCTCAGTTATGGATTACTGTACACAGAACTGGTACAATTAAATAAATCTTTATGTTTAAAGTACAGATATGATATTATGATATTTAGCTACTAATAGTTAGATTCATATGCACAGTCTTAGATTTCAACTTCAAAAGGTTGGCAGATAAATCTGGGCATATTGTTTAGTGCTGTGAATTTCTCATGAATAGAGTTTCTGCAATGTCATTTACTTTATTAGATAAAGTTCTGTATTTAATGTCTGATTAAATACAGACAGCTGTTCTGTCATTCTGAGAGATGCATTGCTTGAGTAGAAAAGTGGTATTTCTTTCCCAAAGTTCTTAAGAAAATGAAAAATAGTTTTACTGTTATTCTGCCATGTGATGATAATTGGGTTTTTTGGGGGGAGATGTGTTTGTGGCTCAGTATGATTGCATCTTTTCATTACATAGCTGGGAAATTTTAAAAAATGTTTTAAAATGTGTGTCTAAAATGGCAGTTATACATTAAGGCATAAGGTAACTTCAAAGATGCTTTGAGAAATAAAAAAGGTTTAAATTTTCTTTATCTTTGTCACAAAGTTTATTTGTTGATTCTGAAGGAATTAAATTGATAAATGCAGTGCTCAGGTAGCACCCTGTGACATTTTAACCTGGGTTCAAAGCTTCTCTTGTAGTTCAGCTCCCTGAGAGAACCTTTGATGTTCTTACATTCATTCACCTCTCATTTGCTATTGTCTTAAGTATTTACCTTCTGGAGTTTATTTAGGAAAGGTATTCTAGGATGTAGCAGAATATCTTAAAACAGAACTAAGGTAGGCTAGAGATGCTTACAGAGGTGATAATCACCTGTGGTCTGTCATGTACTTAGATAGAAATTGCAAGGTCAACACTAAACATACGTGATTCTGGATTATGAAAAAGTGAGGAAGAAACTGTATGCTTCCTTGAAAGATATCTGTCATTTTCTTTTTGTGGTGGTTTTCATACTTGAGTATTGATTTTAGCTTTTTTAACTCCAACATATTGGTTGAGTTACAAAAATGTTCTGTGAAACTCACTTGAAAAAGGCAGTTTTCAACATATAGTTACTTTTTGTATCCCTTATAATTTTCAATACTAGTTTTTCACGGCCTGGTGTGAGCAATTAGTAATACATGTATGCAGTACATTTGTTCACTAGAAATATTAAATATCTCATGAGTCCTTTGATATCTAAAATGGCTGGAACACCTCCTTTCTCTTCATCGCAAGGCGGACCAATGGGACTGATGTACTTTATGCATGCGGTTGAAAATTAAACGGTGAAGAATTAGCATAATCTGAGTGCACAATGTAAAATCAGAATTGCATAGTTATAACTTTTTTCTTGAGGGAAACACTGCTAGGAGGTTATTTGTTTGCATACTTCCCGGGCATAAGTTTTTCTTTATTGAATTTTGTTATAGAAGTGCTTTTTTTTTTTTTTAATTCCATGCAAGAAACATTAAGGTTAGCTCGATAAATCCACTGTTTTGTTTAAGGGATCCACAGAGGGGGATTATTAAATATTGTTGAGGGCTAAGTGCAACACAGAACAAGGTTTGTCTTCCCTGCTGTTTCTGAATAGCAAGTCCTAAATGAACAAAGCCATACTATGAAATTGAAATGGTAAAACAAAGATTTAAGAATGGAATGAAGAAAAATCAGCAAGTCAGTTTTAAAGTTAGGGCTAAATATTGGTATAATTTTTCATTAAAGTTTAGAAAACTAAGGATAGAAGGAACTTCAGGGGCTGACTGCTCTACCCTCTCACACATTGCCCAGAGAAGTTGTGGAGTCTCCATCCATGGAGATATTCAAAAGCCATTTGGATACAGTCCTGGGCAACTGGCTCCAGGTGTCCCTGCTTGAGCAGGAGGGTTGCACCAGATGCATTCCAGAGGTTTCATCCAATCTCAACCATTCTGTGATTTGGTGACTTGGTACAAGATCAGCTTTAGGTATGCCATTCTTAACAGGTGTTTGTCAGCTTATTTTTAAAACATATTTGTTCTCTACTTATAAAAACTGGAGGGGTTTGTATTCTCCATAGGCAACATATTCCAATGCCTCAGCGTTTTCGCCTTCTTTTCTTTAGACCATTTTTCTTATCATTAAAGCTAAATTTTCCTTAGTGTGGTTCAAGTATGTCATTATTTTTTCTCTTATTCTCTGTGGATATTAATCTATATTGCATCAACTGTCCAGGAACATCAAGACTGTTATTTTGGCTCCTCTTCCCTGAGGGGAAAAGAAAGGTTGCTTCAAAGGCTGCAGAAAATATACATATCTCTATAGCACAGTGTGATGGCTTTTCTCTCTTCTTTTCCTCTCAGCAGTATGACATTGTTTACTGATGTTTAAACTCTCATCTGTAATTACCCCCCCAAATATTTTTCTTCAGTACTGCTTCTTGCTTTTAAGTTCCTCACCTTTAACGTAGATTATGCCAGTCTCACTACAATACCTTGCATTTGTCCATGTTGAATTTTATCTTATTATGTTTAGACCATGTGAGTAATTTTCAGGATAATTTTATTTGCAGTCTTGTTCTTGAAACTCCTTGGTGCCCCTCCTGGCTTGCTGGGCGTTTGTGACTTTAATAAACATATGCCTGCTTCTGTCAGCTTGCTTAAAAATTTATTTTTACTGCTGGTTGATGCATATAAAACTTCAGTCTATTTGTCCTTCCATTTTGATGGTGAACCATTGATAAACAATCTCTGATTTTCATTTAACAAAGAAAATCCTTATGAAAAAATTACTGTGGAAATTCTTCTCTGTGTAAGTTTTACTACAAGGAAAAAAAGGCAGTATCAGTGAAACCTAGTGCAAGCAACATGTGTATCTCTAATGACCATACATATTTATAGAGGATTTTATCCTGAAGGATTCAAAATTTCTATGCAAATTATATGTAAGGAAATCCTTTTCACAAAAATGTAGTTGTTGCTTGGAGGGGGTATAGCTGTAGTTTAATAATTCACAAGTGGCGCTACCAGAGTTTAGAAATACAAAATAAAAAAAAAAATACCCTAATCTCAAAACCCTAAGATCAGAGTTTGAAATTAGGCAGCAGGAAATCACTATGTAAACAAATCTATAGAGAGTCAAAAGAAATTATTGAAATTGGAATTTGGCTTATACTTAGTCAGCAGTATCAATATCTTTATTTTTATTTTTATTTTTCTAAAAAGGTAAACATGTTATCTTACTATCCAAATTTGAGTGTATAGGTGTATAAATTAATTTTTCAATACTTCTTATTTTGTTTTTCCTAGTAGTTTGTATTTTGTATATCTTGTATATTTTGGCATCAAATAGAATGCGCAAAATGGAATAATTATATCTGATTTATTCACTCATTTATTAGTAGAATAACTATAAAAGATGCTTGACTATTCATTATTTACTGGTTTGCTTTTCTTGTAGTCAAGGATGCTGGTACTCATTTAAAATCAAACTTTAGCTTGCCATTGCACTTTTTGTAGTGAAAATAATGAAAAAAATCAGGTACACTAGTATTGATTATGCATTCCTGTGTACTGTAAAATAAATGCTGATTTATACATAAATACAACCTTTTTTGTTCTGTCTGTATGATTTGCCACTTTACATTTTTCTAGGATCAATATGGAATTAAGCTTAGAAGAAAGGAGAGTTAAGCTGCAGTTCCAGAATAGCTCACAGAACGGTAGAAGTGAAGGTTTGAATTTGGCCTGGGTTCCTCACTATTCCTCTTCTTTTGAACTGATTTACCTTTTTCCCAACTGACTGTAATCAGTCTGTTATTGCTAATCCCTGATTAGTTGTCCTATCAAAGGCAAAATCTGCCAGATGATGATGCTCTGATTCCCCCAGAGTTTTAACTGGAATGTGGCAGAAAGGGAGTGTGAGACCAGTATCTTTATGTTCAGCATGCAACTGCAGTTAAAACTGGAGAGGGGAAAGGAAGAGGCACACAATCCACGGCCTTTTTTTAGCGTGCTGCAACTTTAGATGGGTCAGTTAGAACATCTGTTCACCCTAATTTCCCAAAGGTCTAGAACAGCTTTAGTAATATTGATATATCTTTGTAAAACACTTATTGGATGAAAAATGGCATATAAATGCCCTCTGTAGTGAGATAGAATACAAAAGCTGGGTTTGGAAAGAGTGTGAATTCTTTTTTTCAGGGTGTCCTCAATTACAAGGAAAGAGCAGTAGGTAGTGGCCTGATAGACACATCTTTTAGTTGATCATCTAGCGTTGCAGTCACATAGGAACTCTCAAGGAGTGCTATATCCCCTTACTCTCTTGTTTTAGTTCTTGGTACACAATGGCTGCTCAAATGAATGTCCAGTTTAGCTTGTGACAAAAGGGTGAAGCTGCGGTTACTTCTGTGATCTTGATTGACTGTCTCAGTTTTCATCTTCAGAGTCTTTTGAAATGGTAGTTCTCATCATTGTCCTTCCTGGAACACTCTTCCATTTAGATATGCAGTTATTCCATGGAACTTGAGTCTGGTCAGAGCTCCTTCAATTTAGCCCCAAAAGTGGTTAAAGACTTCAGATTCAGAACTTTTTTTTTTTATTTTAATAACTTGTTGAATTTATACAATTGATTTTGAGTTGTTTACTTTCTGGAAAATTGTCTTAATACTGTTACCCTTGCATCAAACCCTTCTTCTAAGATTCAAGCTGGTTAGCCATTTTTAAAATATTTTTAACAGAGCAGTGGATAATAATTGGTTCTTGAAAGAAAACTTTCCCTAGTGAATGTATCATGCTGTAAAGTAACTAGGATAGATTTATTGATTCTGGCTAGAAATTTAAAACATAGCCTTGAACACTTTGTGATCTTCCCACTGATATATCCAGATTACTTTTGTGCCAAGTATTGTATTTAATTCACATTTTTATTTATTTTTTCCTGTAAAAATATATTTAACTAAGTTATTTACTGAGATATATCACTGAAATTTACAAGGCTGAAAAAGTAATTCGTTCACAATATTTGCTATCAAATTCTGTCATACAGATATGTCTTTTTACTTGCCTTATTTCAGTATTGCAGGATAGATTTTGACATCCACCTGTATAAATAATGACCTTAACACATGTCTTTTCTCTGGATCAAATCACATTAAATATTTGTGAACTTACAACGTCTTTGTATGTGGATAAAGGTTAATAATATCTGTGCTTTGCAAAAGTAGCCACAAATCAGCATCTGTGCCCATAATAACGGGGGGTTTAATCCTAATTAAGTATACATTTTAGGAAACTATATACTTCAGTATTACACATTATTTAAAGTTTTCATAAGCAGTGCCATTGCAGCTGTCATCAGCCACTGCTGCAATACTATTAGTCTTTAATTATAGTACTGTAGGAAGAAGTAACTGTCATATACCTCTTCTCATCACTATGGTTTTAATCAAATAAACTCATGATGTGCAAATTGGAAACATAGCAAGCAGGGAAAGTAGTTCTGCAAGGGCTGTGTAAGTAATCTGCTTCTGTTTGGGACAGCATCTAAAGGCATAAAAGAATACTATTTTTCAAATACAGCTTTTTTTTTTTTAATTTGTATTTTATTGAAAATATCTAGCAAAGGAAAAAATAGCTTCATATAATTCTTTCTTTGAATATGAAGATGATAATGCATCTGGTTTACCAACCACTTGTAGGTAACTATAAGCAGCAGAGGTTGCTTTTGTTTAAGGAAATTTTGAAATATGAAATTTGAAATTTCAGGCTGAGTGACCTAAATGGCTGTGGTTCATAAACACAAGTGTAAAATCAAGAAGCATACTATCAAATGTTCTGCAACTGAACTGGTTAGTGGAAAAAATGCCTATTGAACATTTCACCATTTTGTGTGTTTAACAGTAGGAGCTCTTTTGAGACATAAGCATAAACCCTGTACACACCTGTCAAAGGGATTCCCCAGATTCCATACTCATGCCTGTATGTAATTTAGTCACTGAATAACTTTATCTTATCTTCTTATTTCAATTTCAGATTAATCTGATGCTCCTGTAAAGTTCTTACAGGCTAGTGTGTAGCCAGTGCTATGTTAAGATTCAGTATCTACTTAGGGAAAGTCACCATTGATAGGGAGTAAGTCCCCATTGATACAGCCCTTCCGAAGCCAGGTGATATATCCAACCTTAGTTCTGTAATCACATATATAAATAAAAATGAGTTGACTGTATTTCAGGATGTTTCTGAAGCTACCGGCTGCAAAGAAAATCCTAAGAATTAGTTTGACATTGTTTGTACAACTATTAATTATCAGCTTATGCTCACCTATTACTTAGATCAAGTCTTTGTTGCTTGCATTTTACTATTGAGTTAATCTGACAAGTTGCAAGAAATGTGTGGCTGCAGCATTGCACACCTGACAGTGAGATTTAAAAATCCCCATCCAACTAAAAAACTGTTTGCATCGATAGATTTGCTCTTTATGGAAAGGAGATAATAAATGTAACTGGATTTTTACTTATCAGTAGTTTGGGTCTGTGCTGTGGCATCTACTGACTGCTGCCTAGGATCATCTGCAAAAAGCAAGACACTGAGAAAATGAAATGTATTAATCATTAATTAAGAAACAAGCATATGAAGAACAAAGAAGACACTAAAAGCAAAAGTAGTAACTAAATAATATTTCTGTATATTCAAGGAGGAAAAGGACAGATAGCAGGAGGTATGCAACTGTAGGTAATCTTGTAGTGCCAGAAACACACACTTGCTGATGTAACTGCGTCTTTGCTAGCAAGGTTTTCCTGTTTAGCTAGGCAGCAGCGTAGTTTTACTGCTAAATGAATCTTGTGTTTAGCTGGCTTAAGATTAAAAAAAAAAAAAAAGTAAAAACAACGACAAAAAACAACTTCTGCAGCTTTGTCAGGTTCTAAAAGCTGCCAAGAAACCTCGACATCATGCCCTGTTCCAAACATTGAGTGTGCACACACAGTCTGGCCTTGGAAGGAGCTGCAGGTCCTTCCTGAACAGGACATGTTCTGGTGTTAGCTATGAGCTCAGGCTTTTCTGTGCTTAGTTACAATGCAAGTTGGATTACTAAAGTTTTCTAGTTGGAATTTAAAGAATATATGAGAATTATTGATATATTAGAAGGCTGGTTCTTCTCCTCCAGGAAAGATAAACTGAGAAGTGTCTGACTTCAAAAAAGATTTGTTTTCTATTGAAAAAAGAATACTTCTGTTGCAAGAACCCAGCTAAAAGTGTCCAATGGTAACATCACAAATACAGCCTAACAAACAGAAATGAGAAGGCTACCTAGAATAATATTAAAATGTTTGTATCTGTCAATGACATGCTGCAGATATATGACTGGTTCCCTTCAGAAATGTTCCATTTGAAAGGCAGATGTAGCATCTTCTTCACCTAAGTACCTGCAGAAAGTATTAATCAAGCATCTACGAAATCCATTACAGCTCTGTACTTTCCTGCTCTCAGTGTGTCTGTGGGGCTCCCTTAACTGGCAGCTGCTCCTCCCAGCAGCTGTAGAAGTTTTAGAGGGGTAGTTCTGAGGCCCCGGCAGGTAGCAGGTACCAGGTTGGCTGGACTGGAGATGTTGGCTTTTGGCGAAAATGGGCTCCCTCTGGTGAGTGGTTGAGTGGTTGTCAACTGAACTACCTACATGTTTTGGCTTGTCTTGGTTCAGATTTTATTTTTAAATGGACTGTAGCAGTACTTGAGCACCCACATGCACTGGCATATAAAGTGTTGATGGCAACTGTCAGCACTCATTGCTTTTATTTCCTGAAGTGGCATAGGTTTTCCTATAGTAAATCTTGCAATTTTTCACTGACTGGGCAGGAAGGCTTGGACACTGACTGCTGAAAACAGATGCCCGAGGAAAGTCAGGTATTACAGTTGTGAAGGATAATTTTGATGTGCTTCAGTTCTAACTCTGGCTTTACTAAATCCCCAGTGTAGTTGGTTAATATTTCTTAGGCATTTTTTGGTTCATCCTATGCTGAGCAACTTATTACTTTTACATTTTGCAGGATGCTGGTCTGAACCAACAGAGCACGAATATGCTTTCTTTTGTAGCAAGTTTATTTATAGACATGTAAACCCAGAAACTAAAGCTCCGTAGTCATCCACCTGGTTTCATTAATTCAAGCATCTCCAGGCTTTAACAGTAGAGGGCTGTCAACACAGTACATCTAGGCACTGCATACACTGTCTCCTGAAGAATATTTGACTGAATTTTTTTAAAAGCTGAAAAGCTCATGAAATTTATCATTGAAGCAAGGTTTTTAAATTAAATGTTCTGGCAACATTTACATCTAAAGCCCAGTTAAACGGGTATCCTATCTTAATGGAACTGGTAAACTGGAGATAGCTGGGTAGAAATCGTCTTAGGTCTTGCAGGTTGTTTGCAGTAGGAGTGAGGATCGCTACTTCTTGATCTAGCTACAGAGTAGGTTTATTGAAATTCCTCAGTCTTTTTTTTTTTTTAAGTTTTCAGTTCTGTGTGATAACTGCTCTCTCATCCTTTCAGTAAATACCTTCAAAGGGTGTCGTGAAGATAAAAAGGTGATGTTAAGAGGACAAAGGAGGAGGAAAGGGGCGACTTTCGGTTCTAAGGTTTTATTCAAACAGAAATAGGCCATGCAAGTAAAATAGGTGTGACTGGAGAATCACAGACTAGATAATTCTAAACATATCTCAAACCCGACTAATAATGACTGGATAAAAAATACCCTCAACCTGTATTGCTCAACTTAGCTTGGGGATTTCTGCAGCTTAGTTGCTTTTTTATTTAGTTGCTAGCCGTGTCAGGCATGATCCAATGGGGGGTTATTCCTTTCTCTCTCACTGTTCAGTGGTAGTTAAGGGCATTCAGAACACTGAATACTGATGGATTCTAGGTAGAAAAATTGTAGACTTTGTTGTGCCCTGTAAAGCAAGCAGATATCTACCACTGCAAGGGCTGTGAGTTTGGTAAATAGTGTTAGAGACGTGATCAGATTGACTGCTTTGGATTTGGAAGTATGTGCATGCGTTTTTTTCTTATAATCTACAACTTTACATCATGTTTTGGTGGAATATCATTAGAATGTTAATTAATCTTAGTGATAAATTAATGTTTAATTAATATTAAAGTAATTAATATTAAAATTAAAAAACACGTTATATATTAAGAGCACTCAAGGAACATAAATATCAGAAAACCGAACACTTGCAGTTATCAAGAAATGAAACCAAATTCATTCCCTGAACTTTCCAACTGCCTGAATTTTTTTCTTTTTGTAGTTTATTTATCTGGAGAAATAAATTAAAAAAAAAAAAGTTGTAGTGCACTTAATGGAATTACAAAGATACAATGAAAATCCAGAGCATTTCCACTGGGCAACTTTTTAAATTAGAACCTGGAATGGTTTGACATTTTGATTTGCAAAAACAACATCAAATTTGTATTCCTATGTCTTGGTTATAAAGTATGCCCTTTTTGGTCACGTGAGAACAGATATTTTTTAACAACATTACTACTGCAATTAATATCAGGGGAGAAAAGGACAGCAGTGACTTTTTTCTGAAAAAGAAGTGTATCATATAGTTCACCTTGGAAAAAGGTCTTATTCAGCTTTAGTGTCATTCAGGGTTTAAATCCGTTCTTCATTTCTCAATGATCTTACGTGTTCATCACTGCTGATTCATCAGAACTGCAGATGGCAAGCCATTCGTGTTTGGGTTTAGTCATTATTATTTAATAATGTTGTTAGTAACATACTTCTGCTAAACTTCTCATATGGGATTATTTCCATATGCTAAAATCCCAGACCATCTTTTCTGTGGCTGCAAGCAATTGACATGATGGAACAGCAACTGCCCAGCTCCAGGCCCAGCTACTTTTTCATTTGTATAATGTAATGATTTTATTCTAGCTAAAGACAAAGAACTTCACACTTTGAAATTACTGTGAAATATTGCTACCTACTGAAGAAAGCAATATATAAAAATATATATTACGAGGCTACAGTAGCATTATCTATAGTAGCATAGTCCACCTTCTAGAAGATATCTTAATAACATTCGTTCTTCTGACCTCATTAAGGATACTCTGGGAGCCGAGTGATGCCAATGAACACAATCATTTTGCTCCAGTATAACTAGGATCAGCTTTTTAATTGTACAGTTACATGACTTGTCCTTCACTGAGGCATTATTTCAGCATCTAGCATGCCAGAAAAATCCTACGTTCATACAAGCTTGCAGTAACTCCGCTGACATAAACCCAGCATAAATACAAACAGAGGCTAGGCCAAATTGTTTAGTTCAGTTCAGATCCCTGATCTTTTGGAGTGGCTCCAGCATTGTATAAAGCATTCCTTTTTGTACTTAAGTATGAAAACTAACAAGATTTCTGTTCTTGGAAATTCCAAGTGTAGGGGTGTTCTACCTGGCCCCCACTATTGTACTGCTTCGTGATCCTACGCAACCCATTCTCGAACCGAAAGGCGCCGAAACCATAACAAAGTTGGGAATTCGTCATGTAGTCAAACTGTCGTCAGCCTATTTCACAGAGAAAAACACAACAGGTCTGTGATCTTAGTGTCGTGAATTAATCTTCATATTGAAGGAGTACATAAATTTGTGAATATAACGGGTGATGAGCCTTGGAAATAGATTACGTTGTTAACAATTTGAGGAAAGTGCCATTTCTAGGCTTCTTTTTAATGTCATTATAACCGAGAAGCATTTGCTGTTGACTTTATTGGAATTTGTTTGGTTCCACGTATTACCTGTCTGGAATAGATGCGACAGATGTACCCAGCACTCGTGTCGGTTAAACGTGTCATTTCCCGTTGATTCCCATACATTTGATTTATGTCTTCAGACGGAGGTAGGGAAAAGGCGTTACAGCCGCCTTAAAGCCAAGCCCAAGCAGTCCCGCCGGCGGCAGAGTTAACTCCTTCCTGGGAGAAGGCACGCTGGAGGCTCTCCCCCGCACCTCAGGTCCTCCGGAGAGGGCTGCGGAAAAGCGGGGTGACAGCGGGAGCGGCGGGGAAGGCACCGAGCGGGCAGCCTGAGGGGCAAGAGGCGGCGGGCGGTGGGGGCGGGAGTCGCGCTGCCTCCCGCCCGGGGGTGCCCCCTACCCCTCACCCTGGGTGCGGGACGACCACTTGTGTCCGCCAGGAGACGAAAGCGCTCTTACCTCGGAGTGGGAATCGCGCACGTCCCTTCTCCCCCCGCCGGACGCCTTTCAGTCCTAAAATACGGGGACACCGTCGCTTAACACACCCCAAAGCCGCCGCGCAGGGACGCTGGCACCTCACTGTGTGCCCCGCAGCTGGCGAGCCCAGGGCAGTGTGCGGGATGGCACGTGCTTCCACTGAGGCGGCTCCGCTCTGGGTGCTACGGGCAGTTGTGAGCAGCAAGATTTTGCGGGTTTGGGTGTTTGTGCGCTTTTGCTGGAGAGCAGTTTGCAGATTGAACTGACGCAGGCGAACCGGTGACTTTTAAAATGTTGGGGACTCTTTGGTGTAAAGTAGTTAACGTTGCTTCGAAAGTCATAGAGTTTCTGAAAGTGACATTTTGGGAGGGGTAGTATGTATGTATGTATGTATTTATTTATTTATTTATTTATTTCCTTTGAATATTGGGTGATTCCTGATCAGGGCCTCTCTGATCCACGCACTTTTCCTGACGCAAAGTCCCCAAAAGTCTTAATTCGGGGAGATTTCTTGCAGCGTTGTCGGAGCGGGCCGCTTTCATTAGTGGTTTCGAATTGCTTTAAAGAGGCAAAGCGTGTTGCCTTTAAATACACGTTTAAAAAAGGCTCTTGTCTTGAGAAACTGCTCGATTTGCAGGAAACCCTCCGGATGTTTGCTGCTTTTCATGTGGCATTTGTGGTCGGCTCTGATAACGCTGGGAGCACCACTTCCAACACCGCGTTCTGTAATGGAACTTGAAATAGAAACACATCTCTCGGCGGAGGATCCCCGCTCCGCGCCCCCGCGCTGTGTACCGGCGGGTTTAAAAGGTCAATAAATCAGAAGGATGAACTCTCGGCGGCACTGTTAGGTTGGGAAAGTTAACGAATGACCCCGGGAGTCGTGCGACCACGAAGGTTTCGGGAGCGTCAGGAGAAGCTCATTACTAAGCGCTTCAGGAAAGCGAGGTGTAAGCGGAGAGCGCGACTGGAGTCAGAGTCAGAGTCAGTGCTGTCCGGTGTGTTTTAAAGTTACAATTAAAAAAAAACAAAAAACAAACCCACACCAACCCTAAACAGTCAAAACAGAAAGCGGGAAAAGAGGTGAGAGAACCTATTTATGACACTGAGGCCACTGAAAGGGTCACAAACTGCCAACATTTTCTGTACAAACCAGGGAGCTTTTACTTTCTCGGCTTAGATTCAAAACACACCTTCCTTTCTTTGATCCCAGATCAATGAGCTGTAGAAACAGTTTGCACAAATCTCCCAAACAAAGTGAGTGGTAGTTTGCTTAGTTTATTACCTCATGTTCATTATACAGAAAAACATTTTCTTTTCTCATGAAAGTGACAGCCACAAAATTGCCATAAAAATGTATTTGTAAGCAGCCCCTCTACTCGTTGAATTTTTTTTTTCAGTGCAAATTCTTGCAGGATTTGTTCCCTTGGCTCACGAAAATGTTTCTGCTAAATAGAGTAAAACAGACGGTTTGGAGTTTTAACAAGACCGGCTGATTAAAAAAAAAAAAAAAAAAAGGTAATACTCTCTTCTGCGGCTAAAACTCTAGGGCTGTCGGTTTTGTCCGAGTCTGTAACACGGCGTGAGCTGGGAACCGAGCTGGGAGTCACTGGAAATGCACCGACTTCGTTAGGGCAGCGCATTGTTGCCTTCTTGGGTTTTGTTTTGCTTGGAAGTTACCTTGCTTTCTCCCTTCAGCTGAGAAGTCTGTTCTCTGCAGGGAAAAATAAGGCGCACTTTCCTCCTGCACGAGTTTGCCTCATTCACGGTCCGGCTTCTGTTTGATTGGGAATTTTCTCTCGGTGCCTGCCGTGTCTTCGGTGCTTGACCTGTCCCCCCCGCACCTGGCCTAGGATTAAGGGCACTGAGCCCCAGCGCGTTCGGGTCGGGAAAAGTCACAACCTCAGCCATAAAACTAAAGTCACTGGCACACCAGCCTTGAAAAGGTACCCCCTAAGGTAGTGTCCCCAAAGGCGTTGGGCTAAAAACGGTTAAAAAAAGCACTTAATTTCCTAACGAGCGCTCCTGGTTAATATCGCAAGTTCCGTGATGACGGTGGGCTTTGCAAGCGGAGCGTGTCCCCATGAACTCATTTTACGATCATTTTAAAATGCATTATACTTTTGCAAGAATGGGGTTGTTATATACTAGTAGGAGACCAATTTGCACATACATATGCGTAGGAACATTGTTTTCAACTCCGCTGCTTCTATAATATCTGATAAAGGAAGAAAAGCAGAGCTGGTGGAATCGCGGGCTCGCGTTGCGTGTGAACGGAGGGGGGGGTGGATACTAAAACCTTCTCTGCTTGGTTTGAGGCAGATACTAGTCCTTTGCCAATAGTTTCGACTGCTTGCAACAGGGATAAATACAGGATAGCATCAAGGAACTATATCGCTTGTGTGTATATATGTATATAATCGTTTATATGTATAGATAGACAATCTCTAACAACCGGAGAGGCGCAGAAAGCACGAATGCAGAAGTGTCTCAAGAATTCCCCTCCTCAGTGTTAGTCCAGGGCAGCTGCCACTCGCCACTGCCGCCTTCTTCCTCTCCGAGTATCTACTGCCTGCCCAGGGTAAACGAGCAGGTTTTACGCTGCACAAAACAGGAAAATCAATCTTAGAGTAAGTTAATTGCGATGCTGACCCCATTAATTTAATTTTAGCAGAATTCTTATATTATTGGTTTATTTGATCGAAGTGGCTACCCAAACAAAGGTGTCCTTAACCAACTAAACTTCTTTGATCTTCGGTTTAAAGCTCAGCGGTTTCTCAAATAAGCATCGATGCATTTAGTAGCACCACATAAGGCTGCAAATATTAATCAGAGAGCCCGTGAAAACGCCGTATTTTAAATTCGTTTGTACGGCAGAGAAGAACAAAACCGGTAGCGAGACAGAATTTGTGTATATTCTGAAGTGACGGACTTTTTAGAAACATCTCTTTGCATACGCACTTCATTTATTCAAGCAAATCAGAGAAATCCCGAAGGAGACAACGCAACAAGCAATACGTACTGCAAAGCCCAACTTAAATAATAACTATATAAACCAATAAATATCTGCGCTTCAGGCGGGTACTGAACAACTTTATTGCGAAATATGAAAAAGTGGGGTGGGAATATATTTCACAGGTTTTACTGTGGATTCAGTGTCCTCCCGCTGTCACACGCAGTTTACATCTTTCAAGGGATTACGAGGTAAAATGCGCCGAGGTAGCGCTGGGAGGTAGGAAGAGATGATGACTTGACTTCTTCTTCCACGTCTGCCGGCAAAAGCAGCTCCTTGTGTCCCTCCGGGTGTTCCAGGGTATCTAGGTACGGTGGGAAATAATCTGTCCCTTCCAACTCTTTCGTGTCTCCCCTGGTCAGGGTTGTCCCTTTCTGGCCGGGCCGGTAACGGGTGGGTGTTTGCGGGTGACAGGACGCTGGCGCACGGCCTTGATGGGCCGGTCCGCGCCGCCACCGCGGGGAACGGGGCTCGAGTTCGAGAGGAGCTTACGAACGCGCTGTCGGTTCCCCCGAGGGACACCCCCCCCCCCCGCAGGCTGTCGGGGGGCGGGGACAGGTCTGCCCGCACCGGGCCCCGCGACCTGCTCAGGTGCCGGGCCGGGCCGGGCGGAGCCCCGGGGACGCCCCGCGCCCCAGCGGGAGCCGCCGCCACCGTCCGGCGCCGCGCCCGCCCCCGCCGCCCCATTGGCCGCGCCGCAGCTCAAATAGGGCCGGGCGGCGGCGGCGGCCGCCAGCA
>JAOTQQ010000012.1:113325500-113359257 GCA_026546715.1 Gallinago undulata
TACTGCCCCTACCCCGACGTGTGAGGGAGCGGCTCGGGGCCGCGCCACGGACTGGCAGGGAGGCGCCCGGCCCCCCTCCTATTTATGTAATTTATTTGAATCTTCTCCGGGGAGTTTCGCAAGCCCCGTCTGGGCGGACACATTCTACTATCGTGCAGGTTAAAAGGATGGTTCAGACTGCTGTGGTTTTTGACTGGTGTGCCAGCGTGTTTACATCTTTTTTTACCTCCGTGCACAAACTGATCACCATTTTTGCAATATCAGCTCTGTTACTTGTTTGCCCAGACCATGTTTTTATTAGCTGTTTTAAACTAATTTTATTTATCTTTTTTTTTGGTTGTTTTTATACTTCAGGAAAATAAATTTATGTACATCTGTTTCTGTCATTCTTCTTGGCCATATGGCCCTTTAGGGACACTTATCTAAAGTTAAATCTGTCATGCCCTAAGGTGGAGTAAAGTGAATGCAGATACTGTGTGACACTTTCTTTCACCATGACAATGGCTCTAAAACTGTCTCCAGGACCAAAGATATTTGTTCCCAGGTGTGGCTGTATTCCTGTTACATAGCTGAATGGCTAGACCTGTGCTGCTGTGTCTCCTGGAGTACTGAACATATGACTTGTACTTAACTGCGGAGTTTTTGTACATTTTTTTTCTGGTTTGTAAGTGCCATCTGGAATTCGCGGTTGTCATGAATGCACTGGGAGAACCCTTCTCCTTCAAACTTTAGTCTCTATAGCAAAAGAACCTGGGTAAGTTAAAGATACTACTTTTAAAATGTGCCCATTGGATTTGGATAATTGTAGATGTGAAGGTGATTTTGTTTGACATGGTGATTTTGAACCAGATGATTCACAAATAACACTGGTACCATATTTACAAATTGTTGTGCTTTCTGCCTCCTACCTTCAAGTAGGTTTACACCGGTTTGTGTCATGGGGTTTGGGCTTATATTGGTAAAGAGAAAAAAAACAGTGCAGCCCCAGTGGTTATCTGAACTGCTCCCAACTGCCACTATCAATTAGCCATTAAAACGTAAGGTTTTTTAGCATGTTCAGCTGTACTGTTCTGTGACACTTTGGCTGGTGTAAGAGTACAACCACATCCCATTCTCATCATAACACTGTCAGGTGAGCATAAAGCTTAACAACACTTCTGATGTCTCTTCTGTTTGGAAGATGCTGGCTGAAGTCAACACACTATAACTGTAGTAGAGAACTAAAAATATTTTAATTTTCAAAGGAGAGTTCAAAAGTGATATTATAGATTTTATTTGTATTGCTTTTTTTCTTATATTGATTGGTTATAGATGTCCCAGGACTAAATTGTAGTAGTATAGCCACAGTAACTAGCTGAACGGAGTTATAAAATTAAAAAAAAATAATCATTCAGTAAAAGAAAAGTACAGAAGGAAAGTAAGCTTAATTTAGGAAATCTCAAAGTAAGATTAAACAAAGAACTTTCACAATTAAGGTTTCCAGTGCAGCTCTAATTAACTTTTAATAATATAGGCATTATAATAAATGATATACACATTTTCTATGGAACTACAACCCAGTTAATCCATATCTTACACAGAAGTGATATATGAAGATCAAAACTAAAATGCTCCATAATTCTAGCACTTCCAGCACTTTTTCCTTCACAAGTTGATTTCCCCTTGCTTTCAGTCGTTGTTAGAAGACTCAGTACTTCTGTACATCGTCCCAAACTGATCGCTTGGTGAGAGAGACTGCTGCAATAATATCCATCTCAAAGGAAACCTGTTACTACGTAGAACCTTGTGACTAATATTTACAGGATGCAGCTCTCTAGATTATCACTAAATTATCTTAACCTTGAGGTGACCGTTTTCCTCCCTTGATCTTTCCTCTTACTGGTCCCTTCTTCATTTGCTGTCTGCCTTCTAATACTTTCTTCCTAGCACTTTGCCCACCACCTGCATGAAATGAAGCAGCAATCGAGGGATGCCCATCAAATAACAGTATTTATCGTCTCCTGCTATATTTTTCCTGTATTTTCAACTGCCACAAGGTGAAGAGCAAGGAACAAATATTGTCAGTGGGTTTTTGAGGTAATAGTACAGGACAACAAAATGATGTTGGTGCTGTGGAATCATTGGTTGAATGCCCATTTCTGGTATGACAACTGTTATTTTTGCCTCTGTCTTTTCGGTACATTTCCTTTTGCTATAGTCTCCTACTGAACTCTTTGCCTTGTTTATGTTTCTTTCTTGCTCACATTAGCATTTTTCCTTTTCTGTAACAGCATAAACTCTCCTACCTGGTTTATGTGTCCTCTTTCCATTCTCAAAATACTGGGCTTTTTTCCTTTGCCTGAAATCTAGCCATATTTTGTTCCTTTCCTTAATTGCTTAGCTTTTTATTTTTAAGCTTCCTTTTCTTTCCTGTTCATGGTTTCCCACTCTCTCTATCCTTATCCCTGTTCCTTGGTATTCCTCCTCTTCCTGCTCCTCATCTCCTGATTCTGTTTCCATCCCAACCATGTCCTCTTTCCTATGTCATTGCAACCCCTCATCTTTCCTCTTTTCTTTTTCCTCCCGCTATTGGTACCTGCTGGTAGTCCATGAGGTGGCTCCATCTTTTTGAGCTGTTTCTCCTGTCTTCCTGGTTTCACATTTCACAGTGCTCCTCTTCCTGCTTTTTAGAGTTCATAGTTTTTAGTTTAGAGTTTCAACAGTAGAATTTGGGCAGCTTTTCACAGAGGACAAAGATAGTCACACCTCTGAGGGAATGCTTATCCCAGGCTAAATATTAAAACTGTACTGCAAAAGGATCCTAAAATTGATTTAATATAGTTGAAAGAACATACTCTATCCAGCCTTATTTTCAGAAATATCTGACCAGTTTTAGCTGCAACTTCTGTACTCTCCTAGAGCCAGCTGTTTGGGATGAAAAATTTGTGGTCCAAATGTGTCACTAAAGCTACAGAAAATGGACTTTGTGTTCCTGAAATGGAAAGTCTGAGATGATTATATTTCAGGCATCTGTACTACGTTCAACATCATTTGAGTATAATACTCAGGCATTTGGGCTGGTTACCAGAGGTGGCACTAATTTAGGAACAGGAACATAATTTAACATCTGTATTAGGTTAGGAGTGGATCTTCTGGGAAGCACTACTGAGGAAAAGGAACTGGGAGTCCTCGTGGATGGCAGACTTTCCATGAGCCAGCAATGTGCCCTTGTTGCCAAGAAGGCCAATGGAATCCTGGGCTGCATAGGGAGGAGTGTGGCCAGCAGGTCGAGGGAGGTCATTCTTCCCCTCTGCTCTGCACTGGTGAGGCCACAACTGGAATACTGTGTCCAGTTCTGGGCTCCCCAGTTCAAGAGGGACAGGAAAGTACTGAAGAGAGTCCAATGTAGGTCAACTAAAATGATTAAAAGATTGGAGCACCTCCCTTATGAGGAAAGGCTCAAAGAGCTGGGGCTCTTTAGCCTCGAGAAGACTGAGGGGAGACCTCATCTATGCTTACAAGTTCCTAAAGGATGGGTTGAAGGATGATGGAGCCGGACTCTTTTTCAGTGGTTTCCAGTGGTAGGACAAGGGGCAACAGGCACAAGCTGGAACATAGGGAGTTCCACTTAAATCTGAGGAAGAACTTTACGATGAGGGTGACAGAGCCCTGGAACAGCCAGCTGAGAGAGGTCGTGGAGTCTCCTCTGGAGATGATTTCAAGCCCACCTGGATGCAGTCCTGAGTGATGTGCTCTGGGCAATCCTGCTTTCACAGGGGATTTGGACCAGATGATCTCTAGAGGTCCCTTCCAACTGACAAATCAGTGAATTGTTTCAAGTGTGAGACAAATTCAGAAAATTCTACGTGGGGATAATCTAGTTGGGCCTATATTCACAGGCTACACTGAGCACTTTCTCACTTATCTGTACTGTGGTTTACAGCTTCCCTGGTGTGCTCTGGGTACCCAGCTGCTCTGTGTGGCTGCCTGGCTCCTTGTTGGATGGCCCTTTGGCTGGGGTTTACCTGTGCAGCACCTACCTTGACGCTAATGTCAAAGTGTGAGTGGTGTGGACTGAAATACAATTCCTTGCCCTGATTCATTGGTGGTTTCCTGGAGCTGCTGCCTAAGGAGTTTGTGATTTTATGTGGGCGTTGCACATGTCCATCTCTGGTGGTTCTGACTGTCCCAATCAACTCGGGTCATGAAAGTATGTTTCTGGAGCTCTTAAAGGGACTGTGTTTTCTTCTGTCAGGATAAATCAAGGGTCATCGTACATCCAAGGCCACTGGTATGGTAAGCAAGACAGTGGGGTTGTGGTGGGGTGGATGCTCTTAAATACTTTAATCATATATATAAAATAATTTTATTATATTTTATTACTTATTTTATTCATTAGAACTTTTCTACAGAGACCACATTGCTTTCATTATTTTCTACATCAATATAGTGACAGTGATATTGTTCCCTTTGCAGATATTCTTAAAACTATTGATTTACTTATTGAAAATCTTAATATTTCTTAAATGAACATGGATTTTCAGGCAAGGGAAATATATTAAGCATTTTAGCAACCATTACATTTATGGCTGTATGTAGAATGATTACTACATTAATTCAAATTGATAGATTTTAAATTCTGCATTGCAGATTGCCGTATAAAGTGGAGAAACCTAGGACAGTTAGTGGAGCAAAACCAATTTAACTATGACAGCGTAGTCCTAAATAATGGCTAACTTATACCTCTTGTCAAGTAAATTATGAATAATCTCTTTGGCTTACCCCAATGATGTAAAAACCGGTACATGGTTGTGTAGAGACAGGATTTCTCACTTGGTGTCTTGCTGTCTATGGAAGACCCTGCAACTGAAACCCAGTACATTGTAGCATACTTGTGTTATTTCATCTTTTGTATTTTTTGAGACTGAATGTAGTTCTAAGGTGTCTGTCTTAGATTTAGTTACAAAAAAGTTATATTCATGCTTTACCTCTACAATTTGCGAGTGCCACGGCTTTTAGAATATTAATGACATCAGTTTCAAACTTTTGAGAAAAAGAAAGAAAACACCCAGATATTATGGTATATATCACCTGACACAGATAAAACTGAAACACAAATCATGGTCTCATGAATCCTTTAGTAAAAAAATCTCAAAATGAAGAGCACCAGGAACAATACAGAACATTTTAATGCATGTGTAGAAATGCCATTTGAGATACCAATAAGTTTAAAACACTGACTGTCCTGAAACTTGATGCAGTCTCCAGGAATTTCTTAATGAAATAAACATTCAATCTCTCTTTCCAGTTGTTTTCAGACTATTTCAAAATACTTGTTGTAGGAATGTATTTCATCTATAGTAAAATAGTAATGAGCAAAGTAAAAAAGTTTGAGCTGGTGAGGCTCTTTTGTTACAGGTATCTCCTGTCATTATTAAATAATTCATTTTTATATCATAAATGTACTGTGATACAAAATAATTCCATGTACCTGACATTGAAAAATGCTGCAATAAGATTTTTAGAAACAAATTTCCTTATTAAAATCTGTTTTTACCATGCAGTTGTTTTAAGTAGTATTCTGGCATCTTCTGCATTTTTAATAAGCAGCAGTTCAGAGAAAATCAATTTCCATCCTTTTCTTTATCAGACAGAAAACTCATTTTGTGGAGTATTCTGTGGAGTTATCAGGGGAATATAGTTATTGTTCACATTGAGGGTGGCCACTCCATTTACCCATAGAGAATCTATTTAGGTACCAGCGAGTCTTGGGTTCTTTCCAAGGCATTGTGGAATTACTTTATGGTGTCTGATTTACTTTAAAGCTTCTTGTTATTGCCATTTAGAAACAAAATTTATCCTGCACACATCCTGTTTGAAACAAAAATTTGTCCCCTGTTGAACAAAGATAAAGAATATTAGAGTATGTTTTTGTAGCTAAAGGTTGTGTTCAAATTAACTGGGAAGGTAAATCCGTATTTGTGAACTCATGGACTTGGATTCAGTAATACAATACACATTTCGGTTTCAAATGCTCAGATTAGTATTACTTACTGGAGAAAAGTCTATGGTATAGTCAGGTTATGTAGTCTTCATTTTGTTTTATGCTTTGATTATTTTAATGAAAGTGTCTCTTCTGTGAGTTACTGTGATCCAGACTCCATATATTCCCTTGATTGCATGCATATTCTTTCAAGAAGTCAATGTGTGATCATTTTGCTCATTTAAAATCAACACTGGGTGGTTTCCATGAGCAAAGGGAAGCAGATGACTGCAATACATATAATTTTTTCATACTTTTGAATTGTGTATGATGCCTGAAAGTGCAATATTACAAAAATACTCACTAATATTGATGTAAGAACCTTGATTCAAAATGTCCTGGGCTTGCTTTAAAAAGAATGGACTTAATTCACCACTGATTTGAAATTACAGGTTAAACCTGTAGAGAGCTATTTAATGGATGGAAAACTTGCTAGAATTTGTCAAGATACAGGTACCATCACTTCTATTGTTGAAGTTGAAATTTCCTGTGTTATTTCACTACAAATATTCTTGGAAAGCAGAGTGAGAAACCCACGTGCAAAGGTGAGGCAAAAAAGAGAAGATCTAGGTCAGGGCAATGTCTCAGGGAACAACCTGCTGTTTTATACCTACTCGTGTAGTCTGGAAATCCCCACAGGAGAGGTGAAATAGAACAAGGCTCTTATTTCATTGCCATAAATTGAAGTACCTGAAAAAGATCTAGTCCTTCAGCCTCAGCGTCCTGCAATGAGTCTCAGAGAGATGACCGTGTTTCATCCACGTGAGAAGAGTCTGATTTCCAATTACATCAACTGAAGCATTTCTCATTCGCTTGCCAGGAAGCGTAGCATCACCTGTAGCCTGTGTCATTAGTGTGGGGGAGAGCTACCTCAGTCCACACGGGTTCCTTCTGGGTTTGCGTATTTCTGTAAATAAGCTTGTGTAGTCACGTGTAGTTTGCTCTGTAGTCATTTACAGTCTGCTCTGGTTGGAAAATATAGAGGAATACGCTTTGCTTTCAAAACTCAGGAAAATTTCATCCAGATGAATTTAATCTCAGGACAGTCAATTTTCCAAACAGCCTGTCATTCAGTGAAACACTTTCTTTAGAAACTTGAGAGCCTTGACAAGATGGAAAGGAAAAGATCTAAACAAAAATTTGCATCGAGATCAAGCTCAGAGCACTACTGCTAAAGAGGAAAACACTCCATTTGAAAATCCCGAGTCAGAGCTTTACCTTGAGTGAGAAATCTGAGATTGTAGTTCCACAAACATATTCCATGGTGACAAAACCAGTAACACTGATCCAAGTTATTAGTTTTTGGGTTTAGTCCAGTTTTTCTCTGGGAGCAGTGTTCACAGAACTGTAGCTGGAGCAACCTGTCTGCTTTGAGGGCGTAACAGCACCAGGAGCTTTGTTGGTGGCTTGTGCACGTGCCTAACGCTTCAGGTGGCATCTGAGTGGTAGCTTTCAGCACGTCAGTGTTGATTAAACAGTCGTAGAAGCAGCAAAATGCTGTTGAGGGCTTGGGTATACACCGAGCTTCTCTTTGTTTATAACCCCAGTACAGCAAAACTGCAGCACCTTATAACTTTTCCTAGGGTGACAATTGCTGTTACTAATTTGTCTTCAAAGACTGCTCCTCTTAAGAATGTAGAGCAGAGTTTCACAACTTATCTATTGGATCTTTTTCATAACAAAAAAAAATCAAATATGCACAGTGGAGCCTGAATAGCTGCTTTCCCTCAATGAGCTTTGCGCCGAGAACATAGTTGGGTTGATGGGAACAGCCGGGCTGCCTGCCTTCAGGTGAAGTCTTGCCAGGAAATGTGACCACTAGATGGCTGAGAAAGTACAAACTGTTATCAATCAAGTGTGATTTATCCTATCATAATCTTCATTTCTATATTTTAAGAAGAAAAATATTGCAATGTGTTGTATGAAGTCTATGTTTAGAAGCAGAGAGCAAATCACTTGCTTATATTTCTAGATAATTCTCTAGTTTTAGCAGAACTTGAAAAATCTGATGTGACAGACAACTGAAACTCCTTAGGGGTAAATTGGACATGAATATTCTCATGTTTCTAAGAACCCCTAGTGCTTCTGCTGGTCAGGGTGAGTTATTTGGATTGATTCAATATATGTAAAGTAATTCAGAATGACTACTTATTGCTACCAAAATATACCTCCTGTTAATAGTTCAGTTGATATGAGCTGACTGCTGTAGAGAAGCTGCCTGCGGCAGTAACACAACAGAGCATGTTCAGGCTTGTTCTGTTGCCTGACAACCTTGACATAATTGCGCTATTTCCTCTATTTGTGTAACAGTCCCTGGCGACAACACACATCCTTGGGCAAGAATTTTCATTTCGCTGTTCCCAAATGGCCTTTGTATAATTTGCCGTGGGTGCATGCCCTGGGTATCGCAGAAATAACTCCGCAAACCCTAAACTTCAGCTACCTGCCCTTCGTAATCCAGAATAAATTTGTTTATTGTACTTCAGTTTGTATTTACATAATACTGTAGCTTCTCACTTTATACAGCACTAGAATACTACTACTAAGAATTTATTTTACATGGGAAAAGTATTGGCTGCTTCTAGTCTCCTTTGGTTGTGATCTGCTGATGGCAAGTGTGGCTGGCAGGGCATCTAAGATTTGAATTTTCCCTCAAGTGAAATATTAGATGTTCCCGTGGTTCCTTGTGCAGTGTAACCTACACTGTTCCCTACCTCTGCAGCCTGGCAACTCAGCGATCTCCTTTTCCTTGGGGAAAGACTTGATTCCTTCCCTGCTCTGTTTCCTGCGTTACTCAGTTTTCCATTCAATACCTTTAGAAAATGTTGCCAGTTGCTCTTGGTGGTGACAAGCAATCTGCCTTTCATTTTGGTTTTCAACTATCATAACAAAATTATCGTTCATCTTTGTAACAGTACTGCTGCCATTAATGACACTCCTTTTTGGGTTAGAGTCTGAAACATGGTATTGGTGGTCTGTAACCACAATAAATACTTTTTCATGAAGTTATTAGAGAACTTTTTTAATTTACCAGATATTTTCCTGTCAATGTGAACATTTCTGTATTTTAGTGAATCATAGAATCATCTAGGTTGGAAGGGTCCTAAAGATATCTAGTCCAAGCAACAACCAAACTCTGACAAAAAAATAAATAAGAAAGAAAAATCACTAAACCATATTCCTGAGGACCATGTCAACCCGTCTTTTGAACACCTCCAGGGATGGTGCCTCAACCACTTCCCTGGGCAGCCCATTCCAATGCTTGATAACCCTTTTGGTGAAGAAATGTTTCCTAATATCCAATCTAAACCTCCCCTGGTGCAACTTGAGGCCATTTCTCCTTGTCGTATCTCCCATGACTTGGGAGAAGAGACCAACCCCTGCCTCTCTATACCCCCTCTTCAGGTAGTTATAGAGCGTGATAAAGTCTCCCCTCAGCCTCCTTTTCTCCAGGCTGAATAACCCCAGCTCCCTCAGCCTTTCCTCATAGGACTTACTCTCCAGACCCCTCACCAGCTGCATTGCCCTTCTCTGGACCCACTCCAAGCACCTCAATGTCTTTTTTGTGGTAAGGGGCTCAAAACTGGACACAGTACTCGAGGTGAGACCTGAAGTTGGAGATCTGAAAGAAATGCCAACAGACTTCATTATGATCTGCTATCACATGTACAATTATATTCCTGTTTCATAGAGAGAAGCTTAACAAACTGTCTTGATAGATAAATACATATTGTGGTATGTACTAATCCTTTCAGATGCTTTTTCACACTTCTGGTCTAATCAAGAATGTTACAATCTCCTCTTCACTTTTATTCATGGTTTAGAGAATCTTCACCTCTGGTAAGGACAAAATAACTGAACATCTCAAAAAAGGAATATAATTTTTAAACACTTTGTGGCTAGGTGACAGTAATATTGTCTTTAACTTTGTCTTTGAATTTAGATCAGCAGTGAGGCCATAGCATATCCCTGAGTTTTAGAAAAGCTTGTAATCATTCCTGTGGGCATTCTCATCTGCAGCCTGAGAAATATTCTCTCAAGGTTTTGAATGTATTCTTCATCAATGGATTTTGTGACCCAAATACCTTCCAAATAATGCCACACTTGCCTAAAATTCAGAGTCTGACGCCATTTGAGATGTCAGAGTCCTAGGGGAGTTCAAGACAATAATACAAAGTTGGCAGGTATGACAAAGGATCCGTGGAAGACCTCTATCCTTGTGGAGCAGCACCTCGGTGGAGAGTAGCGTCTTTGTTGGACTATGCAATCACTCATACAGTATAAATAGCTCCTTTTGGAGCTGAATTTATCATAGACCTGAAGTGTTCTTAAGTTGACACCTGGGAGCGAATCTCAGTGTTGGAACTAGATAAAAACCCATTTCTGATGCTATCTCTTCAGCTGTCTCAAGTGTTATATGAAATTACTCTGGTTTGTAGGTTACCTGGAAATATTCCAAGCTTCCATTTGTGCCAAGCGATGAAAAACAATAACAGTGTTGTGACGTTCCATATAAACAAACCACGTTAACTTAACTCTTCATACTTCCTAAATTAGAACTGCAGTAATATCCAGGAATTACGGATATTTTCCAGTATCTGTAACCTCCATGAGTTCTCACGATTTACTTTAAAGCAAGAGAAACTAACCGATTTCCAAAGTTTACCTCCGTTATCCTTGATAACAGGAAGGTAAACAGTGTCAGTTTTAACTACGACTGTCACAGCTTGGAAAGCTCATTTGTCAAACAAGTTTTCGCTCCTCTTACAACATGAACAAGGAGTTTCATCCTCTGAAACACTGAGCACTATTTATAGCATCCTAAATACAAAGCACCGAGAAAGGGCAACCAATGGAAGAAATAACAGTAGTCAAGAACCGAGGGGGAAAATGATTCAAGTGGGAAGGTAATTGGCTTTTGTCTGCAGTAGGCCTTTAAATCAATAGTTTTATATTGCTAGGTGTAGTAAAATTTTCAAAAGTGATAGTTATACAATCTCTAATTTTCTAAAAATAATGATGTTGGAACTGCTGGAAACCTATGGTGGAAAATCTAAAGATCAGAGGTAACTTAGGGAGAGTAATCATGACACTACTTCACAATCCCAAAGAAAATTTCCTGGAATGATAAAGGACGAACAGTATTTTTCTTAAGGAAAGCCTGACCTGGAGAGTTGCAAATAATTTTGCCTGTCTTTGATAATGAGAAAGATATTAAACCAAACACTTAACACTCCATAATAAGTAGTGAGGGGATAAAGAAACTAAAAGAAATCACATAGATTTTTCAAGCACAAATTTTGTCAATTCAACATGATTTTCTATGTTAGCAAATTAAGCGGTTGAGTGTTTTAGGGAGAAGCAGTAGATATATTTTGGTGATAGTAGAAGTTTTGATGTTGTAGTATGTTACTTTCTCTTAAATTGAGGAGATGTGGTCCAGATTAAATCAGAGTTAAGAATAGTTATCAATGTCTTCACTTATAAATTGAAAAGTTGTTTTAGACAGAATCCTTATACAGGCTCATTTCTTTATTTTGTACTTCTGATAAATATAGACTACACTTAACAACATTTCTGTATTTTATCAACCTGGGAAGGGCTGCAAGCATTATAAGAGATAAAACTAGAAGTTAAAATTATCCTGGTAATTTTGAGATCAACAAGAAGAAATTCAATTAAGAAAACCACAATTAATAAATGTGCAAATATAAAGAAAAGAATAACTGACTCTATGAATGCTGGTAAAAAAGAGAAGGGGCAGAATCATGAGACAAGAGTTGTATGTGGACAAAGCCACTTACCCACTGGAATACTGGGGGTAATGAGTGATCCAGTCAGAACAGTCTGAGAAGTTGTTGGTCCTTAGTGGGGAGTTACTGCATGAGATTTACTGACTGACTGTGGTTACATTCCTAGTCCCCTGAGTCTAAAATAAAATACATTACCTTAATCTTTCTTTTCTCATCATATTCCTAATGATCCGGGTCAACAAAGCTGCTGTGAAAAAAAAAGCAGAGGTTGTCTTGGCAAGCACGGAGACACCCAAGAGTTAATTATTTCACTATATGAAGTAGCTATGAGACCTCGGGTGAGGACTGCATCTATATTTGAACACCATACTTGAAGATAGATAGAGATAAATCAGGGGTGGGGGCAGAGATTGGAAAACATGATTTGTGAGTAGAGATTGAAGGCTCAATCTCTACTTACAAATGAAAGGATGGTGATCAGCTGTTCTCCTTGGTCACAGAGCAAAATGATTTATCTCAATTCATTACTCCCCAATATCAATAAAATACCATTAAAAATTCCTTAGTAGTGTTTTCAATGCAAATGGAATTGTACCAGATGCAAGCCATTGCTTTCACAATATAAAATATAGTAAGTGTGAACAAACAGTATTTCAGAGATTGTCATAACATGCGTTTTGATATTTTCCTTTATCAACAAAACAGCATGAAGTTCTCAAAATGTGGTAACAGGGTATGACAGTAGAGCTGCTCTCTCATTTCCTGAGTTGGATCCCAGCACTGAGGGAACAGTTAGCAACAGACTGTGCAGGAATAGAATGGAATTTGGTGCAGCACCTAAACACCACAGGGAATTCCTATCCGTTGGCTCCTGACAGGTATTCCCCTCACCCAGCTGTACTGCAAACGTCTCTACCACCTCCCTTTTCACTTCCTCCTCTAAATTAATCCCAGGTACTCAGCCCCCACCGACATCTTCCACATTTCATCCATCAGTAACCTTCAGCAACTTCACACACTCTTTCCCATTCCAAGAACATCTGTACAGGAGCAGGCACCTGCCCTTGGCAGTGGTAGAGAATGTACCATGTCCTTCATGAGGTGATGTGTAATTTTATGGAAATTAGTTTATTAGATAGCTCACATAATATTGTACAGGGAGCACCACATGCTTCTGAACCACCATCATCTCTTCCTGATCTCTACGAACTCCATTTTATAATAGTATTTTCATTTTTGTTAATGTTTTTATATTAATATTTTCATTAATATGAAGACTCATATCTTCAGGGCCACCCTTTGCCCTTAGAGCATACCCAAACCAACCAATCTCTGCAATGTGTGGTCAGAAAGCTGGATTCATCTACTGCATGGTTGTTTCTGCAAATTTAAAGTGAACATTTTTCTAAAGCAAAGATCAGGCTCTGAATTTACATTTGCTCTTGTACAGCAAGTGGGAAATTTTCCGAACAAAATTGGCTTGGATTTTATATTTTAATCCTATAACATGACTAATTATTTTAAGATTATCATCTGCTTTGTGGTAGAGGACAAGTGGATGACAGCCCCACACTAGACACTGTATAATCAAACACAATATGAAGGTGCCCCCACCGCAGAAAGCTTGCAATTAAAAAGACCAGCTGTAACAGGTGACTGAAATAAGCCTGTAGATGAAAGTCAGAGGTTTAAGTGAAGGGAGAAAAATATTCTATTCATATGTAGTCACTTGGGAGAAGAGACTGACCTGTACCTTTCAGGTAGCTGTAGGGGGTGATAAGGTCTCCCCTCGGCCTCCTTTTCTCCAAACTAAACAACCCAAGTTCCCTCAGCCTCTCCTCATGAGACTTGTTCTCTAGACCCCTCACCAGCTTCTTTGCTCTTCTCTGGACCCACTCCAGTACCTCAATGTCTTTTTTGTAGTGAGGGGCCCCAAACTGGACATGGTACTTGAGGTGGGGCCTCACCAGTGCCGGGGGACGATCACTTCCCTAGTCCTGATGGCCACACTGTTTTTTGTGATTATAGGACCACTGCAGTAACATTTCTTTATAAAGCAAAATAATTAGTGAATTGTGGGGAAAAATACAATGGTCCAAGAAGTGTTTTCCACTGCTGATAAAGCCTGCCCACTGTGAATGTTTTTCTTGACTCTACCCCTATGTGTCTGTGAATTTTTCTATAGTGATGCCTAGTGAATAGATTGAGAAACAGAGGTGACTTATGGTAAATCATTCAATTTAGTATATATTAGAGCCAGAGACATTGACCTCATCTGAGACACTCAAGCCATGAATCATAATTATTGCTGTAGGTGAATGTTCAGGCAGCAGCCAGTGGAAATCAAATGGCTGTGTGGTGTTTTGTGACATGAGAAATGGGACATGGAAAAGCTGGACTTGGACTGTGCAGACTCTTCCCAGTTCCTCCAGGTAATTGTATTGCCATGAACACAGCTAATCCTAAAAGCACACACACACCTGATAACCTATGTGCACCTCAGACGAGGGAAGAGGATCTCGCTTAATTGGTGAGAAAATAGAAGAAAATGTTATTGGCTTGCCTTGAGATTTACTGGCTGTTTTCACAACTAAAAGCTTTGTAATTGTTGATTTTGGCCTTTCACAAGAACGGGTTATCGTGTTATGTTCCCAGATGCCAACTTTACTTAAATACATTGCAGTAGGGAGTAAATCTCTAAATCAAACATGGTAGTTGATTCATATTAGAAAAAACAACAATATAATCAAGTATCTGACATAGCTAGTGGCAATGGAATATTTAAGTCTGGAAGCAGTGTAAATCAGGATTACATTCTTTTAATAGTAATCCAAACATTTTAGATTGGATTAATTTGGTTGTTTCCATAATAAATGCTTTTGCAGAAAAGGTGATGATACCATGTGAAGTTTTAATTAATACAGATTTCTTTAGTTGGAAACCTCACTTTATAATGCTTGACTCCTTCTTTCATTTACAAAACAAAGCTATTTTCTGATTTTTTTTTTCCTCGACTGTTTTATTTTTTATTTTTTAAAACAACATTAGGGTATTTTCTGGAATGTACTTTTTTTTTTTTTTTTTTCTCATAATGCATGAATAACAGACTTCTTGATTCTTCCCGCTGGAAAGATTCCCTGAAAACTGACTTAAAGTTTATTAATAAGAAAATAAAGTTCCTATTAGTTTTGAAATACTCTTAGCTGCATTACTGCCATATATGTGTGGAAATGATTTTCTCTGATCCATTTTTCTCAAAAATGAACTCTTGGTCTCCTGAAAGTAAGGCATTCCATTGATATAAATAGGTTGACAACTGCTAGTCAGTTTTGAAAGCTTTGGTCAATGTATAACTTTCTCACATAGACACACACTCATCATTACAATGCCTTGTCTTTAAAGAGCTTTGTAATGCTTGTGGGAGTGTAATTCTGAATTTAACAAAATTTATTTTCTATTGTTTGAAGTACAGTAAATGCAAATGCTTGTCTTGTAATACACCTTCATTTGTCATCTTTTATCTGTCCAGCCAACTTTCTGTGGTGGTTTTCATCTGGAGAGTGGCCACCTCTGGGGGCTGTTTATCCCAATGCGTAGGCACGTGGTAGGTAGCTTCAGTCTGGAATCCAAACAGAAAGTTTAATTTAAACAAACCCAAGTCTGCTGATCCTATCTCAGCAGGTGTAAATTAAGAAACTTGTGGAGTTGATGATGGCTTAGGGGCTCACAAGCTCCAGAGCTAAAATGCTTGGCAAGATTGTATTAGAAGACTATTATAATTAACAAAAGGACATGCTAATCCAAAATAAGGATGTAATTGCTGACAAATTATATTTAACAGGTTTAAAAAGATGTTGCAAGATAACATATGTTATGCATAAAATAGGATGCCCTCCTATATAGCAAATAGAAAATCTAGACTCTACTTTTAATCAGTAGAACTGTTACTTTTACCTTAAAGAAGAGATGAGGAAGTTTGTGCAGAAAATGAGCTTTGGACTGCCGGGAGGAGGGACAGTCAAAAAAAAATATTAGTTCAGTATTTATGAATGATTCATATATTGATTTGATACGAGGATATTGATTCATATCATGATTTTGAAGTCCATAAAGTTTGTCTTCCACCTCTGCCAAACAACCTATTCTTGTCTTCAGAAACCTCCCAACTTAAAAGCAGAGGTTAACTCAGTGTGGAAAACCCATTGACTAATAGGGTGCATTTTCTGAATGCTGCAGCATTTTTTAGATAGACAAAATATTTCACTTGGCGTTAGTAGCGGAAATCCAAAGTGAGAAGTTACATAATGTAATCTTTCGAAGAATAAAAGATACTCCCATGAGAAACTGCTAACAGGTGGGATAGTGTAGAAAAATGCTGCAGGGAAAACATATTTGTGTTTGTTTCATTCTTGATATCTCTTCTCTGTACATGCAGATTTTGGCAGGTTTGGGGACTGTGAGCTATAAACCATAAAAATGCTGAAGTCAGTCTAGCTATGTTTATTTTACATGTCTGAGAAGACAGAAATTGCCAGGAACGGAAAGCCAGGAATTTTCTCAAAATGTACATACCATCTCATTTTTCTGTGCGTTGTCTGCTGTGTGTATCCTTTTCAGTAAAATAGTTTATATGTTGTAGATAATAAATGGAAACACTGTAATGCAGCCGAACAGTGATTTTGTGCAGTGGCAATTTTTTTTCCTGACACAGATGCTTCCATCCCATTTGCAGACATACACATAAACACAGACATTTAGATTTTCTTTCTATGTTTTGCAAGCTCCTTCCCCAAATACTAGATTGGTGCCTGCCTTTATTATGTTAACAGTAAAAAACAGCATTACTGTGTTCAAAATGGCAAATTTTTCAGTAAGTTAACTGCTCTGGATTTGATCTTTAGCAGCGTTTCTTCCTTTTAGGTTTGGGTTCAGCACAGTTGTTAAGCGAGTTAAAACCCGCTGCTTGTCTGTAAAGCACTGCCTTCAGGAGGAATTTTTCTGTGAAGACTTGCTAACTGATGCCTTCAAAGACAAATTGGGCGCCAAAAGAAAGACTTTCAATATAATGGAAAGCTGACAGTGAAGGAGAAGGAGCAAATGTGCTGCTGGAGCGGATTTAATATTTTAATTTAATTTAATAATTTAATTTAATTTAATAAATACTTAAAGGGTGGGTGTCAAGACGGTGGGGTCGATCTTTTTTCAGTGTTGCCCAGTAACAGGACAAGAGAAAATGGGCACAAACTTGAGTATAAGAAGTTCCACCTCAAAATGAGGAGGAACTTCTTTACTTTGAGGGTGGCAGAGCACTGGAACAGGCTGCCCAGGGAGGTGGTGGAGTCTCCTGCTCTGGAGACATTCAAAACCTGCCTGGACACGTTTCTGTGCAACCTGCTCTGGGTGGACCTGCTTTGGCAGGGGGGTTAGACTAGGTGACCTCCTGAGGTCCCTTCCAACCCCATGTAATTCTGTGATTTAGGTGTTCCGTACTGTTCTGATGGGTTGGGGGGAAACCCCATACTCCTTATTAAACTGGAATTTGGGGCGGTGGAAGTAATAGATTTGCAGTTGAGCTGAGCGACTCACACGTTGTCATAAACCCAAAATAGGACTTGCTGCTGCTCCACACCTTTTCATTAAAGTTGGGAGCAAGAGAAGGCTTCCACTGCATAATTTGGGGTGATATCTCCATCACAGATTGTGGGGCTCAGCAGAAATCCCTTTCCTGATTACTGCTTAAACGAGCTGGCTCAGGGGCTTCAACACAGTCTTGACACAGGAGCTCCAGATGGACTGATGTAACCCCTTTATCTCTGCTGCTGCTCTCGACTCATGATCGCTCCTACAGACTTAGGTCTCCTACCTCCACCCTATCTTGTCTGCATGAGGACAAACTATGCTTTGTTTTCAGAATCACTCTGTTTTATCAGGATATAAGGAGCGTGGTGTGACGTACTGCGTGTCTCCTGGAGAGACTGATGTGCTGTGGAAAGGGAGGAGACAAAAACCTTACGTTGATGGTGGTTCAGGTGACAATGCACTGCATTTACATTGAGTCAGATGGCAATATACAAAACTGATAGTTAACAAGTTCTTAATGATTAAAAAGTGATACTTAATAGAATAATAATTTCATTCAATCATGCTATTAGTAATAATAGAATGAGGAGGGATTGGCATCACTTGCTGACTTTATGTAAATATGTTTTTCAAAAGCATGTTGAAAACAAAAGTACAAACGGATGTTTGTAGATGGGGGGGGGGAGACACTGAACAAACCTGGATTCTTTGTTTCCTGGCATAACTTCTTGGGAAAAAAAAATGTGGGAAACAGGGAATTTGCCGCCCATCTTTATTTGCGGGGAAGAACTTTTCGGCAAGAAAGTTTTCCTGATCGGTGTTTCCCTACTCTGTTACTGAGCTGTTTTTTTATAGTGTTAATAAAACAAGGTACAGTGAAGAAGTACTCAGATTGCCCTGCAAATTAATTTAGCACAAAATGCCAAAAAAGTTTAGGTTTTGAGCTTCTGTTAGGCCACCTGTCCTGGTTTCCTAGCCTTCTGGCCTCTGTCTGCCCCGTAGATGACAGATTAGCTGCGAACATCCTCTATAAAAGGAAACAGTGTTCTATAAAATTCACACCAGGGTTTCCAATTTAGTATCAGAGTCAGGACATCCTAAAATAAAATTTGTTTCAAAAATAGGTCGGGGGGGTGTCAGGGTTAAAAGCAAACAATCTACTGATGTCAGTTTATTCTTCGAGAAAACATGCATGGAAAAGGGGTTTAGTGTCTTGTTCAGGTGCAGTAGATTTTTGCTGATGGGGGAGTAAAGCAAAGCAAAACAATAATAGCATGTTCCGTAAATCGAGTGTGATAAAGAAGAGTTCCTATATAGCAAAACAGGAAGTTTAAAAAAGGCCAAACAATTGATCTTTGAGGACAGGAATGATATTTTAATTTTAACCTTTTTGTTTTGGCTTTAATTTAGAATTTGCAAAGTAATGCAAATAATTGCCAGTAAATAGCTTTTTAATGCATTCAATGCACATATGTTGATACATTGAGAGGTATGAAAATATTTTAGATATTTAATTTTCTTTCTGCAAATTAAATAGTGAGAGTTTTAGCTTCCTGAAGTGTGTAAATCAGGATGTTTATCTGTTTACACTATTCATTATCTTCTTAATATGTTTTTTTCTGTGAATCGTACAGCGAAACCTTTATCTAAGTTTTCCCAACAATTTTATTATAAGGACTTTTTGTCCTTCTTTTATTAAAATGTGTCTCTTGGAAGTAGTATTTTCCAAATCTCATTGATGGTTGAGGATGGTCTGTTTTGGAAGTTTGAGCAAAAACAATCCACAAAACTAGCTGACATTTTTAGTGGTCTTTAGTCAAAAATTGTACCTTGACAGGTCAAAAATGTATCTTCACAGAGACATTGTCAAGGCATTTACATCTTCAAGCCAGTTGTTTTTACAAATATTATTACCATTAGTCTATTTTAATAAAATAGACCAACTTTATGTAATTTATAATTAGATGTAATACAATGAGATACTGTTAATCTAATTGTAATTTGAAAACTGTCCTGTAGTGAAATTAATGTATTAATGTTTTATATAAGTATGTCAAGTTTTTGTTTATATGACTTCCAATTCAGAATAAGGTTAGTCTTACGTATTTACTATTCAATACTGGGTAAAAACATAATGTTTGTACTAAGAGGTAAGTACCATAATTATTAACATTTATGTTCTATAATTTCTGAATTTTTGGCTTAGAGTTCCTGCCATTGGGTCTTGCTGTATCTTTGTTGCCATCCTGAAAAATGTTGTAGTGCCAGAGTTTTCCACCTGGGTACTTAAAGAACATGATCAAATCATTGCTTCAGCTTTTCTGTGTTAAGCCAAAAAGATTGAGTCTCTGGAGTCCTGCACCATCAAACCTCTGAATCATTCCTTTACTTGTCTTTGATGTCACTGTAGATGATCAATGTTCTTTTCAACATATTAACTTGAAAACAGGATCTACTTTTCTAAAAGAAGATACAGCACTGCCAAACAAAGAGGCAATGCAACTTCTGTGCTCGCATTTTCTGCTCCCGCTTTATATTCCACTTTTTAAACATCCCAGAATCACAGTAGCCCCTTTGGGCACAGAATTCTCTAAAAAGCCATGTCCATTTGACGATCCTTTTCAGTGTTTCTGATTACCAGAGCAGAAGTCACTGGTTTTGTTCCTATGGATGACTTTACATTTGCTTATCTTAAAATGCGTTGGGATTGCTTGTGTCCACGCTGCCATGTGATCCTGATTGCTCTGTATCGGTGAACTCTACCCTTTCTGTTATTTGCCTTTTCCCCAGCCTTCACATCTTCTGCAGTGATTTTGTTTTCTTCCAGAAGTGTTAAGTTGGAGGAGATAAGAGCCGATCGTATGGAATCCCATTAAAAACACAGTTTATGGCCAGATACTGTGTGGCTGTTAGTCCAGTGCTGAGCACTATCCTGCTTATGAGCATGTGCCACCCCTCTCGGAAGGGAATTTCGCAGCCAGCCTGCCCTTTGCCTGGCCAGCACAGGGTACAGGTGGAGCAGGTACGAAAGTGCTTTCATTCGATGATCTGAACATGCTGCACTGACACTATCTGTTATTATCAGACAGGCTTGTTACGCCATCAAAAAATCTAACACGCCATTTGTCATGATTTAATGTAGATCAGCATGTAATTACCATTCTTAGCATTTTATTGACTGAATCCTGCTGCAGACACTGTTTTATTTTATCCAGGATGTTTACAATGTTGGCAGACCCTACAGTGTTAAAGTTATCCCAATTACATTTGTTAATAGTGACACAGATTGCCTTTCTTTCAGTGTTGTGGATCTTTTGTGGCATTTTCTGACCTGAAAATTGTGAAGCACTCTTCAGAGTTCCTCTGCCACTTGTTTTTCTCACTCACGGTCCCAACCTGTTGATCAAAAAATACCTAACTTTAATAAGATTTTTATAAAAGACTCCTTCAGTACCACTGAAATAAAATAGAATTACATCAGCCTTATGGTAAAACTGCATCTAATAATTAGTGCATAAAATAGGTTAGTGAACTATTCATTGTATGTTTCTGCTTTGTCCACATTATCACTGAGGATTTATAGTAATACCATTACATTGCCTTTATTCTTAATTTACTTTGAAATCATTCTCAATCTTTTCCCATCACAGTTCTTTTATTGCTGGTTTTTATTGTTGTCCTTACTTTTCTTCTATGTGATTTTATTTACTTTTAAAATTAGTTGTCTCTCAGATTGTGGCTTCTTGAGCAACTGGCTCATTTCCAAATTATTACACTTTTTAAAAATTGTTTTCTTGCAACTGGTTTTACTAAACTATGATTAGTTTTGTGAAACTGACCGTTTAAAGTAGCTGGTACATTTATGCATCTCTATGTGCATGTAGATTATGCATATGACTCTTTTGTACTGCCCTTGGCAAGATAAATATAAAGTCTCCAACCAGCTTCATCTGTACCTTTTGTTTGGTCTTTAATTCCTGAATGACAATGTCAGAACACTGGTCCCCATTTATATTAGTTATTGCTAAGGACAGTGTAATGAGTGTAATTTTTCTATGCCAAAAAATTCTCTAACTTTTGTTATCAAGATCTAGAAACTACAAAGCCCATATTGTGGTTTAGCTCTTACTATTTTTGGTAATGCTCGCTAATCCCGTTTAATGTCTCTGGACACTCCCACAAGATTTTGTAACCCATTTTTTCCTAACTTTGGTTGCAATTTCACAATCTTCCCCCCTCTTGATGATGTGTTGGTTTTAGAGGAGGGTGGATAACACCAAAGGAGACCTGCAGCTTCTCCATTTGCATCTATGATTTGCTCAAGGCTTAGGCATTACCTCAGGGAAGAATGTTGCTGGAAGCCTCAAAGGAAGCTACATCATGAAAAAAAACCAACTAGTTGAGATTTAATTTTAGTAAAGATCATGTTCATGTTTCTTTTAATCAGCAGGTAACACCTTGCAGTTTGGTATAGAGCTCTACGCTGCTGAAAGGCTTTTTCATGTCTTCTTGAGGGACGGGTTCAGGGACACACAGCATTGCCCCCCTTGCCCCGCTCACAGCAGGATCCCTCACCTCCTCGAGAGGGGCAGGGAGTAGTCCAGGACTGAAAAGCCCTTGGAAGAGCTGTAGTATTTCCATTTCAAATAGTGCAAGTCCTCTGTAAAAGCACAAATAAAGAGACTTTGTAGGAACAGTTTATTAAAAGAGAAATATTGGGAAAGCAGAACAGGTCCTCCTTGGCAAGAAAAGCTTGACCTCTTTGTATCCTTTTATCAGATGGCTGCATTTTCACCTTTATTTATTTACTTAATGCACTTAGACAAGAACAAGGGAACCTTGATGTTACCTTTTTTTTTTTTTTGGTCATTGTGTAGCTCACAGATATTTGTTGCATCTGTTTCCTGTTAAGGAAGCTTAGTGCTGCCTTTTGTCCAGCAGGTGGAAGACTTGCTGCAGTATGTATAGCTCAACAGCCAGTCTATATATAAACATTTTTAAAAAAATCCAGGGTTTTTAAGCCATCGTGGCAACAGATGTTATTAAATAGGCAGGTTTTAATTAATATGTTGTTTGCAATGACTTTATTAGTCAAGGAAATGTAATGGCAGAGGAAAAAGAAAGGCAATCTCTGCACTAAAAAAATTAAAACCTGAATTCAGTAACTGAACCTGAGAGATAGCACAAAGGTAAATCCCAGCTCTATAAATAGCTGTGCAAGCCCTGCTGGGTTTTGCTCTATATTCCTACTGTCTTCACAGCTCTAGAAAGTATCTCTCCTTGAGTTCAAGGAATACACTTCCCCAAAGCGCTACATTTGGGAGATTTAGGAAGACATTCTTAAGGTTCAGTGGGACAGTAGTATTAACGTTTATCTTTTTTGATCTGGGAAAATATATTTGTAAACATTAGATATCTCTCTGTCCAGGGCAAGTAGAGAAGACCGTAGGACTTACTGTGACTTACATGAGACTAAGCAGACAAGGTGCTGCTTCTGAGCCTGCGACTTTTACCCAACCTGTTGTGATGTGTTGCTCATCTTGGCAATGCTCTAGAATGCATCTGGAGAAGTCTGATACAGGCAGAAAGAGATGTTAATAGTTGCTTTTAATAAATTGTTGATCTGTGTGAAGAAATTTGTATAAAGTGGCTAAGAGTTACTTTAAATAATTTGTAACGTGTATTGTACCTATTAAAATGAATGGATATATGAAGAGGTGAAATAAGATCTGAAGTGATTTTTTTTTTGGCTATCTACCTGTTAAGCATCTTTGTGGGATTGGTATGAACTAAAGGAAAAAACTGTAAATTGATGATTTATAGTTTTGGTGATGTTAAAACTCCTTTGCTTAGGTATACAGCTATTTTGACAAATCAAGCCTTAGCAGTTACACAAATAGGTTAGTCTTCACCATAGGTAACCAGTGAAAAAATGAAACTGAGTACATTTCTGTACTGAGGGGAAGAAATACTCATCAGTATTATTGGCCTGTGTCTTCAAAGAGCATGAACAGGTCAACAAATGTAATCCTGGGACAGCCACACAGTCTTCATTACAGCCTCCACACTGCCACTGTAGGACTTAAAGAGTTCTTTGTTTCCCTTGCCTCCATCAGCCTGTTACTCCTAAACACAGTAGATATCTTTTAAGTGCCACAACCCCAAATACCAGCTCACTTCATGGCTCTGCCTCTTGAAAAGGGGATCTTCTTTGCTATCTTTCACTTGCCATTGGAGTGGTCAAGCATCAGGCTTGGTCATCTCAGGGAAGCCCTTAGTGCTGTGCAGAGTACTGGAATGAGAACCAAGAAGTAATGAGGTTAATGGGCTTAATAATATATGTATATTTTGGAGTACTAGCAATATGCTAAAAGTTGTGATTTTTGGTTTCAAAGCTTAATGCCTTTCAGTATTTCAATGACTCTGTGACTTAGAAATAATCATTAGAGACAGCAACATCTTTTTCATATGACATTTAGGGTACAGTTATTTGGGAGATGAGGATGGTTGGGCGGATTTCAAGTGGACTAACAAATGCTACAGAAGAATGGAATTTGGGGTAACGATGACATGGTGTTTTGAAAGACCCTTTTTTGAGAAAGGAAAGACAAAGATGGTATATTTCTGTTAGACTGATGAGCTTGGTTGAAAATTGTAGGAGTAAGTCTGGCAAAGGGAAGGGTGTGAAATTCTGTCGACTCAAGCAAATATACTTGTTTGCCAAATCTGACTGTTTTTATCAAAGGTCTGCAGACATCACTCCTGAGAAAATTCAGAAGTAAGATTAACGGGTTTCCCTGCTGAATGTCATGGCTGAAAGCTAGATGTTTTTCAGCTTACTCTAGCTGTACAGAAGTCTGATTTAAATTTTCAGTGGTTGTGTGCCTAAAACTATTATCATTGTTAAGCTGCTGTTTGCTTGCCAAAAAAAAATCAGATTTTGGTGCTTTAGATTTATCTGTCCTGGGTTAGCAAAAATGGTGAAACTGTATGTGTAATAGGAAAAGAAGCATGTTAAGACTAGACTTAATAAAGAGATGCTCCTAGCACTTACTGCAATTCATGACGTAAATGTTGGGTCTGTGGGAAATCCATAATGTTCTTCCTTCAGGTGAACTACTGCTGATTTTTAGGCACGGTCTGTGTTTGACTTGGAAAATCATGCTCTTTCTGAGTAGCTGCTTGCAATGTGCTGATGTGCTCTGGCTGATCAGGTGGTTGTGCGTGGGCAGGCCCGCTGCTGGCTGGGACTCACAGCTAGCAGATAGAGCACACCGGAGGGCTGAAGGGCTCACTGGGATTGAGTAGCACCTCTGCTAGCTGTGTTGGCAAGAGGGACATTTTAAAAGGCCCTAAGGAAGGTGATGGTGGTGGTGCAGTCGACACGCTGGAGGGAAGGGATGCCATCCAGAAGGACCTGGACAGGCCGGAGAGGTGGGCTCGTGCAAATCACATGAAGTTCAACCAAGCCAAGTGCAGGGTCCTGCACCTGGGATGTGGCAATCCCAGGCACAAATAGAGGTTGGGTGGAGAATGGCTGGAGAACAGCCCTGAGGAGAAGGACTTGGGTGTGTTGGTGGATGAGAAGCTCAACATGAGCTGGCAATGTGCACTGGCAGCCCAGAAAGCCAACTGCATCCTGGGCTGCATCAAAAGAAGTGTGGCCAGCAGGGCAAGGGAGGTGATTCTGCCCCTCTACTCTGTGCTTGTGAGACCCCACCTGGAGTACTGTGTCCAGCTCTGGAGTCCTCAACACAGGAAGGACATGGATCTGTTGGAACAGGTCCAGCAGAGGGCCACAAAGATGATCAGAGGAATGGAGCATCTCTCCTATAAGGACAGGCTGAGACAGCTGGAGTTGTTCAGCCTGGAGAAGAGAAGGTTCTGCAGAGACCTTACAGCAGCCTTCCAATATCTGAAGGGAGCCTATAGAAGAGCCGGAGAGTCAGGAAGTGCAGTGACAGGACAAGGGGCAACGGTTTTAAATTGGAAGAGGGGAGTTTTAGATTAGACACCAGAAAGAAATTCTTTTCTGTGAGGGTGGTGAGACACTGGAACAGGTTGCCCAGAGAAGTTGTGGATGACCCATCCCTGGAGGTGTTCAAGGCCAGGCTTGATGGGGCTTTGAGCAACCTGTTCTGGTGGGAGGTGTCCCTGCCCATGGCAGGGGAGTTGGAACTGGATGATCTTTAAGGTCCCTCTCATGTCTAACCATTCTATGATAATAAATAATCCATCCAGTATTAACAGAAGAAACTTTCTGCTTGCTATTCAAATGTGATTAAGGTGATTTATAACATGTTTGTATACAGACAGAAGTCAGCCATTGCAGATGATTGTACTGTATGCTTTCCATCTTTTAATAACAAATAACAATATAACTCTTATAAATCTCGTTTAACTTCATTGCAGCTGAGCTGTTCTCTGAGGTGGAAAGCACTGTACAGGCAAAACCCAAAGCCTTTGTGGTACTTGCTTGTGGAATTTTTGTGGACTAATCTGAAGCTATGGAAGATGATCTTTGTTTCAGAGAAAAAGGTTTGTCTTCAGTGGCAGTGAGCTAGAATTCCAGCTCTGCCTTTTCTTAGATGAGTAAGTCTAGTCTTGTGGCAGACTCATGAGAATTGCTTAGTGGGATTCTAGCGTGGGGACATATATTTTCCTTTCCTTGTCTTGGCATAAGGCTCTAAGGAAGCATGACTGATACCTGTGATACAGATTTCAGCTAAAGAGGAAGAAGAAAGCATTCAGATTGACATTTTTGTCCAACTCCATATTTTCTCTGAAGCAAGGAGTGATTTATGAAGAAGCAGCACTTATTCTGACAACAGGGAGTTCTCCTCCTTAAAACAGTGGTAATAGCATGTTGTTCTTCTAACAATTTAGACAAACATTTTCTCTGTGCTTGCTCTATGCTCTGACCACTGGTTGGGTTGAAGGGTGGCATTGACAGAACTGTAAGGAATTTTGTGTTGTTTTAAGGGCTGGGTTCCACTGTGGTGCTGAGTGAAATAGCCTGATGGAGCTTAGTGTCTTCTGGACCATTTGATCTTTTTTAAAAATTGAGGTGGGAGGATAAATCCCCACTAAGTTACAGTAGGGAGCAGCAGGGTGTTTGGAAGGAGTTTTTTCTGAATTCTGTGTCCTGCCTTTTCTGTTCACTGCTCTTCAACTCTGCTGCTTGTATCATCAATATATCATCAATAAAATGAGAGAAAAGGGGATTCATTGTTTCATTATGTGTTTCTTGTGATAATTTTGCTACTGTACATGCATTTTCTGCTGCAGGTTTCATATGGCATCTTATTGATCCCACTTACTCAAAAAACGTGTTATGTAGGATCTTTACTACTTAGAGCATAGAACCTCAGCATATTATAGGGGTGGTGCTAATATGAATTTTAAAGTCTTTATAAATTTGCACATAACTTTGTAGTGTCAAAGGAGATAGATTATAGAACCATATAAAACATGTCTGGTTTTGTGCAACTTGAAATCATGAATATAAATATTTTTGCTTTGGGTGTAATCCTCTTTTAGAAGCAGATTTCTCTCACAGTTCTGGAAATCTGTGCCGTATGGGCCTGTCTTATTTTTTTTCTCTTCTTCATACTTTCATTGTGGTGTAGCAGAACCTTCAGAGCATAATTAACACGTTTATTTTTGGTAGTGTACTTTTACAGGACTGTAGAAACAGACTGTCTTGTATAGCTGCCTGCACTGTGGAGTGAGCCAGAAAACTTTTTAAATAAACAAAAAACAACTGTACAGTTTAACAGAATATATATAAAGACTAACTATCATTGTAACCAAATAGCATTCCTTTGCGTGTTAGTCTGCCTTCATCTTTTTCACGTTTTAAGCACTCTCAGTGACAGAGATTTGAGATACAGCGTCTGAGAGGTGATAATGTCACTGTGGTTCCGCACTTCAGTGTTGGCTCTTACAGGAAATGCACGACTGAGAATATTATTCCGTTCATAGAATCATAGAATTATAGAATCATATGGGGTTGGAAGGGACCTCTGGAGATCATCTAATCCAACCCCCCTGCCAAAGCAGGTCCACCTAGAGCAAGCTGCACAGGAACTTGTCCAGGTGGGTTTTGAATGTCTCCAGAGAAGGACACTCCACCACCTCCCTGAGCAGCCTGTTCCAGTGCTCCGCCACCCTCAAAGTAAAGAAGTTCTTCCTTGTGTTTAGGTGGAAATTCATGGATTTTAAGTAGGTAAATAGTGCCGTAGCTATCTCAGTAGACTGAAGAAGTTGTTGGTTTAATTGCTTATGAATGTCAGGGTGTGGCACAAGTGGGTTGGTGACTCTTTGGGGCCTGAGTGTCTGGAGCTGCAGGATGCCCCCAGGCTGTCCCTGTCCCGCCACCCTGGCCAGGAGCAGGGCACCCAGGGGCACGGGGGGAGACCACAGCCCTGGGCATTGGGCAGTTCCCTGTGGAAGAAATGGAGACCAGCCCTGCTGCAGTGTCACTGGGGTGGGGGCTGATGGTCCCAGGGGGCTGCGATGTGGTCCTGGGACCTGAGGATATTGGGGATCTGGGGTGAAACTGGTCAGAGTCAGTAAGCCCTGTTAGTCCCCTCAAAGCCCCAGCATGAATTTGTTTGCAATACTTGAATCTTCGCATTTTAGAAGTTTCATGCTGTTGTAGTTCTCAGGATAGACTTTGAGAAAAGATATGAGAAGAATTAGATTTAGAAATCAGTTTCAAAAACCATCCAGCAATTTTGGAATATGAAAAAACACAGAGCAGCTCACTACATTTTTGCTAGTGAGCTGCTGTATGAGACCTGCACCCTGATTGCAAGAGATAATTTGAAAGGTGTTAAAAGTGCCCCCAACTTTGTTATCTTTTGTCATTTTATAATTCCCCCCTGGTAATGCTTCATATGGTATTTACTAGAGTGCAGGGTATCAACGGGATGGCTTCCTGCATCAGTTGCTAAATGGGAAGTGCTTGAGGGCTGAAGCCTTGCAGGGGGATGAGAATCTCCATTTAGGTGCATCCTTGAGTTTTTAACCAGTAAACTGGTGCAGCTGTGCTTGAAAAATCTTCTTTTTGTTTGAAATTAATAAACACATACTCAGTGATTTTGATTCTAATATCAGTTGACTTTAATTTGAGGGAGGAGGCGTGAGTGCTGTAAGAATACCTTTTTCAAGGCCTAACTAGAAGTTCACAGAAAAAAATCCTCTTTTACCTCAACACCACAGTTCACTTATTTTATTTTATTGTTATTTTACTTTCATTCCTAATTTTTCCATAACATTCTGTTTACCTCATTGCATCAATAGTGGAGATAATGGGAAGGTGTCCTTTTTTTTCTGACAACGTGGAACATTTTCTTTCTTTTCTTCCTTCCAATTATTTATGTTTTATTTCCGTTTTCATTATGACTTTTTCTGAAGATGACTTCAAGGCATGTTTGCTATGTGATAACCCCTATAGGGAGGCCACAGGAGATATTTCTAGAAACAAAACCTGCCACCACACTGTGCTATATGACCCAGGCTGAATTGCAAAGATTGCTTCTACTTTGAGTTTTTATTGGAAACAGTCTTTGATGGGGTGGTCAGTGTGCGTATCTTGTTAGAAGTGCTGGACATAGACTTTTCTTTGGGAATGGAGTCCTCCATAGGGATAGACCTCTCCAGAGTTCACTTTTTTCAGGGCACGTATGTTGCACTGTACATCAGTCAGTGCCAAGAGGTGGAGAAGGCATTCTGCAGTTTCCTCACATGAATGCAGGGTCATTCTTGGCAGAGTTTATCTCACTTGCATCTAAAATACTGTGTCCATTTTTGGGACCCCAATGCAAGAAATATAACAATAAACTGGTGTGCGTTCAGCGGAGAACCCCTAAGGTGGCCAGGGGGCCAGTTTCATGTCACTTGTTGGGACAATGAGTTTAAGGAGGAAAGGTCTGATGCTGAGTTTTCTATACAAACACAGAGCCCTCTGAGAGAGCAAAAGACTAATTTCCAGTGCTGACTACATGTACCATGAGTTTCTGCCCTTACTGTAGCTCTGGGATTCTGGTATGTGAAACTGCACTTTAAATTTAGAACAGGACGTGGCTCAGTGAAGATTATGCTCCTCCCCCCTGAAGGACCATTTCCATTGCAGGACTCTAAGACCTTTAAGGGATTTTTGCATTTACGATGTCGTTAGAGCTGGTGTAAAAGGCAGAAGTCAGACAGATGTGCCTGGATGCCAGGGGAGATGAAAAGCTCTCTTTCACCTCCGGGTGGCACTGCTTAAAAACACTTCCGTTTGCTGTTTTTTTTGTAGAAACTGTCCATCGCGCTTTTCACAGCCACAGTAGTTTACATCACCACGCACAAGAGAGCAACTGGTAGGGAAGGAAAGTAGAGCTTTCTTGTGAAAGCTTCTGATCACAAACCACAGCTACAGAGCTCCAGGATTTTGTCAGTTTGTGTCCATTTTCCATATCCTGTAATTTCAGCTTGCTGTTTTTCTGAACACATATCACTGGTACTCTGTTTTTCTGCATGTTACTTGATAAAGATTTTCCTACAGTTTTTACACGCACTATTTATATGAAGTTATGCTTACCTGGTGATAAATGCTAGAGGGGAAATAAGAATAGGAAATACCTCTTGGATCATTTACCTAACCCAGAGACATACTGTGATATATGTTCTTGCATATATCAGATATTATTCCTTTCCACTAGCAGGAGAAGGCCAGAGCTGCCATGTCCAAGCTTTAAAGTCACAATTCAGCATCTGAAAATCATGATAATAAAAAGGATGCCTGGATTTAATCTAATTTGCATCTGGGTTGTGGGTTGTCAGGGCACTTCCATGTTAGTCTCTTCGGAACTGTCTTTGTGGCTAAGCTGGCTGGAGATGCAGTTATTCTTATTGAAGCTGGGATTCTCACTTAGTGTCAGATTTTATGGAAGACACTCCATATTTTATGAAAGTCACGCAAAAACTGAGACAACTGGTGATGTTGCCTAGACACAGGCTGTGCATACGCTGTCTCCTATTACACCTTGCTTTCCATAATTTCAGCTCACTAGCAGGTCCTGTATTTACACAGAAGAGAAGTTTGGGGCAGAAGCAGAGTTATGCCATTACAGATTTTGCAGTCATTTACTTAGGTTGGCCAGAGACTCCTTTATTCCTGCATTTCAAATAGCCTGTTGCTGATCCATTGATGGGCTAAAGAGACAGGATATGGAGGTAGATCTGAAGAGAATCAGATATATAGTGGGGGAAGGAGGAATCCTTGCTATATTTAAAAATAAAATTTTATGAGCAGAGTCTGCTAGCTATCATCCTACTTATTTATTTTAATGATAGATCACTGTTAATTTTGGAACTCTTAAAAAAAAAATTAATGTAATTTTAATTTACTTTCTGCTTCTCTGAATTTTTCCTTGTCTTCTGGTGCTAGGAAGAAGACCTGCAAAGGATATTGAAAAGAGAAACAAAAATACCTCAGGATTTGGCCAGGATATATGCTTTGGTATTTTGCTCTTCAAAACCAGTTTCTATTTCAGACGAGAAGCTGTTCATCTACACACTGAAATATGAATGTATTATGTGGTGTATTTTAGGCATTATATTATGCCCTGATTCACCAGAGTGTTCCTCCGCTTTCATGTAACTGCAACAATTTAAAAGAAACAATATTCTAAACTACAGAGCTTCTCAGTAGGGTTCTCAGTAATACCATCTGTCATGTAATTCAAAATAAGTAATATAACATAGCTTTTTATTACATAGTTTGCTAATTTGCATAAATTGTTTGTCTTGGGTGTAGGATTTGGAACTGTTCCTAATCTGGTTTTGGATTTCCATGGTTCCTGAATCTTCAGCCAGTCATACATTCTTGAAACAGCAAAGCCCTTTACCTGATATATAACTTCAGCAAATAAAACTCAAAGCCTCATTCCTTCACATATTTCCCCAAAAAGCAACTAAGATGTGAGGAGGGAAGTACCTCCCCGTATTGGCAGTTCCAGCTTCATTTATATTAAGTCAAACACCAACATTAGAAGTTGTCTTAAGCCATTTGTGAAAAAAATAATCATTTGTGTGGACAAACCCTCTGATTTTCTCACTTGTTCATTTTTTTAGCTTGGTCTTCCAGCAAATCTTTAGCTTCGTTGATTTTGACTGAGGTCAGGGGAATGCAAGGTTTCTCTCAGTCTCTGTATCCTCAAATATTTTGCCTCCCCGGTGCATTCATCTCTACCTTTTTCCACCTTTAATACATGTAATACAATTTCTCATGAAAATGCTATGACTAATATTTGTGCAATGTCTTGCATGCTATGTTTGCTACTGTAATTGATCTATCTCATTAATAAGTAACATCAGATTCTAAGAGGTGCCAAAGTCTTTATGATACCTGTAAGCTGGTATGTGAGTATTGGAGGTATAGAGTAAGATCTTAAATGAACTATGTTTTTGAAAGCTTAAATCAAATATTCCTCTACAATGTTGAACTGTATTGTGAAAGGAAATGTTTGCACAAGGAGAAGTTTATAGTACAGAAGATGCATGTTACAGAATATCAGTCATTTACACACCTCTCAAAGATTAACAACTGAAACTATGATAACAGAGCAATCGGTCTGTTGCTTAAGTGTTTGAAAATGTGTTTGCTGTTGCTATAGGTACTATAGAAAATGATACTAAACTAACATCACCATATGCTTTCAGCTGGGGCACTAGCGTCTGGAACACACTGTAGCTGGAATACGTGCGAGTGGAAAGAAGCAGTACCCAACACTTAAATACTGTAACTTCGATTTTTCTCTCATGTGTTATAGCACTTCAAAGATTTTGGTGGCTACTCAGTTGCTTTCCAGAAGGTCAGGTAATGCCTCTTCCACTTTTTTCTTGATTATTCTTTCTCTACAGTAATAATATATCAGCATGAATTTGTATTGTGATTACACTGCAGCATGTTATATTTGCGGAGATTTTTTTGGGCCAAAAATATTTGTTTGTAACAGTTTGACAAACGTTAAATTTGTTAATGTATTCAGTGTTCTACCTGATGTTTTCTCTGTCAGCTTTAGGAAAGATGTGTACCAATATTTTTAAATTTGGCTAGGAAAGTTAATCACATCATTACCTCATATCTGTTTTTCTTACTGGTTAATTCCTTCTCCACAAGATTAGAGCCCTTGCAATTTTCTATTACTTCAGTTACAGCCTCTTTTTTTTTTTTAAGAAAAAAAAAGGACTATTTTTCTTTAGATACTTAACCCTAAGTGCCTATATTTGAAAAATTTTGTGTTAGTGATTATGAATACATCTTCAAAATAGATCAGATTAATAGATGTCACTTAAAAAGTTCTAGGGCATGCTAGTAGCACATTCTTCTAGGGCACAAAATTGAGAAAAATCTACAAGTGAGAAAGAAAAGTTTCATATTTTCCTTTGTAACTGTGAACTGCAGTCCTACCTACTCTTCCTTTGTGTTTTATATCAAGATTAAATACTTTGCCCTTGTGAAAACTAGTTTTCCAGAGTTGTTAACATTTTCACCACTTGTACAGCTGAAATGAAATGAAAAGAGTTTAATTTGCAGAAAATTTTATTTAAATTTTTTGAAAAATCTTATAAAACACTTAGGGATATAGACAAACCAAAAGCATTAATGGGCTTATTTGGCCTGCCTTGTAAATTTTCTTCCATGTTTTACTGAGTTAACAATAAGGATAATTTCTTATACTTACTGTGCCAGCAGTGAGCCTGAGCACAGCAATTGTCTATTTTGTTCTCTTTTTTTCTTGCCACACGGTGCTATTGCCTCTTGGCTAAATGTGGGATGTACATTACCAAGCAGCGGTAGTTATCTGTCAGAGTGGTTGTATATTTATAGTGTTATAAATTCAGGTTCATGGATTTTTCCTGCCTGGCAAAATATATTAAGGGTATTCTGTCCCAAATCCATAAGAACGACACTAGGGTATTGTTGAGTGGCCAGATACATCTTCAAAATATTGCTTGCAGCATTAGAGAAAAACAGCCACCAAAGCCTCTTCTTTCCAGAAAAAAACCCTGACTGGAAGATTTGGAGGAAATTGCTCTGTCTGTCCTAAACTTTAATTCTGGGAGATAGCACCTGTGGGTATGCGCCTCCTCTAGGAACAGCAGTGACAAATACACAAGCTGCAGCTCTGTGTGATTAGTGGAGGAAAAACTTCAAAGCTCTTGAGATGCCAGATACTTCCTTTAGAAACTTTTTAATTCAGACATTATCATAGAATCATAGAATCATCTGGGCCAGAAGGGACCTCCAAAGGTCATCTAGTCCAACCCCTCTGCAGTCACAGGGACACCCCCAACTAGACCAGGTTGCCCAAGGCCTCGTCGAGCCTCACCTTGAATGTCTCCAGGG
>JAOTQQ010000012.1:113359357-113371151 GCA_026546715.1 Gallinago undulata
GCTTGGTGTCATCTGCAAACTTGCTGATGTTGCTCTCAATCCCTCTGTCTATGTCATTGATAAAAATGTTAAACAGTGATAAAAATGTTAATTATGATTAGCATGCTGTATTAGCTGGCCTTTACCACTGATTTCCAGTGGTCAGCTCAATGTGTTCTATACTGGGCAGCAGCAGTTATATACTTTCCACTGGAATTTATTCATATTGTTTTTTAAATTACACAATTCTTGCATTACTGATGGTTCACAGCTTTCACATAGCACATGCTGATGCACCACCCTTGTCTACATGGGAAAACAGAAACGTTATAAACACTATAAATGCTAACATACAACTGGAAGTATAGGTATTTGTGTTCAGCAAAGCCTACATACTACCAGTGAAATCAGGGTCTTACCATGCCAGGCACTGTATGAAGAACTTGTTGAATGTGGTTTCTGTCACAGCACCCACAGTCTAAATAGGGAGAGGCAAAGTGTGATGAAGGGATAGAAGCTTTTTATTTACCATATCCTCTAGATCCCATTTTTCAGTCTAAGTGACATGGTCTAGAACCGTTAAAGCATACGGAACCATAAGGATGATCTAATTTGGTAGGTAGAACCTCTTCAGGCAGCCTCTCGATTTTTGTTTTACAGCCCATGAAGCCGGTTTACCTTAAATCGCTAAGGCATTAACTTATGGCTAATACATTCAGTGGTTTTGTAAGATGAAAGACATTTCTGATTGAAGGAGTTGCTCTTGTGTAAAGAAATCTATTGTGTTGATTTTAATATGGCTGAATTGTTGCAATAAGTTCTTCTATACAAGCCTACATAGTGCTGGGCTGGGAAAACTGCTTACATTTGGACTTGTGTTTTGATCATTCTTACGTAGAGATAATCGTATTTTGGTATCCCCATTGCCAGAGAACAAAGACAAACGTGCATGTTCTGATGACACAATCACCGAACTCTCTTTTGGAGCCAGTTAAGTGAAAATGGAAACCAATACTTAAATGATCTTAAATTTTTGTATTGCTTTTGAGTGGCAGAGACCTGAGGAGCTTTGTTTGAGACTCTCAAACAAATTCATTTTTTAGAAAATATGAAATTATCTGTGCCAAGCAGGACAAAGCCCAGCAAGAAAAGCCATGAATCACTCCAGAACAGGCGGTAGTGAATGTATTTTACTGTGATGTGGGGTGGTACAGTCCTACCTTATTGCAGAAGTGCACTCAGCAGTACATCTTTTTTGATTTTGCTCCAGCTATGCTGTGCAGACACAGATTTGGAGGTGACATGCGTCACAGCAAGTTTGTGTTTGCCTTTAAAGATAAACCCCACAAACAATTCTGGAGATGCTGAATTGTCCCATGAGGTTCTTAGACACCTTCCTTGGGACTGAAGAGGCTGTGGCTGGGTGGATTTAAATCTTACTGATATGCTTAAGAGGAAAATATGTTCTATTTCTGTTGATTGTGCCTAGGGATGATTGCTAATACTATGGGAGTTACATAGCTATATCAATGTTTATAGGGCTGCAGTTATCTTAGCTAACCTAATGGTAGCAAAAAACACACACACTCAACTTTTGTTATCTGATTTCTACGATGTAAACAATTTTATTTGCACATCAAAAAGCGAGTGGCTTCTTTATACAGTGATAACCCTTCAAAAAAGTCTTAATGAGCCCCTCCTTGTTGAAGTTCAGTGCATTTACTGTTTGTGCCATGGCGATGCATGCCTTCTGTTTCTTTGTATGTTTTCTACTGCCTTGGTATCACTTGTGTCAGCAGAACACGCCCAATAAATAGTATCCTTAGAAACTGTGAACAAAACATGGGAACACAATTGGTGCCGTATAGCTTGTGATCACATTTTGTGTTCTGAAATGTGATAAAGATCACCTCGGAATGACTTGTAAAGTCAGAGTTATACAATATTCACTGACACAAATTGCCACCCATGAGATTTTACCTGAATGATGAAATAGCACTGGAAAAGTATTTGTTGTTGTGCAAGGAACCAATTACATTGTAACAATAGAACCGTGGCTAAAAATAGATCATATAAGAACTGTAAGATTGACTTCTATTTTCTTGTTTTCATCATGAAATACTTCAAATGAGTAAACAGCTGTACAATTTCATCCTCTTTCTACCTAACACGCACATTTTGTGTGGACGGTTCAAACAGATAACTCAAACCAAATCAGGCAAAACTTGAGGACGCATGGGAGAAGGACCTTCTGATGCTTTAAAAGCAGTGGGTAAAATAGAACGTTTTTCCTAAGAAAGTGAAGGTGTGTACTGCAGCTTTAGTGTAGAAACTTCAAGCATAGCAATTTTAGAAGTTTTATCCTCATAATTCCCTTCTTTATGCCTGTTCTTCTCTGCTGAATTGTGCTGGCCATAATCCTCCAGATTTCATGAAAGTGATCACATTTAGTGGTGTTTATTTCAGGAATTCTTTTCTGGTCCATTTAATGTGTAGATTCTTCACTCTACTGGAGAGTAATAGCTGGCCTATGCAATGCTTCAATCTGACTTCAGCTTTGTTGTCCTGGTTTAGTAGAGGGAAAGGGATGACCAAGAGGAAAGAGAGAGAAAAGTCAAATCAAAATTAATTCAATCAGGAATGATGTTGAGAATTAATCGCTGTGTGTCATAACTAGGCAATGTAAATTTGAAAGCAAGAGGTTGTTGTTTTCCACAAAACCTGAAATTGTGAAAATCTTTGCCATAAGCTGTCATGGATGCTCAAAAGTATAAACAGGCTAAGGAAGGAATAAGGAAAAGCTAATGGAGAATATATTCATCAGCAGCTGTTGAACTTTATGATCTGTGAGCAACCTCAGATTCATGGTGCCACTCAGTCATGAAATTTGGCAAATTTGATGGGCTGGAGAAAGTATCTGTAGATGCTCTGTTTATGGCCTTCCTCCCTAAGACTCTGCTGCTGGCCATGGTCAGAGGTTTTGGCCAAGCTGATGCTTGGTCTGGCTTAGCCCCAGAGTTCTTAAATTCAGAGATTTTTTTCTTCACAAAGATGAGGACCTTGCTTTTGCCATTCTAGTATAGGAAGACAGTAGCATAGAAGATGGGTATTGTAGCTGTGAATATCCAACTCAGTCATAATATTTCATCATGCTGACTTATCTCTCTTTCTTCCACCCCACCCCCCCCAGTTTTATTGCTGACCCAACAGGATTGTTTGATTCTATCCACATACCCAAAGTCTCTGCTGCTGAAGGATTTCTGAAGACTTTATATCAAGGTAGAGCTGTCTGAGAGATACCTTCTACCACAAACTGTTAGGGTGAGCTCTTTGAAGCATAACACAGTAGCAGCAGCCTTTCGAAGTAACACGCAATGAAAGCAGCGCTCCCTGCTTAATTTCTGTGCTGTATGTGCCCCTCTGCCCCTTCGCCAAAACGCACTTTGCTGTGTTTCATGGCATCATTGCTCATTGTGATACATTTCTTTAGTAGATTGTAAGTAATTCGGTGTTGGGCCTTATCTTTTTAAATGCTGTAAAGATGTCATGACTATCTTCCGTGCTTCAGTAACAACATAGTTATCAGGAGGATAAAAATTAATAGGAAACAATCTAACTGAAAAGACTGAAGACAATGCAACAACATAAGAAAGTATTTTCCTCCCACAATTTCTTTACCTACCACCTGCAGCTGAACACAGCAAGTTTGTAATACAGATTTTTTTCCCCCCAGTGATTTACATTTGCCAGGCAGTGAAAATGTTGTACTTTTCCTAACTGTTTGAATATGCAGGCCCACTCATCTTAAAAATAGTTCAGCTTCGAGTTTGTCTTTTTGTTCCATTGACAGCTCTCTCTTACAAAGTAGTGTTCTTCTCCACATGAGGATGCTTTGGTCCCATTCTAAATGAGTATCTGCTGTGCCTCTTTTGTTAGCCTCTTCAGTCAGCAAATGTCCTATCGTTAAATAACGATCTAGGCCCCCAAATTCACAGAGTACATTTTGACAAATTCAGAACAAAAATTTTGTTTTGTTCTAGTAGAAGAGCCAGTGTAATATGTTCAACATTATATTTGCACTTTATTCTAAAACATATTTTGACCTCAGGTCTCTGTGGGAAGGTGATGAGGGCTTTATTCAAACAATATGCTTCGCTGTCGAAATCAGGTACCTAGATTTATTTTTAATTTCAAAATTTAGAGATATAAAAGGATGAAGCAAGAACTAAAAGTAAAAAAAAAGATAATCTTACTAAGCTGCAGAAATGAAATGCAGTTTCTCATTCTGATCAGCTTAACTTGTGATTATTTTCTAAGGAACAGTTTTATCAGCCTCTCAGAATCTAAAAGTAAACTTTTAGATAAAGGCATTTTATAATTTTTGCATTGTTTAAGATATTGCTCTTTTAAAGTACCACTCCTGGTACTACAATAATAAACAGAATATACTATTTACTAACTGTATCATTTTCCCTCACTTAACAATTTCACTTCTCCGGTTTAAGAAACTTGTTTAATTGGTTCAATATATATAGTTAGTCACATTAGAAATCTAGATATTTTCCTTAGTTTTGTGTTTCTGAATGATATTGGCTCTGACTGTTTACCATTTACATAATTTTGATTTTAAATTTTGAAAATGTTTATGAATTTGCATTTTGGTATTTTAATGGAAGTATTTTAGAAAGAAATAGTCTAAAACTTAATTGATTTCTTACAGCTCTTAAATTATTTAAAATTTACTTTTGCAATTTTTCTGCAATTAGAAATCATAGAAATACTGCTGTGGATAAGCAGGGGGAATGATGGATAAACAGATGGAATGCATGTTTTAGAGGAAGCCTGAACAGAGTAACTGCTAGAAAACTTTGGGCAGGGAAGAAAGAGTGTTGTAAGGCCACAGGTGAGAGCTGCTACATTAGACAGCTTGTGCCAAGTTTGATGGTAGCTGGTGATGTTCAACCTTGCACATGATCTGCCTGCCTAAACTTTAGGCTTTGATCTTGTCAATTTGACTCCCTTTAATTTTGACTTCAGTAGGGCCAGGCTACAAACCTAAAGCTACCAGATATTTAAATGCTTTATTCTACTGGGTGTTTTTGTCAGATAAATTTATAATGTATTAGAACAGAAATTGAACTATTGAGAAGATAGGAACTCTGATATCAACTCTGGGCATAGTTCTACATGTTTTGATCATTTACATCTCTATGTCTATTACCATTTTGAGCCAGAACATTGAATAGGATTTGTTTGTGGGTAAAACCCCAAGTAACTAAAGCTGAAGCAGAGCAAGATGGAAGTGATACTGGTGAGCAGGAGATGCTGAGAAGCTCTTGCCTGTGATAAAATCTTCTTTGGGTGAAAGATACACATTCATAACCTACTATTTAAGTTTGTAGTTGAGGACTTCTCTTGCATTCCTTGCCGATTCTAGATTTCTTCTGTCTTGGTGGACTGTGGCCTGAATGTTGATCTGTGTGAAGGCGTGTGACAAACCTAGACATTGTTGCTTAGGAAAGTGGCACAGAGTCCTTTGGAGATCTCCTTAGCAGCACCATGATTTGTGAACATGCCAGCTTGTCTTCTGCTGGCTTCCCATAGAACCAGGTTGTCTAAAAGACACTTGATGGCCTGGACTTAGACCACCTTAAATATAGATTAAAACAATAACATCGTTCATCTGGAAAAAAGGAACTCTCTAAACAAGACTGGAATTGTGCTGGAAAGAACATTTTTTTTAGAGTTAGCTCAAATATGTGAGTAGAACAGCTTCCACTTTTCTTACTTTCCATCTTCTGAGGATAAGGCTTCAGTAGAAAATGCAGTTTTTCACAAGAGCAAAGCTTGTTTTTCCAATCCAGAATTTAGTAATAATCTGTAGTGTTGTATATAAACCAAAGACTTGCTTTAAAGCTTTCCATAAAGCAGGAGCTGGCATGATGCATACTTCTGCCTTTGGGAAAAGAATGTGTGACACAGGAAAATCAAAGTATTCATTGCAACACCTGGGAATGTACAGACACTATCATGTCAAGTGCAGTTTCATACCTTTGATGTAATGGACAAATATTCATATAAAAATTTTGGACTGAAGGAAATTTAAGGGATTTTGATCAGTCTTTACTATCTTACTCAGGCATAGCAAATTCTAATTTTTGTAATAACTAGGGTAAAACTTAATGTAAAGTTTTTGTCTGTGTAATTTTTTTTTCACCTAAAATGGTTGCTAGTGTTGCACTGTAGAAATCCCAGAACATTAGATTTACTGTATTACGTCCTTCTTTTGATGAATGAGAAATGCAAAGTGTATTTCCAGCTCTACTTTTAGGTAGACATAGGGTTTTTCTTGAAGTAAGTCTTGTCTGCTGATATGCGAAAACCAACAAACCAAATTACATTTTGTGGTTTAGGTTGTGATATTAAACTGTTGGCCTTTCTACCATGGCAAAATTTAAGAAATAACACTCTGACCTTTTCATAGCAAGGGAGGGTGCCCACTAAGCCAGATGGCTTACCCATGTTCAGATAAATCACTCATCAGGTTTTTTTCAATGCAGTGTGACACATAACAGCTTAGATAATGCATACTCTTTGCGTTCCAATTAGTCTTTCCAAAACCAACAGAAGCAAGATTGGAATGTTCATTAGCCTTTTTGTTTGAGCTGCTCAGGCATCAGCTTTTAGAGGCCGTAACTGCGGTTATTTCAGTAAGAAAAGAGAATCAAATTATTGTGAGAGTTGCCTGTGCACTGTTTAATAATGGTATCGAAATAACAACAAGGGCAGGGGAAAATCATTAACTGGTTTATTCAGATTCAAACAGAGCTTTTGTGATCATGGGTTTGCCACTGGTTTCAAACTGAGCTCTGAGGTTCTTAATTTCCAACAGCTGTTATACAAACTCATAACTCATGAGAAGACCTATCTTTCATTTGCAGGGTTAAAGACTGTGAGTGAGTGTGTGTTACATATCTAAGGCTCTTAATTGATAATTTTGTGTGCTAAAATCCCCATGCAATAAAACTCAAAACAAATGCAGCCGCCATTTGTACCTTGCAAAGAATTTTAACAAAACTTTATTTGGGCTTTTGGAAATGTCATTAAACGTGTTTCTTTCTCCTACATGCCAACGTCCAAGTTACAAATCTTTGTGTTCAAATCCTCTGTCGAGTGACAGCTGGTGGAAGGATGTCGATAGGTAACCCCAGTGGCAGTGGAGGCGAAGAATCTCTCCTCCTCCCATACCTGAGGTAGCTCTCACTCTTTGGCTCTTTCTGTGGCCCTGACACTTTGACCCTCATCTCATACGTTTGCACCAAAAAAGGACGTGTGAAAATGTGGTTCCACCTCTAGACTGCTACCTGGAAGTGGATGAACAAGTGAATGCCTTAAAGCAGAGCTCTCTGCTGTGATGATGTGATTACTTCATTTTTTTCCCTTCCCAGGTACTTTTTCCAATAAAATTGTACCAGTTGGCCTGCCAAGAACTTTTCTGTAGCCTAAGGGGTTAGAACCCTGACAACAGAGTTTACTCTGCTGAAGTAGATATTTTGTATGTGAAATACATATTTTCAAATCTAAAGGTAGAAGGAAACAAGTAAAAGGAAAAACAATTCCCAGTACAAGAAAGACATGGATGCCCTTGAGTGATTCCAGCAAAGGGTCACTAAGTTGATTAAGGGATTGGGACATCTGACATGCAGAGAGAGGCTGAGAGAGCTGGGGTTGTTTAGCCTTGAGAGAAGTCAGGGGGGTGTTGTCAGTGTATATAAATAGCTGATGGGAGGGTGGTGAAGAAAAAGGAGCCAGACTCTTCTTAGTGGTATGTGGAGGCAACGACCATGAATTCCACCGGAACATAAGAAAAAATGTATTTGCTGTGGGGGTGGTGAAACACGGGCAGAGGTTGCTCAGATTGTGGTGTCCCATCCTTGGAAATATTCAAAAGCCGTGTATACACAGTTCCAGGCAACCTGCTCTGACCAGTCCTGTTCTGAGCAGGGGGCTGGACTAGGCAATCTCCTGAGACACTTTCCAACATCAGCTGCTCAGTGGTTCCAAGACAAATGCCTGACAAACTGTGGCTTCACGGTTTGTTTATAATGATCTGAAGGGACACTAATGTCTGCTTGTTTTGTGCTTCTCAAGAAGCACTTGTAACAAATAAATTAATGTTTGGTGGGGCAGAAAATGTAGTCTGGATATTAAAAATTGACTGGCCCTTACTTTATTGTAAAAGAGGACAATAGTCTTTATTTCATATGTATAATTCAGTGCATTTGACTGAATCCACTAACCTCATTTTTTATCTATGTTGGAGTAATGAAAGACTATAACTGCCTTTAAAACCCAAGAATTTGCATAACATTCATCATAGTTGAGAAAGGAGTCTGCACTGGGACCTTGGGTGCTGGAGAACTGGAATATTTCTAGAAGCTTGTGGGATCCGTGTTTGTGCTATGATGTTCACATGTAGAACCGTAAATATATTTGCAACTTTACAATATGAGTTTCTAGATTCTTCTTCTAAAGTTTAACTGCCAGCTTAATCTGTGTACTTTTCTTCCTTTTCTGCCTGGCTCAAACCCCACTATACTCATTCATGTGAAATAAGGAAAGAATTGCTTGCAGTTATATGTAGCTAAAGAATAACATTACCAATCACTTCTGAAAATTGAGCTGCGGTTCTAGGTTTGTATCACCCAAGTATTAATTCTCTTGAAGCTAACAGTCCTTTACAGATCGAGTCAGAATGAAAACCATATGACAAATGTTGAAGTCTGCAAGTGAATACACTGGGAAGTGATTTATCTCAGCAGGGAGGGAGCTAATCTTTTTCCAGTTTTTGTCCGGAAATCAATGGGTTCTTTTCATAGATAAGGCTCTGGCACCAAAGGCAAACTGAAATGAGGCGCTGCAAAGGGCCTATGGGTGGGGACAAAATTAGTCAGTATTAACACAGGAGCAGATTTTGTCATCAGTTATAAATAGCTTACTTGATGAAGTTAAGAGATATGAATAATTTTATATGACATTTCAAAAGTACTCCCTTACAGTTCTGTCAGTCTGATATTAAAAAGATGAGCAAATATAAAGTTGGAAATGACTGTGAAATAAGACTTATCAGATTTATTTGCCAGAGGTGGGGGCTGAGATAGAAAATATGTCTGAGCATCACACAATCTAGGACATTTTGCAATAGAATTTATCCCAGAAATACTACAGAGTTAATGCTTTAACAAGTCAGTCTCATTCTTACATGTTAACAGAGAGGTCTTGGAAGCACTAGGAGAGATTCACCACTGGTATTATTTAGTTTTAACAAATCTCTCCTTTATATAAAGAAACAGCAGAAGCTTGGAGGAGAAACAAAATGGGCATCTTTTCCTTATACAGATTTTGCATTAGCATTTCTTTTTGCTGAAATGAATTCACTTTAGCATTGCCTCCCTAGAATAGACAAGGCTGCTACCTCATGTCACAGACCCCTTAGGTGTCTTTTCTGGCCCTATGAGGCAGCTTGTTTTGATACAAAACTTTCTTTTGAGAATAACTAGTTATGGTATAGAAGTTGCTGCTTTACATTACTACTAATGAGAAAAAAACCCAGGAAATACAATACTACCACTTCATCATAAACATTGGTACAAAGATTTTTTTCTCTGTTTTTGTTCATTGACCTCTCACGAGGATTCTGATCTGAGTATAATTTATTGTTCTTATTGCACATGTTCTCAAAGCAAATGTAGTGGCTAAATTTGATTCTTAGACGATTGCATACTTCTTAGGCAGTGACTTCACATGAAATTAAATTCAATTTTCTTTAAATAGAAAAATTTACCTTTTAAATTAAAATGTACTGGGTAATTAACGACGTTGTGAAGAGGACAAGATTGCAGCAGTGATTTGACAAGTAGTTTGTTTGCGCAGAAGAACCTTTACTCTTTGTCAGCATAAAAATATTAATCTGTCTCAGCAATGTGCAGTGAGCACTTATTAAAAGTACTTTTAATACCGAGTAATGTTTGTTGGCTTTCTTTTGAGCATCTCCCTTACTCTTAAGTATGTGCTTTCAAAATCATATAAAGTTTTTCATGCGTCAGTAATACTGAATTGCTTGTAGACATTAATTGAATGGCATGGTTATAATATCACAGAAAGATCCCCTTGATCTTCTGCTGGTGCAATTTGCCCCAAGTCCCCAGGCATCAGGATAGTAAACCTAATAGTAACAGTTCCTCAATTTTTATATATTTTAGATGTTATGGAAAACAGCATTTAATTTTTATGGTGATCATAGAATCATAATGCTGATTGTCCTGTTAAATTCTAAACGTGGCCTTTCCCATCATGCAAACATTTTTGAGATTTCAGGTTTTTTTTTTCTCCTCATTCTCAGTGAAGCCAGAGCTAAAATCTCAAAAGAGGGAAAAAAGACAATTGGGAACCAACCAAGAAGAAAAAGCTCTGATCAGTCTGAAATATTTCATTTAAATTATTTGATATGTTATTTTGATTTGATCTTTTCTTATGTTACCATTTTAAACATATGGTAAGTTTCTAGAAAAAAAAGAAAAAGTGTCTTCAAACCAAAGAACTGAAATTTCATTTGGAAAATATCAGAGTAAGATATTTGACAGCTTCAGTTTTTGTTTGTTTGTTTTTGAGTGCTTCAGGTTTTGACCCGAAATGCTCAAAAACAAACAGTGCATTTCCTCTGAATGGTTTCACTTTAGACAACCTTGAGCTTCAATCGTGTGGCCTGAGGGCATAAACTCTTGGTCACACTATTAGTTCCATTTGCTCTGAATGGGATTACTCAGCCGAAGGACACAGTTTGTGTCTGTTTGCAAACCGGTTGCCTGAAATCCACCAGTATCAAGGGAAATATCACTATGACTAAAGACTTACTATTATAAGAGTGAGGATTTTAGCTCCGAATCCTTTGAAGATAAACTAAGGCAGAAAGTATTTTCAGCCTCATTTGTCTCTTATCTACATCTGCTGCTACCAGGCATTGTGTTGAAAAATAGAAATATTTATGAGGCAGTAATTCTCATGAAACACCTTGATTTTTGGCTAGATGCATTGCACTAGTGAGGAGCTGCAGTTTCTGAATTCAGGGATCTGTGTTTCTCCTGGGGAGCTGCAGTGGCCGATGGCCAAACGCCCACCCTGCTGCTCACCCACTCCCTGCCTCAAGGGGAGAAAATAGGATGAGAAAGCTCGTGGGTTGAGATAAAGTTAGAGAAATTGAACACCAATTGCTGTTGTGGGTGAAACAGTCCCGACTTGGAGAAAACGAATTTAATTTGTTGCCAAAGAAAATAGATTCAAGTAGTGAGAAACCAAGACAAACAGTAAATCAATACCTTTCCTTTCCCTCTTCCAGGCTCAACTTCACTCTTTCACTCCAGACTCCTCCATCCATCCCCAGAGTGGTGCAGTGAGGGATGGAGGGTACGGTCTGTCCATAACAGACTGTCTCAGCCTCTCATTCCATCTGATACTTTTCCCCTGCTTCATTGTGGGTCTTTCCACGAGCTGCAGTCCTACAGGAAGAGAAACTCCTCCGGTGTGAGTTCTCCCCAGGCCACAGTTCAGATCTCTGCTCCAGTGTGGCGTTTTTCAGGGCTGCAGGGGAGTCTTGGCTCCAGGACCTGGAGCTTCCTCATCCTTGTCCTTGTCCTTGTCCTCGTCCTCCTTGTCCTCCTTGTCCTCCTCGTCCTTCTTCCTCTTCTTCTTCTTCTTCTTCTTCTTCTTCTTCTTCTTCTTCTTCTTCTTCTTCTTCTCCTCCTCCTCCTTCTTCTTC
>JAOTQQ010000012.1:113371251-113408798 GCA_026546715.1 Gallinago undulata
CTTCTTCTTCTTCTTCTTCTTCTTCTTCTTCTTCTTCTTCTTCTTCTTCTTCTTCTTCTTCTTCTTCTTCTCCTTCTCCTCCTCCTCCTTGTCCTCCTCCTCCTCCTCCTCTTCTCACCTTGGTGCTCACGCTGCTGTTTTTAACTTTTTTCTTTCTCTCCTTACTGTCCAACATCTTTGCCCTTTCTGAAATATGTTATCGCAGATGTGCCTGATGGGCTCAGCAGTGTCCTGTGGGTCTGTTGGAGATGGCTGAAATCAGCTGTCCCCTGCACTGGGCAGCCTCAGCCTCCTCCCTGTATCCCCCCTGCTACCAAAACCTTGACAGAGACACCCAACACATGGGGTTGTCTGCCTGCAACCCTGACAATAGACCTTTTAAAAATAAATCAGGTAATATACCTTTGTTATAAGATAATGTAGTCTTAGACTTTTGTGGAAGTGACAAATCTTTGAACTTGACAGCATATAAAAGCCCTTCCATTATCTAATAATGTTTAATTAATTAATTATTATTCTTTTTAAGAACTGAAGATCAACTATGAGTCTTCATTATCCCTTCCACGATCCCATTCTCCAACTGTGAGACTTACACTTCTGTTCTCACTTAAAGCTATCACTACATTATTTACACCATGACATGCCTTCCGTATTTGCGAAGTGTATGTACTGTGACTGGGAGCACATGCAATACAGAATGAAACTGAATTACTGAGGATAGATAAAAGATAAATCAAAATGAACAATTTCAACAAAGCTCTTACATATTTAAAATTAAGAAAATGCACAACTTCACTGGGAAGGGTAAATAGCGGTTCAGTTTCAAGCCGATTGATAGGAATTAAGGGCCAATGGGCAATGATAAAAAAGAAGACTAGAAAAATTTTAAAATTAAACCATGACTCTATGTGAAAAATGGGGGAAAATATCTCCCTTTTTTTCCTTCCAAAGAGATATCCCAAATTCCTCGCTTGATCTTCAAAGTTTATAAATATTGATCAAAAAAAAGGCTGACTTTGCAGACCCTCAATCTTTAGAAAGCATATGCTAAGTGAAAGGAATAAACCCTGCAATCTGGCTAGCGTGCAATACACCATTGCTGGAAGTATTTCTGACTACTGCATGTAGCATGCAGATCTGAATTTGTACAGACATTTATGCTAAACCTATGTGTAATTGTTCTTCTGAATAAGGAAGGACTTATGCACGTATTTAATTAATTTGCTAAACTGATAGTGTACTTAATGGCATCTTCATTTCCTTCATGTAAATTTCACAGTGTTACGATATGATCTAAATTTAGTTATTGCTAGGATTTTCAGCAAAAATGAATATATGACTATCTCTCTGAATATACTTCCCTCTTTCAATGGATATATTACTTCTCTCTCTCAATATATGTGTGTATATATTGATAAAATAGAATTCAAATATATAAAGTAAAATAAACTTAAATAGTTCATGATATAGCAGATTTTGAGAATGCGGGAGAATGACTGTGAATTCTTTTCAAACCAGAATACAAATAACTTTCAGAAAGGCAAAAAAGAGAAACTTCCAGTGATTATTAGAAGGACTTTTCAGCTGAGTTGCACTCACAGCAGCTTGGTCTCCCAGAGGAGTCCATCATGAGGTTCACTTGAAAACACTCTGAACAAAATTATCTGGATTCTACTGTAAGGAGCAATCGTGATGTGAATAAAAGGTGCTTGTGTCTCAGGAATAACTTCCCATTGTACCTTTTAATGCCAGGATCTGTGTGTGTACGTGTGTGGAGGGGGCTTGGGTACCGTTGTTGGTTAGCACATGAGTTTGCCAAGCTGGTAGAAATGGTTCTCACAAATGAAAACCAGCCTCTTTTGATTCAGGTCCATTTTTAGAGTACAAACAAGTTGCTGTTAATTAGTACACCAGTGTCTTATTTTCATGCCTCTGCAGCTATTTTAAGTTACATCTTGATAATGAGCTTTTTTCTCAGTTGTAAACATGTTTTTTGTTGTTATTTATTGCAGTAACAACAAATGCAGGTATGTTAGAAATTATGTCCCAATTTTTACTTTGAGAAAAGTCTATGAATATTTGTTAATTTAAGGAACACCAATGGCAATAACAAAGAAAGAAATATCTACATATAAATTTGCTTTTTAGCCCTGAAATGGGGCCACACAAAAATTACTTTTCACCCATATCCCTATGGTTATTACCTTCCCCCCATCCCCTGTAGTGTTTCTGAAGGGAGATAAACTCTCAGAAAACGTTCTGAATTAAGCCTATTACATTTTCTTTTTCTCTGTATTTCAGAAAGGCGAAAGAGTAACTCAGTTCAGTTTGAGGTTGTATATCTTACAAAAGTGATGCCATGACTACAATATCTCTGATATCATCATAAGGGGATGTACGACGTGGCGTAACACATACTGTGTTTTTCAAGGAGCGAGCCTAATTCCCAAAAGCAAAAATAAACCTAAAATAGCATTAAACCAATAAGACAGTCTAATTGCTTAGAGACAGTTTGCGTGACCAGATTAAAGTATGTCGCTTCTTTTTAGATCAGTCTCTTCTAAGTAAACAGTCATCCTTCAGCATCCGAGTATTTCCCTGTGGCTCTCTGCTAAGGAAAACACGAGAGGAGATCTATCTGACATCACTCTTCCCGCTAGCTGTTCCCTGTGATTTATTTGAAGTCCCGAGGATTGCTTATCTGCCGAGATAGAGCGGCAGAGCCCGCGCCTGCCCGCTTGCTCCGTGTGGTGGGTCTATTGTTCTCTCATGGCTCCTGAGACATTGCCGTGGGTTGACCTTGGCTGCTGACCTTATCGGAGGTGATTTTGCAGATACTGGCTTATTTCAGTAGCGTTCAAACAAATTTTTTCAAGCTGACTTATTTTTTTTTTTTTTTTTTTTTTTTCCCCAAAGTGAAAGCCACCAGGATTACGATTCCAAGTAGAGGTTGCTCTGGGGAGGGTTGTGTATTTCTGCGTAACTTTTTCATTTTCTAAGGCCTTGTGCTGTCTTTAGTGTCTCTGAAGACAGAGACGGATTTGCCTGCAAAAAGAGGGAGTCGACTGCTGCTCTTCAGAAGAAAAGGTTAACTACATAAATGTGTCCTTAGAGCCGTATGGCAGCATGGCCAATAATGAATATAAAGCATACCTTCTTTGGCAATATAATACAAACCTGTATGTCATCATTGTCACAGGGTTCCAAGGCATGAACTGAATATATTTGTACAATTTAGCATTCCTTCAGACAATGTTAGATCTATATAAGCATGCTGGTTTCCTTCAATACCGTCTGAAAAATCTGAGCATTTTCTCTTCATGAATTTTCTGAAATTTTTACTGCCTGACAGTATTTATAAAGGGAAAATGTTAAAAACTAGCAGTTGAAGGGACAGAAAAGGAGTTTTTTGTTTGTTTTACATGAATAATAGTAGTAGAAAGGGATAAAACTAGAACATGCATCAACTTTCTGCTGTAATGCAGCAGCAGAAGCAGAAACATTATAAAACTGTTTCGACAGCCAGGCCTTTCCATCACTGACCTCTCCTTAGTTTTTAATGGTAGGTGATACATTGTCTTCTAAGTTAACTCATCCGCTCTGCCTTGGCTTTGTGATGTTGTTTCACCAGAGAATGACCACAAGGATCACTCTGGAGATCAGTATGATCAAGTGCAGAAATGAACAGATCCTTTCCATTACAAGTGATCTGTACTGGATTGTACCTGTGTCAAGCACAAAGTAAAGGATTTTTTTTTTTTTTCAAAAGAAGGCCAATGGCATCCTGAGGTGATTCAGGAAGAGTGTGATCAGCAGGTCGAGAGAGGTTATCCTGCCCTTCTACTCTTCCGTGGTGAGATCCCATCTGGAGCACTGTGTTGAGTTCTGGGCTCCCCAGTTCAAGAAGGACAGGAAACTGTTAGAGAGGGTACAGTAAAGGGCTATAAAGAGGATTAGGGGCCTGGACCATCTCCCTTACAAGGAAAGGCTGAGTGACTTGGGTCTTTTTAGACTTGAGAATTCTGAGGGGGGGTCTGATCAATGCTTACAATCCTTAAAGGGAGCGTGTCAAGAGGATGGGGCCAGTCTTTTTTCAGTGGTGCCCAGTGACAGGACAAGAGGTAATGGGCACAGACTTGAGTATAAGAAGTTCCACCTAAACACAAGGAGGAACTTCTTTACTTTGAGGGTGGTGGAGCACAGGAACAGGCTGCCCAGGGAGGTGGTGGAGTCTCCTCCTCTGGAGACATTCAAAACCCACTTGGAGAAGTTCCTGTGCAGCTTGCTCTAGGTGGACCTGCTTTGGCAGGGGGATTAGATTAGATTATCTCCAGAGGTCCCTTCCAACCCCATGTGATTCTGTGATTCTGTGATTTGACTAATGGAACTTAAGAGATAGAAAAAATTGTTACTGGGTCACTTATTCTATCGCTTTGCCAGCTTATGCTTTCCTTTTTAAAAAAAAAAATTAAAGTTTTAATGCTTTATCTAGTTTAATTTAATTTCCTCACATCATAAAACTTTAAAGTACTCTTCTTATATTTTGCTGGTAGAGCTGCTTGCAGACAACAATGATAATTTTCACCACTCTGTCTGTGGTCATGTATTTACCTTCTGGGCTTCCTACTTACAAATATTTTTATTGCTTTTGGTAATTTAATTATAACTTGATTAAAATTAATAAGATCAACAAAAATATTTTTACTAAATAAAAAATCAATACATAATCTTACCATCAAAATTTTAATTTAAATGAAGTAACACCATTTTGATTATGTATAATTTTTAATCAATATTAGTGTGTTGAAAAATTTATGTTGACAACACCTGAGGCTTCATTTAGATAGAGAAAAAGACTAATAGATGAAAAGTTGGTGGTGATAATAGTTAATATGATTTGATTGTTTTTGAAAGAGGTAAAGACTGACTTTCTATTTTTTATTGAGCATATTTCCAAAATCTTTATCCATCTAATGTTACCTTTTAGTACTATATGAGATCAGAAACTGGCCCTATGTCAAAAATACAATGGAGAAATTCAGGCTAGGTAATTTCATAGAAAAAAAAAAGATATAAATTAATGTATCCAGTTGGCTCAAAATTCAATATATGTGTGTTGTGGTTTAACCCCAGCCAGCAACCAAACCCCAAACAGCTGCTCCCTCACCTTGCCCAGTTATGATGGGGGAGAGAACTGGAAGAGTAAAAGTGAGAAAAACCTTGTAGGTTGAGATAAAGACAGATTACTAAGTAAAGCAAAATCTGTGCACACAAGGAAAGCAACACAAGGAATTCCTTCACTGCTTCCCATGGGCAGGCAGGTGTTCAGCCATCCCCAGGAAAGCAGGGCTCCCTCACACGTAGCAGTTACTTGGGAAGACAATCGCCGTAACTCCGAATGTCCCCCCTTCGTTCGTCTTCCCCCAGCTTCATATACTGAGCATGATGAAGCATGGCATGGAATATCATACCATGGTCAGTCAGGGTCAGCTCTCCTGGCTGTGGCCCCTCCCAACTTCTTGTGACCTCTCAGTCTACTCGCTGGTGGGGCAGAGTGAAGGGCAGAAAAGGCCTTGACTGCTCAGCAGCAACTGAAAGCACCAGTGCGTTACCAAAAGTATTTCTCATCCCAAATCCAAAACACAGCACTATACCAGCTGCTGGTAAAAAAAAAGTGAACTCTACACCAGCTGAAACCACAATGATGCATAAAGCCAGTCCTTTGGTAAAATACTGGCTCTGTGTGTGGGGAAGTTTAGAAGAATATACTTCCAAGTAAAAATAAAATGAAAGGGAAACAACATGCCTAGGAATATGCAATCAAGACACCAGAAAATCACAATTTAATCCAAAGGATATAAAAGTAAGATATCTGAGTAGAGTTTATGTGTTGGATGTGTGTGTATGTGTATGTATATCTTTATATACTTAGGTAGATATAAACGTGCATATACAGAAATATATACTGAAAACATCTGTATATAAGGAAGAATAAATGCAGAAGAGGGAAAACCAAGTATCCTTGAGGGCTACAGTAATATAAGCGGTGACTGTCTTCGTGTTTAAAACTCAGTATGGGAATCCTGGGTGTATTTTAGGAACACGCATTCAGATCAATTTTTTTTGCATATAGTACTGCAAATACAACAGTCCAATATAATTCATTAGTGCCTGCTTCTTGCTTGCACTTACAGTTAACACAACGGGGTAAGCTGGGCTGGTACTGGGGATTCAGTACCAGTGATTCAGCACTGGAGGTGGTCGGCTTGTTTCCTCTGGGCATCCTCAGCTTTGAGTAAGAGGTCTTGGCTCCTGAATCATAGAATCATAGAATAGTTAGAGTTGGGAGGGACCTTAAAGATCATCAAGTTCCAACACCCCTGCCATGGGCAGGTACACTTCCCAACAGAGAAGGTTGCTCAAAGCCCCATCCAGCCTGGCCTTGAACACCACCAGGGATGGGGCAGCCACAACTTCTCTGGGCAACCTGTCTCACCACCCTCACAGAAAAGAATTTCTTTCTGGTGTCTAATCTAAAACTCCCCTCTTCCAATTTCAAACCTGTCCTGTTCCCCTTTGTCCTGTCACTGCACTTCCTGACAAAGAGTCCCTCTCCAGCTCTTCTATAGGCTCCCTTCAGATATTGGAAGGCTGCTTTAAGGTCTCTGCAGAGCCTTCTCTTCTCCAGGATGAACAACCCCAGCTTTCTCAGCCTGTCCTCATAGGAGAGGTGCTCCATCCCTCTGATTATCTTCATGGTCCTCCGCTGGACCTGTTCCAACAGATCCATGTCCTTCCTGTGTTGCGGACTCCAAAGTTGGACACAGTACTCCAGGTGGGGTCTCATCAGAGCAGAGGGGCAGAATCACCTCCCGTGACCTGCTGGTCACGCTGCTTTTGATGCAGCACAGGATGCGGTGGGCTTTCTGGGCTGCCAGTGCACATTGCTAGCTCATGTTGAGCCTCTCAATCCTGGGCAGATGCAAGGCCTTTAGATCAGGGTCGGTATTTGATACTATTTCCATGTCTGTAAAACCCGGGCTTTAAAGTTAGGTGTCTCTTGCCACTGGGCATTTGTAGCTGTGAAGTCTGTTGTGGAATTGGATGCTGTGCACAGATTAGTCTTTTCTTACACCAAGCCTAGCCAGAAGGTGGAGCACTGAGCAGGCAGTGGACTGGACTTCCAGAGCTGTAGGATAGCTCTGACTACTAGCCAGAGGAATGGAGGACAACAACAGCTTGCTGCTGGGCTGTGAAAAGGGCAGTCAGGTTTCAGGATGGGCAAAGCAGTGTCGAGCTGTGCATTGCAATGAAGCTAAGACATTAAGCGGCTTAGCGCTGTCAGAGCTGGGCTGGTTGTACACGTGCCCTGCAGCAAAGCTGCACTGTTCACAATTTAGGAGTCCCAGGAGCCTGGGCACCTACAAGAGAAGGCAGCAGATCAGAGTAAGTGAATGAAGATGTAAATTTTGATCAAAGACTTTAAAGCGTTTGTAGGAGGCAAAACCGTATAATAAGTCTCAGTCTTGTCCTTTTCCCTTCTTGTCCTCAATTTATGAACTCATTGTCTCTAAAAACAGCCTCTGAACTCCATCAAGGAAATAATATCAGACCCCAGCAAAGGATTTTATTATGTCCTTCAGAAGAAACCAAAAGATCTGTCCCTTATAGCTACAAATGCTGCTGGAGCTTCATGAAGTTTCTTTGGCTTATGCTTCATAATATCTCTAAGAAATTGGAAATTTGGCAAGGTCATTGCACAGAGTTTCAGCTGGACAAACTGAGGCACATGGGTTTAAAATTCAAAGTAAGCTGATAACAGCTTGGTCAGGGAACTCACGTGCTGCCGACAATCCTTTTCTCTGACCATACTCTCTGGGAGATGTAAATAATTATGGTTATAAATTAACAGATAGGTAAGAAATACAAGGAAATTAAATGAGTATAAAAAAAGAATGTATGAAAACCCTAGCTCTCTTAATGAGTGAAATTTTAAGTAAAACATTAGGGCCCACATAGGAGTTCTCTAACCTGTACAGGAAGAAGTCAATCTTTAATAAACTAACAGCACCAATTAGACCTGAAGTTAGTTGTAACATAACTGCTTTTTGTAAATCATTGTGTGTTAAGGTCAGCGCTGCGTTACTAATTTAGTGAAAGGGCTGGGAAGGTCATGGATGCGAACATTCAAGGCAGAAAAGAGGTTTTTGAAATGCTGTAGGAGAAGGAAACTAGGGATAGGGGAAAGATTTCTAGTCACTCTTTCCAGTTTAAAGAACTTGAGGTGCTCTGTGAGCATTCACATATCACTGCAGTGAATCTGTAGATGTAATACGAACAATGTATTCTAGGATGGCTCTTTTTTCAGATGCCCATACTCAGAAAAAAATGAAAATACGGCTGAACCTTCCCCTTCAGCTAGTATATCTTACGGAACAGAGGGTAGGTGTAGGTGGTTAAATACACCTGAGGCAGGAAAATAAGGAAAACTAAGCTGAGAATCATTATGCATTTAACTCTGAGACAAGCTATATGCTCCTGAATGAAATTCTAACCCACTTGAAGATGATGGGACAATCTGTAGTTCTGCCAGGCCAGAAATTTCCCATTGGAAGCCATCTTCTGAACATAAACAGGCATTCAGATTTGAGTTAAATTTAGTGGTGGTCAAAACCCAAACCAGCTCAAGCAGGAGTTTTGAGACCACAAATGGCAGTCCATCTTACTATCCAGGCAGAGCTCTCTTAAGAGCAGGGCTCTGGTTTTGATTTGCTTTGTTTTCCTCCCCAGAGGCATACTTTTTCTTTTTTTCCTCATTTTGCTTCCCCAGATCTTGGTTATCAAATCTATGTTGGAGAATTTAATGAATAAAAGTCTGTGGGGATTAACGTGATAAGAAGGTCGCATGTATCAAACACCAAAATGCTGTTGCAATGCAATGGTGCAAAATCTTATCAGTAGTGACATATTAATAGTGGCACATTTTTTGGAATGCTTTACTGGAAAGGATGTAAACAGGCTGGGCACGCTGAAGGGAACTTGACTCAGGCCCCTGCTTCTAATGTGATAATTTCCTTTTTAGCTTGATAACAGTTTCCTAGTTCCATACCTTACTGAGCAGTCCAATTAAAAAAAAAAAAGCAGAGGTGTAAGAGGTTGAAGGGACTCGGAAAGGCACATTATCAGCATTTTCTTGGGGCACGAGGTCAAGAGTAATAGTTTAACCAGTGTAGCAACTGCCCATATTAAAGGAGTGACTCACGCCTGAATGATAAAAATACTCAAGTGTTAACTGCTGTTCCATATGTCTCCGGCTTAAACAAAGGGTGTCATTCAAGGACCGTAGGATTGCCAGGCCAGCAGGGCCACGTCGCACACGGTTCTGACCCTGCTCTGACTCAGGATAACGCAGCAGAAAAGGCTGCTTCTGTTTCTCAACCTGGGATGCTGGTTAACTGCTATCTAAGGAAAAAGGAATATATCAGCAAACATGATAACGTAATCGCTAACATTATTTTTTTTTTGATCTTGGTCATCAGTTTCCTGGATATGATGCTGAACTTGAGAAATGTTGAAGACTCACAGAATGAGGTGGAAAGTGTTGAGTTATATTTAGGTACCTGTGGCATTTAATCAGTTCAGTTACTAAAGTGAATCCTCAGAAAAGGAGGACTAATAAATCAAAATCAGAAAAGGAAATGATAAAAATATTTTTTACTATTATTTTGATGCTGTACTTTTCTGGGCTGATACAAGGAATTTTGATGCCAGTTAAAAACTTTCTCTTGACTTTGAAAATTTCCACTCAAGCTTTGGTCCAGCCCAGGAGTTGCAGACCACGTATTTGCTTTGGGTGCTTGACCTAGACCTTCTGCTGTATAGAATAGCACTGCAGGCTGACTGTAGCCACCAGACCTGCAACTGGCTGTCTTCCCAGAGGACACCCTTTGGAATCGAGAAGAAAACTGCCACTGATGCCTGTGGTCATCAGATCCTTTGTACTTATTTGTCACTGTGTTCACCAAGAGCCAAAAGAGCTCTTGGGGAAGCTTTTCTCTTTTATTTTCTATGAGAGACACTAGCTGAAATTTGTGACTGCCTTGGTTACTGACCAGTCAATAACCCTACCAAAAAAATAAGTCTAAGCAGGATATTGAGTACAGGTTAAATGTAAAGTTTAGTATCAGAACTGAGAACTGAAGATGTTCTGGAGATGAGCGGGCATGTGATTTAAAAGTGAGAATTACAGCAACCCAGAAAATTGTAATCCTGCTTGCAATTACAGTTTTAATCATCAATATGTTTTCTCCTGTGGCCTGATTTTGTCTTCTTAAGTTTTCTGGACTGATTTTTTTATTCCCCAATTTTTCTTTGCAAATTGTTTATATAAAACCCACAACTGTTCTCCAGATACTAAGGTTAAATTCTTATCACATCATTTTACTAGTTCCACAGATGTCAGTCATGCTGCCCACATGAATGGGTGAAAAGTGTTTTTATATCATTATTTGCTATAGGATTGTGATAATTTTTTTGTAGCTTGTTAGCTTTAAGTCTGAATTAAACATAATTCTTATTCATGCTATTTTCACTATAAAGTTCATTATTTCTTCAGTCTTTTCAGAATATATGGAGTGTTTGTAGTGCAAGAAGAGGGTTTTAGTGTTTCTAGTGGAGCTTTTAAGTTACATATGTCCAGACAGAAGCCTTTTGTAGTCTTAGAGATTTAAGGGGCATTCACACCATCAAAGTGACACTTGTTTATCATCTTCACCAGGTCCCAGAAGTATTATCTATTGGATCCCAAATTCTAGTGGTACACAGAAACTACTGATGGATTAGCTGCCTATTGAAAGTGGTTTTGCATGCACTGGAAAGCTAATGAGGGTAGCAATGATATTTTAAATCCTGCACCAACTCTACAAAAATTCCTGTATAAGTGTTTAAGTTATAAGACATCAGAGTAACACATAGAATTCACACTTGTTCATCTTCTGAACAAGTGTAATCAACAGAATACTGACTGGAATAGAATCAATACATTATCTAAAACAGAATAAGGACCTAAATAATTATATTAGTATAATATTTAAGAAAGCAATGCATATAGCAAAATATCTGTACAAGTTTATCATTTGATGTTTGTGCCCATGCACTTTATGAAAGTGGAACTGAGTCGGGATTTTAAAACTTCTGTAAATGTTGAATTCTCTACTAAGGAAAATAGTTATTATGTTACACAGTGGCAGTGTCTACTGAGCAATGGTTTTGCTACTGTTCTACACAGCTAGTTTTGAGAGCTTGCTGTAATCCTGATTAAGCAAAGAAGCTCCAAATAGGATTATGCATCTGGTAGCAATTAGACGCAACAGTTACCATCTGGAGATATAGTATTTCCACTGGAAAAAGAAAAAAACCCCACATTCTGTGGTATAATTAAGCTACAGTAAGACATAATCCTCCTTTCTCTTCATAAACTATATTCACACACATTTATAATCATTGCATTGCTCTTTTTCCAATGTGTTGAAATGAAGAATGCCTCATAGATGACAGAACCCTTCAGACTGTCATATTTTACTGAGTGTTGTGAAAGAAACTGTGGAACTATTTTCATTGTGATATAGTAATAGACAATATGCGGGAGAATCTTTGGCACAAAGAGGATCATCTTGACCAAATGATTGAATAAAAGCAAGAATTAATGTCATGAGATAGATAATAAATAGTATCAGAAGGTGGGTGACAGAAGATCTATTTTAATATGTTAATATCACTAAATGTTTTTTTAAATATCATTTTATCACTATAGACGTAATTTATATCACTAAAGAATTTATTTTGGAGGATAGCCCTACACTGGTAAAAAACTAGATTAGATGACCTACGTTCCCCACCCACATTTTTATTTTATGTGCTTCTGTGAGTCTCTTGAGCAATCTAAGTAAACAGAAAATTATATACGTGAAATATTTAAAAGGTACATAGAGTTTAAAAGTAATACAAGTAATATAAGACTTGCCAAATGAGATGCTAGACATGTTCTGCTCTGAACAACAGCTACCTGAGATGAACCTGGTCTGATGATTAACATTAGCTGAGATTAAGCAAATGGATTATGATGTTTTTTCTAGCTGAGTGCACTCGGAACAAGACTAAGGATGTTCATTTCATATGGCAAAGACAATCACATGTACAATTTATAAATCTCTGAAAACAAGCTAACTACTCTTTTATTGACATAGGATGTGACTGTGGGTGAGTATGATGAAATTATATGCAATAGTTACCAGCTATGTGGCATTAGACATATTCTTATGTATTTAGAACAAAGTGTTCCAACTTACTGTCTATATAAAATTTAGCAGTTTTGTGCATAAATTATAAATGGGTGGTTTTGTTTACGAGAATACAGGTAATGGGATTAAATTCTGAATTCTGTTTGATTTTCTTCCAGAATAAAATTCTTAACATTGTAATTGACAAAATATCTTAATAAACAATCTGTATCATATAATATCAGCTATTGCTCAATTTTAGAACAAAATCATTTAGGTATGAAAATCAATACTATGTTTAACAATAAATGAAGCTGTTACAGCGTGATCACCTATGGTAAGAAATAGTAACTTCTACAATATGTTGATTATTCATTTGTTGAAATGCTTGCTATTTGTAAGAAGCAATTATAAGGTATCTGAAAGATACATAAGCAATTTCCACTATTAAAATTAATACTGGGAAGTATTTATACATGGTGTGCTATGCAGCCACCAGTTTTCTGCCAAAATTGTCTGTTTTATCATTCATTATATGTTTTGCTAAGGAAAACTTCTTTTTGTAGTCACTTTTGTGAATTCAAATTATTTCACGTTTATAATAAAAACTGTCTTTTTTATTTATATCTATATTTTCTTTGTTTGTTCTGGATTTTGTTACTTTCATAGTATCAAGATTCAGTCTAATAATTATTTTTATGTAAAATGCATTGCATTTGTCTTCCAAATGCTAATTCTTACATAAGTGAATGTTTTACTCAAGCACAAATAATTCAAAAGTAACTATTATCAGTAGTCTCATGAGAAAATCCACCTATTTTATGTGTTATAAAATGAATAATCATACAGTCAGATGAAATTCCACTCCATTTTCGTAAAGGGTGGGAAGTGGTAGTACAAAGTAGTTAAGGAGCTGTGTTTGATCATTTGTGTCTCTGGCTCTTATTGATGATGACTGTTTTCTTCCCTTCCCCAGAGATCCTGGGCTGGACTCTCTTAATGAGTTCAGGTCTTCTTGGCCAGTTAAATGGGGTAATGTGGCATTCAGCTCGCTCAAGAGCTCTGCTGCTGTCATTGCTGCTTTCATTGCAATACAACAATTGCCCTGCAAAGGGAGTAGGAAAGTTTGTGTAGCAGCCAAAAATAAAATTCCCCTTATGGGCTTCCTCTAGGAGTATCAGCAGAAACAAAATGACTCATGAGGCATAAAATGGCTGTTCCAAATAATGTCTCTAGTCTTAACTCACCTGTCAACCCCTTGGTTTATAAGTATAATGAAAATTAGGCAGCTAATGAATAGATGTGTTAGAAAAGATGAGCAAATATAGGTCTCAGTGACTTCAGCAGCAGTAGAGCTCCTCCTTACCACATGACATAGGCTATTTCACCAGCCACCTTGGGCTGGGTTGTATATGTTATAAGTTGCTGCAGCCAAGCTTGAAAATTTTTTCCTGCACATTTCTTAATTAAATACTTACAGGGTGTTTTTTGTTCTTGGGTTTTTTTTGTTAGGTTTTTTTTTTTATTATTATTTTAAATGGAATTGCGATGACTTAAATCAATCTTTGGGCATTATTGTAGTGCAGACCTGTTTGGTTATTTTTCAGTTTTAACACCTAGACTGAGTGCAATTCAAAATACTAAAAGGAGACATTTCTTCCTGTGTTCTGAACATTGTTCAAAATAACAGAGTTTAAAAAAAGTTATTAACTCTCAGTGAAGGAAAACACCCAAACTGAAACCATCGCATTTTTCAAAAAGCTGTAAGAACACAGTAAGATAAAATCTTGTCAAATCTGACTTTATTTGAACCTTGACTGCCTTGAAAAATAGCAACATTTTCTTATCAGTTTCAAAACTGTTGTATGTAGTAGTGAAATGTCAAAATATTGTTTTCTGTAGCTTCATTAAGAAAAATATGTAGGAGCCAGAAGAGATTGTTCCATTAGTCATTATGGCAGCTACATCAAGGTGACATTGCCCAAGAATTTAATTTATATTATTTTATGACAAACATATTCCCTGAGACTGCTGTGCAGCTTTTCAGTAAACCTTTACTAAACCTGCTTCCCTGGTGCTGGTGAGTTGACTCGCCATTTCTACCCTGTGTTCCATAGTAAGCCAATCATTAAGATAAAGCTATTTTATTCATTTAAGGGCTTGTCAGTACAGTATCTGCATGTAGATTGGATTCAAATGGGAAGACTGTAGTGAGAGTGCTCTATTTTCAACCATGAAGACTATTGATATAGTTGTCAGAAATAATCTGTTGTTTAAAAGACCAGTATTTAAATGTTTCAATTTAAAGGCTACTTCTACCGAAGAACACTTGAAAGTTGTGTGTCTTTCTAAAGGATTTAAAGACTTTTCTTTTATTAAAAATTTGATCAGTACTTTTCCCCTCAGTATAAATACAAATATTGTAGTGGTTTATGTACCATGAAATATAAAATTTAGAATAGAAAAGCAAACACGCTGTCAATCTATGATGGAACTTAACTCTAAAACATGTTTTGGGCCTTACTCTGGTATAGTTTACAGTGTAGTAAATCAGGAGCCTTTTCTTTTACTCCAGTGTATTTGCTCAGGTATAAAACTAGTGTATGGGATCAGAATGAATTGTATTTCCTTTCAGTTTTGTTATTTTGGCCCATGCCTAGGCAAAAATCTCTCCTTCCTAAAATCCCTCCTAAAGATTTTGCTCCTGTATTAAACATGAAATGTTGTCATTAGCTTCATCCTCAAGAAAGAAAACATCTAATTATGGACTGACAAAGTACCTCCTTCTAAGGAAAGGTCTCTTCTACCAAAATGATAAGAGATGTGAAATTACATTGGAGAGTTTGGGGAATATTTGCAAGTAGAACCACTCTAACTTAACCCAACAGTAATGGAGTCTTTGTGGGATTTAGAGATAACAGCTTGGATCCATTTAAACCCTATGGGTTTTGGCACAACTTGCTGCTGTTGGTTTCTTGTAAATTGTCTTTCTGCATCTTTCAAAACAAAGACCATATTATTACTAGTCCTAAGGAAGGTATTACATCCATCTCCTCTTTCTTCCAGATTGCTGTCAAAATGAGTGAAACATCTTCAACTAGTTACTTGGTGAATCAGCCAAACTCCTCTGAGAGCGAACAGAGTTTGTCCACACGCCACTTCAATGTCACTGAACCTGTTGTGGCAAAACGGATCTGTTTCTATAAGAGTGGAGATCCCCAGTTCAACGGGATCAAAATGGTCATTAATAACCGGTCTTATAAAACATTTGATGCCTTGCTGGATAGTTTATCCAAACGGGTCCCGTTACCTTTCGGAGTAAGGAATATCAGTACACCGAAAGGGAGACACAGCATCACCAATTTGGAGGATCTCGAAGATGGAAAATCTTATATTTGCTCCCACCAGAGGAAAATGAAGCCCATCAACCTGGAACGGGCTAGCAGAAAGCCGCTGCCCTGGCAGATCAGTAGGCCTGTCAGCGCGCGCCGTCGAGCTGTGCAATTAGCAAGGGAGAATGAAGATGGATTTGGCCATCGAGAAAGCAAAATAACAACTCCCAAAAAGATGCTTGTTTACAAAAACGGAGACGTAAGGCTCAGGCGCACCATAGTTCTGGGAAAGAAAAACACTCAAACTTTTGAGGCCTTTCTGGATTATATGAGTGAGTTAATGCAATATCCAGTCGCGAAACTGTATACCACTGATGGCAGAAAGGTGAGAGTAGAGATGAGTACTGGCAATATTTCCATGATTGCTTCTAGATTATTTTTAATTAAAAAAGTGATTTTATAAATTAGAAGCTTGGGACACTGGGCTGGTGTAAGATCTGATGTACTGAATTTCAGCTGTTACCTTTCTATGCCTTTTCACCTTCAGAAAGGCTACTGGCTTGAAGGAGATAGACTGGAATCTTGCGATCAGAGAAAAGAAAGTGAGGGCATTTTATTTTAAGCCATCATGGAAAAAACACTTTTTCTTAATCAGGTCTCTTTCAGGCATGCTCTCAATTCTACTTTTTTACCCATTTACACAGAAGCTTCCTGTAGTCTTAATACTGTTTATCTGTGACTTTTAATGTTTTAAAAATATGATAAGTAACACCTCATAGCCAGACATACTTTATCATTACACAGTGTTTTGCCATTAATGACCTGAAACTATGACACATGACTATTATAATTTTCAAACCACGGACCAGGTTCTGTACCTCTAAATCCATTTGATGCAGCACTAAAAATCTTGATTTTCATCTCACATACTGTTCTATCTAATTTTGTTTCACTTAGTGTTTTATCTATGTTTGACCACAGAAAAGCACTTGTGACTATATTTAACAGGTATCTAGAAAGAGAATTCCATTCAGAGCTCCAAGAGTTGAAGAGAAATCTTGTGTTTATCCTCCATTTAATGAAATTCTGTATTTGGTTGGGAAAGTATTCATATAACCTATAAGTCTGTGAAGTGCAGTTCGTAAGTCTTATCTTGGAATATATTTTGGAACATAAATTGAAAACTGTTAGACAAGACTCTGAGCACCTTGATCCAGTCAGACTTGCTTTGAGCAGAGGGTTAGACTACGCGACCTCCAGAGGTATTTTCCAACATATATTGTTCTGTGATTCCTCTGAGGCAGTACAGGTCAAGAACTTGTGGTTTATTCTGAATTTTCCCTTTCTTCTTCCAAAGACAGGTTTGTATGTATACTTACCTGCTAATGAACAGTCTTAGTTCATGCCTATGAACAGTCACTGTGCAACAATGAGACAAAATTACATATGCAAACACTTAAATTATAAGAGAATTTTGATCTGGATCCAAGTGTTGCTTCTTGAAGTATTTTTCTAATATATTTATATAACAAGACATACACACACAGAGATATGAATTGCCTTATAGGAATTGAAAAATTAATTCTGTGCTGTGATACATATTTAATAACCTGCTGCAAACTAATGTAGAGACTAAGAAGTGAAGATATTAAAGCATGCAAGGGATAAATCTCTCACATTATTTTTTTGTGGTTATTAAAGCAGAGAATTTAATGTTACTTTTTTTTTTTTTTTCCAGGTTGCTAATCTTCAGGCCCTGATATTGTGCTCTGGAGCTGTAGTCGCAGCAGGGAGAGAGCCTTTTAAACCAAGCAATTATGATTCTCTTGGGTATTCACAGCCTGCTAAATTGCTTGGAATTGCAAATCGTGTGTACCCCAAATCAAATGCCAAGTCAGAAAGTGAAAATAGTAAGTTCTTTGAATTAATTTGTATTTTATTAATTGGCTTATCTCTCTCAATATAAGACATAAACACTGAAAAACTTACTAGGATCAAACATATTCAAAATGGCCAGTTCAAACTGTTTATATCCACTCTGACTCCTCTACAGGTATAAGAAAGATAAAAGTGCTAATGTTTTTTAAAAAATGTAAGTTTCTGCTAAATACTTAGCTGGTATTGCTGTTTTCTTTCAAATAGACTTATTTAGAACATGGATGCAAATCTATATTTTCTTTTAATGCACTTGATTGTCATTGTTATTATTTGTTGTGATTATTTGTTGTGCATCACAGTTAATAACAGCAGTGGTAAAAGAAATGCCACAGGTTAATTCAGGCTCTTAACTCACTGAATTTCTTTAGCAAAACTTTTGTGTGGGTTTCAGAACTTCCCTTAGCAAGAGGAGGTTTGACTTGTCATTGTCCATTTCACGTTTTCCCACATCCCATCCTCCACATAAACAGGCAAAACATTATAGCACCCATCAACTCACAAACTCATCACATTTTTGAAGCCTTTTTTGCCTAAACAGTGTCGGCCTTTCCTATATCCTCATGGCTGTGATATATGTTTTTTGGTTATGTTTGGGAAAAGATACACAAATGTGTACATTTCCTTTGACTAATGAAACTGTGCCACAGACAGGGTCAGTGAGAATGTGAGGTGGCCAGTGGATGGTCAAGAACATGAGGAGCTGCTGGAGAGAAGCCAGGCTAGCTGAACAGCTTGAGGTTAAGGGAAACAAAATGCTGCAGTAGCAGAGCTTTAGCTTGTGTGGGGATCCTTTGCATCAGAAAATCCTGTAAGGCAGAGATACTGGATAAGGGGGAACCTGTTTAATCCAGAGGTACCTTGTACTCTTGATATATCTGCATGCCGTACTGGAGAGCCCAGGGAACACTGTAATATTTTCTCTACCGAGATTTTCCTTGGTAATCTTGACTATGTCATGGAGCACACTGATACATAAGACACTCAGCTTCCATTTACTTGAAGGACTTTCTTCCACATCCTTCACAGTTTATTATGTCCCCGCCAAACTATTTATTTTAGTTTTTTCCAGCCTTCTTGTTCTTTGACTTATACAGCTCAAGAGCTGTTTGTAAAGCATAACTAACACAAGAGAATATGCATAAGAACATTTTGAAAATGAAAGTTCTGCAGAAGCAAAAAATCCTACCCAAATTTGCTTTGAGCCAAAGATTGAACCTTGCAATGATAGAAAATGTGAGTAGATGAGAATCTGAAAAGCTCTAATCCTTAGTTAACAGCAACTACAGAAAAAGAGAGAAAAAAACAACCTCTTTTTGTCTATAACCTGAGAAATTCAAACCTATCCTGTGTAGGAGACAATATTGATGAAGTGAGAGCCTGAAAAAAGTTCAGGCACTTTGTTCCAATTCCATTTCATGAAGACAGAAAAGGTGAGATTTTTACTTTGGGAAACATAAGGTCTGAGCTGTGTAAGAGGAGTTAGTACTGACTTTTATTTCTGATTCGGTTCATTGGAAAACATATGCTTGGGAAACTTGCAAAGCACTCTGCCTCGAAATTATAGAGATACATCTATAGTGGTAATATGTTAACTGTGAAAGTCTTGATATGAGACCATTTGTGATTAACTTAAGCAAAAAAAAATGCTTAAATTCAAACAATGTAGATAAGTGAATATCACATGTTAAAATACCTTTCTGCAAGGGAAACCTTTCTATTAAATGGTGGCAGCTGAGGATGTCTCTGTGTGGGTGTACATGAACTGTTCCACTCACACATGCAGAATTTCCTTGAAGACAGCAAAACTTTATTTTTATCTCATGTTCTTTTATCTCTCACCTCTTCAGTGACAACTACTAGAGAGAGATGAGGTATAATTTCTTTAAACCCCAAGTTATTACAGAGTATTCAAATCATATTTTGAGAATATTCAATGTGTATGCAAACACATGTTGGGCCATACTCAAAATTCATTGAAGTCTTGATTTAAATTCAGATTTTAATTTAATGAGTCTAATTTAATTTAGTTCAAGTGCTTCAATTTTTACTTCTCTATAGAAGGTCAATTCAGGGGACTGGATCCGTACCAATTGTTCATGTGTGTCAATGACACTACTCACAGTAATTACTCATATGCTGCAGATATAGTTGGATTAAGCCCAGGGAGATATATGTTCACCTTGACAGACACATTTTAGCACTAATTGTAAGAACTAATGGGAAATGATATATTAATAATTGTTAAGGCATGAAGGAGATGTAAAGTTGGTGGCTTGAAGCCCAAACAAGCAAAGGTCTTTGAATGTCTTGAAAGGTCTTCGAATGTCTTGAAAGGTCTTCAAGGCAACCTCATCTCCCAACTAGGTATAAAAAACCCAACATTTAGTACTTTTTTAGACCTTGGAGCTTCAAATAAGACTGTAGCTCTGGCATTAGAAAGAACATATTGCAAAATAATATTAAGTGGAAAAGTAGTGAAATGCTTTTACTCTTTATTAAAAATTGATTATATTTCTCTCTCTACCAACTTCGTAAAATGAATAGCAAGATTAGCCATGTTTTTTTCTCTTTACTTTCTAATACTCTGATAAAATAAACAAACTTCATTACTTTCTTTTGTACTAATTTTTCTCCTTTCTTCTTTTCTTTGCTGCCTGTCTGCTGTCTCACCATCTGGATCCTTACACATGATATTTGTCTGCTCTAATTTCTACCTACTGAATGAATTTGGATTCTTTCAATGTAATTATCAGTAGTGAGAGCTGAAATGGGCTCTAGCTCAAGATCTCAGATATTCTCAATTTCTTCTGATAAAGGCTCCAGCAATGATAACAACTCAAATGATAACAACTCAGATTCTTCCTATGTTCCTGATGGTCATAACAGCATAGGAGGAAATCAGATAGCTACTGGTGAAAACTTATCTGTGGCACAGCATGAAGACGACATTGAGAAATCTGTTCACCTTAATCAAGATGGCAGTATCACAGTGGAAATGAAAGTTCGATTCAAAATTAAAGAAGAAGAAACTATTAAATGGACAACGACTGTAAGTCGTGCTGGCCTTTCTGATAACAAAAATTCCACCATTTGCAATTCTGCAATGTGTGCAGAAAACCGCTTATCCAACATAAATGCATCAGAACATATAAAACCAAAAGATGCTCCATTTTTGGAGACCTACAATAAAGAAGAGGAAGATTCATTACAGCAATTCAATGCAGAAGTGTCAGACAAGGAATCAGAGTCCGATTTAAAAAATGTTTATTGTAATATCTGTAAGAGCAATTCTTCAGATCAAGATGTAAGCAACGTATCTGAGGATGATATCAGGCCTCGCTTTTATAGGCCTCCCACCCCTGGGCCAAGGCGTGTCAGAAAAAAGAAGGCAGTAGTTGAAAGTGTCACCTTGGTATCTGAGAAAGAGGTTCAGGAGAAGACGATAGGACAGTTTTCCTACAGTGAGGAAATACAAAATGGAGAAAATAAATCTGAGTATTGCATGGTAGCTCATTCAAGTAGAAAAAAATCAAATGTAAGTAATCCAAAGTTTAGTGATATAAATGACGATGATTTATTAAAGCTTTCTTCAAAGAATATCAAAGAAGAGATGCTTTTTAAAGTAAGCCACAAAAGTCATGATTTAATAGAAACCACAAATAGGAAGACATTAGAAGTGTCTGATGAGGATGAATTGGTACAGAATATATTAGAGAAATCAGCTGTGGAACAAGGTACATATAATAGTTTAGTATCAACCTGCAAAGCAAACATCAGTGGTTTCTTACCTTCATCAAAAATTTACCAGGCAGCTAGGCCAGGTTCAGCAGACCACATCCATGAGTCATGTGATATTAAACAAATAAAAAGATCAATGAGTTCTTTCATTAGATATTCAGAATTGTGTCAGTCAAAAGGTGAAGAAAGAAAATGCAAAGCTGCTGATTTATTACCTGTTTCTCAAGATTCAGTGCAGTCAGCCTGTCCTGAACACAACCAGGTGATGATGGTTCCTCCATGTAATAAAGCTCCTACTGAGAAAATAAATCCAAAACCTGTCACTGACAGTGAGAACCAGATCAGTGACAGGGCTGAACCTATGATGCCAACACATGTCACTGATGACAGCCAATATGCATTTTCCCTCACCAAAAAAAAGAGAAAATCGTCTAACTTTCTAGAGAAAGTAACATTTGAAAATCAAAAAGATAAAGACGTTTCAGGGATGACTAAAAGTGAGGAAATGCAGATAACGTGCAAAACCACACAGGATTCCACAACACAGGCTATGGATAATTGTTCTGAAATGCCTCAGAAAGAAGGAATGGAGTTTTTTGTAAAAAACAATGATGATTCTGTCAATTCAGACAAAAGCATATGTCCTGAAGATGAGTTCAGTCACCAGGATCCAGTGGAACAAAATAGATTGCCATCTAATAAGAAACCAAGAAGTAATAAAAACAAGTTGGCCAAGGTAAAATTGAAGTCAGGTAAAAGAAGTAGTTTAGTTTCATCTCCGAAGAGTGAAGATGGTCTAATGATGGTTGATTCAAACAATGAATCTGAACACAGCCAGGATACACTGAGTACTGAGAAAGGCAGCACGTATTTCACAGCCAGTTCTTCCGAGCAGATACCTAACTTATCAATGATTTCAAAGCCATTGTCAGAAGTGCCAAAGAATCTTAACTTTGAAAAGGAAAAGAATCTTTTGGAAAATCTGTCATCAAATAAAGAGAAAAAGCAAAAGAGGATGAAGAAAAATCTAAGTAAAACAAATAAGTTAAATATGTCAGAGAGCGCCATTAAATTAGAGGCTTTAAAACATGAGGGTTTTCAAGAGGAGGCTGTTGAGTATTCACTTGAAAACTATGTCCAAACTTGGCTGAAGAAAAACTTGTTACCAAATTCTGTCTTACCCCCTATAAAGAAAAAAGAAGGGAAGGTAGACGATAGCAATGTCGGTCATTTTCCTGAAGAAAATACTGATGCTTTTATAGATAAAGAAACAAGATTTATCACAAATAAAGTGCATGTGGCTGGCAAAAACCATCTGGTTGAACACAGTCTAACCAAAAAAACATTAAAGCCTATTTGTGATGTGGGAACTTTAGAAGAATCAGCCAAAGATTCCAGTGAAAAACAAAATGACTCTTTGATTCATGCTAATACAACTATAGTAGAAGAAGCCAAGTATTCATTAAAGTCAGAATTTCATCATGATGGTAGGATGCACTTGCTTCACGAAATACATGACAATGATAAGCAGATGTCAGAAGTTAATATTCAAGATAACAATGTACGTCAAAGAAAATCTGAAGTTGCTGTTCAAGTTGATTGCACAATTGTCAATGAGAAAATGGGAATTGATGTTCAGAATAATTGCATGTCTAGCATGTTGCTGCATGAACTACAATCAACTTTGCTTGGTCTCCAGAAAGAACACAGTGGATGTATAGGAAAAGCTTGCAGCCTTTCAGACCTTTCTCCTACAGCTTTTGGTTCTTCCTCCAATGTCCTCCTAGCTTGGCTACTTCTACTGAATATGAGAGAGAGCTTTATTGGGACAATCAAAGATGATATGCAAAAAACTTCTTGTAGCTGTTCTGAAATATTTACACAGTTACAATTTCTGAAGCAAACTACAGTCATAGAAAAATTTGATGAACTGAAGGCTGCCTTCTCACATTTTCAACAATCAACAGAAAATAACTTATTACAATTTGGGAAGGAACTCAAAAAGCAGGACCCCACATGTTGTGATGAGAATATACCCACCGCTGAAATTCATAATGGTATACATTTGCATGAAAAAGAAACATCAGTTGAGCCTTGTATTCCAAAGGACAGTGTAAATTCTGAAGAAGCTCTAAAATTGACTGGTGAATTAAAAAGCTGTTTTGATGTACAGGAAGATACAGAGACTTTAGACTTTGGCGCTTCCAAAACACAGGTAGATCATCAACATGCCAATACTAATTCAGATACTTGTAGCCTTGCAACAGGTATAGAGCCACCTGAACAAAATGAAGAAATTCCTGACAGCCTGTATAAGAAATCTCAAGAAAAAAACACTGATACTTCATTCACTAATGAAGAGTCAGAAACTTCAGTAGAACCTGACTCAACAGTTCATAGTGTAACTTCTAATGACAAAAATGGTATTTTTGATCAGGATACTTCTGACTTAGAAGGTGAAAAAGATATTATACATGTTACTACTGATAAAAGTGAAGATGAGAAAATTGATCCAAAGTCAGCAGGTAATGACAAGAAAACAAATAACCAATTTACACAAGCCGCTGAAACCTCTGTAGAATGTAACAAAGAGGATTGTTCTGTACAGAAAGACCAGGAAGATGCAGAAACTTGTGAGGAAACTTCTGAGAGGTTATCTACAGTCTCTCCATTATCATTTTGTTATGAATCAAAGCAAATTACAGAATGTGATATGAGCGAAGGAGAACAGAAGTTGCAAGTGGAAGAACTGGAGGATAAAGTATGCACAGACACTTCTCAATTAAATAAATGCTTAAAAAGTCCTGCTACTTCAGACTGGTCAGATTACAGACCAGATACTGATGAGAGTGATTATAACTTTAGAGCATCCAGTGATTTGACCAATGGAAGTGGGGAGGAGGCGGTACTTGAAAAACATTATAATACTGGCTATGTAAAAAGAACTATTGAACGGCTTTATGGCAAGGCGGAAGCTTCATTTAAGCCTGACTTTCACAAAGGATTTCCTTACATGTCAAAGGTACTTCAAAAGGATACTGAAGAATTCCACTCTACAGAAGTGGAAAAAAACATTTATTTTTCTCAAGAAGCTAAGTCTTGTTCTGCAGAGAAAGTGTCACAGTCTTCACTATCATCACAAGAATTTGCAGTAAACATAAACAAAGGTGACACTATATCAAGAAGAGAAAATACTTCTTCACCAACACCACAACCTACTCTTAACAGAGACGAGACAAGTTATACTAATGACCATACAGGGGAATCTCCAAAGCAATATTGTCAACCTACCACACAAGCTAATGAAGATGAAGGAATATTGATAGATAAAGGCAAATGGCTCCTCAAAGAAAATCATTTGATAAGAAGATCACCACCTGAACGGATTGGAATGTATGGTAATTTGGATACAACATCAACAGACACAGTCCTTGATACTAACAGTGATGATGTTCCATATTCACACTTTGGCAATCTGAATCAGTACCCAATCCTCAATGAAATCTCTTCTTCAGAACTTGAAGAGATGGCTAAACCCTCTGAAAATTTTTGCAACTACTTCAATATACCTCATAATAGTGATTCAGACCCCTTTCAGGATGACTTAAGTACAAAAAGCAAACCTAGCCGCAACGGTAAGGTCACTTCCCTTCCTGCAGCAAACAAAGAAAAGATCAAACATTCAGACACAGTAGGTTGTACTTCTGCAAATCTTTCCACACAGGCTGATACCAACTTTCCAGCCTTTACGTCAGTAGAATTTAGATTGCCTGCTAACAAGGTGCATCCATTGGAACAGCCTTTAAATGATGAACCTGTACAGTCTCAACCAACCAATGTTAGTAATGCCAACAGAAGTGCTCTTCAGGAAGAAGATTCTCTGGATAAACTCCATGCGATATGTGGGCAACATTGTCCCATACTGATGGTTACAATAACACCAATTAACGAGGAACAGAGAGGATATGCCTACCAAAAGGCATCTGATATTGAGAACCAGCTGGGTTTATGTTCATTGGCCAGAAAGAGTGAACATCTACAATGGTCAGGTGAAGATTTAATCTCAGATGACAATAATAATGTGACTCTGAAGAATAACTGTATCAATAAGATTGCCAATAGTATTTTTAATAGGTTTTATGCTAATAACACCTTGGATTTTATTAGTAACTTCAGGATACTTACATCTTCAACTCTGAAAGACACAAGCAGTTTAGGGAAGTTACAGGTTGCAGAGGATATAGATGCAAAAACCATGGAAGTCGGCAACTGTCAAAAAGGTGTATCCAAACACATACCCAGTGATCTTGTGGTAGGCACAAATAGTGAGCTACCCAATAGAAAGCCAAAAATATGCCAAACACTAAGAATAAGCCTAATTCATGTTTTTGGAGAAAAAATTCCTTCCACATTGGCACATCCAGCAGAACCCTGGTATTCTGAAATATTTCTGAAGTGTGGCACTTCTTTAAATAACATTGAACATAATGCCTCTGACAATCTGAAAAATGAAAATGCCTTTCCTACAGAAGAAGAAGAACGAGAACAAGAAGAAGAAGAACAAGAAGTTTTCTTTTGTACAATGGACAACGGAAACAGCAAAGATGAGAAACAGTTGTAATAGAGATCATGGAATTTCTACAATATTAGATTGGTGAAAACATCTTTAGAAGAAAATAATCACAAGATAAACTGCTGAATGCCAGACCAAGTAAAACTCCCAATGTGAACACAGCCCAGACCTAGATAAATATAAACCACAAACTATTGCTGAAATATAGATAATTACTTAGATTTTTGTGGGAGCTAATTAATATAGGAAGAAAAGCTCTTCTTCTAAGACAGTGATTTCTTGGTTAAAAATCAGTTTTTCCCTGAAATCTGTTCAGAAATATTTAATTATATACCAATCACCTTATTTGTAAAAAAACAACTACTGCTAGTTAGAGCAGAGAACTGAAATTGGAAATACGTGCCCAAGTTCTAAGATAAGACTCCAATATTTCATGACGTTTGAGAAAGGGTTTGAAAATTGTCTTTCAGTAGGAATGCTTTATCCAGAACAAAATAAACTGATGGATTTAATTTGAAATGAAAAGTAGGAAACACTACTCAAATGCTGTAATACACTGAAAAGTAGGAAGCAGTGGTTATGTTAATTTTATATAGATTAAGTTTATAAAATTGCTATTTCACTTTTAAAAGACCAACTTCATAATAGTTATGTGAGTAAAGAGATTTTTCAGTCTGTTTATGGGATCATCCATATCCCAAATGAAGTTTTCCTCTTTTACCCAGAGGATACTAGAAAAAGAGCGTATTTATTACCTCTGGGATTCCACAGGAACTGAGAAGGGAGATTGTGCATCAACTGAATTGCTGACTGCCCTTCCCCTATTCCCTGCTAAGGCACCACCACTTTTAATATTATTTTACATGCACTACGAGATTTACTTGAGTGTTCTTATTTAACCTCTGTATTTTAAAGATGGTCCATGTCTTTTTTTGTTTTTTGTTTTTGTTGTACATATATTGTATTATGAGAATCCAAGGTATATGTAATATGTTTCAGGATCTTTCAATCTGTCATTAGAATTATTTTGAATACCTGTTTACAGCATATTTTTATACTATTTGTGTGTGTAGTAAGCACTTATATGTGGTTTACAATTTTCAGTAAATGATTTTAAATGTGAAATGGAAAATATTTTATGTATATTGTGATTAGGGAGACTATTTCAGGGTTTTGGGGGGTTAGATTTTAATCCCTAACTGCGTAGAATCTTGCTTCAATGTCAATGAAGTCACAGATATACCTGAAGAAAGAAGGTGCTTTTTTTCAGTTAGAGAACGAGAATTTGGCCATTCTATACTTTTGGAGGCTGTGTCTAGACTAACTGGCGTGTACACGCCACGATAAGCCCTAGATCATGATCCTTTGGTTATCCAGACTGGGGACCTAATTAAAGGCTGACACAAATCCCTTTAGGCTCAGAGGCTTTGATTGTCTCCCTGTGGGACAGAAGGCACATGGAGGGGAAGTAGGTGTTGGATCTGGAGCAAAGGGGTTTGCAGTACAGGTGGGAAATCGAGAAGCATTCATCAATTTTTTTTTAGGAGTCCAGTGGCAGATATATTTCCCCCAAAATAACCAGTTTGTTTCTGTTGTTTGAAGCTGTATATTCTATGTAATAAACTAACACTACAACCCTAAAGCAACATGTGTCATCTAATATATTTCACACCAAATAGCTGTGTGTTATTTCCTGTGCTCTCTTTCCTTGTTTCTGATGTTTTTCCCCGTCTCCATGTTTTTTGGCGTCCTTCTTCGAATGTTTTAGAACTGCTCCAAGTGAAGAGTCTCAATAGTATTTTGTCATCCTTTTACATGTCAATTTATATGTCAATGCAGAAATAAAACCCATGTTTGGAAAACGAAGCTCAAAATTGCTAGAATCCAACTAAATGCCAAATAACATTCTGAGTACCAGGCTTCTATGCTGAAAACAATGTCTAAATGTTAGAAAGGCAAATTATGTATGTATGTATATATATATGTATATCTCCATCACTCACAGTCTTTCTTCTGGATTCACAGCACCCTGTGCTGCATTCACAGCACCTTCACTTTTTCAGCTCAAGGTTCAAGAACCTTTAATCAGATGCTTATTATAGGGTTATTGAGCAAGCTAATCACTCAAAGGTGAGACGTGAGGAACTGCCTGAGGTTACAATTAGCAGAGACCACAGCAAGTGGTGAAATGATTGTTATACTGACTGGAAGACTTGTTTCTGATTTCACTATATTAACTGAAAGAGAAGGAATAAAATGGTCACCTCAGAGCAGGGCAAAATGTCGACAGTGAGATGTACCATACTGTCATAGGGCTTATATATTCATTAATGGTTCAGGAAAGATAGAGAATATTGAGTGGTTGAGATATATAGATAAAATAAAATTAGTTAGATTGGAGAAGCATAGAAATTAGAAGAGAGAACCTCGCAATGCTGGTGATGAGAGCAATGCGCTGATTGACAGAGGGAAAAATACCATGAAGAGCAATATGAGCTACTTTATATAGGTAGCTTAATTCTGAAAATTAACTGCAAAAGACATAGAGTATTTTTGAATAAGTCAGGATAAAACATATTTGGAAGTGAGAAGCATATTAAATAATGTGTGAAGAACAGGATAGAAAATCCGGCAGCCATTCAAGGGCTTTATACAGATTATGCCATTCTTCTAGAAGGAATTCAGTTTTTGTCTCACCATTATTAAAAAAGAAACAGCCAACATAACATATAGACCACAGACCCAGGAAGTTTCAGTTTATCTAGTTGAGTGCCCTGCTAGAAAGAAACCATACAATTTGGTAAGTAATTCCATTTAATAACTAAATCTCATTTTAATACTTGTTAGCTATAGTCATTACAGCTTCCACTGGAGGAATGTCCTACAGCTTGAGTTTTCTTCTGATCTAATTCCTATCCTAAGCCTAGTCATGGTTTCTTTATATATATGTATCACAAAGATATCATTGTCATTTCCTTGGATAAGTCTTTTTCCACCTTGACATCTATCAACAAAATCAGACATTCTCTCAACTTTTTCTCTTGCATAAATTTTCTGCATTTCCTCTAATCATCATGGTTGTCTTTCTCAAGACCTTTTCTGGTTTCAAAAAATCTTTTTTTTTAATTTATTTTTGTTTTTAATATGGTTACCAGAACTTTACGTAGTATTATTTAAAAGTTTGTCTCTGGGACACTGACAGTGAAATTTCTCCACTTAGAAATCTCGCTTGTGGTGCATCTTACAGTCACATCATTGCCAGTACGTGCCAGGTTTATATACAAAACAGTTACATAGTAGAGAATTTATATGACATCTTCACTATCCTCAATCTGAAAAACAAAAAAAAAGGTCAAACAGATCTTCTATTGCCTTTGCAGTGAGTATTCACCTATGGGTAGAGGCGAAGACTGGAAACTATTAACTGGAAAGGATCCAAGAGACAGAAAACAATGTCTTGGATAAGAAGCCATGGCACACAGTGGTCTATAGTGATCATTAGTATTTCTACTGTGATACACAGAAAGCTGGATGACATGGTTTTGCATATCTAAAAGTGTATAGAACATAAAAACTAATGAGAAATGACTGATTTCTTGGAAGTGTTAGGCTGCTCAGTCTGAGGGCATAGAAGCAGTGCTTCGGTACCATTTATTTGTTTTCATTTCCGAAATACATAAAATATATTTCTTTTAACTTCTAAAGATGTCAGAGGAAAGCAAGACCATTTAATTGTCTAATTTATCACTACTAAACAAGTCACTTGACTTTCATACCACTGATTTTATCAAATACCATTAGTCTAATTACCATGCTAACCCACTGTAAGAATTAGGGAGACTATTCAATGCAACCTTAATAAAATAAAGACAAGAGGGTAGATACACCTACAGAGAGTGATTTAGGTGTTGTCTACATATGCTTGTTTCTCAATTATAACCTGGAATATTATATGGTCACCTGTCATCAGTCATGTTTCAGAGAAAGTTGGAGCTGATAGTGCTTTGTATAGTGTAAAGAACCCCCTGGGTAATAGAAAACAGCAAGATAACTCCAGGTGTGGAAAAAGCAGATTACGGCAACTTTTCAGAAGGGTCACACAGAACGTGATCCTGGTGGTTACTTCTCTTCCTCAGGTCTTGGGGTTATTATATTTTCCCCTAGTTGATTTTAATGTCTTCAGGCTATGACAATTCTTGTAAAGTTGAAATTTAACCTGTTGGTAAGACTAGCTGTTTGGCCATTTATTATTTAATGATGACAATATAGCTACTTAGGAAGAATTGGTGCTATAGCTGCACAGCCACAGTAATATCAGAAAAGTTCTGCTTTAATAGTATCCCTTTAAAATTGAGTAGTGGTGTATACCCCACATGTCTCATTGTAATAATATATTTTAGATGCCTGCTTTTTAAAAAAAAAAAAAAACTTCTCTCAGATTCTGTCTCTGTTTTTTGAATTTTTCACACTTTCTACTCAGGTCATGGATTTACAAGTACTTTCAAACAAATAAGTAAATCCCAGAACACTACTGTGGAATTTCAAGGTCTTGAGGTTTGTCCTCAAAGATGAACCAAGCATTAAGTTAATGTCTCCCTGCCTCCCCCCTCAAAGCATGAGAGAGAATATTTATTTTAATAGTTAATGATTCTACAGTGCTGCATTTCCCAAGAAATGCGTGGTTTACGCACAAAGCACAACAGCCTCACAGAGTAAAAATTTCCTCAATAGGTAAAGCCCAATGGTTATAGCAAGACACAAGCAAGACTTACAGTTTCTACCATCAGATTTCATTAATAAGTTAGATTTTATAATGTGCCTTTAGTGTGCCTTGCTTTCTCCCTTTTATTAAAAGCAGTAGTAATTATTTAAACATAACTACTAAGTGGCACAGAGGACATATATTATCAACTCATTTATTTCCTAGATACAAAGATAGTGACATGCACCATATCTAGGTCAGCCTAGTTGTCTATTTTTAAGATATCTTTTCTTTTTGGACATAACTTAATGTGAGCAAGTGAAAATATTAATCCTAACTTATTTTTTTCCGGAATGCCACAGAAAGCTAAATGTAAATTCCTCAAATCATTGGTTTCACTAGTCCTCAAATTATATTCCTCTGCATCATAGTTCTGTGTATGTATCATGATCCGTGTCCACTGACTCCTTTAAGAAAATGCTCATGGCTGGCACTGAAAATCCTGAGTGGCATTCAAAACCAAAGTGGTTTCACTGACCCTCACAACAGAACTGCAGGGTAGCTGGGCATCTTAAACCCCAGGACTTGGGGTTTGAGACACACAGATCTATTTTAAGTGTCTCAAATAGTCAATAAACACAAAATTCATCATACCATGATGAGTTCGGTCTCTTTACTCATCATCGCTATATTATTTTGTTGTGTTTTAGGCAGAGCAGGCAGGATCAAAGATACTGGTGGAGGGAAAAATCAGTAATACAGGTGAAATTCATAGCAGAGAGGAATCATCAGATCACAGGGGGCTTCTGGGGTCAGTAATGTCCTTTATTGCTGTTGCTGTACTTTAAAGGAAATTCTCTCTTAAGAAACAGTGATATTAATTGGTGGTGCAAATGATCTTAGCAAGCTTGGGAAGTGCTTAAATTTGTACCATTTGAGATGGGTATCAGCCAATTAGAAACACTGGGAGTGAGTGTGTTTTCTTAATATTTCTTCCTGTTATCAGCCATCCCTCAGTGATACCATTTCCCTTTATTTCACACTATTGATACTCAGCTTCCACTGAACCAAAGCCTTAAACCATATACTTGGGCTTGATAATTATGAAATTTAACCATGGAAAGAGTATTGATATCTCAGGGCATAATGCCAACATTGCAATGCAAGAGCATATTGATAATCCTTCAATGGATTCCAAACAAGCTGTTACATCTGCACAGCCCAGTGCAGCTTTGCAGAGATACTGATCCTTTCTTAAAGGGGTCTTTTTCAACAGGGTTAATTTGCTTTGAGAGACCCTAATGTTTGAAGTGATGAGTTTGTAATTCCAGAGCCAGCTTGCTGAGAGTCTGCACGGGCAGAGCTGATACAGGCTAAGAAAAGAAGAAGCTATATTTAATACAATTTAATACAGCATTTCAAAACTGTCTTTGAAAAGTGATCTATGGTTGTGCAAATTTGACTTTGTCATATGGCATATGCAGAGTAAAAGATGTTAATGCAACCTGACATTTCTTGATTTTTTGCATGCCCATCATAGCAAACTCAATATTTGCCTGCTGTAATTTTTGGAAATAGACATTTCTGTATCCACTGACATGATATTATTTAGAATTTTGATTACTGAAATGCATTTTGCTTAAGAATCTTAAGTTTAAGTGATTCAGTGAGCCTTTTTATCTTTTGACAGCTAGGAAATGGAAGGTGTCAGTCCTCACCAGTGATGTGCCATCTGCAGGAACAAGCTCAAAGGTTTATATTACATTGTATGGGGATCGCAGCAGTTCAGGGCCTATTTTTCTTGATGGAGAGAAGGGAAAATTATTTCAGAGAGGCAATGAAGACATCTTCACAGTAAGTAATATACATTCATTGTATTGGCCTCTTGTATCCTGCCAGATTACATGACATTTCAAAAATTATGTGAGGAAAAGACAGTCAGTTTTTTGTATGGTACACATATGTAGAAACAAGAAATGCAACTTAGAAGTAGAACTAAATTTGGTATCCTTTCCTGCTCACCTGCCCAAAGCTGATTTGCTCTAACATATTTCTTTTCTGTTTAAGAAAAAATACTAGTTAATTTACACAGTGTCCAAGAAAATACCAAGATATATAGGACAATGGGTACTTTTGGTTTTTTTTAAGTTTAAATGGGGCTACAATATTAAAATTGAAATTAGGAAGGGAAGAATTAGGAAGTGAAAAATTAGGAAGAATTAGGAAGTGAAGCATAAATTTTTAACTCTGTTTCGTTTAAATAATGACAATTTTTATACTTGTTATAAAGTCTGCCTGAAGCTGTTTCTGTTCCCAATTCCACAAGCAAGTTTCTCTCCCATCAGTCTTGTGGCACGCTGATTTAAGTGAGCCAGAATAGGTCTCTTATTACAAGCTGTGTAGCTTGAGCCGTGTATATGGGGTTGTCAGTGGGTATCTCCAGCAGGTGCCAGCTATAAGGCCTATAACAAACAGGTGCTTCCAGTGTTAGTGTCCAGTAGATCAAGTCCCCTTTGAGAAAAGGTATTTAATGGAGGCATTGACAAAGAGCTCACTTTTTTTTCCACAATAGCCTTGTAGATGTCTGTGATGTGGGAAATGCAGTTCTTAGGCCTCTTCAGCCTGATTGAGTTTCTCAGAATCCAGCACCTCTCATAGTATTCTGTTCTTGAATGTGATATCAAAAACCCTTGGATATAAGATAGAAAGGTGTTGATAAAATAAGTAACTGATAAAAATGCCCTCTTTGTTACAGATGTTATTGGTTGTTTCTTGCTCCCATTGTTGTAATTAATTTTACCTCTAATGACTTTTAAATGCAAAATATGGAGGCAGTCCCTGGTTTGGGACCTATGATTCCCCTCTCAGGTGACTATCCACAGCACTGAGTACAGTTAAAGAGTGCTTAACGTATAGAGTAATGTATAGAAAGAGAAAGCCTCTCTGCTTGTAAGTTGGCAGGCCAACAGGTGTTTTTTGAGGGTTGTCCTTTAAGATGGTCAAGCCTCTTATGATTATCCAGAGCAAAATATTTTGGAAACACTTGTTTAAATATCAGCATATTTAATTCCTTTAAACAAAAATGTCACCTGATAGTTACTAAATGAATTTCATTGCATGTCTTTTTCTTCTAACAAATGTTCTGTCTTTCAACAGTTTTATTTCTTTTACAGGTTAATACTGGAAACATAGGACATCTCTACAAAATACGCATAGGACATACAAATTCAGGAAACTCCCCTGCCTGGCACTGTGCGGAGGTAAAAGCAGCGAGAAAGAATTTTATCATTCCAAAAGCAGTCACTATGACAATTGAGTCAAAATCTGAGTCATAAAAAAATCCCTGGGACAAGTATATTAGCCTCATGAAACACTTGCAGCTTCGTTTAAGAGATTATTTACGAAGGAGTGTTTTCCTGTGGAATTAAAGGCAGTTTATGATGGTATGAATTGTCTGTTTGCACTTTAGTGAGAGCTATACATTATGTTCATTTAAAAATGTGTGGCTGGGCAGCAAGGAAGACTGTTCAAAGTGGCTGCTGTAGTCTGAGTCTCCTACAGGTAAAAGCAAAGATAATAAATCAAAGCGAGCAAGCTAGTTCTACTTCAAGCTTCAGTTGTGAAGCATAGCGTATAAGTTACTGGACTGGGAATGAAAGAATCTGGCTTTATCCTTAACATCAGTGAGTACTATGTATGCTAATAATAAGTTACACGTGCCTGAAAAACTTCCCTTTTTGTGCCAGTTTCTTAGCCTTCAGTTAAGAGCCAGTAAGTTCATGAAGGGCTTTAGATGGTGCTGGTAAACTCATGGTTATAATCCTTAAATTACTATATATATGTATATACACACACTTCGGGATAAATCTAGATCTATCATCTAATGCAAAGTGTCTAGTGAAGGTAAATATTCACTGATCAATGTTCAAACTCTGTGACTATTTGATGCTTTAACCAGTTCTTTTCATCTGGGACCAAGACTCAGAAAAAGGACTACGAAAGGTCTGGGCAGTGTTAACTGAAGCTTAGGTAAGGTGTTGTGAGTTCATAGGCAACGCGTGTCTACACTGAAATATTGTGTCACTGGTAGTATCACCCTAAGAGGTTTCATGCTAAAATTATAGGGATTACACCTCTTTCTATTCAGGTGATTACAAAGCTGTTTGCCAGCTGTGCTGTGTTTTGGGAAATGGTGGAATCGGGATATCATTTAAGAGAATTTTTTCTTCTGTTCCTTGATATTTTCTTTTCGTAAATCTGTGTGTGAAAGCAGTGAAAGGTTGGAAAATACCTCATAGGCTTGTACTGTGAGACAGGTTACCAGCAATTTCTAAAGCATATCTGATTTGAGAAGCTAGAAGGGAGCAGTGGGTTTTCTCTTATAGAAAAGGTTCATTTGTATACTTAATCTTAGTATTAGAAGTTTTGGTTGTCTTAAAATCTGACCCAACAAATGGAATTTTGAATGTTAGTTGTCCATTATCCTCTGTGAAAATAGGCTACATTGCCTGCTTTGTATAAGACATCCATTTAAATTGAGAGATTGAAGAAGTCTGACAGAAAAAGGAAAAGGAAAAAAAAAAAGAAATAATTACTTGCCTTCTTGGTTTCCAGCTAGGATATATTAATTGAAATCAGCAGTAAAATTTTAAAAGAAAGATTCAATACTTCACAGTGTTCCATTGATTATCGGCTCACGAATTTTGTCTTCTTGCCAAATCTCAGTCAATCAAGCACTGATTAGGGACTGATTCATCAACCAAGGTTAGGTCATTGCCTCCTGGCAACTTTGGGCAGAAAGTCAAAGAAAGGCATTCAGCCAAACACAGTAACTGATTTGCAGACCACATAGAAGAAAAACAACCTACAGCAGGTTTGTCAGACGCTTGGTTCTTGGGAAACCTATGTTTTTCTGGAAGATCTGAAATTCAGAGAGTGGTCTACAACTGCAGAGGTTTTCTGGTCATTGGGCATGCTAGTCCTCCATCAATATCCTGTGGTTTCTGTGTCCATCTCTGTGCTGAGACAGTACCAGGCCTGAAAATGTCCACAAAGGTGCTGCTTTGATAATCCAAACTCCCTTTTCAAGATCCATCAGTAGATGTTGAAAGGCTGAGATGTGCCAGGTTTTTTAGACAAAATGAATGTCTTTTTTTAAAGTTTAGTATTTGAGCAGTAAAAGAGATAAAAGTGTTTCCAGTAATTCTGAATTTGTTCAATATTTGAATTAAGATTAGATTCTGCAAAGCACAGAGCAGGAGTGAAACTGCAGGAAGAAGTGTTTTTGTTTCTCTCTGCTGGTCCAAAATCTAGTTGTATAAATTAGCATAATCAGGGACCTCTGAGGTGCTTACTAATGAGTACTTGGAAGTCCAAAATCTAGACTTCCTTCACTCTTTAAGCGGGTGTGTATATGGTCCTTTTGCTGCTGTATGCTAGAAGTTGGGCATGGAAGAAAATCATGTAGGGCAGCGTGGTGTTGAGGCTGTTGCTTTCATGGTTTATTTATGTCACAAGAAATGATGAAGACTCAAACCCTGTTCCTTTAATTCCTGTTCTGATAAGAAAATAAGTTAAAGGAATAGACTTGCAAGTACTGCCAAGCTTCCCAGTGAGAACTTCTGTGTTTGGTAAGCCATGCCACCTAGTGCCAGCCCACATAGATATACCAGCTGGAACAACATGGCTGTATTTCACAGGGCTGCTCCTGAGCTGATAAACCCTGTTTCTTGGCTGCACTTGAGTTGTTTTGTCCCTGGACTTTCGAATCTCACTGAGTGAAAAGTCAAATTAGGGGCAGTTGTATCCGGGGAGCAGACATGCCCCAAACTCGTGATTTTGTGATCATGCTACAGAGCTCTACCTGCACGGTTATCAACAACATCCCACACATTTCATGTTCTGTTCTATCTGGACTGAGATCAGCAACTTAAACTGCGATTCTTGGTGCTGTTTAGGTGCAGTTGCTGAACCTTTTCTCAGGGGACCAGTATTCATTCCCTGCGCATCGATGGCTGGCCTGGGACCAGGCTGATGGGGAAATATCTATGGAGCTTCCTGTTTTACAGCAGGGTCAGCCTGTTCTTCCAGGTAAGTACAATACCACATCAGCTGTTAGGCCATAGACTGATGCCAATGGATGCAAGTTCATTTTATTCCATTGGGCCCTCTATTACTTTTTGGCTGCTACAACGCTTTTCCTGTGGTTTTCTGTGGTTACCGGGCATACTCAGGTAAAATATTAAGAATCACTGCGAATGAGATTGGACCATCTTTAATGTTTGGAATTTCATAGGTCTTTCAAAAAGATTCCTTCAGTAAGATTTTCAGCAGTTGTTTGCTTTAAAATAGAGACAAAAATAAAGATATCTCACATATGCATAACTGCCATGAAGCCATCATACGTATCACAAACTCTATTTTCGTTAACAGAGGGTTATAGCTCTAGTATGACTGTTGTAGCTGCTGGTTCAGTTCCTCTCTTGAAAGTGGCTGAGATGGGCTTCCAGAATACTTTTAATTTCTGTGTGTGGAATACTAACAATATTTCAGAAGGCTCTAAGTGTTAAAAGCTCAATTACTCAAACATTGTATTGTAATTCTGAAGGTGAGTGATGCCAAACAATACAAAAATTATTGGATGTTGCTGCTGTTATAGTGTTTTGATGTCCTGGTCTACCACACCAATCCCTGTCACCCACACTGGGTATTGTTGCTATATGTTTTCTCTCTCTCTCTCTTCAGCAATAGGAAGGGGGTGGAAAGTCTGTGTTTGCTCTTCCGTTCTCTCCAAATGGGATTGTTCTTTTCTGGCCGAAGGAAAGTACAAAGGCATAGAACCACATGGGGTTGGAAGGGACCTCTGGAGATCATCTAGTCCCCCCACCCCGCCAGAGTGGGCCTATCTAGAGCAGGTTGCACAGGAACTTGTCCAGGCAGGTTTGGAATGTCTCCAGAGAAGGAGACTCCACCACTTCCCTGGGCAG
>JAOTQQ010000012.1:113408898-113429279 GCA_026546715.1 Gallinago undulata
GTTTGTGCCCATTTCCTCTTGTCCTGTCACTGGGCACCACTGAGAAAAGACCAGCCCCGTCCTCCTGACTCCCTCCCTTTAAGTATTTATGAGCATTGATCAGATTCCCCCTATGTCCTCTCTTCTCAAGACTAAAAAGACCCAAGTCCCTCAGCCTCTCCTAGTAGCAGAGATGCTCCAGGCCCTTAATCATCTTTGTGGCCCTTTTCTGTACCCTCTCCATCAGTTCCCTGTCCTTCTTGAACTAGAGGGCCCAGAACTGGACACAGTACTCCAGATGGGGCCTCAGTAGGCAGAGTAGAGGGACAGGATAACTTCCCTCGACCTGCTGACCACACTCTTAGCATAGCAAGATTCAGTGTATCCTAGGAGAGATGCAGGTGAGGGAGCAAGAATGGCAGATTCCCATCCTCTAGGGTGTGATGGTAGAGGGGGAAAAGTCATAACACCACCGGTGTTCCTTGTGCTGGAGCTTTCACTAGAGTAAGGTCCATCTGGGACAGGTTCCATGCCCTCCTCACTTCCCTTCCCCCCAAAATCACATCAATTGCAGAGGACAAGATTAATGGGATGAAAGATACTTCTATTCAAAGTTTCCTAAAAGCTATGGAACCCTTTTTTCAGAATGTTTAGTACCATAACAGTGCTTATTAGTGTCTATGCTTATTGTACATTGTCTTGATCTTGCTGAATTGAAATAGCATCAGGCATTTCAATGGCAATAACTGTTGTGGGTGCAGGTTAGAGGAAGAGGACATAAGTTAAATTGAGTGTCAGAAGTCCAGAAAATGGCCTATGGATGTGGGAAAACATGCCATGAGACAGTCGCTGTAGTAATAAAGAGCTGGGTGGCCTGGAGCTGTATTTAGTGCTCAGTCATCATAGATAGGCATGAGATTAAGAACCTAAAAAGAAAAGTAGAAAAACAGGTTTGTGCCTCATTAATATATCTTTCAGAGAAAAAGAATAGCAGGAGAGATTTCATCCAGTGATGTCGTTAGCAGCTGTAAATGGCTCGTAAAATGCTATAGAGAATGGCTGGCCAGCCCAAACCACAGTGATTTTTGATCTTGAGTGGTTATGATCTTCATACCCTTGAGGGCACGAAAAGCCTGACAGACAGTCAGCCTGCTTCCTCATGGGTTTGGTCTCTTTGCTCAGGAGACTTTAATATTATTAGTGTACACAAGCACATTAGTACAAACCCAAACACCTCCCACTTCCCTTTAAATAAATGTTAATTAATGATCATTAACATATTATGTTGAATATGCTCAATTCCCCTACTTGCATATCCGTTCTTCCCCAAATATTCTCTTGCTTAATATTCTGGGACACTGACCTTACTTGCCTTCTAATTTTCAGGCTCTTCTGAGTAGGTTGTTTTCTTGCTTCTGAGATAAAAATATAATGAAAGATTTTTATTATCAAGTAATCTTGGTGCATTGTAAGGCACAACAGCACACTTAAACCATCCTCTCAATCTGCATTTGGAAGTTAATCTCTCCCTCATACAGGAGAGGAAGAAAAGATCTTCTGTGCATTTCTGCCAGCCTCAGTATGACAGGGGTCATGCTGAAAGCTTTGGAGAAGGCATTTTCATCTCTAACTTCGTAATTGAAAGACCTTCTCTGTGTCTTTTTGCCAATATGAAATTTCTGCATGAGACAGTGAAAAGAGAACATAGCATCTAACTTCAGAGAAGATAGTTTGGTAACAGAACAGTGAAGAGGTCTGGATTCAGTATGAAAGAGAGATGATGAGAGGCACTTTAAAAGCAATTTCTGAATAAAAAGCCGCTGAAACACTTTCTGTTTTAACAGTCTTTTTTATTCAAAGGAAAAAACGTCTGAATTAAATTGGTAAGAAGTATTACATAGAGACTTCATGGCTCTAATTCTGGGGGACTGAGCACCATTCGTTTGACTTTTTATCCTAACCATCCTACTTATATCCTCCTCTGCTCATGTTTTATGATGCAATCTTTAATTATACGGTGATGAACTACTTGCTGGGGATAAATCAGAGTTACACAGTGTTTGGTGGCTGGTGGACCTTTGCTTTTCTTGCAGAAACTGGAAAGTGGATAGTCAATGAAGGAGAGAATAGAAATTATAGAGAGGATTCTTGTGGTCTTAAGCATGAGATTACTGGTCTGGACAAATGAATTCTCTGCCATGGTCTCCTCATAAAATTTTTCACGTGGGTGCTGTAAAGAAAATTTTGGGGAAATAAATAGATCAGATGGTGACATGGTAAATGCTGTGGATAAAATACAGTATTAATTAACAGTTGTTAGATGAAAACTATTTTGAGTATTCAGACAGGTGTACTGCGGAAAAAAAATAGTACTTGACTCTGCTGCTAAAGACTGTCAAAAGCTTTTATGCATTAAATGTGTCTGGCTATTGTCCAAATAATAATAGCTGACCTGAAAAAAGATGTGTTTTACCTCTTGCTTCTCTCATAATTCATAGACATAGGGGAAAGAATGAGATTTTGTAACTAATCTTATTAACCCTTGCACTTTCTAATTTCAGAATGATGTATTTACAAATATAATACCCTACAGTTATAGACAAAAATAGATGTAAAAACTACTCTGCTTTCTCTTAATCTCTGTTCTGCCCACTTTTCCATGGAATATCTAAAGGAAAGAGAGTCACTATTTCTAGGATATTATTATAAAGCTGGGGTGATCCCTAGGCTTATGAAAGGTAAAGAAGTGTAAAAAAAATGTGAAAATTATAAATTTAGCTATTTTTAAGCCTCTATCCTGGATTTATTAATAACATGTCTACGGTACAATACTTCAGTGGAATTTAGACGTACCCAGTCATCATCTCAAAATGAATTAGCTCTGATGCTAGAAGCAAACTAGCATGATCCACAGTGTTCTGCACGGGCACATTAAAATAACCTGTGCAGAGCGCTTACTGATTTTACTAGATTGTTACCATTATTGAAACCAAATTCTTCAAAGACATCTTGTCTAGTAACCTGCACACAAATGCCATGTAAATAAATGTGAGAAAATAGTTCAAGCTTGCAGCCATCTTCATAATGTATTTCAAGAGGAAACTAATAATTGAATGATGGTAACATTGATGTTGTTCTGGACCCAGTGGTCCAGAAAGTCTTTTCTACTTGCAAGACAAACAAGCACAAGGACACCTACATCTAGAAGAGCTTGTGTGCCAGAAAATGAGGTTTCTCTCCCCCTTTCATTCTCTCTGTACCTCACTTTGCCTAACAAATTATTATTATGGTATGCTGATGTAAATTTTGCCTTTCCCATGTTTCTGCTGAAGATTATACTTGTACGCTTTTATCTTAATTCTCAATTTTATGGGGTTTCTACATCTGCATTCTAAGGACCACAGTTTTCTATTGATATATACTTTTACATATCATTATCTTTACTCCAGTTTCATTGGTTTTTCACTCAAATTTAATTTTATTTGCATAATGCATTTCAATTAAATAACTAATTTATTGAATTTAAGTCCTAATTTTTTTCATTCAAATTTACAGCCTTAATTCTTTAAAGAATTTCCATATGGTATGTAATAGAGGAAGCTTATATTATCCTATTGTATGAATAGGTAAAATAATAAAGCAATGAAGCTTACTGAGTTCGGGGATCCTAGAAAACTAAAGCAATGGTGTTGGATTTTTTGCTTGTTAGGTTAACCACTGCATTCAAAATGTTAATGGCTCCTGTTGCTTGTTATAGTTTTGATCTCACTGTTCATGGTGAGGTTAACGTTGGATTTATGTTGTTTACTTTTCAGCTTTGTGATGATTTCAAATGATGCTGCAGGACAAAGACAAACTGTTGTGAATATAAAGTTCAATTCTGTTTGCATTCCTCACAGTGACAGTCTGGCATAAAAATCATAAATGTAACACTACAACAAGTTTGCACATTATTTTACTTAATATTGAATAGAATAGGTTTTTTAAGATTTTATACTCTAACTGTTCTTGACACAGATGTATTTGGTCTCTACAGGCCCATTCACAGCTAGATGTTATTGTAACTGTAATTGTGTTTGTGATATGAAAGGTTGTCATCTTTTATTGTCAGTGACTGTCTACGAAGTGCATGTGACAACAGGAGAACTGTGGAATGCTGGGACTGAGGCCGAGGTCTATATTTCTGTCTATGGAGACAGAGGTGATACAGGATCAAGACAGTTGCTCAGGTCACAGAAACCCAAGAAATTTTTGAAAGGACAAGTAAGTGAAAAGCAGGGCATTTTCTGATATGTTTGGCTGACTTTTCTCTCAGGTGGATGGTTATCCCAGGCAAGGTGCAATTATAAAAGAGGTAAGTACTGCATTCCAGTGTTTCCCCCAAATTCCATAATTAAGCCAAAAATACGTTTCAAAGCTATACCAGTCCTATTGGAAGACAGAATGTGAATTTGTAAAATAGGTAAGCTGTTTACTTTTGGTTTTAGTTCTTCTAATAATTTGATTTAATAATTGAAGAGAAAATGAAACCTCACATTTTATATCTGCATTTCTAATGTTGAAATCTGCTACAATTTGTAATTGTTTAGCCAGTTCAGCTCTTAGCAGGTTTCTCTTCTCTGACTCTGATCCCATTCATTTGAATGGAACTACTGCCATGAGAAAAGTTACTTCTTTTATTTCAAGAAATCTGTCCTTAGTTTGTTCTCGCCTTATCATTAGTTGATATTTCAAAGGATAATCTTGACAGAATAGTTCTGTGTTTATGGGTCTTTGGGATTCCATGGCTGAAGAGTGCTCTGCCTTTTAGATTTTACTGACATGTTGTTGATTAATTACAGACTGACGTCTTTGCTGTGGAAGCTGTGCACCTTGGACATTTGTACAAGATTATTATAGGACACAATGCTCTTGGATCAGGTTTGAAATCTCTCTTTAGTCACTGAATGCTGCCTTGTCTTTGAAATTCAATATGTATTTCTAAAACTAAATATATGAAACCATTTCAGAAGCGGAAGACAAAGGCTTCTAAAGGAAACTGTTGAAGTGACACAGTTACCTTACTGGACCACGACAAATTTCAAATATTTTGTGCTCACTTTCATTACACTCTCAACCATTATGTTGAGGATACTATCTGCTACTGTTCTGTCATTTTTGATTAATCCCATGGAAAAACTGTGAAGAAGAGGAGTGTCTGCATGATAAGACATTGAATATGTCTCATGCAGTCTCTGTTATAGATAAAATGGGCTATTATAATTTTAGGTTGATTAGCATTATCAGTTACACTGTAAAGATGCAGTTAGAGGTTTTGGCTGCACTATCTTGTCATTAGGCACCCCATTAATGGTGAAACTCCAACTGTCTTCAGTCACAAGACCCATTTTTCAAACTCTTGAGCCTAAATATTGAAAACATAGCAACTTATTTTGAGCCATGATAGGCTGCTTTCTAATCTTATTGATATTTTGATTGCCAAAACAAGTCTCATACAATGACTATGTTAAATGAGGAGGGAGGACATGCAACACTTGGGGCCGTGACAGCCAGGCAGCTTACAGGCCCATAAACAAGTCCTACAGTACCTAGAGCAGGTACTGTCTTCTCTCCAGCCATCAAGGCAACCCTGACTCCACCAATCTGCCAACGGAGCTGCAGGTTTTGTAGCTCTGGTAGAAGAGAGAAAGCCATAGGAAGCAAGACTTCATTAAATCTGCCTCTCATGAACTAACTTTTTTTTTTTTTAATTAATTCTAAGGAAATGGCTGGTTTCTGGACAAAGTTGTAATCAAGGATCCTATAACAGATTTGGATTATACTTTTCTTTGTCACAGGTTAGTGGTGTTCCATTATGTTAGATTTTTAATAAATTTGTAATTAATCATAGCTTTTCTTTTGAAATGTCCTGTCAAGGGGAAATACGTGTTTCTTAAAATGGGCTGGAATAGTCTGATTCTTTTTATAACTCTGAGTTGCACCTGACTCAAACCTTTGGTGCATTTGAGCTAACGAAAAAGCAATAAAAAGTTCTGCCTGGGAACTTTCCATTCTTGTACCTTGAGAACTATTCAAGATGTGCTTTTTTGACACAATCCCAATATCCAACACCTTGGTTCTGACACCAGCAGGTCAATCCATTTTTCCATGTCATGTGATGTAAGGCTTTTCAGGAGAATGGGTTGCTGTCTGTCTACCAGACTCATCCCACTTTAGTAAAGTTAGTATGGAGATTAATATGGGCTTCAGAGAACTCAGAATCAGACTCACTCTTTTGTGAGACAGCTATCACAAATGCAGCTATCTGACCACATCTCTTTTTCTCATTTGCTTTGCAGCCTGTCACTGAGCTGCAACATAATTTGAGGCAATCCTAACTTCCCTGCCTTTTCCCCCTGCAGATGCTGCTGCTCTAAATCTTCTGTTCTACAGCTCGTTTCTAATTTTGTCTACGCCTGATTAATTCTCAACACCTTACGGAAAAATTATAATTGATAAATATCAGTGCAAATATTAGGAATGGTGAAGTCCAGTCACGTATGAATCTAGCTGCAGCTTGCCAGTAGCACCTCGGTTCTATTTCCTTCTCTCACTTCTCTGAGTGAATAAATAACTGCCTGAGACAGCTCAGAGTGAGCGATGTGCACACTGAAACTGATTTATGTGTGAGTAAGGGCTTTCTGCCTATCAGATACAGCACCTCATCTTTCCCTGACCTAATTTTGATTCTGTATTCTAGATGAGATGAACTGCTATGAAGAGATCTATAATGCTAGCTTCATACATAATTTAGGGAGAGTTCAAATCCATTTCAGGCAGAAAAATACAGGGTCTGTGCTAGCTATTGTTAGAGCCCGATGCTGTGCTTGCTGATCTTGCTCCCACAGTGTGTGAATCCTTTTCACTCAAATGGAGTTAGACTTATGTAAGTAGATGTGAAGCAGGTACAATGGCATTGTAAAGGTATAGATCAGACATGGTAAAATTATTGCCTGTGCTGGATTTGGCTCCCTGAATAGGGATTTTCAGGGCATGGAATGATTTGCATCCTGCTGTAGCCTTCTTGCAGACAGGAAGAGCAAACAATATGACCACTGCACCTTTTGCTATTGATCTGGGATCAATACGAGTTCTCTGATTTGTAATAATTGGCTTAGCTCATGTACCTCAGTCCAGCAAAGCATTTATTTATAAGTTTCATCAAGAACAAACAAACAAAACCATTTTTGCCAAAGTCGGTCTCTTTTCACTAAACCTGGATTTTTGTATAGCTGTTTGTCAGCCTCGAGACTTTAATAAATAGAACAGGAAGTGCCAGAATACATGTGCCGTGATTACAGCATTGTGGGAGCTGCCAATCAAGGTTCTGGTTTTCAGGTGGCTGGACCAGGGGCAGGACGATGGCAGTATTGCTAGAGAACTGACTGTGACAGATGCCAGCACGTTTCCAGGAAGTAAGTGAAAATTGGTGGGGAGGAGAACCCAGCCTCACTGCAGCTGTGTCAAATGGAATGAGGATCCTCTGTGAACTAATTACATGGTTTTTATCTGTACAGGACAAGAGCTGGAACTCAAGAGAGAGGAAACTGTAAGAATGCACCTTTACATTTTTATTTAAACCATTCAAATTATGCTTTGAGTGACATCAGGTCAGTTCTCATGTGTGCCATATTCCTGTGTATCATCTTCTCATAAGTCTTTTCTGTTTGTTTTTGACAAAACTAGTGGGCTGCTGAAAAGTGGAAATTTCGGAAAGGCAATACACTTCAGTTTTACAACAGGCTTACCTATGGCTTCATTTGCCTCAGTCCAGACAGCACAGTTGATGCTCTTGGTGACAAGAAAAACAAATATGGTATAGTATTTTTCATGTGGATGTATGTATAAAAGATATAAGGAAGGAGGACTTTAGAGTTGACTGTGATGTCATATAGTTTCTTTTAATGGAGCAGATAATTGTGACAAACGTTTTCCTTACTTAAAATACTTAGGTGGATTAATGGCTATAAGAAATCAGCAATTATGCTTGTTTTATATATGTAGCGCACACACACAAAAAATATCTCTCTTGGTATCTTATCCCTGGCTTTCCCCTCACCAAAACGAAACTTCTTGACGTCTGCAGTTTAGTGGACCCATGGAAATTCCATGGCAGGTACAGCTCTAGTCTTTTTAACTAGATCCATCTAAGGCAACAAGTTCCAATTTCCAATAGTTCATTATTAGGGAGTGTGTGTGGGTATATATATCTATATGAAAATTATTTTGTTCCATCCCTGTTGTTGATTTTAATGGCACTCTTCCAGTTCCTCCTCTTTAACAGCTTCCATCCTCCTGTTTTACTAACACTTAACAATAATACATATCATATTAGACAAATATAGTTTTGTTTTCTTTGTATTGATGGAGCTGCTCAGCCTTTCTGACACCTTCCTAGGGACTTTGCACACATCTTTTCAGAAGTGGTAGGACAGAATCTTTCAGGACACACCTGAGAGTGCATAGAGAGCAGTGCAATCAACACTCCTCAGTATAGCCTATAAAAGCATCTGAGAAAAGCTACACCAGAAAATGCAAATGTAATAGTATGGGAGAACAGTAATATTACAGAAATTGAAAGTGGGTGTTACTCTGTTTTACTAAAGCTCTTCTTATTAGTTAGCAGTTTTGGTCCTTGAGTTCAAAATATTTGGTGACTCAGACACTGGGTAACTCAAATCTCCCATCTACTGCTTTAGGTCCTAAATGCCTGAAAGCAGCTGCACAGCACCGTAGTGTCCTTCCTTCAAGGAGATACCTTTAGGATCACAAACCGTGAATTACTTGGTGACAGACAAAACTACCTGCTTGTAGGAATTTGGTCTCTGATCTGTGCTCATCTTTACTGATTTCTAATGTTGTGTCAATTGATGGATTGTGTCTGATTTGATTTAGACAGATCATTTAGACACCACTGAGTTCATAATCTTCCAACATGCAGAATTCAAGTTCATACTGCAGACTGTTTCCTGATTTTCATCTAGATGCACTTTCCTTTCTATAAATTAAGGCATTTCTGGTATTTTTTTCAGACATAAACATGACATTTTTATTGCATTCTGTACACTTTTGGTACATTTTTATGTGAAATTCAGATGAGTATTATCTCCACAGTTTTAAATGAGTAATGTGCATAGTGGTATCTGATGCACAGCTACTAAGTATCAGGAGGGTAAAGATGGTAACTATAATTAAATTTATTAGAAAGACAGACCAAAGCAAAATTTGTGTAAATTGGCTGTTAATTAATTTAGATTGGAAGTCAGAAAAATGAGTAGTGTGATCTGCAACCTTCCAAGGATTTAGTAATACTAAAGACTTAAAGCAGTAATCATAAGAGTTTGATTTTTCTTATCAAGTTGCCCTGATATTAGAGGAACAGAGGCAGTGACACTGGAATAATCCTATTTTTTTCTGTAGTTCAGAGCACGAAACAAACACAAGTACAAAATGAACAGAGACACTTCTCATGCAACTCTTCCACCTTCAGAACAACATGTTTCTTCCTTAACTTCTTTCAGACTTGTTTGTTTTACTTATAAGTGCAATAATTTGCACAGTGTCTAGAATAGCTGTGTGCAACCAGAGTCTGTGAGTGATGACTAGAGAACTGTTTAAATTTTCATTTAGGGGCCCTGCTTCCTTGTGTGGGCTTTGGAATAAAGTCCTCTGACATGAATTAACTACCTGTCTTTCCTAATAGAAAACCCTGCTTTTCAGATACTGGTAGAACTGTTTATTTATCTTCATTTGATAGAATTCAAAGGCCTTCAAAGTGATGATGGCAAATTGTATCAGATTATAATTTGTTGTAGGGTTTTTTTAATTTCTCAGGAAGCTTTATCTCTATCCAAAAGCAGAGACCCACTGTGACAGTTAAGGACCTGCCGTATCTTGGCCCAAGGACTGGGAATTCCATCCGTATTTTACGACTTGTGGCATCATCCTGATGGGCACAATGATCCTTGGCTATATAACTCTCATGGTCACCGGGAATATCTTATGTTATGGACAGCACAGGAGTCCTCCAGAAACAGTTGTGTCTTACAAATAGGCAACATAATGTACTGGTAGAACAGGTGTTTAAAAAAATCAGCTGTTGCTGCTGGGAACAATAAAAATGGCAGTGCTTTAGCTTTCATCAGGAGGTTGAAGCTATAAGAGGCAATTATTTGGAAAATTGGCCAGATCTAAAACTTTAGAAGCCATGAGCTATGCTGCAAAATTTGCTTTACAAATTCTAATATGGATACAGAGAAAATGAATTCTCTTTTCCTACCTGAGAGCTTTATGTTCCCTACCTGACCTGTAAATCACATAAATTCATTGCTACAGCCCAGTTGACTGGAGTCAGCTCTGTTTTATGTTTGGGTTTTTTTTTAAAACATATGCTGATAAAAATAAATTTGTGCCTTATTATCTCCCAGGGTTTTTCTCCTCAAGTTGGTGAAGTAGACAGTAGTCTGTAGATGTCCTTTCCTGAAGGAACAAGGGGATTTATTGATCAGAGAGGTCAAACAATTAATTCATTCTTCTCCTGTGAAAATGATAATTCATCAATGGTAATTAAATGCAAATAAAAATTAATATACTTTCATACTTCTAACATTTTTTTTTTTGTTTAACTCTTAGGTCTTTTTGATGTAAATGTCAAAAGGAGAAATATATGTATATTCAGCAGTCATGAGATACCACATCTTGCTCTTGCTCTTGTCAATGGCCATGTAATTGGAAAGGTAGGAAATACTGATTTCTGATTCATAATTACATTTCATTGATTAAAAATAATGCAGTTTTTAATCTGTCTAATAAACAATTGTGCTTCTGTCTAATAAACAATTTATACTTAGCAGACAAAGAGCTAAGAATTGCAGAACTGAACCCAGGAAATTGCCAATGAATAGGCAAATTTAGATGTAGGACTCTGTTTTCTCACAGTTTACTTTATACTCTTTGGTTGGATTTTTAATGGACTAAAAGTTTTGATGCAAGAGCACCAGGCCATTACAAGCTGTAATTTATATCAGCTTGTCACATGCTGACAAGGTACCTGGAATGTCCTAATAATTCCTCTTTTTGCATAAGTATAAATTCCAAGGATTGATTTTAAATGCCCATTTTTCCTTTGTATTTTTTCCTAAGTATCATGCCTTTCATAAGCCTACTGAAATTCCAGATTTGTTTTGATCTGTTTTGATTTGCTCCATCCCAGCCTTTCTCAGCACTTGCAGCGTACAAGCAGGCAAATGGAGTTGTAGAATTTAGTTCTTTCTGATGAAACTCTTCTACTGATGTGGGAAGAAGCTGCTTTCCTTTCCCTTTTTTGAGTTCTTCCCTTTATTTATTCAGTGAATAATCTCATAGTCAAAGCCAGTCCCATTCCCTTCGTGCATGATGTGTCTTGGCATTAGCAGGAATAGAGTGCTCTCAGTAGAGTTAGGTTTCTCCACGTGGATAGTGTGATGAGGCTGCCAGGCAAACTGTCAGACCTCCTTGCAGGACTTTCTAGTGCTCATGTTCATTAGTGTAATTTTGATACAAGGAACTACTTCCAGTCTGTCACTCTGCAGTATGTCATAATACAGAGAGATTATTAACTGGATACTTAAATTTGAACTTTCTCTTTTCTGCTTTGCCATTGACATGCTTTATGAGTTTGAGCGACCTACAGAAGGAAATCTGGGTCTCAATTTTCTTAATTTTACTTGTGCAAGATGTTTCTTTCCCCAGGGAGTGTGAAAAAAAATGTAATTTAAAACTTTTTTAGGTCCTTGGAATGAAGATAGGTAAATGTAAAACAATATGGCAATACAAAAATTGCAATTGACCTTATGATATGTACTTAATCACACTTTGAGGACATTCTGGCTCACTTGTTTCACAATCTCTTATAAAATCCAGTCCTTTACATTTAAAAGTATATTAAATCTGATAGGGTTTTTTTTTTATTTTGAGTATGAAGCTTTTTCTTTAGAAAGTAGTGCCATGGAAATGAAAATTTTCTCTAGAAATATTGTTTTTTTGAAGTCTAAAAATGCTGAAATAATGTTAGATGATATAAGCCAGAAGTCTTTTAAATTATTGGGCTGATTATTACCCTTTTACATTTACTAAAAGTAGTTTTATTTAAATAGAATGATGATGGAGTTGACAATGTATTTAAAGATATATTTTGTATGTTCTGTCTTTTACACAAAGGGATCACATGGTCTGAAAACCTGAACAGACCAGCACGGGTAGTGTGTTTCTTTACTCTTTAATGTAAAACTTCTGACTCCTTAAGAGTTTTCTGTGGGAACGGTACAAATGAACGAGGAGAAACACTGAGGCAAATGAAGGAGGGCTGGTGGCCAAGAACTGCTGTAGTTCATTTCTGTCTACATCAATTTTATATTCCAGCTTTCTTTGCTGCGAGAGACTCCAGCTCTCTCAACTGAGGCACCTAGGTAGCTTTTATGTTGTCTTCAGATCTCTGTCATCTTAAGATGAACCATTTCTGTGCTTTGAAATTCTAGAGTTCAAAATTTTAAGGACTTCAGTAGCAGGACTACAAATCTGAAAAATATAAAGACATTTTTATACTAGACTGGTAATATTGTAGAAACTTGAACAACACACAAACTATACAGTGATCTTGGTTATATATATATATATATCTCAGTTCTGGATTTTGCCATATCCAGTAGAATAATTTACTATTCCTACTTTGACTTTGTTAGAGCAAAGAAAAGGCTTGCTGTGAACTCTGTGTTCACCTTCAGCCAAATGGTTGTGCCATTCTTGAATCAGCCAGGAACCCAGGTCACACTGTCATGTTCAACCTTCAAGGCAAAGTAGCTGATGACACAAAAGGATATGCTGGGCTTTCCAAAGAATTTGTTGTGCATGTTAAGGTAAGGTGGGCAGAGGGAAATCAAGAAGATTCTTCTACTGTTTTACTGATTCTTTACTGTTAGAAAGGAGATTGTATCTAATCAAATGTCAGAGGATTGCAAGGTAAAGAAGTGATCCTCTTCCACCAGGTGAAGCTAAACTACAGTTTAACAGGTAGGCATCACTTGAGAAGTTTTGGGGCCAACGATGCCTATACTGCAGCTGGTACGTGCAAATAGTGGGCTGTTACACAGAAAAGGTGCATCCCTAGACTTTTTAGGAAACCTTCAAAAAGTAGGAATGTAGGTACGTACAGGGGAGCTGCATGGAAAATTACTTAATTTGAAAAGAGAAAAAGTTCCTTAACTTGCCAGGCTCCTTGTGCTCTGAGTGCTGTGCTGCTGAACAATAAAAAGGTAAATTACAGAGTCCGGAAGGATTTCCACTCTCCAAGTTAGTGTCTGCACAGAAAGCAGCAAATATTCAAAGGCTGGAGGTATACTTGAATTACCTGGGACTTATTCATTATACATTTTATACATGGAAATGCCTTAATAAGTGCTTAAAATAAATCAATAGAGAACAATCTAATGATTAGGGGTCTAGAACATCTCTCCTATGAGGAAAGGCTGAGGGACTTGGGTCTTTATAGTCTAGAGAAGAGAAGGCTGAGGGGGCATCTTATCAATGCTTATAAATACTGAAAGGATGGGTATTAAAAGCATGGGGCCAGTTGTTTTTCAGTGACAAGGCAGCAGGAAATGGGTGCAAACTGGACCACAGGAAGTTCCATCTAAACACAAGGAGGAACTTATTTTCTCTGAGGCTGGCAGAGCCCTGGAATAGGCTGCTCAGGGAGGCGGTGGAGTCTCCTTCTCTGGAGACATTCAAAACCTGCGTGTACACATTCCTGTGCATCCTGCTCTAGGTGGATCTGCTTTGGCAGGGGGGTTGGACTAGACGATCTCCAGAGGTCCCTTCCAACCCCATATCATTCTGTGATTGTCATATAAATATCAAAGTTTAACATGGAGAAAAGCTGTGCTATTCTTGTCTCTGATCTGAAGGGTGTGTTTCACCATGGTGCCATCATTCTGCTCAACACAAGCCTCTGCCAGGCTCTGTCCCTTAGTCCTGATGGGAGCTGCAGCGGAGCAGGTCAGCAGCAGCAGGAATCCTACTGGAAGGTGCATAAAATTGCCTCTGGAGTCCGCATGTTTGAAAGTGTGAGAAACCCAAGAATGTATCTGAAGATCAAAGATGACCAGTGCAACGGAACAGTAAGCAGTTCTTGTTTGTATTTCCCTCTGCAGATAGCTTGAGTAAATTGTCAGTGGTAACAGAAAATATTTTTTTATTTGTTCGGGTAAAAATGGGATAAAACATTGTTGAAATGTAAAGATTTTCAGGTCTTTTCCTTCATTTGCCCAAGGAAAGATAGAAAACTATCACAGGAGAAGTTCTCATGTCTATTTGGCACCAGATTGTAAAGATCTGATTATATTTTTAAACTGTTGAGGATGTGGTTGTAGTTAAAATTTATTTGTTGCTAGATAGTGGATGACTGTCCAGATTTTGTTGTGGTAATTTCACTTTTATTAAACAACCACCAGTTGTGCTCGTGTGAGTTTGGAAGATGTTGAAGTGACGTTGGCATCCTAACTTTTACAAATGATTCTAGTTTGTCTGAAATGAAGAACCTGATTTTATTTTTTTCTTCATCAGGCGACTGTATAGAGTTCGTTCTTGAAACACCTCACCAGTAGCCTTTATATTTAGTAAAAAATCTAGGTGTGGGGGATGGTGAAATATTCTGGGTTTTGGACCTATAACATTCTCTACCTGCTAAGAGTTTAGCTATTGCATATTTACGTTTGAGAGCAAAAAGGAGAATGAATTAGTATTTGCTCATTTAGACTCAGTGTTTACTAATCCTATGTCTGTTTGCTGATACAAACTGATATAATTGTTTTGAATGTGGCAGAGCACAAACATGTTCAGGGGTTTAAAGCAGTACTGAGTCTAAATAAATTGATAAAACCCACTAATGAATAATTAAGATGATTAAGTGAGAAGTGCCTTTGAATATATCCTAGACTTTGCCTAAATCCTAACAGAAATCGTTTTCATATACGATATTTCACTTACTCAAATTATGTGGTTAATCTTTCTGTTCACAAAGGAATAAGCAAGGTCAAGATATGTATATATATGTACGTGTGTAATACCCTAGAACATTGTGAAGAACCCATGGTTAATCTGAAACATTCAAAATTAGTAATATATAAGTGTTAAGGAACATGCAATTTGCCTAGCTACATCAATCCAATTGTTGAATTCACATTTCTGTTTTTAATTTCCTAGGGCACAGGTGATGAATACTGTCACTTTAAAATTAAGAAGAATTTTGAAACTGGATCTGTAAGCCTAGAATCAGTGCAAAATAAAGGGATATATGTTGGTCTCCTGCCAGATGGCCAGACTAAGCCAGTTATTGACACTGGAGAGAGAAATATTTTTTTCTACCCACAGGTCATCAAATGTATGTACTCTCTTAATATTTGACAGTTTGATTTAGTGATTAGTATTTCTGAATTACAAATTCAAAGCAAAATTGCAAGAGCTAGATTGACATAATTTCCTTTGTTGTGTTTCAGTAACTTAAAAAGTTAAAGTTTATTGTGCCCACACAACACTCCTAAGTAGCTAATTTGTCTTCATTTCTTTTTATAACAATAAATGATCCAGAAGAATTTTTTTTTTTTACTGAACAGATAAACATTTGAGCATATGAATCGAAACAGGTAACAGTTTGAGATGGAGTTGACTTCCTGGGTCTAGCCCCCATTCTAGCCACAAATTAGAGAAGCCTAGGAGATATTATCTGCTGACAGATACACCATGGTCTTTCCTGATTTTATTCATACTATTTTATGTGAAAGTAGTAGACCTTACAGAGGGCCTGCTTGGCAGTGTTCAGTTTCTTTTTTAAGGGTGAGAAATACGTTGTACTTCCCTCCGTAGTATATTGATTATGTGATTCGTGAGAGCTATTGCAGTCAGAAAGCTGGGGAGCTGACCTATTCTAGTCAACTAGCCAGGACTCAGAAATTAGCTCTCGGCACACTCTGGATCACCATCACTGGATTTTATGCTTGTCTATTCTCATTCAGGAGAATGAATTTTTTTTAATTTAGTGACCAATTTGTTACCAAACATAGCCAGCTGGCTTGGATTATAACTGCAGAAAACAGTGGAATTACGGTGCTTGTATTCTTATCTCGTGGTCCTAATCACAGAGATCAAGAAATGAAGCATCTCATGAAAATGCTAAACTGGCAATAAGTTTGAAATTAAAAAATTCAGTCAAATTTTTGCCAGGCACAAGCAGAACAGGGTCATCTTGAATGCTTTGACCAGCAAAGGGAAAGTATCAAAACATACAGCCAGTCTTATTATTAATTGTTCTAGGTATATGGTGACCGAGACACACAGAAGCATTATTAAAGTCACTGTAATGGCACCCCTACCATTCAGTCCTTTCTTGCTACAAGGTGACAAGACTATTTCGGTCATTGTGTCCTTGTAGAAATGAGGAAAGTATTTTCCTTTGTTACTTTTTGGAAGAGTGGGGTTTTCAATGGAAATTCTCAACAAAGCAGAGCTTACTGATTCCATTAAAATAAAGCTAAATGTTACTTCATTACAAGCTTGAGTTCTCCTGAATCCTTGTCACTTTGTAAAAAGACAATAAAAGGAATGAATATTTTCTATGAGAGCGACCAAGACAGACTGTTTGCCACTTCATATTATCAGAAATGGCCGCTAGCAGTTTTCATTTCAACATTTGCTCTCTTAAGAAAGAAAACATCAGGGAGTTGGAGAAGCTTATCTTGGCAAAAACTACATTTTACCAAGCCATTTTAATCATACATCAATGTTAAATTGTTACTTAGATTTTCAAAGCGGTAAATGGACTTTTATCGGTGTGTCACATTTTTCCCACATTTTTTGTGGCATGCTGTTAACAATAAAAGATAATAGCTAGTGGCTGCGCAATACATAGAGAAAAGATTTTAGTGTCCACTGTGTTGAACGGTTGTGAGGTCTGTTATTAGTGTTTGTCACGGAATATGTGTGAAGCTTCCAAGCAACAAAAAGAAAATTGTTTGTAACTAGGGACAGAATTTACATTTCATTGTTTCAGTTGGCCGGGAAGAGCCTATGGGAACATCTGCAGCACCCAATCAAGAGAAGAAAGAGTTCAGAGAATCTCAACTCCAACCAGCGAAGGCCCAGAAACCAGCATCTCAAAGCCTTTCAACTTTTCCAGCCTCAAGTAAGCAACAGTTTACAAACTAGTTGTGATACAACGTTGTGTTACACCTGCCCTCCATGCACGTGACTTACCTCTGGAAGGACAAAGAATAGCTTGTCTAGATCATTGACTTATGCATGCATTCATCCAACATAAACCATATTACCAGTTACTGTTTTTAAAAAGGCATTGGAATGTGGTATATTGATAAAACAAGTTTTAGCATGTAACTATTGAATAATTTCACATTACCTTTTCTTTAAAAAGTAACTAGCCATCTATCATAAGGACTATTTCTGTGGAAGTTTGCATTGGGCTCTGTTATTGTCTCAATGTCAAGCTCACTAAAAGTAATGGAATGTTTCTCATTTATGCTTTCTCTCCCGCTTATGTTTTCTGCTTTATGATTCACTGGGGGAAAGAGCAAGGTTTTGGTGCACTGCATGCCAGCTTTATACCTACGTTTAGGTAGGTAGGAATAGAGAAACAATGTTCTGGTTGTGCTTCTGAAGCAATAGTCTACCAAATATGTTTTAGTAAAATAAATTTACTTTTCAGTGGTGCCAGTGAGAGGATGAGGGGCAATGGGCACAAGTTGGAACATAGGAGGTTCCACTCAAATATGAGGAAAAACTACTTCACGGTGAGGGTGACAGAGCCCTGGAACAGGCTGCCCAGGGAGGTTGTGGAGTCCCCTTCTTTGGAGATGTTCAAACCCACCTGGATGCAGTCCTGAGTAACATGCTCTGGGCAACCCTGCTTTGGCAGGGGAGTTGGACTAGATGATCTCTATGGTCCCTTCCAACTCTAAAAGTTCAGTGAAACAACCAACTTCTTCTTTAGCTACAGAAGTTGCAGAAATGGTCTAGGACAATGATTTCCCCAATTCAAAAACCTTAAAGGAATATTCATTATCACAGTAACCAAATAAGGTGTGATACTAAGGAACTCAACAAAACAGGGAATGATACATCTCTTAAGGAGTGAGGATGATCATGTTTGCTTCCTGCCTCTCTTTTATTTCAATGTACCCAAGGATGCTGTCTGCACAGTCTGAATTGTGTGACATTGCCCTAAAAAGCAGACGGGATAAATGGAAACCACTGAGCTCTGCACAGTACATTGAGGCACATTCTTGTGGTCAAAAATATTTGTTACCTTGAGTGAGCTTTAAATACAAGACCATATTAGAGGTTCTGCTATTGGAGACATGCTTAGTCAGCTAGAGGGAGTCCCAAAGGCATTCACATGGAAAATAATCCAGGTGGATCACCACTTTGATGTTTAGCTTGGACCTCAGACTGCTGTTTCAAAGTGTATGTGAAAAGTCTGGCAGTGAGAAAAAGACATTAAATATGGCACAGTTGTTTTTAGGGTCTGATGTGGGGTTTGCTTTTTGTTTGTTTTTTATTCTTTTTTCTTTTTTGTTCATTGGTTGGACTAGATGATCTTAAAAGGTCCCTTCCCACCTAGGTGATTCTGTGATTCTGTATCAGGAAGGATTGTAAATAAACGCAGTTGAACCAAAGTATCCTGGTTAAATTCAAAGCATAAGTGTGGATTTTTATTAATTACTCTTAATTGTTTCTGGTAATCTTTTTTCCATTCTTAGCTCAAAACTAATCTATCAGACTTCATGTTGTATCATTATGTCGCATAAGCTTTCCCAGTGTCTTGTGGGTTGACAGCAACTGGTGAGAAACTCTGTGTTTGAAACCCAAGGCAACAATACAAAAGCCATCAAACCTGTTTCTAAAGAAACTGGATGTTTTTAGGGATGGATACAAAGGATCTTTTTATAGAAGCAATATCTGCCATGAAATTGGTTACATAGAGTCTATAGCACTTTACAAGAAATATTTCTGACGTTCATAAATGTGGACTCTGCTTATGCAAAATGAATAGAGATATCAAAGTTACTCTGCCCTTCAAAGAAAATGCTCATTTTTAGCAATATGTTTTCACTTAGAATACTTTAACGGTAACTGACTTTAGACATGTAGAGGCAAGCCTTAGTTTTTTCACTGATATTCATTAAGTGGCTTAGGCTGACCAGGCCATCTTTTTTATGTCTGTGCTTGCTAACTTTTTAGCTGTGTTTGGGTTGGGTTTTTTTCACAAATAATAATTAGTTTAGGATTAGTTAAGCTGAAAACTGTGCTACAATAGCTGGGGCTTCTCCTGTTGCAGTGAGAGTTCTCTGTTCCTTGGGAAGCTTCTTTCAGTGTACAAGGATGATGACAGGTCCCAGCTCCTACTTAAGAGCTCACAGGATGGAGATATTAGAGTGAGTATCAGAGAGAAGTCTGCATGCAAGACAGCATGTTATAGACTCAAGGCTGATCAAATGTGCTGCCCAAAACAGAAGGAAAATAATATATTGTTAGACAACCATAAAGTCTAGAGATAAAGGAGATGAAGTACACGACACTAAAAGCTCAAACCAAAAATTGTGTTGTTTTTTTTTTTTTAAAGTCCTTTTTACTTTTCTGTTACCTGGTTTACTGTTACCAAAAGCAAGCCCAAATCAACAGCCTTACAAGTATAGACTTGTCATGTTATGTATCAACCAGCGAGTGTGCAAGAAACTTATGGGATTTCCCAAATGACTTGGTACTGGGGATTTCCTCATTGCTTCTTCCTGTGTTTCTCAAATAAAATTTTTAAATTTCAATTGTGAGAACATGCTTGTGTGCGCCAGCAAAAGCGAGGGGAGAGATGTCATTAGCTTCTATGACACAAATGCAGTTTGCTGCATCTGCAGGACGTTGAGAACATCTTTGTGGTTTGGTATTAACAAATTGTACCTCTGAGAAATAATTTCTTTACCCTCTGTGCTCCTTTTCTGTATGTCTGGAATACTGGTAGTTACTATTAATTTTTAATATATTTTACTTACAAGAGAAAATAAAATGCAAATAAAATATGATCTCATTTCCATTTGGTTTACATTGGAAATGATGATACAAAAAGGTGTAATAAAAATGCATCATCCTGATTGTCCAAGCTTCTGCTCTAGAGATTAATTTTTCTGATGGTCTATTTCAAAAGGGTCACTCACTCATATGATTTTCTGGGACAAGATAATTTTCTTTTTGCTTTAGATTTAGGTAAGTAAATAAAAAAGCAAAGTTATTTTTATGAAACTGTGTGAAGGATTACGATGACTTCA
>JAOTQQ010000012.1:113429379-113456825 GCA_026546715.1 Gallinago undulata
TTTTTTTTTTTTGTGGTTGGACTTGATGATCTCTGAGGTCCCTTCCAACCACCGTGATTCTGTGATTCTGTGATTTAGGTAAGTAAATAAAAAAGCAAAGTTATTTTTATGAAACTGTGTGAAGGATTACGATGACTTCATCATTCTCATGCAGGCCTATCAGAATGAATTTTTGTTGCAATAAATTTACAGCATGGTGTCAAGAAGTGTGTAAACTCCCATGACTAATGCAGGGTAACCATCAAATCCTCTTTTCAGACTGGAATATTTTTAGCCTGTAGCAAATCAATGCCACTGAGTTCCATTTGTAAGAAGAGCCAGTAAATTACAAGGCAAAAAACATTCCAAGCCTGTGAATTGTTTTCAAGAGGCAGTAGGTTGGGGTTGCAGTAGTTGCTTTGGGTAACGAAAGCGCAAGTGTGGAATTCTTGTGTGAAGTGTATTGAGCAGCTTGCAATTCCTTATGCTTCTTGAATATTTTTGTCTCTTTGCTGTAAGATGTGGTTTTAGATAGCTAGAAGAAACTCTAGCTTTCAGAGGTACAGGTGAGAGCTACGTAACTACAGTTACAGCAAGTTATATAGTCAAGTTCTCAAAAATACTTATTATACCAAAGCAGCTACCTTGCTATAGTTCTGCTATTTCCATCACTGAAAGACAAGTGTAATTAAGTTTTATTCAAGCAAACATAAGAAGTTTGCCTTTTGCTTTATTTCTGGTGCGTGGATTTTCTTTTTAATTTCAGAACAACTTGCTCTCAATCATGATTAAAAATTCAATAAAACCAGCAATTATTATGACACTATTGCCTATTTCTAAATTCCTATAACCATTCTAAAGTCATACTACTGCTGTTAGAAGCACTTCTGAAAAAGTCATACTACTACAGTTCTGACTTCCTTAAAAATTGATTAACCAAATTTTAGAGTCTTTACTGGGGCTGAAGTTTCCTCTGATTCCAGAAATTCCAGAAGTTAACTCCCCCTTTTTTTTTTTTTTTTTTAAGAAATTTGTACTGGATCCCAACTCCTTTGCAATTCCTTACGCAATTTTTTCACATCAGTTAAGAATTCAATGCTAGTGGACCATAATTCAGGTTCAGTGCTTTAGTTACCATGTTGTTTTAACCTATGGGAAACCTGATGATCCAAGCAACTATGTAAGTGCTTTTGAGTACAACTTTTAAGAAAGAAAGCGTTTATTTAATATCATAAAAGTGACATCTGGTTAAATGTAGAGGGATGAATTGATCCTTCTTCGCTTACCCAATTTGCTTCAGTGATGTTTCAGCAGGATGTGAAATTTGCTGCTCCTAAGAGTTTACTAAGTGAGTCTCTAGGATTCAAAACTGGTTTTCACTTTGCATTCAAACTTGTGTTTTAATGTTAACAGCAAAGCATAGCCAGATAAATTTTGCAGATTTTGTTTAGTATTTGTACTGGGCCTGGCTGGGATGAACTTAATTTTCTCCATAGCAGTCCATCTGGTGCCATGCTTGGTAACCAAAGCAGTGTTGATAACACAGTGATGTTTTAGCTATTGCTGAGCTGTCACTGAGCCCATCTCTGTTTCCCACTCTGCCCTCCCAGTGAGTAGGCTGGGGGGGGATGATGGCAAAAGAATGGGAGGGGACGCAGCCAGGACAGCTGACCCCGACTGACCAAATATCGTGTATTGTCATGCTCAGCGGCAAAACAAGAGTTTTTCCAAAGTATTCATTACTTAGAGATTAGCTGGGCATCATTCTGCTGATGGTGAGTGATTGCTTTTGCATCACTTGTTTTCCTGTTTGTTTGTTGGTTTGGGATTTTTTTTTTTTAGGGTGTGGATGTTCAGTTTGGTATTTTTTCCCTTCTTTGAGGAAAAGGCAGTTTGATAAGTGAAAGGAAAAACTCCACCTAAAAGAAACCCAGTAGACTGTTTTAATCAACCATATCAAAGAGCAAAGGGCTCCGATAGCAAGGTATGCAGTGCAGCAGGAACACACTTAGAGATGCACTGGGAATTCTTCAACAAATCCGTATCGGTGGCTATTTATGACTTCTGCAAAATTGTGAGTTAATTCCATTATGTGTTTGGAGCCTCTGGCCTGCAAAAGCTTGGTTCATAGAAAGTTACTAAATGGATGAAGAATGAGCTGGGGGATACAAAAGAAAATTAATCTGCAGCACAGATTATATTAATTATGGTTAGCATACTAAAATGTCTCTTTGCAGTCACATGAAAAGGCCTCATGAGGTGCAGTTTAGGAACTCCTTTAGGACACAGAATATAGGTAATGTGTTGGTTCATCTTTTAAAACTTAGGGTTTATATTTGTCTCTTGTGTCAGATCAGATTATAAATTCTTGGGGGCAAAGACTCCCTCTTTTGGAGAGTACTTCATGGTCAGCGAACCCATTATTTCCAGATATCTGATGTTTGTAACCTCCACTTTGATTAGAATACTCTAAATTGTTTGATCATAAGACAGTCTATTTTTTTTCTTATCTCATGTGCAGAGGTGTTTTTGACGCCTTTGCATATATAAATATTTTTTTCTTAAGGGTAGGTCATGGAATCATAGTGATTCAGGTAAAATCAGATGAAAGATTGCTAGGTGCTATTCTGAAGTGAAATATATGTTTTCCAAAATTATATTTATCAAGCTATTAAAGCTGTGAAATTTATTAATGAAATGATACTGGGCTGCTATTGTTTCATTCATGCAGAATGTGGCTTGGCCCAAATGCTGGCACTGTGTGTGTAAGTATGGTTCGGCAGGGATATATTGTGCTCTTTTTTGAGTATTTTACAGTATTTAATTAATATTTAACTTGAAGAAAGTTAATTTTCTGAGCAATTTTTTTCATTTGAAGTGAAAATTTCTCTCTTCTCAGACTTGTGATCCTGCCAATAATGTCCCAACAGAAGGCATTAAAGGAGTATTTACAAGTAATTCTACTGATCACAGAATCACATGGGGTTGGAAGGGACCTCCGGAGATCATCTAGTTCAACAGCCTTGCCAAAGCAGGTCTACCTAGAGCATGTTGCACAGGAACTCTAAATATCTGGCTGAGGAACCAGAAATGCTGATTTAAGGGCCATAGTTCTGCATCATAGCATCCTTACTCTACACCAGAATATGCATAAAGAATAATATGAAGGTAGTGCATGTGAGCAATACTTGTTCTTTTTCCAATTTATTCTTGTAGCTCAACTAATCAGTACATTTTGGTCTAGACAAGAAATATAAATCAATCTTTTCAGACTATCTCACTTGCCATGAAAAAAATACAATCCCTTCTCTGTTATGGTCTCCTTATGTGCTGAAGTTACAACAGCGACTGGCAGTTTCATGTCAATTTTCATCTCCCACTAATGTTCTGTATTTCACAGAGGAAATGAGAAATCCCCAAGGTGGTGAGTGTCCCCTTCCTTCAGATGATGAATGGAAAGTGTCAACGCTGACAGGAAATGCAGGAACTGAAGCGAATGTCGTTCTCTGGATATATGGAGACAGAGGAGTATCTGGACCAATAACTCTTGGCAAGGACAACAGAAAGCAGCTGTTTCTTCCAAGGCAGGAGGATGAATTTCAGGTAGCTAATCAAGGCTAAGAACATTATTTTAATGCACACCTTTCTGAATATTATTCTGTCATGTGAAAAGAAAAAATGTTTTTCTCCTATGTTCACTACATAAAATAAATCTCTATCTAATCTCTCTGAATTCTGTATTAAATCAGTCTTCTGTATATAGTCAGCAACAGAGGAAGTACTCTTTCTTTCAGCCCTCTCTCCCTCATATAGTAGCTCAAATGGGGCAACTGCAGGAATAATTGATTTCTTTAAGGCAATTGATTTTAAACCAGCTTTAGAAACTCTCCATTCCTAACCAAATCACGTGTGATGTAAGACATGTATACCATTTTGGGATTTTTAGTAATGAGATCTCGGTGCATTGTTTTAAAAGCATACTATTAAATGTATACTGTGGAGCCTGTTCATTTAAGGAAGAAAACCCCCCTTTTCAGCCTCCATTTTATAGATAGCTGAAATGCCAGAAGCTTTACCTGTGGAATTACTAAGAACCCAATACAAACTACATTATCGTGTCATGAAAGCACAAAGAGTTCTGCCATTATTTAAGAATTACCCCACCTCTACTGTAATAAGGAAAGTATATCCAGATAGGCTGAGAGGAAATTACCAATGAGGTTAAAACTTCTATTTTGTTTGAGTCTTTCTGTCTGAGATGCACATAACATGTTGCTGTCTTCAGCTAACTGAAGAAGTTGCACTTTTCATATTTTGTGCAAATTTTTTTCTGTACTCATCAACTCTTTAGTTCAATCTCGGCACAAACCAAGACTGTTACTGTCAATAATATTAATAATAACAGTTTCTATGAATAAGATATAGGCAGAAGATAACCAACTGTAATGTTCATTTTCTAAGCATGTAGGCTATATATTATGATCCACATGAGTTCTATTCTCCTAATTAGTGAATAATTCATAAGCAAGGTTGGGTAATGGCATGTTTGCAATGTTAATCCATATATTCTTAAGAGATGGACCAATTTCTCTTCTGTAAAATAGATATTGCCCATTATGGCTGTGTGCTGTGGATATTGATCTTGTGAGAGAGCAGAATCTTTCTCTCAGCACCTGGGGCTACTACTATGATTCTGTACATCATGCTGACACTATTGCTTTCAGGCATGAAGCAGCAAATGTCACCAAAGTGCTTTTTGCTCTTTAGTCTGCAGTAGATAAATCCACAATGAAAAAGCCTATGTGTAAGAGCTCTTTCTTCTTTTTTTTTTTTTTTCTCCTCTTAACATTTATATATTTATTAACTTGTTTAGCAAGATAAGTTTTCAGAATAGGAATACAAGACTTAAAAAAATTAAGTTGGTTTTTTTTTTTTTACCATTTGCATCTTCAAGTTTGATATGTTTTCACTGATATTTTCTAGAGCAGAAGATACCAAATTTTTTAAAGAATCAACTTAATCATAGCTCTGGCCAGAATTGTAGGAAGAAAAAAGCTTCTGAAAGCCTGTAATAATCAGGCAATTTGGAGTCAGTTCTCTTTAACCTTTCACTTTATCAGCAGTACTCCCAACTATGAAAAATTAATGTAGAACTATCTTGAGAAATGAAAACCATTCGTATGCAGCCTTCCCTCTCTTACCTTACCCATGTGAGTAGTCATTGCCTGTGTAATCCTTCCTAAAACTGTATGAGGAAAAATCAAGGCTACTGGAAGGTTTCTTCCAGTTCTGCTTGTTTTAGGCAGAAGTCACTCTTTGAATTCTGACAAAGTCCAGTACATTTATGTTTTGTATTGATACATGCAATGAGGATGTAACTTTTTTTTTTTTTAAATCAAAAGCCTAACGAGGGATTGGTTAGAATAAGCAGACAACATGACAGCACTGTATATTCAGTGAACACCAGCCCTGTGAATGAGAAGACAGTATCTCATGTTACTTGAGAAGTGGGTTTCTTTGTGAAATGTGGGAAATGAAAATAGTTGGTTTTTCAGTCACGCGGTATACATGCAGTTGCTTTTCTACAGCTTTAATCCCAAAGTCTCCAGGTTACCTATAGTAAGGCTACTTACAGGGAGAAATATTATGCAGCATAAGCAAGGATATTAGAATCCACTTCCACAAAACAAAGCTATTTTCTTAGGCCAATGGAAAAAGCAGGAACCATATTGTGATATCAGTGTTGCAACCCGGTAATTAACATTTATTTTGTTAATGAAATTCAGTCAATGTAGCAACTATATCAATACAAAGACAAGTGTTCCAGAGATTCTTTTTCAAACAATCGTTGTAATTTACTGAGTGCATTTCAATATTAGGGAAATCAAGAGTAAAAGTTGTTTGCCTCTAGAAATCTTTGACTAAAGCACGGTAACTCTGTGACTATAACATAAAATTTTATTATACAAAAACACAAAGAGACAGCTAAAAGCTGATATAGGAACTGGAGGTAGTTCCGACCTCTGAAAAGAGAAGAGGGCTTTTTATTAATGAAGGTAAACAATGAGTGGATAATATATTAGTAGGTGTTTCTAAGAAAATGAAAAGGAGATAATTTTTGTACAAAGTGAATATCTTTTTTAGATGTAAATGATGGAGAGGAATCAGCTGTTACCTTCCTTTTATTAATACAATTGTTCTTTGAGGAATTACATGATAACATGCTTTTCCTTTCCTACCAGTACATTACAAATGATCTAAAATGATTTATATTCACTTTAAATAATGGTTAAACTTCAAATAAAGCCCAGGTAAGTGGGATAGGATAAGGTTGCATCGAGTAGATTTCATAAGTAAGAACATGCATAACACTTAAAAGAGCAAAGAAAGTGCAAATGAATGCAAATCATAGTCAGAAAGTGAAGATAGTATCAGTGATTTCCAAAGTTTTGCAGATCTTTTGCCAGCTTTCGAGAGATATTCTTTAAGGTCTTCAAAAATTATATTTTTTTTATTTTTGATATACTAAGGTATTTGAGTTCTTTAACATATAATGATTGAAAATAGAGTCAGGGAAATGTTTAGTGGGTTTTTTGGCAATTATTTGCTGCTGAGATGCTACTTCTTCCATATGCATGGGGAACTGAAACTGATATGGCTTTTAATCGTGAATTGGATACAGGGTTAGTTTTCAAAACATGACCTTTCTTAATTAACATCAACCTCTACCACACAAGTTTAAACTCATATAACTCATAAATTATATGTATTTTTGCATGTAGTTATATGTCGTATTGTTCTGGCTTTATTCAGGTTAAAATAAAAGGCATTGGGAATATCTACAAGATAAGAATTGAACTTGATGGGTTACTGAATGAACAATCTGAGTGGAATTTAAAAAGGGTGAGATTTTTTTTATGGTGACTTTTTCCTCCTTTATCTTTTCCTGAAACGACAGCTTCGAGAATCAAAAAATAGTGATTGTGGTACTTATTGCTTTGTGTTCTTAGGTTGCTTTAGAAATGACAAAAGCTCAAATGTAGTCCATCTCCTGAGAGCTGGAAATATGTAGGATTATTTTGCAATTATTCCTAATTCATGCAGTTTGTAGATACCAGTTTTAGTGTATTGATGAGTTCTATTAAATTTTGCTTTCTGAAAGCTCACCTGTACTCTTCAGTGTGTGCGAGGGAGATTCTAGCTATAAATTCCAGCTAAAATGATGGAGCAACAATTATTCCATGAAAACTGCATGCAGAGAATGAACAAAGTTTGCTTAAGAGTAGGCTAGTCCTAATTGGCACAAACGTAGCTCACAATTATGACCATTTTCATGGAACAAGAAAATGCTGTTTTTTTGCAATTTGGTGAATTCATTTGTTTTCTCTGCTTCTGGCCCCCATGTAAGATTTATTTCAAAATTGTGGATAAGATTTTGTCTTCCCTTTCTTATTTTAAATCTTTAAAAGACACAAGTTTTTTCTATGGCCTTTAATTCATCTTAAAAAGGCTGATTTAGATGACTAGAATTAAATGGTAATAACAGATTTTTATGTTATCCAAAGACCTTAACTGTAACTACACCAAAACTGAATGCAAGTGTAAGTATAAATATTTCTGTTGCTCAAATGGTTGCAGGAATCCTGCTTTCCATCCTGGTACTTACAAAATATTTCTTTAACATTTGGGTCCAAATTTCATAGGGTAGCCTTGGGATTTCAAATATTTCTTTTCACAGAAAGAAATAAATCAGGTTGAAAGCTGTGTTTTTCTGACAAAGCAGTTAATATTTGCGATTGTTATGAATCAGCAGGGGGAGCTCTGCCAATAAACATTAGAGATTAAGAATCACTGCTGCAGAAGCATTTCATGTTAGCATAAATACATGCTTTGATGTTAAAAGAAGTGTTTATTTTACTTAAAATAATATTTTATTGGAGAAGTGAGATAAAGTTATATATTGTCTTGATTTCCTAAGTGTTAGAATTTGAATGTGAACACTTGTTCCCATAATTTTGTTTCCAAGGCTTATGGACACTATATACACATTCAAAACACAACTGCAGAAAGACAATTTTTTGGCACTGATTTCCTTTTGCTAGTGAAGGCCTATGGAAAAAAATGTAGGTAAACATTGTTGTAATTCAAGACCAACAAAAACTGTTCCCATCAAAGAGAGGAAAGACTACAGTAGTTATAGGAAACAAGACAACTATTGTAATTTACAGAGGCAGATAACTTGAGAATTTGAATTCTCCCTGTCTTCAGGAGGAATATGTTGAGGGTGCTGGTACCCAGGTTGTCTTTTGTTCTGTGGTAGAAGAGCCAAATATAATACAAATTAATTTAATATTTCAACATATCCTCTCCTTGCCAAAGTTCAGACGGATTTAGATGATGAGTTTCATTCTGTTTTCATTTTTAACATTAAAAATGTGTCAATCTTTTCACATCTTCCAAAAGCTCAGTCTCACCTAACCTCAAATACCAGGAAGTTTTCAGTCTTATAGAGGTGGTTCACCAACAGAAATCGGTGACATTTCTTATGGCCAAAAAGCAAATTTCAATTACAGACTCATTTGTTCCAAGGATAAAATAATTTTAAAAGTCCAGGGCATTTTCAAAGAATAGAGGCTGGCAGTTTCAGATGCAATACTGCAGGTGTGACTAAAGATCCTTCCTAGTGACAAGCCAAGTTGCAAAGCAGTAGCCAACATAAAAATGTTTTCATACTGCTATTTTGTATGTCATATTTACTGATCGTGTTATTGTTTTCTGAGATAGAGGAAAGATATACACAAATATGTTTTGCTGTTGGAAGCAAAGCACTAGAAAGAATTAACTGAGTCATAGTTGGAATTGCTTCTTCTCTAGGTGACACTGCAACATCTGAAGAGCAAGAAAACTCTGAATTTTCCAGAAAACACATGGTTATCAAAGAATCGTGATGACAGAGATTTTGTCTGTGAACTTCCAGTACTGGAAGCTGGAAAACCCGTCTATCCAGGTACGTGTGTACTTGAGTTGCACAGTTAGGTGTGTATCAGTTACCTGGTTTTCAATGTCAGTGTCATCTGAATTATATTACATTTGCTGTACACTCATAAATGTGGTCTTAGCAATCTTCAAAACAGATAGCTAGACTGATTTCTGGAGTATATTCCAGAAGATTGTTTGCAAATCAAACTTGCTGGGGTTGTCTCTATTAAGCTAGAATAGTGAGTAACATGAATTATGATTACACATAACTTGTATTTTCCTCTTTTGGTTGTTTTTGGAAGTTGTTTTATACCATGTTTATGTCTACACTGGTGATTTGGAGCAAGCTGACACAGATTCTGCAATTTATCTCTGTATCTATGGAAAAAGAGGAGATTCTGGTCTAAGACTTCTGCATAAATCTGGTATACCAGTGACATTTCAGAGGGGAATGGTAAGTCTAAAGAACAGTTTGCTTAGCCATGTAAATATAAGTAATTTATACACGTTTTAACAAGTTCCTAATAAAAAAGATAACATAAGTTTAGAAAAATAATTTTTAAGAACCAAGGAAAGTAATTTTCTACTAATCCAGTAATGACTAGAATGAGTGAAAATGCAGGCAGGAAAAGGGGAAGAAAAATAATTTGAAGAATCTCCCTATGATGAGAAGAGCTGTCTGTGAATTTAAAACATTTTCTGTTGAGGTATAGTGAGTTACAGCTGGCTCCAAATAAGTGCACAGAAATTGTTCTGTAATTTCAGATCTTAGTAGGACTGTTGTTATGTATTTCTTTCAAGGTTTAATAGTATAGTATTGTGATTAATACATGTCAGATTTACAGTCGTTTTTCTTTCAATTATCTCTGATCTCCTCCATAAGTAAAATATACACCATCCTGATTTTCTGCGGTAGTTTATGGTTGAATTTTGGGAACTACTGAATTTAATCTTAGCTCTGCCACTAGCCTTCTTATCACCTTCTGTTAAGCATGTTTCTTTCTTTGTAAACTATTGAGAATTAACACTTGTGTGTGTAATATACAATTTACGATACTGTTATGGTATCCAGCTGTTAGTGGAACACTTGATTAGAAAATAAAGAACAGTACCTAAAATGCAAAGCATCACAACACCGACTCACTGGCAAACTTCTAAAATATATATATTTTATACCATTGCTAATGTATTAGATATAAAGTTTTATTCCAAGCGAAATTCAGAATTTAAGAGGGGTTTCCTGGGTGGATTATTCTAGCCAGACTAATAGTAAATTCAGCATATTATTAATGCAGAGGCTGGGGGGCTGGTTCAAAGTGCACTTTGTTATGGAAATGGGTGAACGAGACAGTGATTGTACGGAGAAGCAGAGCAGGACCTGGGATATAACATTTTACGACAGAGGCAGTTGAGAAATTACTTGAACAACTTGATTTTCATCTCTGCCACAGATATTCTACATGAAACCACCTAAGTAAAGCTTCCCCAGGTGACCACTTTTTGTATGCTTCTGTTTTGCTTTGGAACCACTTTAACTTTCCTGAGCAACCAAAGCTGAATTTTGTTCAAAGACAATTCTGCTCTGGACATAGTAAACTCTTTGAAATGCTAAATATGCCAATAAAATAATCCCTCTGGTTTTCAGCTGAACATCCAAACTGCTTTGCATCTTTGACAGCTTTTGGCAATAATCTCTGTTCTTTAACTGCATAGGTAAAATGAGACATTACGCAGATGGCCTTTCAAAAAATAGATTTCAGCATTTGCAGAAAGCTGGGGTACTCTTGGAAAAGTGCAAAAGTGAAGTCACTGGGGAAATCAGTTCTGCTTCACTGAACTGTTTGGGTGGTTGCAGTAAATAATGCATAGAGTCATAAAGATAATGAAGATAAAAAGATGTATTAAAAGGCTGTAGTCCCGCCTGTGCACAATCCTTCAGAGAGAGTCGCTTGTGATCATATATCACATATACACAGGGGACAACTAAAGTTCCAGAGGCAGTCTCAATCCTGCCATTTGCTAAGGATTGAGAACTTTACAGATATGAATTTTCCAATGTAGTTCTTCCTTTCTTTTTTCTTTTATTGAGAAGGGTGACCTGGACTGTTATGTTTAGAGAGAGAAAGCTTTTTACTGTGGCAGAAAATTACCAGCCTGAACCTTTCACCTGCTCGGCTTCATGCTCCTGTGAAAACAGTCTTTGCCAGCTGGAAGCACAAGCCTAAATGAATAACAAGGGGAAAGTGGCATGTCAGATTGCAGTATCTTCCAGCAGAATAAAATGTAAATAGAGGAGGTGAAACCAAAAAGAGAAAAGGACAAGAAAGTCTGTATTTGAAATAAAAATTGGCAAAGGAAATAGTAGCTTTAACTGGTTTTTACCTGGAGAAGAACAATTGTGAATGGTGAGGTATTGAAACAATAGTGAAGCGTTGTGTGCAGCGTTTTTGGACGAATTTATTTGGGATTATTACTGCAGTGTGATTTTAGTTGTCTTTTCTCATTTACTCTCCACATAATCAAAAAGCATTTAACTTTTCAGATCCAGCTGCTCTGAATACAGTCCGGCTGCTGTCAAAAACAAAAGAAATCTTTGTACGTTGTGCGAGTTGATCGGGCGTTTAAAACACTTCAACTTTCCGACTTCCTTAGCGATGGCAAATTGTGGAGTGCTGCCTTCTCTGTCTTCTAGATCAGTGCTTTTGAAGTGGAAGCGGTGTGTCTCGGAGAACTGCAGAAGGTGCTGTTGCGCTGCGAGGCCGGTGGCAGGTCCCAGCGCTGGTACTGCGATAAAGTCATTGTCAGAGAAGCTGAGCGCCACTCGGAGTACGTTTTCAACTGTGAAAGGTAGCTTTTACAAGAATGCTCCTAAATATACATCACTAATGGCATTATCCCAGGAAATGTGCTAAAGATTAATTTTACAGGAGAGGGAAAATTTGCATTATTTTGCAATTTCATAAAATCCACAAAATTTTTTGTTCCAGAAGAGATTGAGTTAATAAGCTGTATGGTCTGTATAAAAGGTTAAATGCTTATTTTGTGGCTGTTACTAGCTTGTACAGTGCAGCCTTATCATACAAGGATCAGTGCTCTAAGTGTCACTGACCTTATTATAAATTATAATTATAAAACACACACGAAGTTTCTAAATTAACATGGATTTACAATGGGAAAGATAACAGGTTTGCCATTAAGAATTTTCATTCTTTTTATGAAAAACAGCATTGCTAGAGAGACAAATGTAATACTCCGAAGTCAGAGTTATTTTGTGGTTGTTCCATTGAAGTTATTAAGCTAACATCTTTAAAGTCAATTGTGAAGTATTGCATTTTGCATGTTTGGAAAAATATTCCAGTGATCCCACATTTGGAGTTTCCACTTTTGCAGTGTATCTCGTGGGCGTGTGCATCATTTGGGTGAAATGTGTCATGTGTCAAGGCATTAGAAGTAATAGAATTAATAATATTAAATTAATAATATTTAATAATTATTATTTAATAAATGCAGGATGGATAGTTATTTTTTCTGGATTTTCATGAATTTTTTTCATAACCTTGAACAGTTTCTTGCCAGTCTTGGTATCACATCCTCAAAACCAGGAATAAAGATGCTCTCTCGCCTTTATAAAACTCTCTAAAATTGAGATCTTTCTTCAATGAGTAACATGTTTTTAAATAGTAGGATAAGACTGAGGATTTCTCTAGTGTATATTTGGATGCAGATCAGCTGTTGTTGCTAGCTGAGGTTACTACCTTTGTAAAAAAAATATAAGTAAAATTTCCTAATAGGAAGTTCTACAAAGAAATCAGGCCAGCTTCCTACCTCAGTCATAAAAAATCAGCTGTGTCATATCTGTCCCCCCAGTGGGTAACACGACTGAGGGACAGTGCATGTCAGGGCACTTTGCTGTATTAATTCTGTGATAATTAACACCAGATGATGATCAGCAAAAATTATTCAGTGACAGACACTGTCAAGAAGAAACATACAGTGTTTTTTTTTTCATTCATAACTTTTCTATAATGAAACACCGCCACTGAAAAAAGGTTAAAATAGGTCAGTAGTGGGGGTCAGAGGTAGCTTCCATGTTGGCCAAAATGTAAAGCTGAAACACTGTGCTCTATTCAAGGAGAGGGGGAAGTTTTTGTTCTTCTGAAATCTTTCTAATTTATTAATCTTTAGCCACGCAGCTTTATTTTACATTGATATTTTATGAGCCAGGGTATTAAAAAATGCTGAATTTTTTTTCTCCTTCAGCTAAGCAAACGTTGTTTTATCCGACTTTGAAATCTGATATTAGTTTCTGAACATCCAGCAGGTCTCACTGGATTTCAATTACATGGTGTTTGTTAGCTACAGACTGAAACTTTTCAGCATTTAGGATTGCAGAAGATACCTGTGTGGTCAGGTTTTAGCAGAAGTGCTATAAATAAGTAGTTGTCTAGTAAGACAAAATTTATTTCTTAGGGACTACTTCTTACATGAATCGGCCTGTTAATTTTTTTCAAGACAAAAAGTAAGGAACCTTCAAAACCTGCTCTGGACTCATCCTGTCCATTTTATACTGGATTTCTGACAGGATTCAGAGGAGACAGAATGGTTGATATTATTGCTGGAGTAGACCGAGTAAATAAAAACCAACAGCCAAAAAGCTCAAAAGCTTGCTGAACTTTTCTTTGGTGGTTTTTTTTTTTTTAACTGTAGAAAACCAGCTGATTTTTTACCAAGCAGGAGGAAACTAAAAGATTTGGTAATCCTTGTTCTGAATGAAAAGGTTTCAAAATTATCTGTAGCTTAGAGTAATGTGACTAAGAAACCTAACCAATAATTGCCTTTGTATTTTTTCAGACTCTTCTATCTATCCTCAATATGTAAGAGGAATAAGGAAGAGTAATATTTGGTTCCATCTTTGTGTTTATCACTGAATTTTGATTTTAAGAAATCTTGCAATAGATACATACAATTATACTTAGCACTGAATCCATAGTATTGAAAAAATGTTCTGTGCCATATCCTGCTGTTTAGATATACAAATAAATATAATCATACCACTTGAGTCTCTTAAACTGATACAGCTATATTTTACACTTACACAGCTCTTATGTTTGCACAAAAAATAATTAACTTTTGGTTCAAATAATTTCGACTTTGAAATTTATCAAATAAAATATTAAAATTTTAGAGGTAGACAGCCTTTGCTGTTATATGTATTCAGTATGAAAATAAGATGTGGATCATTCAGTTATATGGTGATATAGTAGAGAAAAAAAAAAAAAAAGATTCTTATTTTCTTCCTTATTTTCTTCCTTATTTTCATTCTTATTCTTAGGTGGCTTCCATTTATGTCCCAAGGTGTAATTCATTCAGAAATTGAGCTGTACCCTCAAGGTAAGGTTTATTGTAACTATGGAAGTAAGATCAGTAAGTTGTAGTTTTTTCCTCTGAAGGAATCTGAGCTGAATTTACACTTTAAATATCAGAGTTAACCATTTTGCGGCTTCCTTTGACGTATTATTGCGACAATACACTTTGTGTTTGCATTGTATAATGGGTATAGATGATAGTGAAGAAGTAATGAGGGAATTAATGAGAATGAAAGTTTTCTTGTATTGGCTAGAATCACAGAATGTCTTTTTCATCTCTCCTTTCATACCTTTTCTTTAATGTTACAGGATAGATTGTTTATTAATGGCTTTTTTTTCTTTGGCAGAATTTCAAATAAATCAACAGGTGAAAATGCAGGAAGGAAATGGTAAATGCTGCTCTACTCTTCTATCTTTAATGAAGACTGTTTCTGTTTCAGAACTAATTGCTTTATAAACTTGTTGCCGTTTGTGTTTATTTTAAAACATTGATTGTTGCACACTATTTGAATATTTTAGTAAACTCTGAACTTCACACTTTAATTTAAACAATAAATCACTTTATTCATGCTTTCTTTTTATTCTGTTGTTTTTCTTTCCATAATGTTAATTTTCTCTCTGTTTGTTCGAAAACTCCTGTTTTTCTAGTACTTATTGGTGATCTATCTTAATTTCAGTTCTTTTTAGTTTATGTTTTAAACAATGATTCTTTCTCCTGGGTTAAATATAGTTTTGCTCTCACTATTAGTTTCTAATTTTCTGTTTTACCTGTGATTCCACATTTGTTCAGCTTCACTTTTCTGTCCTTGCAACCAGCACAGATTAAATTATGTTTTTTAATAACACATAGCATTTGCTCAGCTGTGAGAAGTGCTTCTTGCTGTAGGTTGATCAACAATTTAGAAGCTGTTAGGAGAAAGTTTGAAAATGTTTATTCATAATTCATTATATCAATCACGATATTCATGAAGACCCTATGTGAGAATACCTTGTCTTAAGCAGTGTCCCTCTGGCAAGTAGTTAATATAGTTATTTTACAAATTATATTCAAAACATCTTCTATTACAAGCGTTATTTCGGATCACAAGGATATTTGTCCTTCTTCCTTTCTATGCCTTTTTCAGAAGGCATTCAGTTGGTATCTGCTCATTGCTCTGTGATTCTCTTTTACAGTCTGCCTAGTCCTTTCCACACCTACAACTGGATCTCTACGTTGTGTCATTTAAGCTGTGCTGGTCTGGTTATACAGTAAAAGCTTCAAGAGATAAAAATTTGCACCATAAACTTAAGAAAAGATGACAAAGAGCTGGAGTAAACCAGTAAACCAGTGTATATCCAACTGGCTTATCTTCAGTTGAGATGGGCTTGGTTTTGCAGTGAACGTTTTGTTCCCAGCACTCTCATCCTCACCCTGTTGGAGAAATGTCTTTGTGCTGTCCAGAAGAGCTGGTCAGCTTTAACATTGACAGAACTTACCCTCTGTCAAAACAGACCTGTTTCATGGAAATGCAAAGTGGATTTATTGCAAATGTCTCAGAGTTAGGTAGCCTAAAGCATACGCACCAAATAGCCTCTTGTTTGGGGACATCTTCCACTAGACCAGGTTTCTCAGAGCCCCATCCAGCCTGGTCTTGAACACTTTCAGTGATGGAGCATCCACAACTTCTCTGGGCAACCTGTTCCAGTGTCTTACCACACTTACTATAAAAAATTTCTTCCATATGTCCTATCTGAATTTACCCTCTCTGTTTAAAACTATTCCCCCTTGTTCTTACAGGCTTTAGTGAAGTCTTTGTCTTTCTTATAAGCCCCCTTTACATATTCAAAGGTGGCAATAAGGTCTCCCCGGAACCTTCTTCTCTCCAGGCTGATCAACAATCTTTCTTCATGGAAGATGTGCTCCAGTCCTCTGATCATTCTCATGGCCCTCTTCTGGGCCTGCTCTAACAGGTCCATGTCTTTCTTGTGCTGGAGTCCCCAGAACTGGATGCAGTACTCCAGGTACTGGTCTCACCAGAGTGGAGTAGAGGGGGAGAATCACCGCCCTCGACCTGCTGGCCAGGTTTGATTGATCAGACCAAAGGAGTTGTTGCTGTTTTCTGAATTCCCAGCTGTGTATTTATGTGTATTTAAAAATCTAACACCTTCCTAAACCAGGCATCAGGCAGACCTCAAAAATCTGGAAAACAGGAGACCAAATTTCCTTCTCCAGTTCAGTCGTTGTGGGGCAAATTACTGAAGGATAATGGGGCAGATAATGGCTGCTGTCAGACAACAGATTTAATTCATGCAGGCATTACCAGACAGGTTTCTACTAATAATATTGCAGTGTACACTGTGGCATTTATGTATAAGATTAATGTGGGCTGGTATTTCATTTGTTGTTAGTCTTGCCCAAGATGAAGTCACCAAGTGCAATTTGTTTCATACAGGCAAAAGCTGCAATCAAAAGAGGGGTGGAGAGCACATGATTTCCACTTTTCAGATGTAGAGATGCATTTTCCAATCATGACTTGTTCTTTTTTTTTTTTTTTTTTTAAAAAAAAAGATTTATATTAAGCTGCTTCTTTCAGATATTGAAATAACTTGTGTGTGTTGTATGGGAGCAGATAGGACATTTTAGTACCAGGGAAGCTTTATATGAAATTATTTTCTAAGGAGTCCTCAGCTAGTGTTAGTATTTTCTCCAAAATATCTTTTTTCATGCTAATCTCAATGTCATGCAGACATGGGCAGACAGAGCTCTTGTTGATGTGTCACATGAAATGAGAAGAAGTTGTTCTTCATTGGGAGGCTTTGATACTTTATCCTGTTGCGTTTCTTGGCTATATGTGCTGTCTTAACCCAGATTCTGGAGGTTGGGCTTTTCCATAATGACCCCTGGAAATCTCACTAGGCTCTGTGTTCATATTTCCAGCTTTAGTGTGCTGCAAATATCCTAAATCTTTCAAGTTACACAACTTGCATCAGACGGGTTTGAATGATGTAGCATTTGGCCAATCCTCTGTTGCCTCTCCCTGCATCATTACCTCTTTGATAATTTAACCCATGGTCCCTGGGTTAAATTATCCCTTTATTTATATCTTTCAAGTAACTTGCTATGTATCAGTAACAGTTATAAAAGCAATTTGATTTTATTTTTTTACTTTACAGAGGGAGACTGGAAGATTACTGTAGTCACTGGGGATTTTGAAACAGCTGGCACAACAGCAACAGTATCCCTTTATGCTTATGGAGAAAACAAAGCTTCTGGTCCTATTGTTTTGGGATGTGGGAAACACCAGCTGTTTAATCCCAACAGTGAAGACACATTTAAGGTATAGTATGGCTGTTACATAAACACTGGAGAATTCAAAACATATATAAAATAGCTTTTCTCAAAACTGGGTAATAGTAGTGATAGAAAGGACTCTAAGCAATATGTAAGGATCCTTAAGTATCTCTGAGGGAGTGGCTGACTTCTCTGATGATAAGATTTGAATCAGCAAATATATTCAGAACTGCATCAAGCCGATATACCTCTCTCTGAATCTGCTTCATGCTCAATGCGCTGGATTTAACTAGTTGTTGTTCATTTGCAGAGGTAGAAAAAAACCTTTCTTTGCCTGTTCTTTGCGTTGATGTAATAAGATACTCCTGGCTATGGCTTGTGTTGCATATCTATCTTTGGAAGTCTCCACTGTAAATTCTTCCATGGGCTTTCTCAGGCTTCCACTGAAGGACACTGTCATACAAGTCTTTTCTTGGAGAAAGTAAGAAGGAAAGGGGGGGATGTCTGGGGACTAGAGTCAAATCACACTGGGTAGGTTAGCTCAGGTGGTTTAGACTAGTGATGTCCTAATTCTCCAAGCAGATGAAGAGATTGATCTCTTCTTCAGAGACAACTTTGAGAGGTGCTTCAGAAGCATGATGTTTCCCAGGCCTTCTCCAAGGTCCTATAGCTCCAACAATTCCTTCTAGCTCCTCAGGACTGTACCGGTTGCAATCATTAAATCTGTGATAAGTCATTTAGATTGAAATAATTTATGAATAATAAACAGGTGATGGGGAATCAGTGACAGATGGGACAGGAAGTTTCTCTGATTTCTAAAAAATTTTTGTTTTCAAGTTTGAATTATAAATATGTAAGTTCTTGCAGAACCAAGTCAATGGTGGTGTCTCAGTTACATTTATTTCAGTTGAAACCAACTTGGCTAAAGTTTGCAGATAGTGCTAGTGTAAGATTATCTCATTTAAAAACAGGAAGGTGAAATCAGTGCTTATCTAAAGAGTAAATATGAGTATTCCTTTTCAAATAATTCTGGCTAGGTGATCTTCCTGGAGACTTATTCAGCTGATTAAAGCTGTCTGACAGCAAGTTCTTACTCATTTATTCAGTTCATTGAGGGAACCACCCAGAACATTTGTTTTTTCTCTTTGGAAGGAACATTATGTTTCTCAAAGCATCAGAGCAAGACCTGGTACCTGGTCCAGGAACTCTGATGATCTGTGGCTATCCACATGAGCACCCAGGCTTAGGTCTTCTACAGTGTATCTAGATCTTTATGCCTGATGTTTTTCTTTGGTGAAATAGCACTGGAAGCCTGGAAGAGGCTTGGAGGCCAGGCACAGCATTTGGCTGCAGTTTAAATGGGGTGATTATGGACTGAAGAGTACCGTTTAAACCTTTTACAAAATCTAATTGTGTAATCAAGCTTATAAATTCATTTTCCTCTAAACTTCAGAGGTTCTTGAGGAGGCTTCTCCCTGAATTCTAACCACACCACCAAAGCTTCAAGGTTGGTCAGATTACTGTCCATCTAGTATTTTTCAAAACCACTATTTTAACTGCCAGTCAGCACTGAAAGAAAAGAACAGCTAAAGTAGTTTTACTTCATTTTCCTATATTTCCCTCCCAAATATTTCAATTTAATAAAGCAACAGTGGTTTTTGTTATTCCAAAAGAAAGCTGTGTTCTCTAAATATTGTAGCACTTTGTAACTTTCCAATCTTCCAACATTAAGAACACCATGTAGTAACATCAATATTGCTAAAAACTGTGGAGTTGCAGAAAAACTGGATAGCCCCTATTCCTTTCTATTACACTAGTCTAATCTGTTAAATACACTGGGGAAAATCTTGACTAAATGTGACAAGATTTGCAGCCTTTGTGTAGAGATGTTCTGCATGTTTGAGGGGTCTTTAAACTCCAGGTAACCTCAGAATTTTTTTAAAAAGTGCTAACTGATGCAGGGAGCTGCAAGAGTTCAGTGTAATGTAATGGAAAAAATTAAAGCACAATCATGTCCCACAAATAATACCATTTCATTTCTAAATCCCTTTGGTCACAGATATAATCATAAGAAATGACAGAGAAATGGCCTGCAAAAAGAAAATGAGGCAAAACTGGATTATCTTAATAAAAATAAAGAATAGTAGTCTGATAGAAAGCCTAGTCAACTACTTAGTAACTTGGATATCTAAAAGTAAATAATGAATATTCAGTAATGTTAAAAATAATGAAAAAAGTTGTCAAAACTTGAGTAATTCAAATGGTGCTTTTTTATATAGTGCTGAGTTTTTGTTGTTCATCTAGAATCTGATTTTGATGTTACTTGCATTGCTGTATACAGCTGGTTTAACTTCGTTAAGTTTGGCTATCTCTGATTATAATTTGCATAAATTAGATTTAAAAACTGGTTGACCTTCAGTGTAACAGGGGTAGAATGTAGCAAGGCTATTGCCCTTGGAGATTTCCATATGTTGATAGCACATGAAATTCACTGAAGGCAATTTACAGTTGTTGTGTGGTGGGGAGAATTCTTATTTCCGACTAGAGTCTTGGGTTCTAGGTTCTCACAAGATAGTTCTGTGGAAAACGCACTATATTTGCCATTGTGGCTTACCAATTTTTTCCTACCAGGTGGGAAAGTCAGGGATGAACGATAAGGGAACAGGAAAGAAAAGGAATTTAAAGTTGATGGATTTCCCTTTCTGATCTGTAATTGTTCCTGTGTGTTCAAAGAAACTACTTCTAGGCTATGGTTTTCTGCTTCTGTTACTGTTCAGGCATAGTTTTTAGGGCATAATTTTTCTGTTGAGAGTCATTCCTCCTCCAACAGAGGGATATCAATCTACCATAAATTACAGCTTTCATCAGAACTGTGATCTGTTTCCTGCATTTTTCTCTGGTGTCATCGCAGTCCCTGAGTATTTCTCAGTATTTCAAAAACTGATTTTGGCAGTATGTTGAGTTGCTCAAGACACTGAAGCTTTAATTATATTGGAAATTATATTCTCTGGAGCCCTGCATTCTGCATCGGCATTCTTTGAAACATGGCAAATTATCTCTTATGAGTATACACACTGTTTGATAAAGAAATTCTTTTTATAAGTATTCTTTTAATGTTTGGTCATGCCAAATATTCCTTTCTGTGTCAAAGAGAACTAAGCAGGAGACTGGAAGCCTATTATCTTCTGTAAAAGCCAGCTACAATTTCTCAATTTTTATTACATCAATACAGAATAATTCCATACCTTCAGGTACAAGTTCTGCTGTTCTAGTAATAATGAAGCCAGTAAAAGCACGGACAGGTTCAGTAGATCTGCTTTCAAAATACTATATACTAACCTTAAGAGCTTGACAGGACTTAGCCCCTCCTTAAGAAGAACTCTTCCAAGCTTTGATTTGTAAGTTTGCTTCATTATCAGCTCTGCAATCTCTTTAGGGTAGTGTTGGTCTCACCAATCTCAACACATTGTCAAGTTTATCTTAAATAACACTGTTAAGCTCTTAAGAGTACTGGATTTTTTTCTAAGAAATCTTCAAAATCTTCATTTTAACTTTTTATTTTTGTAGTTGGTGGCTGTCCTTGTAAGGAATATTTGTGAGCGTGGGACGTGGAGTATGCATGATATTTTAGGAGAGTTGGAGACTGGAATCCATAACTGGCGTGAATTTTGCTGCATGAGCCCATTTCTCTAACTTGTAAAGCTGGTGCCATATCTATATTTGAAGTTTCTTCATCTATATAAACAATTCTTTAAACAATGTCATAGACTATCAGGGCAAAATGCCAGAAAGTAATATAGGCAGATGAAAAACAGGGCTCTTACTAATACTTGCAGAGATAGTTGATCATAAAACTTAATAAATAGTGTTCCTGTGATGAAGTTGTTAAGGTGTTAAAACAGCCTTTTTTCTTCCAGTTACATGTACTTGATTTGTAAAGAATTGTGTTCATCATGTGCACTTTATGCTACATTTCATCACATGGGGGCTTTATACTTAGTTTCCCAGTTTTTCATTTTGATTTCCTCCTGTTTAAAAAAAAGTTATCACTACTTTTAAATAACGTATGCATTAACAATTTACACTCCTTCCTTTAGAATCATCCCTAAAGATTGTAAGAATCTGTCATGTTTCACTGTGTGTCTTTTATTCCTGTAGCCTGGATCCATATTCATTCTTTCATGAGTCAAAACTGAGATTTCTAAAGAAAAATGAGAAGCAGTGGGGAAAAAACTAAATGATATAAAAATAGGTTGAAACAAATCCATTTTCATGCTTTTTCTCCCATTGTTAAAATAAAAGAGCCTGTAATAAGCTCAGTGCGAATTCTTCCCAAGTGGGAAGATTGCAGAAGTGACCACAAGCTCTAATGCAGCTATCTGCTCTCCTAACCATGGGACTGCCACTACCTAAAAGCTGGGCATAGCTTGTGTCCTGCTATTTTCCAGCTGTCCCTGTTTGCCATAATGGCCGTTTGGGTCCAAAAACAGTTGAATAAAACTTAGAGGAACTCAGGCTTTAATCAGATACTCTGAAGGCAGCATAAAACAGTCCTACTGCTGGCTTTAACTCCACTTGAAGCTGTCCATCCCTCTATGAAACGTACACAATAACAACATGAACCTCATTGCTTACTGAGATAAAAAGGAGAAGTAAGTGAAACGGTCTCCATCAGCTACCGGCTGTGCATGGAGCAAAATTTAGCTTGTTCCAAGAAGACAGCAGAGATTGATAGTAAAGAACTCACAAACAGTCTTGTAGAAAAATGCAATTCATCTCAAATTAAAGAAATGAGGGTGAGTGAACACGGTGCTACTTTTTCAGTAATTCTGCAGTATGGAGTATATATGTTTCTTCCTTTTAAAGTAGTTTCTTAAGAGAACTTTGTATTCAATTTTAGGTTTAATCTTTCAGCCATATATGTATTAAACTTCTTTTTTTTTCATACTTGATAAGAACATAGGTTCAAGATGAATACATATTAAAAACACTTTTCTGTATCTCTTGAGTGACTCGTCTCTCCCCATTATGCTGTCTGTTTAGCCCCCCGGAAGGCTTCAGGTGGTTGTTTCTGAGATTCTGTGACACTGATTTCCTTAGCTAAAGGTCTCCTTGTTAAGAGTTCCTCCACTTTCCTATGTCATGTCCCCAGATTCAGTTTCTGCCTTTACTAATCCATGGTCCTGCTTTGCCTCCCCCTCAGCCATTTTCTAGTCTATTCATATTCTTATGCCTCTCGTCATCTCAGTATCTGACCAGTTTTCAGAGGTGAGTGATGTGGTTAATGTGTGGCAGTTGAGTTTAGATAGGATCACTGAAGATTTTCTAGTGCAGCCCCTTGCTCAAAGCAGGACGAGTTAGAACAGGCTGCTCAGGACGTTGTCCAGCCATGTTTTAAATATCTCCCACTGTACAACCTCTCTGGGTAATCTGTTCCAATATCTGACTGCTCCCCCCCGTTTTTTTTCTCATATGTTTAAGTGGGATTTATAGTATTTCAACTTGTGCCCATTGCCTCTTGACTATTCACTAGATACCACTGAGAGGAGACTGTCTCTTTCTTCTTTACCCCCTCCCATCAGGTATTTATACACTTTGATAAGATCTTCCCCTGAGTCTTCTCCTCTCCAAGCTCAACAGTCCCAGCTCTCTCAGATACTCCAGAGATACTCCAGTCTCTTAGATTAAGAATCATCTTCATGGCCTTTCACTGGATTCTTTCCAATATGTCCCTTCTGGGGAGCCCAGAAGTGGACATGGGACTCTGGTTGCATCTCATCACACTCCTGATGTGTCTCATCAGGGCTGAGTAGAGGGAAATAATCACCTCTTTTGACCTCCTGGCAACACTCCTCCTACTGCAGCCCAGAAGGCTGTTGACATTCTTTATGTAAGGAAGGATAAAATAATCCCTGTAGTCCCTAGGAAGGCACAGCAGAAAGATGAAGTCTGATGTGCTCACAGTAGCCTATGTTGTTGAGAGAAGAAACTGTTAGATGTAATTTTTGTCTTCTGAGCTGATGATTTCATGCCTGGGTGATTAATGTTGCTGTAAATCCACCAGGAGATGACAGAGGCTGGTTCCTAGTCTGTCCGGTTACTGTAGAATCAACAGTCAAATGGAAAGTAAATCAAAGATCTGGTCCTACTCCTAGATTATGGACTGAGGTGATGTATTGGGATTGGTTGAGACAGAGCTAATTTCACCGCAGCAGCCTTCATAATGCAGTGCTTTGTATTGGTAGCTAGAAAGGTGTTGATAACACACCAGTGTTTTGGCTACTGCTGAGCAGCGCCCAGCATCAAGGCTGTCTTTCCATCATTCCCCCCTCTCCAGTAGGCTGGGGGATTGCAAGATCTTGGGACGTGACATGGCCAGGACAGCTGATCCCAACTAATTAAAGGGCTATTCCATTATTCCATAGCATATGACATCTGCCCAGCAATAAAAAGTAAGAGAAAGGAGGAGGATGGGGGCAGGGGGCATTTGTTATTACAATGTTTGTCTTCTGGAGCAACCAGTATGGTTTCTGATGCCCTACCTCCTGGGAAGTGGCTGCACATCACCGGCTGATGAGAAGTAGAAAATAAATCTTTTGCTTTCCTTTGCTTTTGCTTTACTAAACTGCCTTTATCATAACCCACAAGTTCTTTTCCATCTTATTTTCTGCCCCCACTGTCCTGCTGAGGAGGGGAGTTGATTGGGCACCTGGCATCCAGCCAAGGTCAGCCCACCACAGGTGACTACTCTGTATTCTTTTCTTAAATAAATCTTCATGTGTCTTCAGACTCTTTGAAGCACTGTTATGTGCCCACCAGCATAGTCTTTCTTACCATGCATTACTTCTCCATGCATAAGGTGCGCTTGTCCAACCACAGCACCATTGGGTGATCATGATGTGCATGCATGGGATGAAGGGTAAGTAAAGCCAAAGTTTTCTTATGTGACCAGATATTTGTTGAGCTTTCTTACAACCAATTTTAGGCAGTGTTCCGGTTAACATTCTCTGTTAGACAGTGGTTTAAATTGCCCCCTAAACTGTGGAAAGTTTCAAACCTGGTAAAATACTTCTGCTCTGAGTTGGAAAAGCATAGATCACTCAGAAAAACCTCAGATATCTAAGTGGCTACATTCTTCTAACATGGGAATTCTGTGCTTACTTTCAAGAACTGACACTCTCATACCTTAAATACTTGGTGTTGGCATAATTTAACCACACAGTAAAAAAAATTTCTTCCAGAGCTTTAATGTTATTCTTAAAACATTTTCTCATTTTTTGTACTTAAGGGTGGAAAAAACAAGCTGTCTGTTGGTACCATTAGTTCAGCGGTAACAGCAGTGTGACATTTCCTTTCTCCAATTAACCTGGTGACAGATAATTGGCATCCATTTTAGTGAATAGTAGCACATTGTTAGCCTGTATAGGAAGGTCAAGTGAGAGAGTATTGATATTGGAGTAGCTACAGGATGAAAAGAGCTTGAGTGGCCTGGAAAAGAAGGTATTTAACTGTCACTGTGTAATGAGCAGTTTGATTAAGATTTGTTTACCCAGCTAATTTTTGTGATCAAAGAAAGTATGAAGTGGCAGAAAAATAATGCTGATTTTTGTCTAGCCTTTAATTCTACTCCTTATATCTCTGTGTCCACCTTTTTCATGAGAATCTTAAGTTTCTGTGTGAGCACTTGTGACATCTGCTAATCCTTGAGACAGTATGTATCTGGGTCAGGTTTGTTGGTCACAATTAACACATCGGTCGAATTAAAACATCTGGAAAACGCAAACAGCATGAGTGGACCCTGGGTACTTCACTGGTACATTAGTTATGATATTTTTGGCAACAGTTACCAGACGCATGCTCACAATTTTAAAAAAATATCTACTTCTAAGGATTTCTCTGTTATATGCAGATGTTGTAGAAATTAAACTAATGCAGTCAATGATTTCTCTTTCTTTTGGGAATCCAGCTGCTGCACATGATTTCTCTGAAATCCTGTTAATGAGATGGCCGTACATGAAATTAATAACTCTCTGTCAAGCATAGCCTCTAGTGGTTTTGTTAGACACTGGGATTTTAGTGTAGCTGCTTCTGGAGTACTGACTTATTCAAATAATTTTGAGTTTATTTTTGAGCTTATTTCAAAGGGATTTTTTCTGTACAACAAGAATACAGTGATATTATTTTGCCTATTTCATTATATAAAAGAGAAATGGAATCCTTGCATATATTCTTTCCATCCTTTTATTGAAGTATCTTTCCACAGAACAGTTATTTAAGTCAGGGAACTCTTACTTCAATTTTCACTCAGTTAAACGTCTCAAATACATGAAAATAGGTCATACTGATTTCACTCAAAATATCATAGGACTGAAAAGAGTATTTGCATAGCTCATTCAGAAATGGAATTAAAATTTAGTCCTTGCATCCTCTTTAGGAAGAAATTCTTGCTGATAAAACTGGATTTCAGTTTATGCCTTGAGAGAAGATATAAAATATGAGCTTTGTTAAACTTACTTTTTGAAATTGAAGGCCAAGTTTTCTAATGAAAGTGTTTCCATTGCCTTTGGTGGGAAGAGAATTTTAGTACAAAAAATAAATAGTAGCAATGAGCAAAGTATATAGCTGTATTGATTAGCAGGCTAATCCTGCTTAACTGCTTGTAAACATTTAGAATATGGATGCGGCTGAGGCAAAGCTACCTCTGTTTGAAAATGGGGCCCTTTTGAAAGTGGTGGACAGTTTTTACAATAATACATGTTGGTACTGCTACTATAAAATGTAATGAGTTTTGATATTATTGCTTGTAACCCTGAACAAAAATGCTGCAAAGAGAATAGAATTACTACTATCATTGTACTCATAATGACATTTTTAAGAAGAAGCATCAGAAGGAGTTTCACAGTCAACCACCAAGTGAACCGTAAATGATGATTCAAGTGTTTTGTAAAACTTTTTGCTGGGAAGAGTGTGAGGTTGGCATTTGTCCGAAGACCTCCCTAATAGGCAATCCCTAGAAAGATCCCTAAGTATATCTGATGTTTGTGGTATCTGGATTCCTTTACCTCAGTGAGATATCTGTCTTTCCATGCCCTTGCTTGTTACCTCTGCAGCAGGTTCTATACGTGTCTAATGTAAGCCACAGCAGAATGGCATCTTCATACTCTCAAACCGTAATCTCTTAAATTCTATGACTTTGAGTTCCCATCCATGTCCAGACTCTACCACATCAAGCTGAAGAATTTACAGAGAGAAAGGAACTTTACAAACCAATTTTTAGTATTTTTAATAAACAGATGTTTGAACCTCTGCAATGCTTTGACCCTGTGCTTTGGTGGAAGATTAGGTGTCTGAGGATTTTGTCAATGCTCTGTTGCAGAAGCCAACAAAGATCAGCCTCAAGCTGCTGCTGTTCAGTGCCCACTGCCCACCAGCAGCAGCCTGTGCCTCCAGAAACAGGACTGGTTGGTCTCTGCTAACTCAGATGTACAGATGCTAGGATTCTAGCAAGTTTGTTTGGGGCAGTGTGGACCTATCCCAAAATACTTCAAGTCTTCCATTTCTGTGTGTCATTAGAATCATAGAATCACTTGTCATTTAGGAATTCCTTGTCACTTAGGAAGTTTGAGTACCTGCAGCATCCAATTACAGTGTAGTGGAGGAACGTCTTTATTATGCTGTCCACATTCTTCAGTAGATTTACAGCATATTCACTGAGCAGCTTGTTTCTATTCCTCTGTTTCTCTGTCTGCACAACTTCTGCTGGTGGCAATAGAAATTTCATGATTATATGAGATTGTCAGATAACTATAAGTGCCATCATGTTATCCTTGAACAAAACCACTAGCTTTACA
>JAOTQQ010000012.1:113456925-113485665 GCA_026546715.1 Gallinago undulata
ATTTCATGATTATATGAGATTGTCAGATAACTATAAGTGCCATCATGTTATCCTTGAACAAAACCACTAGCTTTACAAAGTTAGCTGGAAGAATTACAACTGATAATTTTTGATCTGTCAACTGAGCTATGGAAAAATAGCAACTAACCCAAAATGATCAGAAAAGTTTAGAAAAAAATACAGGATTTTGGACTTGTGTCTTCTTTTGAGGATCACAAAATTTATGAAGAGAGCTTTGTAGTGTCCCTGGGAGAGTAAGTGTTGTCCTTGTTGGATAGTTAAGAAACGGAAGCAAAGAGGGCTTGTGAATTATGTTATGTTTCTTGGGGAGCCTAAGGCAGATGCCGAAATAGAATCTAGTTGCCTGATTTCCAGAGTGATGCTTTAGTCATGGGACTCATCCTTTCTTTTTTTGCATGGCCTTTTATTGCAGTTCTGTCAGAAAGACTGTTTCCATATAAAATGGAATGTTAGTTTTGCAGCCATGGTGCTGTAGTAGAGAATAGCTAGACTAAGGATTTTGTAAGTATGCTTTTTAGGAGGGCAACAAAGTCAACTCTACAACTTTTTACAGAATGTTATGGCTAAGAGAGCAGGTTTATAAATGCCAGCTTTTGTTCAAGTCATACAAAAGTTTTAAGGCAATTTAGTCAATGGTGGAAATGAAGGAGCAACCTCAAGATACAGAGTTTATGTTGGCAAAAGAATATCATTAGCTCTAACGTGTTATGAGAGTATTTTCATCTGCATTTCACTGCAAGAGTGAAATTTGACATACATACATTTGACAGGATTTCGATTGGCAAAAAGTATCGTGTTAGCAAGTCAATACCGCTGAGAGACCAATATGATGCCTGATCTGACAGCAAGACAAATTGTTCCAACCCCCAAAACTACAACAGGATCTGAAACTAAATTTGCAATTGCATTATATGTCTTCCAGAACATCATATACATCTGATTTGCTTTCTGACATTGACACTCTTGCCTTAATTTCCACCCAAGACTAAACATGATTTCATTTTTCTTCAAGATCACTCATGAGCGGTTAGTCAGAAACAGAAGTATTATTAAATGTGTTATTGGATTGGCAGTGTTCTGTGTTTTTAATTATTTTGGGGACCTTTCAGTCTCAGAAATACACCATTACTTATATGACTTGCATAGCGTACCATTGCAAAAAAATCATAATTTATGAGTCTAGTTGAAAGGGACACTTTATACTCTTCCTCTCTGTAGTTGAAAGTAAGCAAATACATTTAACTTGACACTTTAGACAAATTCCTTCTTAGCGCATTTCCTTAATTTTTTTATATTGTCTTCTCTTTTAGAGTGTGGATGTTAAATAGGAATAGAAAGTAGAAAAAGACACAAACGCAGGAATGACTAGAGATGCTAAACAGGACTATAGTGAGTCTAATTGAACTGCTTGCAACTAGAAGCAGCTTCTGGAGAAACCTAACAGTCAAGACAGGGCTTTCTGTTCTGTACTGATATTTCTTGAAACTCCATTTGATTAGGTTTGATAGATTGGTGTGTTGCTTATCCAGTAACAGGAAGTCCCTGCTTGCTGATGAATGGGTTTTGTCATCTTCCTCTCCTTCTTTTTTAAATTGCTTCTTTTTTATTTTTTTCTTTTTTCTTTTTTTTTTCTTTTTTTTTGAACTTTTCTTTTTTTTTTTTCCTTCTTGGTCAGCTGTCTAACCTCTGCTTATTTTTGTGAGTTCTTCTCTCCAGTTGTACCAGCCAAACATCAGCTGCAGTGTTGAAACCCTTTGTAGGTTCACCTGGAATTTTATTTTCTACCTCTGACATCCTTCTGAAAAAAAAAAAGGCATTTAACATAATAGGATAAATAAAATTAAAATAATTAAGAAAGTTATGGCATTACATTTCAACCATCTCATTGGATACCCACTACAGATATGCAGGATTTTTTTTGTTAAATAATGTTTCAGTTTGCTTCGCAGCCAAAGGACTGATTAGGTGTTTCAGAAGACAAGAGTGGTGATTTTCTGATAGTTTTCTGGTCATGGTCATCAATATTGTGTGCAAAGATGGTTCTGACACTCCTCTTTAAACAAGAATTATGCCAGAATTTAATCATGGGCATGATGTCACAAGGTTTCAGTGTTTTATTTACTAAATTGTCCTTTATCGTTTCTGCGCTACAAATAGCAGCCAGTGCCTAGATCTCAGGAGAGCATCACCTTTGTTATTCACCAATAATATACTTTATTCAATTCACAGTAAAAGGGTGAGAGTTCTAATATATTTTTATATTTCTTCGTAAGGCAACCTCAGCAGTCATTTGACCACTGCAGAGCTCTCTGCTTTTTGCTGGGTGACAGGGTTATTATGACAACTTTACTATGTCCTGCCTACATTTGTGGTTAGTTTCAGAGAGCTTTTTGTCTCCTGCTGTAATGTTGCTGTATCAGCAGCATATTTTTGATGCACATGGTTTTATTGCATTGATATTATAATTATACCTTCAGTTAGCACCTCTTACTTTAACAACCTGTTTGAATATAGGAAAACTTACAGCTTTGGCTGTGAGTATGACTCCTCTGTTCAGAGTTTATACCACTAGCATGTGTGCCATGATATCAACCCATGAGACGGAATTGTGCCAGGCTTGCCTCGGGGATGCAAGGACATGGTGATCAATTAGGGCTGCAAGACTCTCTTCAGTGATGGTCCTCATGACCAAGGAATGTCGGTATTACACTAGTCTGTGCTATTGCCCAGGAAAACACTTTGACAAAAGAGTGAAAAGGATGTGTCTTTAGTATCTCTGGTGTTTACCAGTTCCATGGAGCAAAGGAGAATTACCTTGTGGTCTTCCTTATCAAAAAAACACTGAAGAGGATGCTCTCACTCTGGGGCAGATTTATCGATATTACCTTTCAGAACAGACCAAACAGACCTTCAAACACAAATCTTAGTTCATCATTTTTGGTGATTCGGACTGTTGGGGCAATGTTGGTGTTAATTGCTTATCAATCCGTGTTTCGTTTGTTTACTTTTTGTTTTGACGTTAAACAGTACAGAATTGGTATAATGGTAGAAGAAACAAAAATTTTTTGTTCTCTTTTTCTCTGTAATTTTTTCCAAATACCACGAGCTTTCAAACACACCGCAGAGTGGTTAACCCTGCTTTTGTGCTTAGGTTCCTGCCATCAGCATTGCTCAAAAAACTTCTGCAGCCCAAAACAAAGTGGCTCTTATTTCAGGGCTGCAGTATTCAATGTGACATAGTAATGTTTTATTGTTTAAATTTGCTGCAGTGTGGCGTCAGCACTTAAGAAACAGTTAACCCTGACACCAATGCACATAAAAATAGAACACAAAGAGAAAAGTGGGCCATAGCAGACTGATAAGTGGCAGGAATAGTTAATAGGGCTCTTCTGATGGTAACTGTATGGACTGCAAAATATATTATTTCATGCAGCAATGACTGAAAGTACTTCTGTTCATTAAAGTATTTATCTAGAAAGATAGATTTACATTTTAACACCATAAACTGGATTCTGCCAAGGGGATCTAAAGCCAGACTGAATTGTTTGAGCCCTTTAGTCACTTTAAATAATAGAGTACTGAAGTCAATAAAATCATGCTTGCAGACTACTCCATATGCTTTTGCTTCATTGCTCTGGGATTCATTGTATATTAAGGATTCATTTTCTAAAAAACCCCATTAGTCTAGGTTACATGAACAGCACATTTAGTTTGCATACCCAGTGTAAGAAAGATTGCTAAAAGACAACATTATAATTTGTTATTAATATCCAGGATTTTTCTTTTTTTTTTTTTTTTTTGTCATTACAGATTAATCTCGGAGATCTTGGGCAGCTCTATAAAATCCGCATTGGCCATGACAATGCTGGCAATGATCCCAGTTGGTATCTGGACGCAGTCAGACTTGAAAGAATAGCCCCTCTTTCTGATGAAGAGATTTGTCTCCCCATTGAGTGCTGGCTTGCAGAAGACAAGGGTGAAGGTGATACGTGGAGAGAAGTGGCAATAAGAAACCCCACAAAGGAGCTTTTGCCATGTATGTAACTTAGATCATATGTTGACTAGTCAAATCCTGTGAGCATATGACAGTTTTTCATGTTTCTTCTGGGGCAGACTGCCAAAAGTCAATGTAACCATGAAACAACCCCTTCCAGATACTTTCTAGTTCCACAGAAGCGGGAAGTGATCATTTTACCCCACTCTTTTTCTCCCCAAAATCAGAGTAATAGCTGTGGCCACAGCATCTTAACCCTATAAAATTTTTGATCTCTCAGAGTGCCCCTAAATCACTGGCAAATACTGCTCTTTAGAGAGGCACATCAGGCAGAAAAGGTGTTACCAAGATATGTAATATCATGTGATATCCAGCTCTTTTTAGCAAGTTTGATATCATCCTTTCTTGTGCTGCATAAGACATTCTTTACCAGAAATCCATCATCTGAATCATCACACGTGTGTTTTCCAAATCAGACTGAAGTCACAGCCATTTATATAGAAATTGTTAGCTGCAAGGTGGCACTTTGGTACTTCAAAGTTTACCACGGCTTTGATGTACTTTGTTCTTTTCCAGTGAAGTGGGAAATAGCCCATTGCATAAAGTTGTTTTTTTAAAAAGTCCTGGACCTCTACAAAGGAATAGGGAGCCAGTACAATCATTTAGCATGATGGGTTTGTTTTTATAGAATTCTCTTTACATTAACAGAATGACAGTGATGCAGCTGATAGACAGCAACGTCTGACAGCGGTAGGTCTTACATAGACAGGTGCTATCATTCAGGCAAACTGCATTCAAAATGAAGCAGTGAATATTGCAAGGACTCAGTGACTCAACATTAAAAAGGGTCATTGTGCACTTAGTGGCAGTCAAATCATTTCAGAAGAAAATATCAAACAAGTGAAAAACCTTAACTCAAAAGAATATAATTCTCTGAAAAAAAGCATCAGGGCTGGTGATGTGTGAATGTTTTCTGTGGGTTTTAAAGCCAAAGGGATCTCTATTGCAGAGGCCAGAATATGCTGAGAAGTACATATGTGCCAGTTCACATTTTCTCTCTGCTCCTTTTACTTTTTTTTTTAAATTGTTCTGCAGAATATGTAGTTACTTCAATACAAGATTTCAAAAAACTGTGACTGCTCTGGATGAGCCAAGCTCTATGACCATTAACTGATCACAGTACCATATCTCTCTTCTTACAGTGACATGAATAGTCAATAGAAAAATAGTGCTGAAGGCAATTAAGTTGTATGAACAATTAATTCAACATCAGTAACTCAAAGCTCCATGATGCAGTCTGAAACACCTATTCATAGAAAAGTACTGATATTCTGGTAGATGGTATGTACTTGTATGTGAAAAATCAAGTCAGTTCTTTCAAAGGCTGGGAATATATTTAAACCAGCACACTTATTTGCTTTTTAAACTCTATATTACTGCAACTTTCCTTGCTTTTGCAGGAACACTATCTTTATTAAAATACATATCTCAAATTTGTAAGAAAAGATACATTAGGAAGGATTTGGAAATTTGAAATTGAAAATTTTGAAATATGAATTTGAAAATTTTTAAATTGTAAATTCTACAAATTAATTACTGATTTTAGGCACATTTAAATTGAATAATAATATAAACTCAGCAAGGCTTCCTAAGGATTTCCCAATTATTTTCTCCAGAACAAGCAAATGAAACACTATCTATTTGTGTTTCCCATTTAAAATCTAATTGCTTACAAGTACTGGACAAACCACATCAAGTCACTTTCTCCAGCAGACTAAATGATGTAGTACTTATTACTTAATGATAATCTGTTACGATTTAATAAATTGTATCCTTTCAATTCAATCTGGTGTCTTCTAGCGGTGTTAAATTTGCTTAACTAGAAAAGTTGACCCGTGGTCCCTCTATTTTCCTGCACTTGTTCTTTCCCAAATCATCTAGAACCATCCCTTTCCCTCCCTTTGCTTCTTCCCCTAAACATCCCATAATAAGTCCTGTGCAATCCTGAAATGCTCTTCCCTTGTGTCCCATACTGTGTTCCACACCCCTAGGCAGCAAAACCCAGCATTCCCATAGGTACTCCAGGACCGACTCATTATGATGGGTTTCGTGCCTGGACACTGGGACTGAGACTCTCCTGGAACAGACCTGCAGGGGCTGGGAGAGAATGTCCCATCCTCCGAGTCCTTGATGTGGATTCCCACATGCCCTTGTGTCCCTGTGCTTGTGGAGATGATGTGATGGCTCCTGTGATGGGCGTGGGAGAAGCAAGAGCGGGCTGTTATTTGCCTGAGAACTGTAATTCCAATTGAAATGTCTTCACCCGATGAAGATATTTTATTTATGCCTTTGCAAATAATGCACGTAACACCTCTGAGGAAGATCGTGCCTCTTAACCGCTATCAGCCATTAAGAAATCGTTGCCTTTTAGCCTTAACGCCGCACCAGTCTGTATCTTTGCCCATCCATCGTGGCAGAATGCCAACTGCTGTTTGTGCAACCTGGGTAGTAAATGCCAAGTGATAAAACCACGTGACAGAGATTCAATCTTGCTGCTTAACACATCAAGCTGAAATAACCGTTTCATTCAAGCAGGCGCATCACATGGGGAAAAGGCAGAACGCGGAGCAGTACTGGGCTACGCTGTTCTAATGTCTTGGATCGCTATCAGTGAGGGAGGACTGAATATAGAAACAGGTTTATCAGTTTTGATGTTGCATATCGTTTATCGTCTCTCTAGGTTTTGTGTTCTTTGGCCAATTTCTCTGTTTACACTACCTGCCTGGGGGGAGTGGGTTTGCTCAGTGAAGCGGTTGATGCTAAAAATCCAATGAGCGAAAGTCTGATGTCCTCGTTATGGGCGTTTAGGGGGAAGTTACTCTGTGCTTGTTGTAGTCTGTTCCCACAGACCCACTGCCAGTTTGTGGCACGATGGTCATCATTGTATTACTGGAACATATCCTCTGGGTTAGTTTCATCCAAATAATCTAATTTTTTGCTCTAAAACCACTTCATGCTGCAAATCAGAACAAAGTAAGGAGGGCCAACTGGGGGATTCAGTTTCTTGATTCAAACTAGTGTGCTGTTGTAGGCACACCAATGTCATTAGACTCAGACAGCCGTAATGCAAAGGAAGCTTATCGAATGTACTTTGAGTAATAAGTGATAAGTATATTTATTTTGAATTTGTCTGCTCTTAACTAGAATTCTAAAATAATGACTGTACTTTTCTTTAGTAAAATTATTTTTAAAAGATCTGATAATGGGTCAATAGTTTATATGAAGTCAGAAAAAGACCAATATTTCTGCAGTGAAAACTTTCATTTTCTTATTCTCAATAATAAAATTTTCTTTAATTCTATAACGTTTATTTTACTCTTCTCCCCAAACGTATCAGAATATTAACTTAGTCTTTGATGCAAAGCAAACCCGCAATGCTTGCTTACTGTTAATATTTTCTGAAGGAAAATGTCTTAAGATACTGAATTCTGTACTTTACTCCTTCACAAGGAAATGAGAATTATATGCTGTACTTGCAGATTGGGACCAAACTAGCTCTTATCATCAGTGAATGATCAGGAATACACTGACTTTCTATATTGGAAACCCAGATTCAGGTGCCCAGAATAAGAAGTCTGGAAGAAAGGGTCCTCTAAATTGCATTGTGTTGCCCTTAGTATGCCCTCAGGTTACTTTTTCTTCATAACTAGAGAAACAAAACTTATTTTCTCTCTTCCCCTATATTTCAGGTAGTTCATGTTCTCATGTTATCAATAGAATCATAGAATAGATGTCAGAAGCTGGGGTTGAGACTTAAAAAAGCATCTGAACTCTCATAACATCTCAAGAGGTAGCAGCAGTAGCATTTTTTTGTGGACTGACCAAGTTTAAATTTGAATCATAGAATACCAGGTTGGAAAGGACGTCTGGTCCAAACTTTTTTGGTAAAAACACAGTCTAGACAAGATGGCCCAGCACCCTGTCCAGCTGAATCTTAAGTGTCCAATGTTGGGGAGTCCACACTTCCCTGGGGAGATTATTCCAAAGGTTGATCTCAAGGTGAAAAATTTTCCTCTTCTGTCCAAACAGAGTCTCCCCTAGAGTAACTTGTACCCACTATCCCCCATCTTTTCTGTGTGATTCCTTGTACAAAGGAAATAGCCATCTTCCTTGTTACTGCCCTTTAAATACTGGAACGTGATGATAAGGTCTCCTCTAAGCCTTCTTTTCCCAAGGCTGAACAAATCCAGGTCTCTCAGCTGTTCCTCATATGGCAGGCTCCCCAGTCATTTGATCATCTTGATGGGCCTTCTCTTGACCCTCTCTAGCCTTCCCACATCTCTTTTGTGTAGCAGGGACCAAAACTGAACCCAGTATTCCAGGTGTGGTCTGACAAGGGCTGAGTAGAATGGGATAATGACTTCTTTATTTCTCCTGGTGATCCTCTTGATGATGCAGTCCAACATCCTGTTGACTTTCTTTGCTATCGCAGCACACTCTTCACTCATATTGAGCTTTTTGGCCACCAGGACCCCCAGGTTCCTTTCCTGCTTCCCAGCCAGGTAGATCCCAGCCTCTGCTGCACTCTTGGATTAAGCTTTCCCAGGTGCTTCCTTTCCCATTCGCTTGTCCTTGTTGAACTTCACAAGGTTCTTAGCCCACTCCTCCAGCCTACCTAGGGCTTTCTGCAGAGTAGCTCTTCCTTCCTAAGTGTCCACTTCTCCACTCAGTTTGGTATCATCAGTAAATTTCAGCAGGGTACACTTGATCCCATCATTTGGTAGTTTTACACTTGACTGCTCAGTAACTCCTATAGTATTTTTTATACATTTGATATGCTTTTTTTTTTTTTTAACATAGTTATTATCCTGCTTTAATGTCTGTCTTTCATGGAGACTTTTAGAAGCTCCCTATCTCTGCCTGAAAACATTTTGCCTCCCATTTTCAACTGTTTTATCCATGTCCCAGAATTTTCTGTTTGATTATAGAACTTATCTACAGTTACTCTGTTAGCAATTTGAAGATTTCCATCACTTATTTTCTGAAAGGTCATTTTCTTTTTTAGTGAGTGCTGGATGAGATTTTTTCCTGCAATTTTGTATTAATTAATCCTCTTGTATCCTTTATTGAACTTGTATTTTTCAAGATATTTCTTCTATTACTTTGATGTGTCCCCACATTAGACAGATGGCTAGATGTGAGTCTAACAGGTCCCTTATAATGCTGAAACAATATTTCCTGACTTCTGTTCAGGGGTTGGTTTTATGATATAATTTTCAACTTTTTCTTTTTTTACCTACAGTCCTATCTCTCTGCTTTGTCACCCCAGTTTTCAGGTGATGCAGTTTCACTAAATGACCCTATTGTAAAATGAATCTAAAACTACAGCATGGAGGGTCGGGCTGTAGAGTTTTCATTCTCCGAGTTTTGGGATGGCTTTTTCTTACTGCAGTGAAGCAGGTCTCCATTTCAGATGTGGCAGCAGTGGGTGTCTTAGAGTAGGTCAGTTTCTCAAAGGATGTTGAAATAGTGTCACAGAGGCTGAACGTATTTTGTAGGGTCTTTCTATTTTACTCTATGCACAAACGTCCTGTGTTTTATGAACAACATACAGAAAGCTACAAACAGACAAATTTAACATATGGTGAGCCTTGCTGTCTCAGCAGTACATTCAACTGGTAGGTTTGTTCTCCAGCTTTGGTTGTATCTGTCTGTTGTGCTTATCAAATTCTGATGCACCTTGTCTTATCTGATTCAGAGTGGCATCATCCCTCTTGTTCTTATATTTAAGCAATCTGTAGCTCAGGAGCCATTAACACTGCTCTGTAATCTAGAGGAAGTGCTTGACAAAGTCTGAAAAAAATTGCATACCCTCAAGCTGGTCTGTGCCTATGTTTCTGTTTGTAGAGAAAAGGCTTAACGCCCCCCCACTCTATTTAGTGAAAGTTTCTATGAATGTCCAAGCATTTCTCCAGAGTGGCATGTTCTAAGTAGGCAAGTACAGTGTGTTTTGGAGAATATTTTTCTTGCTTAATTTTTTGTATGTTTCCTATAAAAATGCATTGAAACATACACTCAAGTTAAGGGAAATGAACATTCCATTTATTGTCCTAATATAGCAGGCCGTATTGTTAATTTGTACAAAAACATAAAGCACAAACTGGTCTTTTTGTTAAGAAGGTTCCTTTATAAATAATGCAGATTGTGCAGCCTAAATAAATGCCAGACCTAATGTTTTCCAGATGGTAAGAGATGTATAGACACAAGGAGCGATGGAAAATATTTTCCAGTTCTTTACATTTCAACATGTGCATGTTTTCTACTTCAGACTGATTTATTTAGGCTTGTAGCAATGGGAAGCTGTATTTGATTAGATCATTATCATCTCTCTGGTTACCACAGAGATGCACAGTGCTACAAAATGAACTGTAATTTATTTATCTGTTAATATCTTTGTGTTGTGTTATAATTATCTCGTATTCTGTTCTAGCGTGTCCTGTACTTAATCCATTTGGTTTGGTCTCCCTCCAGAAATGAAAGAACGTGTTGGTATTTTCTTTTTGTAATGATTTATTGTTAAAGGGCTTCTTAAAAAAAACCAACACCTCAATATGCTTTAAAATTATGATTATAGTTCCTTGAATTTTGCAGTTTTGATCATGGAAATTTCTTCTAGGCGTAAATAATATGGATATCAATCTTTGTTTATAAACAGTCAAAACATAAGGTGTCTATAGTCTTCCCCTAGCTCCCACAGGTGTTTTGCTTGTTCAAACCTAAAAATGTAACTATGAATTTAAAAGTGTGGAGGAGACTTCATGGTGATATGTCCCTGCTTTTTTAATCTGCATCATCTTGCTCCATGTGGAGTCCAGCCCTATTATTCAAACGGATGCTCACAAATTATTATAATTGTTAGCTTTTCTTTTGTAAATGTGACCTCTCTCCTTCCACACACTTAAAGAATCTGCCCCTTCGTGATCAGAGTGGCTCTTTGCTTTGTTGCACATTATCTTTCAAGAGTTGACCGTCTCCCTTTATTTTCTGCCCTTTGAACAGTTTCTTATTTGTCTTGTATTCTCCTGTTGTTAATCTGCACAAAGTTATGATCATACTGAGAGTTATGATATAAAATGTCATTTGGATATATAGCTTAATTATGTTAATTATCAGATCCATTTATCTACATTAGTTGCCATCCATATCAACCATTTGTTTTAACATGATGGTTTTATGTTAAAAGCCTTGCAACTAGTTTTTGTAAGGCTCTGCCAAATTTTTGAAGATGTGTGTGTATTATTGAGATCGATTTTATGTCTCAGGCTAAGTGTTGGTTAAGCACACAGTCTATCCATCAACATTTCCTTCCTATCTTTCAGTATATGTGGGGCTATTTTTTTCCCTTAAGTATTTGCAGCATTATTTTACTACTTATTTAGCTTCTCCACTGGGAATTGGAAATAGCTGTTCTTCAGTCATGGCGAATGACATGATGTTTGAATTTTATAAGCTGCATTGGGGTCCGGTGAATTAAAAATTTAAGGAAATGTCAGGTTCTACTGGTGGCATGAGAATAATAATATTTTGATTGGTTTTTGTAGAATATCGTCCAGTTTCAAGCATTTTGTTATAATTTTCTATTTTTATCTTAGATTCTTTTTAAACATAATGTTCAATTGTGTTTGTTAGGGCTTCTGTTATCTTTGCTCCCAAGAACTATTAAAATTAGCCATTAGGGAAACAGTAATATCCTCTGTGATCTACTACATAACAGCAGAAATGGCCAGCTGTGATCAGAATAGAAACACTGCATGGAAAAACTGCCATTAAAATGTAAACGAGAAAAGGTTTTTAAACGTCTTAATAAGCAAAACATATAATAGTATGTGATTACTGCAAATATATTTTTAAAAGAAGTTTACATATCTGGATAATTACAAAGATAATATTAGTCTGGTGCAAAATATGTTAATATGGTCACTCTGAATTATATTCCAAACCTTTTGAAGATCAGTGTATCTTTTTTCTGTGTAAGACTTTGGACTAGACTAGACAGAGAGACATTAAAAACTTGTAAATATATTTTAACCGAGAGTTGTTATTTAAAGGTGTTGGCATCCACTAGTGATAAATGTCAAAACCTTCAAAACCAAGTTGAATGTACACTTTTTATAGGTGAGGGAGCCGATTTACCTGCTTGCCCACCATTGTATGTGAGGTGAAAATCTAAAAAAACCTCAGATTCACGATTGCTATTCTTCTTTTAAGATGAGAATTTTCTCACCCAGAAAATTCTGTTTTGCATGAATCTGGAGGTTGAAAATGTCTTAGTGACAGTGAAATATAGCTATTTTTTGAGACCATGACTAGGCACAGTTAGGTGGGCTCCAGATAACTTGTCAAGAAAGACTTTGCAAATTAGGTCCTGAAATAATGGATATTCAACATGGAGTAAGAAGAAAATGGAGCACTAGGGAACACCTGCTTGATGGGCTGCTCTGCTGAGCAATGCACAGCTACGCTCAGGATAATGTATTCTTTTAAGCTTGGTATTTTCATATTTTTGTGCAGAGAATTACAAGATTTGGACCTGGAAGTGACAAATGCATGGATAGCTGTTGCCACTTCCAAACTTGAAAGTCAGTATGGTCTTCTGGCAAAATTTTCATGGGAAAGTTTTTGAATTGTGCAAACTACAGGGATAATCTCAACCTTTTTCTTCTTCTAGTGTTGGTATATGAAGTCTATGTATACACAGGGGCTAAACCTGGTGCTGAAACAGATGCTAATGTTTATATCAACCTCATTGGAACAAGAGGAGATGCTGGCAAAAGGAAGCTCCATAGATCTAAGAATAATAATATAAAATTTCGACATGGACAGGTGAAGTAAAAACAACGCTACTTCAGATCAATAAGAGTAAATTACAGCTAGCAAACTGTTTCTTCAACAAGTGCAAATATATTTTGATTTACAAGTTTTATTCAAGCAGTTTGCCATTTTCTCGCATATTTTCTTTATTCAAAATTTCTTACAGATTTACATCATAGGATTAATTTTTATGAATCACATACGGAGATGGTTGCATAGTAGAATTTGATTTCTCTTGGTTATTTATATTGCACATATAGATAAAATGATAACAATAACATTTTTGTTCTCCTGAACTGATCACTGTGAATTTTACACTCAAGTTCTAAATCCTTATTCCCAAGTATGTTTTTCAGTCTTGTTGTGACAGATAGGGCTAGAAAATGTAGTAATGTAGTACAGAGATGACCAAATAATTCTTTGCAACTGATCCTTGTGTCATGCCAAAAGAATTGAGTGCTGGTCTCTGTGGAGTAATTTCAAAATGTTATTCATCTTAGAAAGATTCAAAAGATCCTCACTGACTGGCCGGGACCAATATAAGACACCTATATTCATATTGGAAAAAAAAAAAAGAAGAGATAAAACCCTCTGTTCTATACTGTTATAGTCAAAGCAATAGCTGTGTTCAAGACCTTTATAATTTTCTTTGTATGGTTCCACAGATGGATATTTTCTGCATAAAGGCTGTCTCACTGGGAGACTTGGAGAAAGTTCTGATTAGCCATGATGGAGCCGGTCCAGGTAGGATTTAACTTCCTAGAGACCAATCTGTTTTCAAGTCCTTTTTAAACACAATGCACTTTATTTATATTGCGTCCTTCATACAAAATGTGACAGAAGGTCTTGCAGTGATAAAAAGTCTTCCTGCAGACTGGTCACTGTGATAGGATGGTGAAAAACAGTGGTCATGGACAGCAAAAAGGGTATGAGTTTAATGTCAAATACTGTCATTCCGCTCTCTGTTTTCACGTTTATTTATAAGAAAGCACTATTTATTTGCATACAGAAAACTCATGAAAGCATTGCTCACACAGATAAAACAATTCTTTATTAGACAAAGAGTGAAGACTGGCCAGAATAGAATTAAAAATATTCAACAACTGCTTTACTACCAAACAAATTTTGAGTAGCTATAGCATAATGTATTTTTTGCTTTGGGCAATGGTAGAAGATTTGGTTATTTATTTAATCTGTACAAGTCAATGTGGAGCTGCTCCAGTGAGTGACATTTAATTCAAAAAAAAAGAGGTAATTTTGTGATGAGACGAATTTTTGATACAGGCTCTCGAGTTGTGCATCTCTGGAATGATGTAAATTAAGACAAAGCTAGCATTTAAAAGCACCGAAGATGTAAATACTGCATATGTGTTTGCTGATTAGTCACTACGAAGAAGGTGCGTGAAGAGAAGGATTTTTAAAACAGTTCAGGGCTACACTGATACTAGATGAGAAAAGCATTGCTTTTTTACCCTACTCTGTTCTGAAATGGCCTCACCCATCTCGCTGACTGTCTGTACTGTCTAAGAATCTGAGGAGTGACTTGTGACTATTACAGAAGTAGGCTTGTTAGTGCAGCCTTAGTATGGGATGTAAACGTGACTCTTGCATCTTTGCATGGTGGAGCCTACCCTGGCTCTATCCCCCAGGACGCCATACCATGCTCTCTTCATTCACCCCTCCTTCGATAGGCAGCGAGGCCATATCACAGGGTCAGCATTGCAAATCTGCAACCAGACTCAGCTGCCTTAAGCCGTTCTTAGACAATGGAGTTCAGAATCTGGTTTTTTTTGGAGGATTTTCCCGATACGACAATGGATTGAATTCTAAGAATGACAAAACATGCCTTGATAATTAAGATGATTGTTGACTGTACTCAGCACAGACAGATCTCACAGACCTCTTCTGAACTGTTCCAAACGTAGCCCCAGATAAGCCTGGCCTGAGGTGAACCAGGGGAGCTGAGAGATGGAAAAGGATGATGAGTCAAGAGAGAGACCACCTAGAGGCCCAGTCTTTTGGGGGTTAAGAGGGAGGAAAGAGGGTTCCTTTAGAGGTGAGGTTGCCCTTTTTTCTAATCACTTGCCTGAGTGATAGGGCAGAAGGTCTTTAGTCTTGATTTGGAGACTGTGAAACACATGCTTTCTTTGGAGCTCCTGGGATGCAGAGCATAGATCTCCCACAGCCGCTCTGAAGAAAGAAAAGGAATTTTAACCTAAACAGCAGGATTTTGGCATTGGTCAGGTATGAGTCACTAGCTGATGTGCCTTACCTGCTGAAACAGCCTTCTCCTCAATAGAAACCTTCCATAGACACCTGTACATTTACACAAGCAGCACCTTGCAACTTTTTTGGCCTGTTTCAAGGTCACCTGCCTGATTACTGGTGAATCTTGGACAGGCTGATAGGCTCCTTCCAATGAAAGAACATCTGAGGTACAACAGGGTGGCAAAAGAAGCCTGCAGAGTGTCTCACTGTGCCCTGGGCCTGAAGTCTTGAAGACGAAATGCCATTCTCCTGCAAGCCCTGCCTATGGGACAGAGACTGCTGCCTCCGAGGGACTTCCAGGCTCAGATGAAGCCAGGGAGGCAGAGCACGAGAATAAATAGGACAGTTGTCAGCTTCTGACCAAAAACATCCCTCATGCTGTTTTGCTACAACGTGCCAATAAATAATGGTGTAAGTCAGGCAAAACCTGACAAGTTGTGAGTGGTGCAGACACAGTGAGAACAGGATATTGGGCAAGGTCTTTGCAGAGAACTGTACCAGTCACTGGGATGGTTATGGGAAGAGATCTAAGACATCGTCATGGACATGGCAGTGGTTAGTGCTGCTAGGGAGAGGATGAGTTCAGTAGCCCGACAGCAGTGAGGCTGCACAGCTCCATGCCTGCTGGTCCCATGAGTAGCAAGGCTGAGTACATAGTCCTGTCAGGCACACACACAAGCACATTTATAAAACATATATACGTATGCACGTGGCTGCCCACGCAGATCAACACCACCAGGAACTCAGCACTCACACAAACACTAACAGCACCAATGGCTTTATCCTGTTACTTTGTCCAGCTGATCAGAATGACAGTCCATCAGTGACAAATCATACATTTATGAACAGTATGGACGTATAGCGCCTCCAGTAGCTGGCCTTAGACACTCAAATCTATCTAGTCTCTGGCCCTGGATACTTGGATCCTCAGTTTTCCCAGTTACTGGCTCCTACATGTGCAAAGCCCCTCCAGGGCTGCAACCCCAATCCATTTGCAAATGAGAGCAGAAGTCTTAATGATTTGTTAACTGATATGATACAAGTGTATGCAATAACAACTTCACTCACAGAAGACAAAAATTTCCAGCTTTTATACAGATCTCACTTAACATCATAAACAGATTTGTCCAAACATCCTGTGCCTGATCACAAGGAATCTAAAGATGTAGGCTGGGATGTGAATGGTGTTGGCAGCTCACAGATATATGCATATATTTATCTTCAGGGAAAAAAAAACAACACGCCCATCTTAAAATTAAAACACAACAAGGCAGAGAAGAATTAACATAGTACCTCTTTCTTGCAAGAGACACAGAATAAAAATGCTAATACATCTTACTATTTAGCTGAGGTCTGTTTTAATATGGCCTGTATTTCTGCTGGAAGAAGATAATCTGGGCTTTTTTCTTTAATTTTTTTTTTTTTTTAAAAAATGCATTATTTCACATGATAAACTTTTGTCATTTCAACACAGGCAATGGATGGTTCCTGGATAAGATTGTCATCAAGCATAAAGAAGGAGAAGGAGCTCAGGAGACTGTATTTCCTTGTAATAGGTATGCCATTCATGGAAAAAAGGAATTTGTCACACAGCCAGCAACCTAAGGAAAAATTGCAGAACAAGTGTGTGTACATAACCTAGATATACAAGCAATGACCAAGTTTTTCAACATACAGGGATGCAAAATTTTGTTGTTTAAGACAAAGAAAAAAGTTGTTGTATTGGTGTAAGAAGGAGTCATAGCCTAATGATCAAAAGTAAATGTTCCAGAGGAGAAAAGGTGCATTGATCTTTCTTTTATTAAAATTATGCAGAGACCACGTGAAAATAAATAAGCTTTCAGTTCTCAATCTTTTAAAAAGTATTATGTGTAAAGATCTAATTGTACTGATCTTTGTCGGTTTCTCTTTCTCACTGAAAACCTTATACACGTCCTGGAAATCTTTGGAAAGACCTTTAATTTTTCTCCTAAGGGAGAGCTACAACATTTCCTTTCATTTAGTAAATCTCTGCTTGTCTGTCTTACTAGGTCTAGAATGTTGCTGCCATCGGCAAAATTGGAAAATGCTCAACTTTCTCGGTTCTAGCAATTACTAAACAGCCTATTTTTCCAGATTTTGTTATTAACAGGGGCAAGTGCAACCTGAGCTTTTAGCAGTCATTGGATTGAATCACATGGCTATAAGAGAAAAAAAACACCCGTAAAATAAGATAATAGATGAAAGTAAGGTTTTGTTAAGGTTAATATATTTCTATATTAGTATATTTAATACAATAGAAATAATTTGAAGGATTGTAATTTAGATCAAGCTAATTATATTCTGAAGTATGTGGTTTCCAGAATTTATGAGTTTGGGTTACATGGCTGAAATTGTTTCCGTGTTATTTTGGGCACTGTGCCTTAAAGTCTTGGAAATCTTTAGGTGTTCAGTAAACAGTTCTCCTCCTCTAGGAATCCTACCTGTTTACAAAAAAACAGAGTTTCAGCTTGCAAGGTTCCTGGAAATGACTAGCCAAGAACCATTTATTCCTCTCAGAACTTCTGTTTTGATGATGAGGTTTTCAGCTTAATTTTCCTTTTTGGCTATTAGGCTTTTTAATTGGTTTGGTGTGCACTAAAAATGGTTATTGAATGAGACAATTGTTTCTTTAATTACAAGGACATTTTATGAGACTTCTCTAAAGGGAAGGATACATAATGAAGACACTTGGGCTCTCTATAAAACTGTCTTGTCAAAAAAAATTATTAAGCTCTTAGAAAAAAGATTAGAGGCATTATATATAGGACTAGAGGAGGCCTGTCATTGCCTACAGTGTAGGTGTGCTGCCCGCGTATCAAAGTTTATGTTCTGTTTTTGGAAACTGCTACTGACCTTTTGCTTCTTAGGAGGGAATGAGGAGCTAGCTCACAAAAGTTAATTAAGCTATTTATTGCAACAATATTTGAAATACGGTGGAATTTAGACTTCATATATATGATATTAATTCACTGAGGTTTTTTTTATATACAGGAAGTGAGATACATTATGAACCATTGGGTTTAAAGAAATGCAACATCAACATTGAACCAATAGAACAGAAGTTGAGCACACATTTATTTATTTATATTTAAATAAGTGAGATTGTTAAAGGCTGTAAAGTGTTATATCAGCAAGGGGGGATCAACTGAAGGAATATGGAGTTGTGCTTTCAGTGAAATGATATTGTAGGAAAGATCCTTAAATTCATCAGCATAAAAGAAAACAAAGTAAAAAGAGAAGTTAAATTCACTGATGCAGATCTACAGAAGCTTTAGAAACTTCTAGATCTGCAGGGGTTATATATAATTTTATGTACAATGAATATAACTACTGCAGGTTATATATGCCCCCGCCCCAATTCCTCAAATGTACAGTTGAGTCTCTGATTCTGAAAATATTTAGTGTTTCATATAATATACTTCATATAGTGTTACAGTACTTCATATAGCTACCATGAAAGTTCCTGTTTGCCTGGAGCAGTGAGCCAAATTCTCCTAATATGAATAAGGTTGACTATGATGAATGTATAAAAGAAAAATCAATCTAGGAAGTAGTTTCAAGGCATAATTTGATAAAAAAGTATTAAAAAAAAAAACTGTTGGAGGGAGAAAGTAATTGTCAGAGTATTTCTAATATACTGATAATTGTTATTAATCTTAATATTTTTGTTTTTGCAATGAAAGATGGTTAGATGAATATCAAGATGATGGGAAAACTGAGAGGGAGCTAACTGCCCATAGTAAGTATTTTGTTAAAGAAAATTCATATTATAACAATATAGTATATACTCAATGACTAGTTATTACTGAAGAACCCTTCTGAATAAGACTGCAACTTAAGAAGGAAGGTGATAATTAAGCCTGTTCACATATTCTTTTTCTGTTCATATTTTAGAGGATGGCAATTCAAAGAAGGTATTCCTTAAAGGTAAGAGTTGTTCTCTACATCAATGTTTTTCTGTTTGAATTTAATCAGTGTTAACTGACAAATAAGTGATAAGTATATGTAAACTATGTGGGAGAAAATGAAGACAAATTGGCTGGCAGTGGTCTATAGAAAAGACTAGGTCTTTATAAGTAACTGAGAAAAACATGCTGCTCAAAAAACATTTCTGATTTTCTTTCTATTTCTACTATTCTGGCTTGAAATCAACCAGGAATTCCTCTGAGAAGAGATTCAAGTGTTGTTTTGTTTATCCCAATGTCACTGTCATTTAATACATGGGGACAGGTCCCCTAGCAAACATCATCAAGTTGAAAAATGTGTTGTGAAGTGTCAGTGGAAGCATTTTCAGATCAAAATCCATCAGGGTATTCCCAAAGTAGCCAGAAATAATACAGGCCTAAACTCCAAATCTGTTAGTGAAGCTAAATGGAGTATATGTGTTCAGTTGAATTTTTTGAATTAATAAAAATATTAATAATAAATATATAATAATAATATAATATAATAATAATATATAATAAATACCCAATCTATTTTTATACCTACAAAGGGATCCCTGTCACTATAAAACACTAGTACCTCCCAGGTGTTTAGAATCTGAGATATCATCTCTGTGTTTCTTTCTAAACAGAAAAGAGAAACAGGTTGACACAAGTACCCTTATGAACATTTAACTATAAATGCTTATTCTGTGTAACTGTGTCTGGGAACTGCATGGGAGAAACTAGCTTAAAAAAAGTAACATTTACATTTGGCTCTGGAAACAGTGGCTTGCCTTCTGTAGGATGAGTCCGGATCTCTTGATCTAATTCCAGTTTGAGTGAAAATTAAATCATTTGCATTCAATCAAACAGTTTAGCCAACAGCTTTATTGTTCCATGGCAACATGTCTTTGACAAGCGGAGACTGATTAACTCAGGTTAGTAAAGGCTTTCTCACAGAGAAATTTGATTTTCACAAGAGTGACTTGGAATTGGGTTCTGCATTCTGCTGAGTGCACAGTTCAGAGATACAGCCATTATATCTATTTCACCTTATGTTCAGAAAATAGACTGTATTTTACTACTAATCTAAGTTTACTTCCAGTGCAGCTTCATTCTTTATCGTGCTGTAATAAGCAGGCAGAGATGCAGACTCCTGAGAGGCAATTAGAGGAGTTAGACACCATATATTGATTATGAGGAGAAATGAGTGGCTTATTCTTAATTAGTTTGTGAAACGTCACACTGTCAAGAATTCCAGGAGGACCCAAAGAGTGTGTGCTGATTTCTTGGTTGAGATCAGATGTTCTGAATAATGAGGATACAAAGGAGAAGGACATTTTTAGGAACTGTTCTGCCAACTAGCTATACCTCAGCTTAGCTTGAATTGCTCTTTAGACATTTCTCCTTTACCCAGGAGCTCGTTCCAGTGAGGAACTGAGATAGGTGAGACATCATGCTTTTAAAAAAAAGATGATGAGCAAGACTGATCTCAGAATTGTTCACAATTTGTGTTGTTGTCCCGCTTATCTCATAGACCGTGCACACGAAAAGGCTGAGCTTTATAGGAGGGTAACAATCACAAGAGGTTTGGAAAGGTGCCTTGTGCTCAGTGCCATGTGTCAATCCATCCTGACATGGTACGAGGGTGAGAGCTGGTAAGAGAAAATTCCAGAGATGCAAAGTCTGGAAAGAAAAAGTAATTGCCTTAAATTCTCCCAGCAGCTGTAGCAGTAAAGATTTCACATGGTAGTGCAGATAGTAGCAAAAAGTAGTCCTGCTCACAAGGGAAGCAAAAACCTTCCATATAATATAAATTTACAGAATAAGAGGCAAGCAGCAGTGCTGATATTAGAAAGCCAATATTTTATGCATTCATGTCGTCTTATTCGGAACTAGTTGCACTTTGCAAGTGGGCTTCAGGGGAAAGTCATAACAAGTTGATTGGCATAATTCAGTGGTTGGTGATTTTTACGAATAAGATCAATGTGCTTAGGTAAGGTCTTAACAAAGGTTACAAAACAAAACAGTAAGTCACCCAAGAGGTCAGAAATCTCATTCTCTTTGGATAATGCTTGTAAGATGTTCAACTACCTAGCCAAAGGAGAGATTTTGAAAGTCATCTTTGCTAAGCAGGTTATTTGAAGGTTCTCAGTCCTTCTTCAGCCAGGCTGGTGTTATGCTGGTTTTAATGAAGCATGAATTTCAGATCCCTGTGAACTCTGCTGCTGGCTATGGATCCTACCAAAATGCAGTATGCCCATATAAAGTTTTCCCAGCAACCTTTGTACATCTGTAGATTAAGGAGAGGCTCAGAAAATCAAGCATAGGAACAGATTTGTTTCTGTTCTCTTGATTCCACCTTGTACGTTTGATTCAAGAGAAAGAAACAAGAGGGATTGCCTTAGTAGGGAAGGTGGATAGCAGCTCTCAGCTCATAAATGGTGAAGTTGTTCTGAGGGAGAATGGGACTTTACATCACTCTCTAAATGTTTCCTACATTGCAGGGAATTTTTATGACTGCCACCTTCCATTTTCTCTTTTCCCTTTCTGTCTCAAAATAGTTGGAGTATTGTAATAGCACATAGTAAAAGATTTTCTCTCAAAGCAAGGAGACAAAGCACAGTATATTCCAATGGTGTCCACACTGCACATTAAAAGAGCTGGGCTCATGTTATGCGATTCCTGTAGGGTGATCTGTGGTATTATGGGCTTTTTATTGGCGGTACATAAAATATGGTATAACACTGATGAATTGAACTCAGTTAATAGATATTTCTAGGTTGGAATTTCTTGTGTCATGCAAGGTTGTTAAGGTATAGAGAAAATTCGTAAGAAAAGAGAAAATATGCAGTAAATTCTTCCGTGACTTTTAAGTTATTCCCTACCTTGCCAGTATTTGCTGATGGGGTAAGAATAACCACAGAATTCCCAAATTCTAAGTGGATTTGTCCTGCTTCTAAAAGGCAGTGACAGTATATATTGCCAGTTGGAGGCTGAATTTCCTAAGAAAATAAAATAAGCAGGCCGACTGCTCTGCCTCAAGGCAACACAAATATCTACCGTCTCTGGGAGGTAAGCAACCTGCTCCTACATCTAGCAAAATGTGAATGCCGTTCTAGGTCTTAAGACCAAAAAACACCACAGTAAAAAAAAACTGGAATAATGAATTGTAAAAACAGTGGTGTCAATCCTCTGAAAAAAGGCTTTTTTTTTTTTTTCTTTTTCTGTTCAAAAATAGGATCAATTTATATGTTTTTAGTTTTCTGAATTACATTACAAAATATTGACTTTAGGCTTTACCTTGTCCAGTTTGCTATGTGCAGGAGTCATTGCAGGTTTGATTTTCACTGTTTTGCTGCAAACACCTTTCAGGTTCCAAACTAGTGGTTAAAAGACTTTCTGGAAAGAAAAGGATCCCTGCTTCTAATGTATCTCTGGATACATCCCTGTAACGTTAAATCAGATCCTTGGTTATATTAGTTCAGAAAGAAAGAATTCTGAGATTTTTTTCACAGAAATCTGTTTTACCACCACCATTCATTTTAGTAGTTGTCATACTATGTCTCAAAGAAGAAGGCTACAGCTTTATATATAAGCTAGAACTACAATAATGCACACTAGTCACTCTGAAAGGAAGCTAACGCAGTTCAGTAGTATCAGGGGAAAAGCCTCTTTTGGCCACACTTATGAAACACAGACGATGACTTACTCAAGCCCAGCCATCTGATTTTCAGGATTTACTGGAGTCTTCAGAATATCTCGAAAAGAGATAATAGAAATCACTGAACGCAATGGGTATTTGGCATCAGTCTCCTGACTGGTCTAGCCATCCTTGCCAAATAGCTGTCTAATAGATGTCTAATGTCTAACATTTTTATTTTATTCTGACATGAGCAGGTTAAATGAATTTGCTGAACTGACAGAAAATGCAGTCAGTCTGGGTTAGCTCAGTTACATTAAAAGTAAATGTAGGAGAACAGTCACAGATGGTAAGAGACCTTAAATCTGTTAACCACTGATTTGTTTCCTGGAAACCCCCCCAGCCGGTGTCTTGGCCTTTCTTCTGAAATAATAATTAAAAACAAAAATCATGGATATTCATTAGAAAAAATCACCTTGCCTGAAATACTTTAAATATCTGTCCTCTTTGAGCAAGGAACAGACAGTTATGCCCCCGTGCTTTCTCTTAACTTGGTGCTTGCTCTCTCTCCTGAAGCATATGGATATTGGAGAGAGGAAAAAGACCACATTCACCTGGGAAACACAGTAATGCAAAATTATCTAAATCTGCCCTCTGCTGTGTTCCTGGAAAAGCCTTCAAAATGGGGCACGGTTGGAGAGGATAAGAGGTTCAGGGCTGTGTTGGGAGTCTTTGTAAAAAATTGAATCTGCTCATAAACCCTTGGAGTGCTCAGGAAGAGCAGAAGCTCAAACGATGCTTGACTTCACCAAGCGTGACACCCTGAAGGGTACCACATGCCAACCTGGCACAAAGAGATAAAATTCAAGGCTGGCACACATATCAAACGACAAAAGTTCCTCATTAGGCAAAGTGTGGATCTTCCACGTACTACATCTGACTCATTCCTGGAAATGACCTCAAAAAAGAGTTCAGATGGAAGGATCCTTTCAGCTGGTGTGTTGCTCAGCAGACTGACTGTGAGATGCATATTTGCCTGCTGTTTTGTAGTTGAGCCCCGAAGAGTCAGGGAACAGTCAAATGTAATGCAGTAAAAGCTTCTATAACAAGGGGGAAAACAGAATTAGCTAAAGAAAACAGTGTGAAAAACAGGGGGAAATTCATAACTCAAGAAAACCAGACCAGGTTTTCACCCAATCTCCAACTCCAAGCAAGTGGAGGAAAAAACAGGTATGAAAAAAGTACACAGTACAGTAAGAAAAAGAATAACTTTCAGTTTATTTCTCTATTAAACTGTTCTGAAATTTATTTTGTCAGCATGTTATATTGTAGGCTTACACACAATCACAAAATAGTTCTTTATATTAATGTCATTAGCAAATTATCACATTATCACAGTACCAGTTACAGTATAAACACAGGCTTTTGATTTCCTTCCACTGTTAAGTTCTCTTTGCTGTGCAGGATCAAGTGTTTTTTCTACAAATAATTCATTTGGATTCAGGGGAATATTCACATTCAAGCACTTAAGTAACTTTTTAATCTGTACTGCCCATCTAAGAGTATTTTTTCCACACCTGGAATGGTTTTCTGTAGCTTCTTGGCGGCATTCTGGACTTCAAACAGGTCACCTACCAAAAAAAAATCTCTGAAAGGCCAATCTAGGAGGTGAGGTCACTACAAACACTTAGTTGGAATTCCCTAAATTTTTGATTCAGTCCTAATGAATGACCTGATCTGACAAAGAAGCAGACTGACCATGACAAATTAGGTTAAAAAAATCTGAGAAAATAGGTTTAGGTTTCATTGTTTAACTACTTGTGTATTAGCCAGCAGTTCTTACAAGTGGACCACATACAAGTCTTTCAAAATGCTAGTTTTCCTTTTCATGTTACATACAAACTCTTTAAGATTGGAAATGTAATAATTTAATTACTGCAATTAAAGCAAATATTTTGCTAAACAGAATGCAACAATCTAGCCTTATATTCCTTTTTGTGCTTCCTTGGTGTTAATTTCTGTTTGTATACCCACTTCAACAGTTTTCTTACGTTTATCAAGTCTTATAAGTCTTATATTTAAATTATCATTATCTTCAAAGGAAGGAATATCTATTTGTGTATTTTTATAAAATGCGATATAAGTTCATAGAAATTTTTAAATTCTTTTCTGTAATAATAACAAAAACATCTATTACTCTCTACCATTGATACTGAAAATGTGACATTTTTCATTTTGTTTAGCGCAACAGTGGAGAGTGCAGGTCAAGACAGATGGAGATTCCCCAGAGCCACAAGAGTGTAATAGGACCCTTGTGATTTATGGCTCAAAGGGCAAAAGTGATGAGCTTCTGCTTTCTCCACAAACCCCAGGATACGTGTGCTTTCTACCCAGAGCAACAGATGAATTCATTGTAAGTCATAAAGTATTACACACTGCTTATCATGATATTCCTCTCTACCTAAATGAAATATATATATATATATGTGGAATGTTGTTTTGGCTGGTACAGGTGATGAATTTACAAAAATGGAATGATGTAACTTTGGATCTTGGGTAATCTTCTGCTGGTAGTCCTGTTCTACTACAACCAGCCACAGAGTTCTCTTAGAATTTTCAGTACCTTCAAGTGTATGTATCATGGAGAAAAATAGTCCCTTTTGTGAAATTTATTGCATTCATGAGCTCATCTTGCATTTTTTCTAATTCTGTAAAGATTCTTGAATTGCAGTTTATACAAAAGGCAGTATAGAATTATTTGAGAATGCAGTAGAGGAAGGATTGGACAGTATTCCCAGAGGACATAAATGGGCTTTTCTTCCCTTTATTTTAGTCTCTGTAAAATGGTCTCTACTCTTCCCCAAAATCATTCTGTCTCTCGGGCCAGCAGGCAGAAATTTTCTGGATAATCATAAATCACAGGAGAATGCATTCATGTATCAAAGTGTGATCAACTCTGAAGAAATAGCATATTCATGGCCAGTATTAAAATCAGCGCTAACCCAGTCCTGTCTACCTGTACACCTAAGGTGCATCCTGTTGCTTTGAGAGGATTCATCTGAGGCATCTTTTCAATGTTCAAATTCTGTCCTGGCTTTCTAGACTAAGTCACTGCAATTGTGTTGGTTAGCATGAAGTGCAGCTTCAAGCCAGTGAGATGAGGGAAAACGCTTGCAATTCAAGGCAGTTTTATAAAGCTCAGAGATACATTTCAATGGCTGCAATAAACATTCTGAAAACAATGTCAAAACTATGTTTAGAAAACGTTGTCAAAGCTTCTTCATAATGACATGATCCAGGCTGAATTTTTAATTTAAATAACAAGCTAAAGCAATTTAGGAACTTTACAGGGAGTAAATGAAAAGATAAATGGCACTTGTTAAAGCAGCTGCTTATCAGAAAACACTCAGGAAAGACACTGAGCAGCAAAAGCAGCTTCCTAAGCCTTTGACATAAACTGAAGAGGTCAGTAGAGGTAGAATGTATGTATGGAGCAACAATACCAGCTGGCTGAATTTTGACAAGATTCGTTCCATCTCTGCTACATCCAACTGGTTGGTAATTTACCAAATGGCATGTATTCCTTGTTAACATTGCCTAATATCAGTGACTGACTATCATGCTAGGAGAAATTAGTGTTGTTATGTTTCAGCTGTGGTTATCCCTCATAGTCTACCATCCAAGGTACTACATCCATCGTTCTGGGCTTCCACCCCAACAGCTTTCTAAACACTTGCTCATACTTTGGATTGGCTTCGGGTTAGTGCCTGCATTTCCCCTCAGCTATTTGTCTCCTTGTTTTAGTTGGTTTCTATAAAGAAGTTAATACTATTTGAGCACTGTTTACTGTGCATGAAATTTTGTCTCTTTGCCACATTGCTTACAGCATTTTACAGTTTTGTGGCATTCTAAGGAAATTAGAATAGCGGGTCTGATATAAAGGAGCATTTGAGGATTCACAGATATCTTCATATCTCCTTTCATACCTTCTCTAGGTGGTTCAGCTAACAAACCCAGGGTTTTTTAGCTCTACATATGTTTGTTCTTACTAAAGCTATTCAAAAGAATGCAGCTTTGCTGGTGTTCTCCCACAGTAGCAGCAGGCTGGAGGCATGAGCGTGGTATCACAAGGAGGACAAGCTGTGAATTGAGCTCACCAAAAAGCAGATGTAAATGAACTTTTAAACCCACCAAGATCCTGGTCCAAGACAAATGTCTGTAGTAATACAGTGTAGTAAAAAGAACTGCAGGTTATGTGCGACAAGCAGCTCATATTGTTTTGAAATGGTAAGCTTAATTTTGATCTCAGAGATACATTTATTGCACACTGAGGACAGGAAAGCATGTAAATTCCTGATTTTCCAGGTGCTCTCAAACAAATATATGCACAGATGTGTATTGTGTTCAGAATGATTGTTTGATCCAAAATATTTCTAAGCAACTCCTGTGAAGGAACAGGTGTAGTTTAATTTCATGTAGCAAGCGTGAAGAATAAATTGTTAAAAGAGATAAAAAAGCAGCATGCTATCAGGTACAGTTATTGGGTTTCAGTTGTCTCAGGCGTCTGTAGTAAAGTGGATGAGCTGCTTAAAAAAGAATAAATTTAATTAGAACACCTTAATTGTAATAAATAAATTGAGAAATAGGTGAATGTGTCAATGTTACAGAGTCTGCTGGGAGTTCTAGCATTGAAGATAGCATGGGAAGAAACCGTGCCATCTCCAATGAACAAACACATTGAAAAATAACTGGGAAAATGAAAGTAAACTGACAGTGCAGTAGTAGAATTTTTTTCCTTTATATTCTGGTCAGGATAGAAATCAATCGTTGATTTCATGTGGAATGAGTAAATTTTTAAAGTATATCTATCTTTCTGCCAGTCATCACTGTTTCTTGGTTACTTACAGAGTAAGCTTGTCAGAGCATCCTAGTGTATCGTGCGCATTCTGTTTTCCAAAGACTCTCAAAATCCAGAGGTATATTAACTGATCATGAGATTGGAACCCCTGAAACTAATTTCCAAAGCTATAGCAGAGGTAGTATGAGATGAGTAATAGAGCTCTGCGAGTAGGACTCTTCATAAATACATAACAATTACAGAATGTGTTTTGTGTTAAGGACTATGAGGGTGACAGAAAATTGTAAATCACATGATGCAATATTCCATGTGTTTTCCACAGTGTGAGAAGATGCTCCAAACAAAAAGCAGCTAGATTTCTGGAGTTTCTGACAGAAAGCCATTCAGTTGAAATTTAGGATTTTTTGACCACACCCTTTTAACTCTTTTAACTGGAATAATTAATGTTTGTTTGGGTTTTTTTAATTTATTTTTTTAATAGGGAAGTGGTAGAAAATGTAACTTAAATGTGCACCCAAACAGTAAATTTAACATGACTTTAGTTACCTTAGGCATGATTTCTTTTGAGAAGCCCTGTATGAGTCAGAAAGGAGAAGACTTAAAATATGAAATTCTCTAATCATCTTCATCAGTTATCTGTCTCTGAGATTTTCAAAACTCCAGGGAATTTGCCAGAGCATCCTCTTGATTATAAGACCTATGCTCTTTCCATCATGTAATTGAAAAAATATTGTGTTGTGTAGTACATGACAAATCACATCCAACTCAGCTCAGATTTCAAGTACTGAATATTATGCAAAAGTGTTCAGAAGAAATAAATGTGGAAAAATTAATTAGGAAATCATAATCATGACTAAAAACAAGGTAAAGTGTCCTCTTGCAAACACTTTGCAAACTTAAGCCAGGATATCCACTGATTATATACTTTGTGATGGATTATTTGTCTCTGCTTTGAATTTCATGTTACATCAATTAATAGGCATCGATGGAGGGGAAAAAACAATTATGGGATCAAAGACAGGATATCATATTCCAAAGGGAAACTGATCATATTAAATTGCTCAGAAAAGGATTACAAGAATGATGTAATGTCAATGATCTGTTGCAATGATGGAGCTGAACAGAAAGGCTAATAATG
>JAOTQQ010000012.1:113488212-113507931 GCA_026546715.1 Gallinago undulata
GGATTGGTTGCCTCATCATGTCTATTTCAGCCTTAAATTCAGCTTTTCCACTGGTTAATGTTAAGTTCAGGAATTCTCTGTAAGTGAACCAGCCCTGAAAGTATGCTCTTCCTCATGACATTTTTTGCAGGTTGAGACTGGAGATCTGGGAGATGTATACAAGATTCGGGTCAGCTGTGATGAAGTGCCAGGCTTTGAGGGTTGGCATTTGAAGTCTTTTCATTTAGAAGAACTACACACAAAACAGGAACTGAACTTTCCCTGTAAGTGCTGGCTCTCTTGTAACAGAGAAGAAAAGGAGCTGGTGAAAGAATTCCCTGCAGTCAATGAGGATCAGACAACTTTACCAGGTAAAAACAGTGAGAAGATACAAAGTAAACTAACCTCTTGAAAAAGAAGTCAATGCCACAGATATAATACAGCACTTTGTCTGAATTCAGTATCTTCAGCGGCTCTATTTCAACTGTCTTCATATATGTACTGCGAAAATGCTGAGCACTTAAAGCAATTTTAATTTTCCAATTAAGCCACATTTCACAGTTGCTGAATCTTCTGTATGATTTTACGTGGGCAAAACTAAACAATATAACTATACTTTTAAAAGACAAAGCACATTTTCAAAGCCATGGAAATTATTTGGCGTAGACTTACTATTCAATTATTTAGTTTCTAATAGCTTTAGTAGGCTTACTATTGAATTAGTTTTAATTGCTTTAGTTACTAACACAAGTATCAGAAGTAATCCTCATTGTACAAAAAAGTTTTTTGTTTTTCCCTAAGGACTATTTTTTGACATGCTGAGAGTTTCAGAGTATATTCAGGGATGCACTTGGAATGTGAAAGCCTATAGAAGTACTACATTTGTTCAGAAAAGTTGGCAGTTACACCTGAGATAAAAGTAATTAGAGATATGACTGCTTTTCTAAACTAAAGTTCCAGAAGTTCTGCTCCCTGAATACTTCAAGCCTATTCACGACCTTAAAAGAAACTATAGCATTACGTTAGTTAAATGTTAGCTCAGCAGGACTGTACATTAAAATGACATTTGAAAAATTTCGCTTATTCTTTTTGTATGAGTATGAATACATATGCAATATAATGATCCTTCTCAGAAGAAAATCCAATCTGAGTGTGCAGAAGTGCATTTACACAGGAGTACCATAGAGGCAAAAACTTTATACTTCCTGTCATGCACCTTAAACTTTTAAATGCATTTTATAAATTTTTATACTTGTACGTCATGTCATGCATCGAGATGCTATCTACGTGTCTCTGCTGTTCTAATTTATGTAAACTTGATATAGTGTCTTATTCTTTGAGCTGCGAGCGTTTGTCTAGATTTTAGTAGCTCTAAGCTGCATAACTCTAAATTGTTCAAGCCCAATTTCCTTTGAATTTCTAAGGAAACTAATGGAAAGTCTTCACTGAGCTTAGCATAGAGAGGTTGGATTCATAAAGAGTAACCTGACTATTTCAATCACCATGTAGCAGATTTTTGGGTAGCTGCAGAGATGAAAACAACCAGTAGTCTTACTAAATACTCTGTGTTGCTGTTTTCTTTTAAGTACACCTTGTACTTAGTCAGCTTCATTTAAACTTTTTTTTTTCTTTTTGTACAGTCTATAAGTATGTTGTCTCTGTACATATTGGTGACCGCTGGGGAGCAGAAACTTTTGCAAATGTTTCTATCACTCTCTATGGCAAAAGAGGGGACACAGGTGCGAGGAAACTTCATACATCTTTAGCAAAAGGAAGAAAATTTCAAAGGAATAAGGTAATGGCACCAAAATGTTGTCTTTTACCTGTGCAAGAGTTAGCACTACATTAAGTATTGCTTAATGCCTGCTCAGAATACATCTTACAACAGATGAGCAAGAATTTGGAAACAGAATTTATCTTCCAGATTTTTGCAGCAGACCTACGCCAGTGTTATTTCCTTCTTGTACAAGAGCTTCCCCACATGATAATAAAGGCTTCACAAGAGCATACAGAAAGCAGATTACTGGGCAGAACCTCTGTGATCATGCTTCTTACTTCTTCCATTCCAAATATAGGATAGTGCAGGTAGCAAAAAATTGGTAATCAGTGATTCAAAATAAGTTACAGAAATTGCTGTGAGACTTTTCCAATCAGTGATGTTTCTGTAACCACAATCCTACATGAAACACTAACTAAATGTCTAGTCAGTAAGTTCAGACAAGAGACAAGAATTCCACTTAGAGAAGCGAATGCAGGTAAAACCAATGTTTCTAGGTGACCAATAACAATAAAATTCTTCTCTTGTGTATTAGGCTTTCCTATGACAGTTTCAGTTACTGAACACTGAAGTTTGAAAAAAGTGCACTACCAAGATGTACGTTGTCAAGGAGACTCTTAGATTTCTGTGAAATTATTTCATTAGACAATTATCATATTATTTGGTAGGGTAAAAGTAGAATCAATAACAAACTGAGAATTTCTAAATTTAATTTCTATGTATATCTCTGGGCTATGGTAATATACAGAAAATAACACTCTACAGTAATTATTTTAATTTACCTTCATGCATAAATTTATTTCCTAAAATGCTTAATTACATTTTTTTTTCATTAAAAAAAGTATTTTCATTTTGCAAGAAAAACACAAAGACAGGCTTTTCTGACTATTGGATAAGAATTTATAAGATTCTTGGGAATAAGCATACTCTTCTTAGACTTCTGTCTTTTCTTCAGGACTATTAATCTAGTTTTGTATGATAAATTTCAGAAACTAGAAGTACCTTGAAAGATAGAAATTTGATTAGGATTAGAATTAAAATATGGTCATAACTGTTTGACTGTCAGAAGGTTGAGGTAGATGTATTTTAATGTAGACAGAATGATTGATAAAATGATATGTATTGTACAATGATAAAATGAAATTACAATGAATTGCTAATTATGAATGTGGGACTCAATGTTAGGTATAAACAGTGTGTGCTTTCTTAGATTCAGAGGGGAGATTTTATATTAAATATTACAAGAAAAAAAGACAAATTTTAAATCTTCAGCTGGATACTGGACTGTATTTTCCCCAAAGTTCAAGGAAACTCCGGTCCAAGCTCTGTATTAGTAAGTATTTCCCTTCCCTTGCAGGTGGATTCATTTTTGGTGGAAGCTGTTTCTCTAAGTCACTTGCAAAAAGTGGTCATAGGACACGACGGAAAAGGCTACGGAGCTGGGATGTACCTGAAGATGGTAACAGTCAAGGAATCACAAGATTCAGACAAAGAATGGGTCTTCCCTGTATGGAACTGGCTTGATACTCATTTGGGATTATGTGAGACTGTTTGTGAGATTGTGACAGTTGGTAAGCTCTTCTGCAAAACTGGCCTGTCTGTTTGCAGATATATATTTTTTAATTTGGCTGCAGCTCTTTCTGATCTCTATAGTATCTTTCTTTTACTGAAAATGTGAATTTTCACTTTGACCTTACTATTATAGCAAAACCACATCTGGTTAGGTCAAAAGTTAGTAAAATTCCATTTTGTCGATGTGTTGTGTATGGAACACTTGCTTTCCAAATTAAATATAGCATATTGCAATGAAAGATTTAAAGCAGATTAGAGTTTGGGATGTGTGCCTCGCGGGGGTAAGTAGCTCAAGTTTTATGTACTGCATTTCAGGCAGCTTAGGATCTCATTTGAAATCTAGTGAAAAGTTACGTTAGTGAAATAAGCCTAGTCTTTACCTTTGGTATTACTTGACAGCACAAACCAACAGTTCTGCTACGCTGTTTTTGTCATTTCAAGCCTACTACACCTCCATTTGTGCAAATCTAAACCTGGGTGCATTTGGGAAAAGAACACTTGCAGCAGGACCTTTAGTCATTAAGAGCTAGTAGAAAAGGCTCCTTCCTTCAATCCTGTGAAAACAACTCCATGTAAATAAATGAGCTACAAAAGTTTGTCCAGAGGGAGGAAGAAATCTTAAAAACATGATGTGCCCAACACAGATACACAGGTATTCAGTTAAGTAGCGTTTCTGAATTGTAGAAAGTACATTTTACTGAGAAGTTCCTTCTCATTCAATCATTTTCATTTCCTATAGAAGTGTTAAAACAGAATGAAAATGAAGGATAACAGCAATTAATGAAGAAAAAGAGAGGGAGATAGTAATATTGATCCTCTGAGAATTGGGCAAATATTTTTTATATGTTTTTTATCAGTTTACCTGTCAGTCTTGCACTATTACAGCACGTATTATATTTCTAGGTATGATTTAGTTAGAAGTGGAGTTCATTAGTGTTATTCATTTTGCATTAGGTGCCTACATGCCACAGATGGTGGGTGTTTCTAAACAATAAATTTGGTTTAGTAGCATCAATTGCTTTTTTAAAGAACAATTAATTAGACCTCTAAAAGGTGTTCTCTTAGCAATTACTTCCAAACATGGCAAGGAAAATACCTCGGCATCAAGAAAATACCTCTGAAACTAAATTTAAAAATACAGAAAGAACATTAAGCTGTTAAATTCTTGGCAAAAAGTGTAATAAAGGTATTGATGTGTTATTCTTAGTGAACTGTTGCTATAGATACAACATAACCTGCAAATAGGGTTTGTTTGTGTGCCAGAAAGGCTACGGTCCTGCTATATTATGCCATTCTCTCATGCTGTCATGTTTCCTCTTTCTCTTTGATAATTTTCAAAGGTAGAAGATTGACTTCTAGTCCTAAACTGCCTGAAATCAACATCAAGCCATCAGGTCTCTGGATAATGGACATCACTGGATCTGACTTGAGCAATGAAGAAGATCCAATATGCCTTTCTTTTATCTTCTATGGCAACCTGAGTCGCAAAAAGTTTCCACTTCAAGTTACAGGAAAAGCAATTCAGATCAAAGTACTTCAACCTTTCTCTATTGAAAGAAAAGCCTAAGAATCATGTAGCTGATAACCCACTTAATTCTGAGATAAATGGTTTCTTTAAACTAAACTGCCAAATTGATTTTTAAGTCCTCTGTGTAGTTTGGCACAGGTCATCATTTTTGTTTGTAGGTAGTAACACTGTCACTTGAACAATGGTTTTTGAATGAGCAGGTTCTCCCAGTGTCTCATACTGAGAATGCTTAAGTGAGGGAAGTGGTCCCTTGGTGCATATCACAGTATATACCACGCTGCAGGTACTGATTTACAGGTTTTGTTGATCTCACAGAAGTAAGTAATTTGTAAACATCCAATATGCCATGGGATACTACAGAGCTTTTGGGGCCTATGATAGAGAAGGAAGAATCATAAATGAGATGAAATTTTAAGAAAGTTCATTTTTCTCTTTCATGTAATATATTCATCCCTGCCACCACATTTTTTGGGCTGCCTTGTTTTCACATGCTTTCTCTTTTTTTTTTTTTGCCTGTCAGAATCACTTTCTTTTTCTTCTTGATCAGCTCCTTTTTACTCCCAAGTTTTGTCCTTTATTCAGTTCTTCTGACCTTCTGTCATCTGTCTTCACTTCCTCCTATTGCCTGTTAACTGAAAAATTAACAAGTGCCCGAGGTCCACTTTCACCGAGTTGTATCCTGCTTCTTTTCCCAATGTTCTTACTTCCCTCTTGCAGCTGTAATTCCTTCCCAGTGCTAACGCCATGTTACTCTTATGCTTATCTGGTTTTGCTCTCCAAGAAAGACCAGTTCAGTAGCATTTGGAACTGACCTGAAGTTATACACTGCAGACACCTCCTCTGACTCAGGAGATCCCTGAGCCACAAAGTGCTTGAAGCTAGGACAATATTAAGGGAAGTGTAACTACCGCTTGTCCTGTTCTTGTACTTCTTGTTCCATCTTTCTTTGTCCATTGTGGGTTTTGAGGAAAATGGTTAATGGAAAAGGGAAAACTGAAAGTTTTAACCTTGATTGGTTCCTCAGCCTTTGTTTTAACCTTGAGTGGTTCATCCTGCAGCTGCAGAAACAAAGGCAGGACTGAGGGAATGGGAACAAGTGGGCAGACAGGGAAGTGGGAACTTCACAAGCCAGCTTTGTGTCAGAAAAATGTGTCCACATAGCCCCATCATGAAAGATGTTTCTTCAGGATGGACTGCTGGAGCTGTTGAAGCAGGTAGCAAGAGAAAATAATGAAAAAAAAATGGGGTGAAGGGAGCCCTGGCAAAAAGCCCAAAGGGTGCATGAAAATATGTTACTTTACATTTTGGGATTCATCAGAAAACAGCCTTGGAGTTGTGAATGAAGAAACTGTTTCCTAGTTCTTCCTACTACTCGGGTAAATTGAACTCAATGATTGAGCTAAAGAAATTATGGGCTGGGTTTTGATGTTCCTGTTTTCTTTAATGAAAGAGGATCTAAGCAGACTAGACTAGGTCATAAACATGAGCCAAAATGAGGAGTACTCAGAAGGTTTTCCAAAGTTATTTCCAGGAACCTCTGGTAAACATAAAGAAATAGCATGAAACCGGAAGTGTCCTGTCAGAGGAAAGGCTGAAGTCGGGTCACACGCACTTCTACTCGCTGGGCAGTATTTGACATGAAAGAGCTGGGGAAACAATGTGAGAAGTAGAGAACGGGAAAAGACAGCTTCTGTTTTCTCCCTTCTTTTTCCTTTCCAAGGAAAAATAATTGGTTTAAAAACATTAACTATAGTTATCTAAGGCCTCCTGTACTTTAACTTACTCAAGTAATGGTCATAGAGATGTTGTACTATCCCCAGTATAACTAGAAGACTTTTTTTCTCAAGAAGAGGAAAATTTTGATGGACAGCTTCTATATGAAAACATGATTTAGAGTGAAGATGGAGGATCTCTTGGCTGTTTCCTCAAAATTGGATTAATTTTCCTTCAAATTTATAGTTAATTGCACTATTTTTAGATTAGAAGTGGTAAGAAATATTTCTAATAGTGTTCAAAATTTTGAAAGCTTCTGTGCCTGCAAATAGTCTACTGAATCTATATAATATATATACTGTGCCTTGTTCTGTGTACAAATTTCAGCAGTGACTGCCATCACTCGTTCCCTGACATTAAACCTCAGGTGCTCCATCTCCTCATTCATGTTAGTAAATCAATTTTGTATGGATTAGAAAGGGGAAAAATAGTAGCAGTTATAAATCTGCCGGAATTCTTTAACTACTGAAGTTCAACTGTTGCATACAGCAGTTGACTGCATTTGGTCTGGCACAATTAGAACGGGGTCCATTCATCTTCTCTGTTTTCTCACGTAGGATGAACTGGCAGATGTTGGGTCAATATACAAAGTTCAGGTAACAGGCCCACACAGTGAGCTAAAACAGCCATGGCACTTAGATTTACTGCATATGAAGCACACGGGCACAAAGGAAGAGATGTATTTAGCTTTTGACTGCTGGTTCAACCCTTATGAAGACAAATGTGTGGAGCTGCCAGCTCTCTATGCAGATCAGGAGCCTCTGCCTGGTAAGCAAAGTCCTTTTTTGCCACTGGGGTCAGGATCTGTCACTGGAATACCAGTATATCTCTTTTGGGTCTAAAATACTGTGTGAGGGTTTCCACAAGAATTTGATATCGAAGGAATATGATGGTTTTGCACATGCATTTATTACAAAAGAAAGCTGAGAAAACAGAAATCAGGATTATGACAGACGCTGTAACTGCTGACACCAAACACGGGATTTGGCTTCTTTCATGTTAGATGATGTTCAAGTTTTAGATCTTGATTATTTATTATCTCTTCAAATTAGCACTATGTCAGCTGAAGGTGTGTACAAAATATCATCTACTGTGTCATATTACCTATAATCTTTGTATTCACAAAGAAATGCATGGGACCTAGAGACACAGTAATTTTTTTTTAAGAATGAATTGCAAAGACCCCCTACAGAACAGAGATAAAATTTTAAAAATGTGTTACAATTAGTCAACAAAGAAATATCGACGGATTTCAATTGCACTAGTAATTTATTGATGCTGATGAGGAATTCATAGCACAGGAAGTAATATTCCACAAAAAATGTATACTAACTTGCATATTTCTCTGCTGTTAGTAACACATGTGAGTTGTATGTGAGAGAGATAATAAAGTGATTTCTCCCACACACCACATACACACACACACACACGGAAATACAGAGAGAAACAACCAATTCCATACAGATAACTTGATCACTGGCTATTTAAGAACCGCTTCCCATTTATCCAGCTCATTAGAACAAAGATGATTGATGGGGATAGTAAAGATCACACTGAGGCTTTTAGTGACAGTTAAGAGGTTTATTGCTAGAGGCTATAGTACAAAGAGTGTTCTGCTTAAACAGAAACTAATAGAAAAAGAAGGAAGTGTCCCAGAAAAAGAAATAAAACACTCCATGTAAACCTTTACACACTATTCTCTAAGGAGATTTTCCTAAGTTTTTCATCCTATTTAAAAATGAAACTTGAACAAACAAAACACTGAAGACGTTTTAAGTCTCTGGTTTTGAGTGGGTTTGCATAGTTTTGAGCAATTAGTAGCCTTGTATTCATTTACTGAAAAAAATAATAATATTATTTTAGGGGTTTGATCTGTCAGATTCAAAATAATATTGAGTGTTGGATGTAATATGTGCAGGTTGAACAATGCCGAAGGTAGTAAATCTGGGGCTTATTAAAAAGCTCTATTTTCCCAATTTCTTTATGAATGATTGGGAAAAATTTTAAGTGTTGGTGATTATTTTCAGAATTCAAAATTCCTAAATGTTTAACTACGTATAAAAACTCCAGAAATTCAAACAATTTTTGTTTTTTTCTAGAATGCACCCCTCAGAATCCTGAATTGTAAATTCAGTCTTGAGTTATATTAAAAAGTTAAGGTGTTTTTTCTTGGAAAATTTGTAGGGAAAAGACATCTATGCACTCTCCCTCCAAAATTGTTCCATAGATGGGTAGTATCCACTAACCTAGGAAGTTTCTTACAAACCATTTTTTGGAGTCCGGTGATCTACAGCTGGAAGCGTTAATATCAGTCTTATTCTTTGTAGTCCCAATACTAATTCGGTCAAAAATTTCTGTCAGCTTCTTACTTGTATTTCAGTTTGATTACTGGAGAAAAACCCCTCATTCATTTTTATGTGATTGCTCTCATTAATTTTTGAAAGAGACATCCAATTATGGAAATGTCTTTAATGAATGTCTCATAGAATAAATTCAAATAATGACAAAAGAACAATATGTAATAATATAGATCATTGCTATCCCTAGACAAAGCAAACAGTGGGTATATAACTTTATAGGAAGCTAAGTAAATGCTAAAGGCTAAGCATCCAAAAAATAGTGACCTTTATCAGTAATGTCAATTGCCTGCTTGTAATGAAGCCATATTGATATTACTTTTGTTCTAAACTTAGCAATTCCATGACATTTAGCAAGGCAAAAATACATATCCATGCTAATTTGAAACCTTCAGGAAGATTGCAATTCCTTTCTTAAAAGTGGCGGCCACTCCAAATTTTTTTCTGCACCTACAAACATATTTGTTCTATGTTTCTTCACCTCGCTTTTTAATAGTGGTCTGATCCCTTATTATTTAATTAATCTTTTTAGATACTAATTTTTCTATCAGTGTGCAAACCCACCCTTCAGTACTCCTCTTATGGTGAAGTGACCTTTTTATTTTAGACATCTAAAGAAATAGCTACTATATAGGATGTCACAATATTTGAATTCAGGCCTTTTGTTATAACACTCAATATGAATAGCACCAACTTGTGATAAGTGCTGTAAGAAAAGCTTAAAAATAAATATCCTTGGAACACTTTTTTTTCCTCCTCCCTGTTTTCCTATCACCTACGCATGAAAATAAATAACAGCTTTAGCTTCTGGGTTTAAACAATCATTCTCAAACCTACTAGAAATTTCTCATAATTATATCTTTTTAAAGGATGTACACTTTGCTAAATTGGGCCATTTCTATCTTGGAATAAATTTGACTCAAGCAGCAAACTGTACTGAAAATATCAAATGTTTCCAATATCTATACTTAGATATTTGTGTATCCTGTGATGTATTTTAGACTGAAATATGTATTTCAGACTTGAATAACGTGTATTTCAGTGCTCTCAGGCTTGTATCGTTAATTCTGAGACTGAAAAACCTTCTTATTTTCTTCTTGATTTCATGTCTCTCTAAACCATTTCCCTTCTTTGTACACGTGTGTCCAAGGAAAGAAGACATTACACAGCCAGCTGGGTCCCAGATAGGAACAAGCTGAATGAGGCTGGAAGACTTTCTCCAGCATGTAACTGTCACATAGTCTAGATGTCATCTATATCTGCTTTACTGTGCCAGTGATGAAGGCTGTGGGAGTTGGGGCTGAATAGTTTGGAATAGTCAAAGATAGCTCAGTACTTGTGAAATTAAGGGTAATCAGTTCTTAATAAATAAATAAAATCAGTTGTGAAGCTTGTGACAAAAAAGTTCAAGAGATAATATATACGTTGTTGAATACTGTCTTGGTACGTGTGCATTGCTTATTACTTACATCCCGAATGTAACCTTTTACATTTTACAATGGACAACGTGATTTCCTCCTCCTGAAAAAATATTAGAAAAGTGTGTTTTACAAACCTGCATTGCTGCAAGATAATAACTTTTTTTCTTAGGCCAAAGTAATGATGCTTGTGGTTGGAAGCAGAGAACATTCAGACGATCTAAGTTTAGACTCCTAACTTTTAATGTCTGTATCTAGAATATATTCTACAGCTCTTGCCTTTCCCGGTTCACTACATAAGGATCATATTCCTAATATAGCCACAAAAGTTAGATTTCTGAAGTGACAACGCCAGCATTATACAAATAAGTATAAAATGACCAAATAAACCAATCCCCCAAAACCCCGTCTTATTTTTCCTGGCTCCCTGTTAACATGATGCAAATAACCATGAATATTGAGGTTGTGACCTGCTTCTGTTTAAGTGTTTCTGTGCTTCCATGATAAACTCAGGGGCTAAAGTAGGTAGTTTAAAAAAATGAATATAGTAGTTTTCTATGAAGTTACTTCAGAATTAATGGAATCTGGTCTATCCTGCATCACTCCTCTGCATATTGTGTCATAAAGAGGCAAGGAAGCAGAAGGTCCACATAGTGGTCACGGTTGTCTCTTCTAATTGCTGTAGTAGGACCGCAGCCGGGAAGATCATGAATGTTTCCCTTACACTCAGACCTCACTCAGCTGACGTGTGTTTGTGGGTTGTTATACAGTACATGGGAGGTTCTTTGGAGACCGATGCAAAATAGGAAGAGGTTTTTCTCTTTATGTATTAAAGCTGGTGAAAGAATTTTTAGTTCATTATTTCTGTTGCACATTAACGTGTTTTAACTTCAAGAACATTGTAATAGTATTATGGTCTAACTAGTCAGAAAATTTGATCATCCTGCTGTGCTCATTCATTGGGAGGTAATTGCATGAGTGTAAAGCTTAAGACAATCCTTTGTCTTTGTGTCTTTCTTCTAAGCCACTTTATGTGTAAGCTCTCATTTCATTTCACGGAGAAAATAATACACATAGAGGGAAGGAAGGAGCAAAGAAATATGAGCAAATACTCTTAGAGACCAGAACTTAGACTTCCCAAAGAGCATGTAAAAGTATTTCTTAGAAAGGGATTCCCTACCCTGGGGGAAGAGGGCAGTGCCTAGGGGATCCTGTTCTCAATGAGTAGCACTGATTTTCTGGGACTGGTGTCAGAGCAGAACAGATCTGTATTCTCTGGATTGCCAAACAGGGGGTGATACAGCAGGGACGTATTTTGGTTATATATGTTACCAGGACTGATGAGACCTGCTCCCTATTCTGTGGCACAGTATGGGATTCTGATGAAATTTGCAACGGTTTCTACCAGGGTTTGGTACATAGCGTGAGTGTTGAGTAAGGAGACAAGAAGCAATTTCTCTTGCTGACTTTTTGGTTTTGTGTGTGTATTTTTTTCTGAAGTTGTGGAATATGCAATCCATTTGCACACGGGAGACTTGAAGAAAGCAGATGCCACTGGTGAGGTCTATCTTTGTATACAAGGAGAAAAGAGTGATTCGGGGAAACGATGGCTTAACTCGAGAAACAGCCTGATCACTTTTGCTAGAGGGCAGGTAAAAGAATAAGGAAAAATGTAACTGAATCTGTGAATGTCTTCTTGATAAAACTTATATCTGCATAAAAACTTTCATGGACAGAGTATCAAAAATACTAATGTTTTATATTCCATTTAGACATATTTTTTTCTTGTAACTAAGAGGTGATTGTCTCCAAAGGTAACATTTGTTGCTTTTACACATCATCAGCATTGTGCGAGAGTTAAGTTGATGATGTAATTTTGAGTTGGGCCAAATACACTCTAAAAGTTCTGTTTTAATATTCCAAACTTTTAAGGCCAGGGTGGTATCAGTGCTTTGTTAAAATATTCCTGACTGATAGAACTGATAACATTTCTGTAGGATAATTTGCCTTTGTATCTACTTTAGACCATGACCTTTTCTTGTTAACTTTCCTGAACACTAATGTCAGTGTTCCAAGCAGAGCTCTATTTTTTCTTGATTCCAGTTCTTCCACCCACTTACCGTTTTTAAACATGGTAAACATATCGCTTCTTGAGGCTTAAAGAGCTTTTCCTAGAAGAGTAATTCCTGGAGTAGTTATTGGCATAAGAACAAAGTAACTAAACAAATTTCAGATCAAAAGGAAATATCTATTTCAGAACAAAAGGAAATGTCTAGCTGATACTTTACTAGACCTTACTGTCTGCTCTGAGTTTAGGTTTGGAAGATTTTTTTATTTTTGTGTTAAGACGATAATAAAATTGTTGCAAAGTACATAGGCAGCTTCTTTTGGGGAGAACAGGGGGGAGCATTTAATTGTTGCCAACCAGCCCAGGTTAGTTTGTTCTCTGATGTAGACATCTCGAGAAATCTGCTTGCAATATGCTTCATTTATTCTCTAAGCTTGCCTCTGTTTTACCTGCTTTTCTTTTCACTTCTAAAGATTCTAGAAGACACATTTTTTTTTTTTTTATGAAAACCAAACTAATTTTTTTTTAGTCATATAATGTCCTTTGTATTCCTGTGTTTTCTTTCTCCATTGTGGAAGAGAATATGCAAGCCCAATGTCATTTTTATCAAGAACTGATCAAACTGCTCGCTCAGACTTCACAAAATACATCTGAAAATAGTAATGAGAGGACAGCAGTGCTCATCTGGCTTTAAGAAGTAATGTAGGGAATTTTATAGATTAATCTTTTCAGTGATATAGATAATAGTTATATATAATACATCTTAAAGATAATACCTTAGAGAAATCTGAACAGCAAGACTGCTTGGTACAGTGGCTAAGGTATCAGCACAGACTGTAAGAGGGATTATTGACCCTCTTTCTTTCCAAAAAATGAATTGTGTTGAGCTTTTTTTTAATATGCTTTATTTTGTAAGAATGTATGCTAAATTTTCTTTAAGAATAAATCTTGTACAGAAAAATATGTGAACAATACAATTGACTTTTGTGAATACTCACTCCAGTGGCAATATAAATCATCTGCAAATTCACAAGATTTTATTCTGTATAATCCAGATTCTGTGTCAAATTTTGAATGTGCCTGTATGGGAGGCTAAATCCTTCGCCTGAAGAGCTTTCCGATATCCTGGGCTATAGCCTTCTATAAGAGGCTTCTATAAGGCTTTTATACCCTTATATAAGAAGTCATCTTATAGAAAAAGATTGCAGGTTACAACTCTTTGCATATTAATTCTCTCACAGTTCACTTTTCTCCAACTTGCTCTCAAATGCTTCATTCAGTGTTCTTAGTCTTCGTTTTTTTCTAGATGTCTCTTGTGATAAATATGATTCTCCCAGGTAACATGAATTTTTCTAAGTTGTATGTGGCAGCAACTATGGGAACAATACAAGGTTTTCATTGTTTTCAAATCCCCAAATTGGTCCCAAACTTTTGTCTTCAAATTGCATTTTCAACCCAAATTTTTCCAGGACAACTGCTTTTGTCTACAACAGGATAACTCCTGAAGTGATAAGAAATAAAACAGGTTTCCTTGTGGAGATTTTATTTCACAACTGGTTTCCCAAAAGAGTAGATGAATCCATTCATGAATGGTATGTATCCAAATCCCAGTGTCAGTGTGTATACTTATGGAACCTTTCCCATTGATAATGAGGACAACTGCACCAAGAGAAGGCAAACATGTATGTGCTGAGAAGGTGAACGTAGTACAAAGACTTACAGTAGGGGAAAAAAGGGAAGATTAAATGAGGTCTAATCATCATGCAAATCTGTTCTATGTGGAAAATTTGACCTATCATAGAGATGGCTTCAATTAAAAATCCTTATCCCAACAGCACAGTGGTTGAAACCTTCCAAGACTGTTCACTTGACTTCCATTTCCCTGCTTAATTCCCAATAAATTAACTGTGGATTTTAGTGAAAATGAAATCGCTTCAGATTTTGAGATTTTTTAAACAACTTTTGTTCATCGGTTTCATTGGGAGATAGGTTTTGGATCAAACTTTCAACACAGGTAGTAGTTGATCTGATTTGGTTATTTCATTTCATGAAGGTACTAGAAATGAGCACTTTATTGCTAGTGTGTATGTATCTGATGTTTCTAAAATTACTTCATATTAAATACAGCAACATTTTGAAATTCATTATTCATAATATCCATTGGATCAGAAAATATCAGTTATAGCATGTAATGTTTAATTATGGAGTTAAAGGCAATGGAACAGCATGAATGAGATCAATTTGCTTCCATTGAGATACAAAGCAATGACACACAAGGCTAAACTGATAAACATTCCAAAGAAGTTGCATATTAAGTTTAACTAAAATGTCTTTTAAATATTTTTGTATTGCAGGTGGATGTTTTCAAAATCAAAGCAGTATACCTTGGCAAGTTGAACCAAGTTATTGTTGGATTTAAAAGTCTAAAAAAAGGTCAGCAATTTTTTTCAGTTAAGTGATATAGATTTTCAGTAATAATAATATAGATTATCACATTTAGGAAATCCTATAACTTCAGAAATATTTTAAATTTAAGATTAAAAATCACAAATGTTTTTAAAAATCTGTAGAAAATTCAAAATTGTTCTCAGTTTTCTACTCTTCTTTATTTCTGTTGGACTACACATGTCAAGTAACCAGCTTGGTTTTACTAAAATGTGCAAAGGATTCTCAGCAAAGGTAGTGACACTGTAAAATGGTAAAACTATGCATGAAACCTTTCTCCACAAAAGCTACTATGTATTTGTGACTACAGTCAAAAAAGCTTTTGGTCTTCAGGAAGCAATATGACATCATGCTTTTGTAATTTTTGACATTTTTTCTTCCTCTCTATCCCTGGACAATGGACATTTTCTTTTTAAAACACAATTTTGTTTTCAGGACTAAATTATTTTAGGTACAGGTATGCACAGAAAATCAGTTAATCAGATTAGGAAATGGAAAATGGAAGAAAGGTTTTTTTCTTCTAACTCATTAGAAATACATTATTTTTTAAGGCAGTCTGGATGTGTGCAGTTGAGTAGCAGGTAAAAAGGCTGCACTTCCTGCAGCGTTTTTTTTCTTGTCCTCTTTCCAACCTGCAGCTGTTGGAGTCAAAGGAAATTGCATACTTCTTAAAAATAGCAACAGCAAGGAGCAACATGAATTGATATTCTCTTCTACTTTGGCTACAATTTTGGCCTGGCAGTTTTTAGAGACAACAGAAAAGAGGGTTTACAGACATCCTACCTACTTCTGCAGATAATGTTGATAACGGAGATACAATTGTTCCAGAGCATGATAAACTAAGTCTCTTGTTCTTTTATCAAAAAACCAAGACTATAAGATGACCCTGCAGGTTAAACTCAGACTTGGAAAGAAAAACTGGTTTGGGGATTATTTCCCATTTATTTCCTGGATGGTAACATTGAAATGAATGAACAAACTTTCATTGATTTTACCAGGACTTGGAGCATAACCAAGTTTAACCAAGACTCAGAGATCTGAGTCTTCATACACTTTGTTTCCAGGGAATCAGCACAACGGCCTCAATTAAAAGAAAACCTTCAGATGAAGTTTGTGTCTTATTAGATAGCATAGAACGTCACCAGAAATTAAATTTTGTGCTGAGTGGATTTTCTGATGGCTAACGTGGTAGAAATCCTGATCCCTTTCCTTTAGAGTATTTATAATATCATTTCCTATGGTGAACTTCTTGTGCCTAGAGATATCATACAGAAGTCTTTCCATCCTTTGGAACACTAACAGATCATTAAATCAAATTTATTCTTAAGTTTAATTTCACAAGATCTGTAAAAATGTAAGATTTCTTCACTATATCAAATATTTTGGAGTGTAGGGGAACAGAAAGAAACGCATATAAACACAGCCAGTACATTTTCAGAAGCCTCATTTCCCTAAGAGTTCCCTCAAAAGATAACATTTTATTGATTTTCTAAAGATAGAAACTTATGACTACATGAGCAGAACATTTTGCTGCTTAAAAGGCATAAATTAATAATGTTCTGTTTATTTTCAATCAGATGAGTGGTTCTTGGAAAAAATCGTTATAAAAGAAGTCCTCTACCCTTTTTCTGCGCATGTTTTTGTTCACAATGAGTGGATCAATAAAAGCTCCAAGAAAGATTTTGTAGAAGTGGCAATTCCGCTCAAAGGTAATACCAGCAGAAATGTCCTTGATTTGCATGAATCCTACTGCCTGGCAGAGCAGAACAGAGCCAGCATAAGGCTGTTTCACAATGTCAGCTGAACTGAGCGTTGGTGACCCAAAGGTGAGGGGCAGGAACCTGAACTGAGGTGAATCCTTGTTTCCTTCTGTAAACAAGGAGGAAGAAAGTATGCATGGGATGGAGCAGATGGAAATGGCAGTATTGATAGGGTTTCCAGGTGTGGGCAGGATGTGTCCTGTCAGTGGAACTGTATGGAGAAGATAGGCATGGCACCAGTTTGACATGGATTCATGAAGCTGTTGGCCAGGTTTTCTACACCTCCACAAGGTTAAATGAGTAATGGGAGTTGGTGGCTTTCTTGCCTGACTCACCTGTGCTGGATCCAGCACTACCAGCCAGTGTCATTTTTATCTTTTGTCTTATACTGCCTTATGGCTTAGACGTGGATTCTGGATATATCTTTGCTTTCAATGCAGAAACATCTGTGACATCTCTTCTCACAAAAGATTTTGATACCAAAAGCAGAGGACGATGGCAAATGTGGATGCACTGTATGCAAGTACCGGAAGATGTTCCTGATATTCAAGTTGTTGTATTTGGAAGAAAAGGGAAATCCCCTGCACAGAAAGTTCAGAATCTGAATGATAATCCATTTTTGGTGGGTTTCTTTTTCATTTCACACAAATCTTACAAAATAATTTCAGTAAAGTAAGAGTTGGAGTTGTGTGAAGTTGTGTGGAATGATTTTTTGTTGGAGTTGATGTTTATGCCTTCATGTCTTAAATAAACATCACTTGGAGAACTTCTCACTTGTGGGCTAATACAAATCATTTGTGAAAGCTCTCTTGAGCAAATGCCAACTTGGACATGAAAAGACTCATTAACTTTGAATTAAGACTAGTAGGTCTTAACAGTAAGGCAATAAATAATGAAGCTATTCCATACTTCCTTTACATTCTACTTCTCAAACCTCAACTGATCTATTTCTCTCTACCATTGTAGAGAGCTTGGTCCCTGGCAAATATAAATTATGTAGTTTGCACACAAAGTTAATATCAGCTTCTGGACAAGTGTGTTAACCTGGGTCACCCCTTTCAAAAGATGTTTATTCTTAAATATGGAAAAAAAATCATTACCCATCTTGTGCAAAAAGACGATATAAATATCACTTGCTTAACCGCTGTGAGATGAAAAGCCACAAGCAGCAGTGCACGCTATGAGTTACAGAAACCAACCATCCTTTCTTTTGAAGACTGGAATAACTGAGAACAGAACCAATAGCCACGGCTAAAAATCATCTTGAGTTAAAAATTTCAGTTCAAGTTTGAGAATAAAGATGTGATGGAGAGGAGGTAAATAGGAAAGTAAAGGGAAAAGAACAGTGATATGAATTTGACTTGGAAATTTGACAGAATCAGTCATACTTGCTATTCATATGCTGGCCTAGGTCTGCAGTCAATTCTCCCAGTTAAAAATGTTAGGATACAGATGTGAGTCCAAATTAGCTTGTAATCTCAATGGGACTTCCTTGCCCTAATATTAATTTCCTTGACTAGTATTTTTACCTAATTTATTTATCTTTTTACCTGGCCTTTAAGTATGTAATCCAAATTGTTACATACAACATATAGTTAATTTTTTTTCTTTGTTTTTCTAACAGTTGACTGTTGGTGACATTGGAGATATAATGAAAGTTTCCTTTGTGTTATCTGGTCCATGCTTGGGAAGAGGAATTAAACTTCACAAGGTATTCCATTCCACACTATGTATAAACTTGTAATATTATTCATTATATCAGTAAATATCCTCTGTTGAGATTGTTAGCTTTGTTTTGTACCACACTAGCAAGGTCATGCATCTTTTGGCTCGTTTACCTGATATCTACAGATGATTGCCTACAGCTTTCAGATCTCTTTGTGGGCAGATCTACTTTGAGCTTGCTGAAGTGCATGTATCTACACCTATTCACTCATGCACAGATATGTTCTGCGTAGCTCATCGTGACATGAAAGGCGGTTTTTCCTGCTAATGCCAGGAAATGTGAATCCCTGCATGGAAATAATCACCGTCTCCCCACACGGAACCACCTACTTGTGGAAAACAATTAAGTTGTTACTTCAGTATTTGTTCATTACAACATGGTCATCCGTGGGCCTTAAACATTTGATTGTAGTTTAATATGTACTTAAGGTGTCTCATAAAAAGCGATGGAGAAATGACTTAATGCAGTCAATCCTATAATTCAACCAGATTTTACATGTATAACTTTCCCCAGGGTGAGTAGGAAAATTGAATAGAAAGGTATTGGGCCTGAAAATACTTGGGCCGTGGGGACATACTTAAGCTTGATTTTTTTATGCAAAAAAGAATTGTGTCAATGAACTCTGCCTGAAGGCAAGCGCCTCAAAAGCACTGTGGACTTACCAATTAATTATCCTGAAGTAAGCAGAAATACACTTTTCTGAACTGGGTCACACAGTACCTTAACCCTACTATGGATTTAAAATATCAAAGGGTGATTCTCTAAATGAACGTGGTCTGGGAACTGTTCTCATGGGAAATGCTATAGACAGCTGCGTTCCAGGCTATCATAAGAATGGGTTTATGGTACTTATAGGAACGTTAAGTCTGAGTTTATGAGCTCCTCTGAGGATAGGGGAGAAGTTTATCTTGTTTGTATTTTCTCGCCAAACGTGTTGTCAGCTAATTTTGTAGTCTCAATTAGGTTACAAGAATGGAACAAATAGAAAACAAAACTACTTTCTAACTTTAAATACGCATCTCCAGGCCATTTGACAAAGCATTCCAAAAACATGTTAACACAACCCTCACTATATCCATTTTGTGATTAAGTAATATAAGATTTCAGTCTCCAGAACTGGTGGCTCATAACATGGCAGAAAATTCATAAATGTAATAATGTGCTTTCTGCTTTGGCTAAGTGATTTTTGTTCATACTTTTAAATACTTCAAAAATTATTTATTAATTCATTAATGAATTATGAAGTTCAATGGGAGCAAGTGCAAGGTTCTGCACCTGGGCTGGAACAATCCTCGCCATCAGTACAGACTGGGCAA
>JAOTQQ010000012.1:113508031-113532557 GCA_026546715.1 Gallinago undulata
GTGTCCCTGTGACTGCGGGGGGGTCGGACTAGATGGCCTTTGGAGGTCCCTTCCGGCCCAGATGATTCTATGATTCTATGATTAATTAGTAGCTATAAATTGTTAAAATCTACAAGAAGTCAATAGGTTGTTATAGACTTATGTAGTTTCTTCTACTGGTGCATTTACAACCTACAACATAAGCCACAATAACATATACTGCTTGTGCCAGTAATATGCTTATAACATCTATAACTCATTTATTGGTCTCTTTATACATATTTACACATGGAAGCATAATCTAGAATGTATCAAGTGAGTTTCACTTTAATAGGGCTCTTACAGTGCAGTAAAAAAATAGAGATGCTGTATAGAAATAGACTACAGGAGGCAGACATTATGTGTAAACTCACTATGAATCAATGGTCAAACCCAGCCCCAATTGCAAAATATTCCTTTCCTTGTTTTCTCCTTAAGTGAAAGAAGTAATAGCCAAAGTTTCAGAAATCTCACAATAACACAGATTACAGATGAAACTGTAAAGGCTAAAAAAAAGACATAAAATCCCTACGTTCCTTTTGCTGCTCTCTGTTTTCTCTGTTCTGGTGTTTACAGCAGCTTCAGAGTTTTTCCTGTTATCTCCTACGGTTTTCTGCACACTTCTGTAGGAAATGATATAACCTTAGCTAACATTTATTTCTTTCCTTTAACTTTTGAAGATTCAGGTACTACAGAATGATAGATTTTCCTTGCTTAAAAATAGAGTTTCTTGTACTTTCCAAAGTAAAATACAAAATTTTTTTGCTTTTGTATAGAATATAGAAACACTATATGATTTGGAGATAAATTTGACACTTAGATGTAATCTTACAACTAACAAAAATGTCAGGCACATTTTTTTGGTTTTATTTTATTTTAAGGCCAAAGTCTGCATAAATTTACACATCTCATTTTTATGAGTCCAGTTTCTGCACGTTGTCTGTTTGCATATGCAGGTAACCTTTAGTCTAATTTTAATACTGATAGGAGTTTTTGATACTTATAGATATTTAGTTTATATTGATAAATGTGAGAGAGGTATTTTTTTACGAGAAGTTAGACGTTCAGTGTGAGAAAATTCATTTCTTACAATTGCAAAAAATGAGTAAACAACTGGCTGCAATTTTAGTGGAATTTAATACTATCTGAAGAAAAACACTGTTTATTCAAGTAATTAATGGTTTAATTATGGGAATGGTCATGGGGAATTGTTTACTTTCATCTGAAAGCTTTGTGCCTGATCTTGTGAAGCACTGGGCACAAAGCATAAGCAGTAATGGAAAATGTTCAGTAATTACATTTCTAGGAACTCAAGGGCAAGATAGTCTGACAACAAACAGGCTGCCCAGGGAGGTTGTGGAGTCCCCTTCTCTGGAGATTTTCAAGACCCGTCTGGATGCAGTCCTGAGCGGCATGCTCTGACATGCTCTGGGTGGTCCTGCTTTGGCAGGGGAGTTGGACTAGATGATCTCTATGGTCCCTTCCAACTCCAAAAATTCAGTGAAATTCAGTGAAATTCAGTGAAACATTTTTAAGAGTGGAAATCTGCCTAGGGAAATCTGTAGTTAGGATTTCCAAATAGTTGTATGTGTATCCCATGCCACAAACTTTTGTTGCTGCCACTGGTGTCAGCAGTGGTAATAAGTCACCACAATAATTTTGGGAAACCCTGCCTAAGAATTACTTAATGTCTTGATGAAATTAATTTTTCTTTTTAATGTCTTAGGTATTATATAGCTATACAAAGAGATTCTAAAGGCTGAAGAAATCATGTCTGCAAAATTGTAGTCATTAACTATGTATCACATTCAATCCTGCATATAGTAGTTACCAGAAATATTTCTGCATATGCTTGATAGTTTGCTGTTCTGTATTTTATAACCTGACATAGGATAAAGTTCACAATCTGAGTTGCCCTCCTGTGAATCCGATCTCCACACTGACTGTCTCAGTAGTTATGATAGGTGAGCTTCCATGGCTGCGCTTCCTCAGTTGGTTTGGGGGTTGTAAATTCACAAATTTAGAACCCAATAAGTTCAGTCTCCACCGAGTATTTAAAATCAGGTGGAATGAAGCTGACCCTAAGCTCACACCTTCTATTGGAACACATTCTTCAAATAACTTATTTCTATGAAAATCCTAGCTCAGATATAGCAAGGAACATGTACACAGATAAAAAGCAGCAAAACAAATGTGTTTTTTTTGCAAAATGGGCATATCTATTAAGATTGATGTAGCTGTATTCATTCATTTGACATTCTGAAATTGCAAGTATATACAGGGCAATTTAATATGTATCTTTCATTGGTTCTCTACAAATGGGCCCTGTGCCTGTGTCAATATGCAGTGAAGAGCACACCTACAAACACCAGGCTGCAGAAACAGCCACTGGCAACAGCAACCGCAGCTCTTACGCAGAATCAGGCAGCTTTTATAAGGTGTGTGCAGGCACTAACAATAGAAAGAAACGTCAGTTTCATTTGGGATGGAAATAAGAAATGAAACAATTCAGATAAACGAATTTCTTCTTCTTGATTCCGCCTGCAGCTTCAGCTAAAAGACCTGGACACTAAGCAAGAGTTGGGCTTTCACGCTGAAGCCCAGCGTCTGTTTGGAGAGGATGGATCTGAGACTGTGGCAGAGCTGGCAGCGGTCAGGCCAGACGAGCCACCGCTCAGGGGTATGCTGCTGAACTTCAAGTTAAATGCACACGCACAGAATTGTGAGCCGCCTAGTGGGATGAATACAATGGGCAAGATTGCAAATCATTTTATATATATATATATATATAAATAAAAAAGCACTCAAAATTATTTTTAAAATTCATTCAATATACCTGTGTAAACCACGTGGGGTCTTTAATAACGTGTATTGTTAAAGCATTCTTTTCTGGTTTAAAACAACTGATATATATTGTTTTCACTAGAATAAGTACCAATTTGAAAGTCTGAAAAATACACAAAACCCAATTAGTATGTTTTTGCCGAGGTTTTAAAAAAATGATTGCTTTCCTCTTGGTGAGGGGCTAAATCACAGATTTGGAAGAGGAACATGAAAAGGCATAATGTCATGAATCACAATAATAAAAAACAATCTTTTTCTGAGGTTTTCTTCAAGGCTGATCTTCCTTTGTTTCATTTTGTCATTGTATTTAAAATATGATAACATCTTCCTTTGTTCTGATTACATTTTATAAAATATTTAGAAAAGAATTCTCATCCATTATAGTCTATGAACAGAAGTCCGAGATAAAATATTTAAAACTTTTTGCATTTAATATCTAACTGAAGGCTAGATTTCAAATGGAAATATATCTTAACACTGTGTTATAACATTTAATTCTTCACAGAGCTTACAGAACCCATAAAAAAAAAATCCTCTGTCTCGCTGCCTCAAGGAATCTGTACTATATAACTCATCAGCCAAAATTCATGGCAAACCATCCTTTGTGGTGAATAATAATAATAACAACAATGCATATCTGTATAAATAGCTGAGCCATTTCTTCTGAACGTATTAGGTGATGTTGGCCATAATTATCAAAATGCCAAACTAAACCAGAATTCAGCTGACCCAGAACAAAAAGTGGATTTCATCTGTTATATCTTCATTTCTATTTTTTTCTTTGGTAAAATGTTGTTAGAGTTGATCCTAACTCGATTTAAGACCTTTAATTTCTACAAGAATTCAAAGCTTTTTGTAAAGCCCGATAAAATCGGTGTGATTCTTTCAGTTGATTTCAGTGACCACTGGATAAGGCTCCAGAACTATGACATTTTCTGTTGCTGTAAAGTGAGCAGGGATTGTTGCATTGATTCATAACGGACGTCTCCTCCCCAGCGCTGTACTGTGCTGTTGGGAGGTAACTAGCAATCTCTATGAAACTCAGTCAGAACATTAATGTCAATTACTGTAACTTCATTCCTTGGTCTTGAAATTAATCTTCTACCTAAAATAAATTGGTTTGTAATGCTCGGTAATTACGTTGCTAAATAGTCTGATGTGGTAATGTCTTGTGTCACTGACTTTTCATGACAGAAGTTCTTTACTCGATCAGCGTTCGTACGGGAACATTGCCTGCATCACGGACTGATGCAGATGTATTTATCACAGTATTTGGAGACCAGGGAGATTCCTGCAAAAGGAGACTAAGACACTCAAATTTTGAAAGGGGGCAGGTTAGTACCGAGTTATTTTCCTTATATATTTCCTTAATGTGTTTTATTTTATTGCTTTCTTCTAGTATCATATTTCTTTTCAATTATCAAATACAAGCATGGTATTTGATAAGTGTACAAGCATGTTACACTATGGTAACCTGTGGAAAAGATGTGATGCTTACTAAATATAGACATTTTACCTGAATTGGGATTATGGTTTAAGAAGAGTTCAAGTACCAATAAATTTAAAAACCACAAACCAGCAGTAACTGTTCTTAGAAGCTGGAATTGAACCCAATGATATATAAAACTCTGTGGCTTAATTTTCAGTTACTTGTGAAGCTTCTATAGATATACCAGGGTTATTTCCTGTGACTGCTCCTTTAAAATCCATTTTTTAAAAGATCTGTCCAGATATGGTGAAAGAGATATTTTAAATGTCTTAGCTACTATGTGTTAATTAATCCATTTATATATAGAACTGCAAACAGGTAAAGCTGCTTGTAAACATATGTGACTGCTCAAGTTAAATCCTAGGAGACATTTTCTGGTCAACCTTTACTCATTACCATACTAATGATTATTTCTGCACAATATGTTCACACGTATTCTGGACTCAGACCAGATATGACTAAATAGGATTTAAAGAGACCTTTCAATAAGGTCTGTACCTGTACAATAAGCCAGGATCCTCTATACTTATTTTGTATCCTTTCTTAAGATCTCTCATGGCTTATGGAGATCTCATAACTTTCCTGGATGACCTGTCCCACTGGTTCTTAGCTTTGCCCTTAAACAATTTTACCTTCATTTGCTTTGTAATGTCAAAATATTTTCTTGAGTTTAGAAACATAGAAACCAGCTGTGTCATCCATGTGTTCCATAGTCATCAATAATTTTTCTTGCATGAATTTGTGTAAACTGTTTTTAAACATATGGTGAGCATCCACACTCTCCTTGTGGTAGTATGGACTGCATTTGATCTGCAATCTGTGTAAAACTTCCACATACTAGTTTCATCTGATTTCCCTTCTTTTACTGGAAGACACAGTGAATGTTTTTTTCCCTTGTCACCTTCTCTTTGGGTTTTTTGCTTTTAGAGACAGTAGATTGTCAGTTGATTGTTCGTTCCTTGTGTAGAAGAACACCTCTTTAATCGTCCTATTTACACTTTCCTATACCTTTTTCTGACTCTTCAGTAATACATTCACAACCTCTTTAAAAATTCACCATGATCTCCTTTGCTACTCTTTTTTTTTCTTTGTTGGAGTTCTGTTAGCTTAGCTCTTGGTCCTATCTTCAGACAACTGTTGCTCTAAACGGAGTGTGTGATATAGTGTACGAAGCAATCACAGGCAGGACACCTATATGCATTTCTAAGCTCAGTCACTGGTTTACCTGATGATCTGAATGTATCATTTTACCTTCCTTCTGTCCCTCATTTCCCATGGTAAAACAAAGATAACCGGTAGTTTAGGCAAGAATGAAAAGAGGTAAGCATATATATCCCAATGAAGTTTACTTCTCCTTGCGTTTACTACTGAGGAAAATTAAATACATCTTTTAAAAATATGCATATTCTCTCCTTTTCATAGCAATAACCTATTGCCAGATTCATAAGAGTATTTAGTGTCCTGGTAACTAGTGAAATTTCTATGGGAGATTTTTAATAATTTGCCCATAGTCTTCCCACCCAAAGTATTTAGGCATTTTTTTTTTCTTATAGTCTCTTGCAATCTGTTTTTTCTTTTTTTTTTCTTTTTTAAAAGTTGTCATTGTTTGCTGAATCCTGCTGCCTTAGTGCGAACTGTCCTACTAAAATATAGGAAGAGGTTTGTGATGTTGATTGCCTGGATGATATTATTAAAAATACAGGTTAATACTTGGCATTTTTGAGGGCAAATGTTTATAGGCAATTAGAAGAGTTAATAAAAGACATAAAAGTACATAGTCTGTGACATAACTTGGAAAAAAGGTCTATAAAGAAATAATTTACACAGCACTTTCGAGGTGGCTGCTAATAAAGAATAAGTGAAACAGCTGTTACTGTTAAAGAAATCAGAACCACTATATTGGGCAGTAGAGAAGAATGTCAAGTGTCTTCTTAGGCAGATCCTTTGTTTTAGGTGAGCTATTTTTGTACTGTGGAAAATGAAAGTTCTCCTCCGCCTAGATATTTTGTGTATTCATGTCCTTCATTGTGCAATAGGTTCTTGAAAAGGGATTGAGCAGTGAGATGGCAAAATGTTCTGATGATACTGAGTTATTTAAGGTACTAAATATGAAAGTTGGTGGCAGAGATTGCAGAAGGACCTCATGCAGAGTGACTGGGTAATAAAATGGCAGATTAAATTAATTGAAGCTAAATGAAAGCAGTGGCTGTGAGGGGGGAAACCCCTTAAATTTGCATGCAAAATAATGAGCTCTGAAATAGGGAAGTGACCTTAGCATTAGGATAGCTCTGTAATGATGTCAGCCCTGTACTCAGCAGAGGTAAAACAGAAGAGATCAAATGTTTAGGAATTAGTAGAAAAAAACAAAACAAACAGCTACCCCAAAGTAGAAAATATAGTCATGCCCCCAGGTAAGTTCTCTGGTGCAGATAATAGAGGCTCTGTTTTGTTCTGATTCACTTGTTTCAAAAAGTGCAAGAAGAATGTCGAGTGGTATGAAGTATCTTCCATGCAAGGAACAACTAAACAAATGAGTACTGTTTGGCCTGGGAAAGGAATGATGAGAGGAAGATAAGAAATATAAAATGGCATAAAGAAAACGAGTAATTCTATTTTCTCATTACACACAATGGCTCAAGAGCTTTAAATTAAATATGCAGGTGGCAGATTCAAAACAAAAGAAGGTGGTTTTTTGCACAGCACATAATTAACACATTTTGCTTTCTGGCACAAGATGCTGCGGATGGTAAAATGCATGTTGGTGCAAAAAGCCATTGCACATTCTCATGGAAGGCAACTTTCCACTGAGGGCTGTTAAGTGCAAAGACACAATCTCTGGCTCCAGAAATCTCTGAACGACAAATTGCTAAAGCCTGAGAGACTTTATATTCAAGAAGCATCTCTATATATTTGCCCTGTTTTTCAGCTCTTCCCTGAAAATCTGTTATTGGTAGCTGTTGGCAACAGTGTACTGGACTAGATGGATCTGCGGTCTGACATACTACTGCCAGTCTTACATTCTTTTACATGGAAGTAGATTAATAAAAAAGTTGGAATCAGGTTTTAGTGAGGGTATCTAAGACTAGAAGGTGAAAGGAAGGGATGTAAAGAGCAAGCTGTCTTGAGAGACATGATCACGTCAGCAATATCCCTGGAAAATACAGAAAGGACAGACAGCGAAAACAAAGTTAAGGAAAGTAGACGTGGAAAAAAAAAAAAGGACTGATAAAGGATTAGAATGTAAGGAAAAGCTAGGAAGACAGTAAATTGCAACAAAGTGTAAGAAAAGAGAGTAAAGTTCATTTACTGACTACAGAAAATATGGCTGGTTTATATTTATTTAAGTAACTGTATGTTTAACTTTTTCACCAGTTAATGGGTCAGATAAATGGGGATTGTAATTTTGCCTAGCTAACACTTCATCTAAAGCAAGACAATTTAAATAAAATCCTTTTGGCTTTCATTAATTACACTTCCAGTAGTGTGTTTAATGCAGTTCCAAATGTCTTTATACTGAGGGGGAAAAAAAAGAAAGAAATGTAATGACATCCACCAAAAGTACATTCTTGTTAATGCTGAGGGAGTAGGCAATTTAATGTATTATTATGAGAATTCATTGATAACAATGAGTGATTATGACCACTGTTGCCTAATGACTGTTAATTATTATCACAAAGAACGAGACTAATGATAGGTCCCTTTTTCAGATAGAGTTAGCTGTGAAGGAACATGAATATTAGCAATACAGGCTATTTCCTCTAAGTCAAGGGTCATGGAGACTGACAAGAAAATTATATTTGGCTCAGAACTACAAAGAATAAAATTAAAAAGCAATGAGTGCTCCCAAAAAGTTATTTACAAGATGTTTCTCACAGCTAGATCTTATTTTGGGCTACATATGCATCACATGAAGGGGTATAACTTGCCATGGTAACTGTGGGGAGACCATGGATTTAACAAGGTAGGAAATCTGGAAGTCCTAAGGTTGTGATAAGAATAATAACTCTGATGTTTTCTTTTTCTTTACATTGTAGAGAGTAGACCGACACAGACAGGAGAATGGACCAGATGACATAATTCTTTCTCAAAATCATCTCTTTCTTTGTTGCTTTCTGGTCCTCATGCTTTTTCCTGCCTGGTGGCAAATTGGTTGGCAACAAATAAAAATTATAGCGTCTGTTTCTACTATCCATCTGGGTTTTTTTAATGTCACCCACACACATGCCCATGTATCTACCCACCCACTCATATTATCTCTTGCATGGAACACATTCATTCTCTCACTCACTCATTTATTCATCCCAACATGCACTAGTGCAGTTGCCATTTAGCTTTTGTTTACTGGTAGCCGTAGCAATATTTAAACAGATGTCTATTTACATCCAAAGAGCACATCAATTCTTGCTTGTATGCGTGAACAGCCTTAGTTATAGTTTCTACTGTCAGTATCTTCCTTTGTTTGCATAGTCATCAACAGTGTCAGTATTTCTTTTCAGAGTGGAATAATATGACGTTTCCCATTTAAAAAATAGGATGGCTTAGAATATAAAAGACTTTGAAGTGTTTAAAAATAAAACACCTTATCAAAACCAAAGTTCAATTTCCTAGGCCTGTCCTGATATTTGAAGCACTCCCTTTGTTTCACCTATGAGAATTGGTTGAACTTCAATTTTCATGACACTTCTGTAAGTAAATTTATGATTACAGGTTTGTTTCTACTCAAAACAGTGGGATGTTTTTCATAATAAAGCCTGGTGTTCAGTGATTGTGAACAAGTAAAATGTACATATTCAAGATGCATGTATTTTCTGAACGGTATCTCCAAATACGAATATCAGCCTATAGTATCTTTCTTTGTTATCAGAAAAGAAAAGATACTTCAGCTTTGAAAGGAATCTGTCCTTCCAAACATAATCTTCTTAAAGATGGATGGTAAAATGTATGATTTAATCACTTTGTTATTCATTTTGCTTTTTCCTGCTCAGGTTTGTATCTCTGAAATGAGAGCAGTAGATCTTGGACAGTTAAACAAAGTGCTTGTTGAGCACCATAATGTGGGTTATGGAGCTGGATGGTACCTGGACCAAATTCTCATCCATGAATCAGGCAAGACTGACGACCAATACGCATTTCTTTGCCAGCAATGGTTAGACAGCGGAGTTGGTGACACACAGACGAAACGAATGTTGAAACTTCTTGGAAAAGTCAGGAATGGGATGTTGACAGGAAAGATTTATGGTAAGCTCCAAAATAATCAAAGCTCCTTCCTGGTTTTGTTTTAATTTAATTCATATTATTTTTTCTAGTTTGTCTGGCTAGAGCTAAGCCCAAAATATAAAAATAATATAGCTTAAATGTGAGTTGTATCTGTTACACAAATTGTCTCTCCAAACACTTTCCAGACCTGGTAAATACAATTATAATATTTAGGGAAGAAAGCTTAGAGCAGAAGGGAGATATTAAGTGATGGAGGCAATGAAAGAACTATGTTTTTAGTGGAAGCTAGAAAAAAGCTGAAGCAAAAAGAGGTAGGTTGTTCCATATGGCAGTCAATGCAGAGCAGAAGGCTCCCGCAACAGTGATGAAATCACAAGAAGAGACACAAAAACTCTTTTAGCAGAATAAGATTTTCCTGTATGTTCATATATTTGCAGAAAACATTTGCTTTTATTTGCAGTTTTCTTTTTTACTTATATCAATGGCACAAGTTCTTGCAAACAGCTAGCTGACCTGAACCCAATATCCTATTCAATCTTCTTAATGAAAAGAAGACCAAAATGCAGAAACAACTTAGACACTGAAAGCATGATAAATCTTTTATGCTTTGCCAGGGTACTGGATTACTTAGCTCTCTCACATGTATTTTTTGAAGACGTGTAAAGAATTGGTTTGGGTCCATTTGTGAAATCTGAATCAGAACTGGTAGACCAAACTATGTAAAGTTTAAATAATCTGAAGGTGTGAATTTGCATTCTATATCAGCCGTTTTGTAAACTGATCTTTATCAATTTCTTTGCTCATGAATATTTCATTTTATGCTCAGAGAGTTTTACACTATACATAGCTGCAGACACAGTTAGTAGTGTGTATCCTCATATTTAGCTACCTGTATTTGGTCCACTGGCAAAGATCTTATATCATCTGTGGAAATAGAAAAATAACGTTGTTGAGGCAACAGAAGGACAGAATACACTGGAAATACAAGCATAGGATGAGCAGCTAGAGTAGTGACAATTTCAGAATAAGAGATAGCAGTAGTGCACCACTGCAAGTATTCCAGGTTTCTAAAAAAGTAGATTCCATAGGTGCCCTACATAACCCACAGAGCGAGGCAAGCATCTCCTGAGGGTAATTCAGAGCAGAAGCCCAACATTGGTCAGAGTCTGTTGCATCTTTTTTCACTGATAGTATGAAAAATGATAGAAATTTTGCATCCTTGTTTATGCACCTTAATTAGTGTTTGAATGTAGCTATATAAAACATTTCCGTTCCCTTGTTTCCCCCACAAACACAGTCTTCAAAAATCCGAGTGCAGACCTGCTAGTATTTTCCAGTCTATGATTATTAATACTCATCACTGTATCTATTGAAAATCAGCTCTGGTGTAGGTGTATAATAACTTTAGAAAGAACATGACAAGTAAGCAGAGAGCCTATAAAGCATGCAGAAATAAAAGACTGATCAGCAAAAGGTGCTTTACCTTAGAGGTCAGAAAGTATAGGGATAAAAGGGGACTTACAAACATCAAGCTGAATCAGATTTTATAAAAGAATTAAAACAAATAGTAAAGGTTCTTCAACCATTTACTTAATCAAGAGAACCTGGAAAGACGTATAATTGTGCAGGAACAATAGAGTGCAGACTACAGGTGATGTAGGTAAAATCCCTAAACAAATAGAATACTTTATCTCAGTTTTCATTAACAAACCCTAATGTTGGCAAGGGAAGCAAACCCAAAATTACTGATGGGAATGAGGTTATTGGAAATCACCAAATCTGAACTGCAAATAGAACTTTGGATTTCATGTAGTCCAACAGTGACAACCAAAGGAGTTTTTAGCCCAGAATATTGAAGGAATTGGGAAATGAAGTGGCAGATCTAGTATCAAGGTTTTCAGATGATTTTATGAAGACAAAAGGCATGACTTGAAGACAACAAAGGTAATATCTTCATCTAAAGAAAAGAAAGCATAATTTAGGTGACTATAGACCTAGTCATCGATCACATGCAAACCTCTATAATGCATTTTGAAGAAAAGAATAGTTAAGATAATAGAGGCAAGTAGGAAATGAGAAGCAATGCGTCGTGACTTTACTAAAGATAGATTGTAAAACAAAGTTGATCATCTTTAGAAATATTTTCTACTAAAACAAATGTAATGACATCTAATGTGTCTAAATTTCAGTACTGATTTTTAGTTGCTTTATGGGAAATTATTAAGTAATAATAAGAAAGTGGAAACTAGTAATAAAAGGAAGAATTGTAAAGAGGTGGAGAAGAGAGAATGAATATGCTGAGGAAATCTTAGTGCTGCAAAGCTGTGATTAAGAGGGTGTGTGATAAACTTCGAGAACTGGAAGAAAGCAATGCAACTGAATTCAGTAGCACAAAGCTTGAATACAGTTAGGCATAAACCCAACTAAATATGTAAGTGCTTAATTCTGGTACAGGTTCCTAATTTCTATTGATTTTTTTTTCAGAAATTAGGAACTAAATGGTAGCAAACAGTCTAAAAACTGTATTGGATCTGTATCCCCATATCTTGTAATAATTTCTGCTACAAGAGTTCATCAGCAGGATATGGCTAGGAGAAGTACCTGGGTTTCTTATATATCACAGGATAATTTTTGAGACAGTCATGTGATGTGGCTGTGAACAAAGTAATTGTGACCCCACATTGTATGTAGGCATCATCAGTGAAGATCAAAAAGAAATAAAGCTACTACAGAGAAACAGTGACGTTTCACTGGGAATGCTGTGTCCAGAAGGATTGGTTCAAGCTGGAACAGCTGTAAAGAAGAGATGATGACTGGGAATATGGCAAGTCTTTGTTGTGAAAGGCTATTGAAAAAACTTGACATATTCAGACTAGCAAATTAAATGCTCAAAATGGACACAGTTGTGATCAAATTAATCGTGTTTTACACATCAAGGAGGGAAAAGGTATTTAAGTTAACAGACAAAGTTATCGTAGAAACAGATGGGTTCCTGTAGTCCATTGATGCCATTCTGAGAAAATGAAAAGATTTCTGAGAAAGAATGAATTTTCAGCATAGCTTTCTTTTAGACTTAGCTAAAAAGAAGGAAAGAAGCTTAACATAGCTGCTTTTAAATTGGATCTTGACAAATTTGTCAGAGATTATGCAATATAGTTAACAAGTAATAGCAGCGTATGGTACTGTATGATCCAACAGAGATAGTCCTTCCATTCAGTCTTCATAGGCAGCTATACATGGATAATTTAAAGGTATAATATTTCAGTACTAAAGGGCTAAAAAATCTTGGATTATGTCACAGGGAATATGATAAATTCTCACTTGACTTCCATTTTTTCATGGATATCATTTGTTTCATTTATATTTAATGTTCATAAACATGCAAATGGTAGCTGTTTATGATTATCCATAAAGTCATAACATCTGAAGTTATTATAGATGATTTTAAAGATGGTGAGTACTAACTTTTTACATTCACCAAGTCCTGAATTTATGTCACAGCTCCTCACCTGATCTAAAGTAACAAAGCTTTATTTGCATTAGTTTACAGTAGGAGATAAATACTGGCCTGTTGTGGTTAGGAAGCTGGACTTTACAGGACTATGGACATAAACCAGAAAGTCACTAACTTTCAGTTACTCAGAGGAAACTACTGTGTTTTACAAAATAGCTATTTAAAATTATTAAATCCATTCTTTACCTCACTTTGCCTAAACAGAGCTAAGTTATCTTAACAAAAAAATGATCATACTCATTTATGCACCGGCCCAGGAGACCAAAGCCCCTCTGCAGGTGTCGACTTTTGAAAATAGAAAACATGGGTTTGATAGCCCTGAGTTTTCCATATATTCTAGTAGCATGAATTAAAATGTTAAAGTTAGCTAAATCAATGGCATTTTTTTGATGAGTACGAGTTCCTGATCCTGAAAACTGTCTTGATGATTGGAGGTTTAACTAAGTATCTGTTCAGTATAGAGTTACAGAGGTTGCTCAGGAGCCTACCTGGAATCAGCCTGCAGTCCTTATGAGCCTTCAGGTGAATTCCAATTAATCTAGACTGTTTAAGAGACTAAGTGCTTCAAACCAGACCTTTAGTTTGAACATGAGCTACTATTCAACATAATTTTGCATTTTTTTTAGTTTTGAGTGTAGAAAACACAGAAAACACAGAAAGTGTCTATAAGGTAGGCAAATCTATGTGCTGTTATATAGGACTATTTTTAATCTGCCAGCAAACATCACTTCTTCACAGAAGAAATGGATAAAGTTTTTTATTTTGCTGGCATAATGATTGTGGTGATCTGTAATAAAAATGCAAGATTTCAGATTATCACATCGACGTCTTGTTCTAGAAAATATGCAGCAAATTTTAACGTTCTAGTTTAAGTATCTCCTCAAAAAGTTAATATAAAAAATTACTCTCACGTCATTAAAGGCAAACCTGGTAGACTTTGTCTTATCTAGTAGAAAATATGCTGCTTTTGAGTGGTGATTATTAAGAAAAAAATTTTATGTTATCAGAGGAAACGTTATGAGGGGAAAAATTCAACAGATTGGCACGACTCTTCATAAGCCTCTAATATGGAACTGGCAGTCTTATCTGCATAGTGCTATTTCTCTGGCTCATCTCTAAAGGGTCAGCCGTAGAATCATAGAATCATATGGGGTTGGAAGGGACCTCTGGAGATCATCTAGTTCACCCCCCCTGACAAAGCGGGTCTACCCAGAGCACGTTGCTCAGGAACTTGTCCAGGTGGGTTTTGAATGTCTCCAGAGAAGGAGACTCCACCATCTCTCTGGGCAGCCTGTTCCAGTGCTCTACCACTCTCACAGTAAAGAAGTTCCTCCTCCTGTTTAGGTGGAATTTCTTCTACTCAAGTTCGTGCCATCACTATGGAAGGGCTGGTGTCCAAATCTGCATCTCACTAAATCAATGATAATGAGTGAACCAGCTATGTGCCAGTGTTTTAGATCAGTGCAGAGGTGGGAATGTGTTGCTAGCCACTCACTAACTCAGTCTGCTACAAATTGTTGTATTATTTTGAATAGTCAGCAAACCCATTAATTTTTTTTTCTACTTTTTTTTTTTTTCAACAGGGACTTGGGATGTCCTTGTGAAAACTAGTGATATTTCTTCCAGTTTCATGAATCCTAAAATGTCTCTAACTGTATGTGGTGAAAAAGGTACCTGTACTTCAATCATATTCCCCAAAGGATCCCTTAAAAAAAAGGAGATTTATGAGACTTCAATTGAACTAAATAAGAAATTCAATACTATATTCAAAGTTCGCCTAGAAATTGAAGAGGCTGGAGAAGGAGAGACTTGGCATTGCCATGAGGTAAAAAATAAAAACTAAAGCAATTACTAATCATGTCTTTATTGTGAAATTCTCCTTTTTCTCTTATTCTATGGTTATTGTTTCCAGTTTCCACTTCTGTCTGAAATTACATAATTTTTGATTTACAAAAATAAGTGCATCTGGTAACACCACTTGTAGAGTGATAACTTCAGAGACTGCTCAAAACGCTTACTAGAATAGCCATGGATAACAAAAACCTTACAAATTTAGATGGATTTCTGGAGGACATGTATACAGATGTGCCATCAGCTATAGCATATCCCGTGGTGTATTTTTGGAACTATACCCACTGGCATACATTGCAGTATTTACATAACTCCAAATTGGCTGTTACATGTTGTAGACCCAGTGATCCAAGGCACATGATTAAACCAGACACTAGAAATGTCTTTTGATGAAAATATCTGCCTTTTAAGTTGGCATGTGAAAAAAAGAATTCAATAGCAAATGTGACAATCTTTCTTCTAATGTTCAAGATGCTGAAGCTAAAATCTGACATCGTTGCACTCAAATTGCTGTGGCAATTCACTATACAAAAAGTATTTTTGCCCTTTTATGCTGGCAAAATAAAAAGAAATCTAAGGGAAGAAATAATCTTTTTTCAAATTGCAGACACACTTTTGCCCATTAATGTTTAGGTTTTGTTCACATTAAAAACCGGAGAGAAAAAAAATTCCTGTCCAATATATGATATTAGTGAGCTGAACCCCCTGACATTTAAATTGCAGGCAGGCTGTTCATTTAATCTTTGCAGCCAGATGAAATAATCATCTAACAAATCTATTGATAAAATTAAGACAGCTTCTTGGATATTGTAGGAGACAATGGAACACAGTAAAAATTTCAGAACAGAAACTTGTCAGTTAAAAAGAGTGACATCGATTAGTCTGCTTTACTTCATTAGGTCAGAACAATGACTCAAAGATGAGTTAGAAAAAAATCAGCATTATTTATATAAGAAAAGATGCACATTTACATTAGGTAGGATTAGAAAGAAAATATAAATTTCCCTGCTTTGGGGTATATGTAAATCATTTGGGTTTTAGGAAGATGTTTTCTCCCTTAGTGCATGGTTTGCATATCAGGACTGACTGAATCCTTGTACAAAATTCCCTTATACTGGGTTGGTATAAGAGGTATAAGAGGTTGTGGATAACATCTGTTATTAACGACAGGTTGGCAGTCTATTTAAAAAGATGGTTAGAAACAGGATGGTCATATTTTATTTTGATTTTAAAAGACTGCACCTCACAGAGAGTCTGAGATTTCCTCCTTCAATTAAATGTAAATGCAGGTGCATTTGGTTGAATTCTGTATTTAGATTCAAAATTCATTTTTATAACCATAACTGAAAAATAATTCTCTTGATGTTTTTGAGGAAATGGAAATCATTATAAAATAATGTCCAGAACAAAATTAATTAAGACATGCTATATTTCTGAAACATGTAATAGTTAACATCTTGCTTCTTTCACTTCCTGAAGAAATGAAATCTGTAAATGTAAGTAAATGAAATCGGATTTTCAAGGAACTGTTCAGGAATATCGTTGCTAGTATGAAAGGGAAATTTTATTAACACTATACTTTACACTGCATTTTAAAAAGCCTTTTCAATGTGTCTGTCATAATGAAAAATAATAGGAGTCTTTTGAAGACAAAATAATGCTACCATCTTCCAGTGACAATTGCAAACTGAAGATGGTTGAGCTTTACTGGGGTAAAGGTTTAGTCATTTTAGTGAATTAGGTCATGAAGAAATGTATGAGTGGACTCTCTGTGCCCTTTTCAAAGCAGGACTACTTCCTATAACATATTTTCAAATATGTTGTCTGGGCTAGCTTTAAAAAGTTTAGAAAATGGTACTTTGTCTCTTAGTGTAGTTGGTAGTACCATAGTGTAAAATACTTCATTATTAAAATATGTTTTCTTATGGTAAGATTAACATACTTCAGGATCAGCCTTTTATAACTTTATGTATAGAACTTCATAGATATTAAAAGTATTTAGTAACATAGTATATATATTCATTTGATACATATGTGCAGATATGTATACATGCCATAAAACATTCTTAAATTTTGTTTTTCAGTTTTTTCCAGAAACACTTCATTTTCTTTCTTGCATTACTTAGAATGAGAAAACATTCTGCACTGAAAAATGTTGTAGCATGTTGACATTTCTCACAAGCTGAAATGGGCATATCAACACTTCTTTTTCTTCCATATGCTGGATGAATAGGTTACATAAAGGAAACTTTTTGAACCATTCCAAATATTTTTACCCTTCCTGCAGTCTCTACAGCAACAGTGTTGACAACATTTTAACTGTTTTTAATTGGGAAAGATATCTATTCCTTCTCTTTTAAAAGGCTGCTTTCAGAAACATTTTAGAAAAATATATTTCCTCTTCTTTTTTAATACTGAGATGATGTGTCATAGCTGTTTAATAGTCTGTCTTTTGCTATGGTTTCAATTAGAGCACCACAGATGCTGAAGGTATTTCTTTTTGCTCTTTGCTAAGGTAAAGCTTCACCACAGAGAAAGCAAAAATGTTCTAGAATTTCCATTTTGTCACAACTTTGCAGATGAAGAAGGAGGAAGAGTGGCTGAGCTTCCAGTTCTCACAGCTGGCTTGCCTTTTCCAGCAGGTTTGTGTCAAATCAGAAACACTGGAAAAGATTTGGTTAGTGATGATGGCTGATTTTCAAAGCAGTCCAATGGATTTAGAACATACTTTCCATTAATTTTAGCTAGCGATGCGTGGCTAGGTCCAATCCACTCCAGTGTTTTAAAAAATAAGTATCTCAGACCCTGTAACTGAGCATTGTGCATTCAAGTCTGATTGGTATCAGTTTGTGACACATAAAAGATCAAGGACACGGCACTGAAAATATTAAAAAAGTTTTGAACAGTACTCAGAGTTCAGCTTTTTCTCAATAATATGATTTGGTTCTCCCCCAGAGGAAGCAAAGGAAATCCAGAGGAAATAACTCTCGAACTGTAATTTCAGATAAGGAGGAGATCCATGGCCCCTCACAACAGAAGCTCGTTTGTGTTCCTAGAATTTCGAGCATTCTTCTGTGACCTAGCAGCTATATACCATCAAACTCCTCTGTGCGAGTTGTGCCTTCATCACCTCAAGACTGGATTTTTTTCAGTTTGCTCTGTGTTTCTTAGGAGGTCTTATAACCAAAGTTAGTGAAGAATGGAAGAGCTCTTGTCCTAAATCAATTACTCTACTATGAGAATATCCCAGTCTCCTCCAAGTATTTTCCAGAAGTTAAGGGTTTAGATAATGTGTGTAATTCCAAGTAATCTGTGTATTCCTTGCCTTTTCTGCTGTGCTTTCAAACCTAGTCTCAAAAAAAGCAATTAGACTGAAGCTCCTTGAATATGAATTTGAGAAGAGTACTGCTGGGGTATTACTTGGGAAGGCTCTTTTTCTTTTAAATACCTTTTTTTTTCTTTTTCTTTTATTTTTGGAAGAGCGCAGATAATCTTTAAAGATGCTGTTCTTCTTTCTGAGAAACATTTAACATAAGGACAGATATTGTTTTCTTTGCCTTCTCCCCATATTTTTTTTCTCTTTTTCACTTGAATATGTTGAGGACATGACTTCGTTCTTATTTTGGGGGCCAGATTGCCAGTGTGTGGTTCACTTCTCTCGGAGTACAAATAGGTCTTAACATAAACAGTCATCCAAGAAATGCTCAGCTGAAAAGGTGTAAGTAGATTGACATTTCAGAGAGAACACAGCATTTAGTCACAAGGGAGGAGGAAAAGGCTGAGGTGCTCAACGCCTACTTTGTGTCGGTCTTTAGCAGTGGAACTAGCTGTTCCCTGGACACTCAGCCTCCTGAGCTAGGAGACAGGGAGGGAAAGCAGAAGGAGGGCATCCCAATTAAAGAGGAAGAGATCAGTGACCTGCCATGCCACTTGGATGCACACAAGTCTATGGGACTGAATGGGCTACACCCAAGAGTGCTGAAAGAGTTGGCAGACATGCTTGCCAAACCACTTTCCATCATTTACATAAAGTTGTGGCTAACTGGGGAGGTCCCAATGGACTGGAGGGTGGCAAATGTAACACCCCTCTACAAGAAAGGCAAAAAGGAGGATCCAGGAAACCATAGACCTGTCAGTCTGACCTCAATACCAGGGAAGGTCATGGAACAGGTGATCTTGAGAGCCATCACAAGCCACATAATGGACAACCGAGGGATCAGGCCTAGTCAGCATGGGTTTATGAAAGGCAGGTCATGCCTGAAGAACCTGATCTCCTTCTACGACAAGATGACTTGATTATTGGATGAGGAAAAGGCTGTGGATATTGTATACCTGGACCTTCGAAAAGCATTCAATACTGTCCCCCATAGAATTCTTGTGGAAAAACTGGCTGCACATGGCCTGGATGAGCATTCGATCCCCTGGATCAAGCACTGACTGGCTGGAAAGTCCCAAAGAGTGGTGCTCAATGGATTTGAATCCAGCTGGTGGTCAGTCACAAGTGGTGTGCCTCAGGGCTCAGTGTTGGGACCGTTTCTGTTTAACATCTTTATTGATGATCTAGATAAGGACATAGAATGTATCATCAGCAAGTTTGCAGATGACACCAAGTTAAGCAGGAGCGTTGATTCACATGATGATAGGGAAGCTCTACAGAGAGACTTAGATAGATTGGATCATTGGGCCAACATTAACAGTATGAGCTTCAGCAAGGCCAAGTGCCAGGTTCTGCACTTGGGCCACAATAACCCCATGCACCGCTACAGGCCTGGGGAAGTGTGGCTGGAGCTGCCTGGCAGAAAAAGACCTGGGGGTTCTAATTGACAAGCGGCTGAATATGAGCCGGCAGCGTGCCCAGGTGGCCAAGAAAGCCAATGACATTCTGGCTTGTATTAGAAATAGTGTCACCAGCAGAAGTAGGGAGGTGATTGTCCCCCTGTACTCGGCACTGATGAGGCCACACCTGGAGTATTGTGTCCAGTTCTGGGCACCTCAATACAAGAGAGACATCGAGGTGCTGGAGCGGGTGCAGAGGAGGGCAACGAAGCTGGTGAAGGGCCTGGAGAATAAATCTTATGAAGAGCTATTGAAGGAGCTGGGACTGTTTATTTTGAGGAAGAGGAGGCTAAGGGGAGACCTCCTCACTCTCTACAACTACTTGAAAGGACACTGTAGAGAGGTTGGTGCTGGTCTCGTCTCGCAGGTAATTAGTGACAGAACGAGAGGGAATGGCTTCAAGCTCCAATGGGGTAGGGTTAGACTAAACATTAGGAAAGAATTTACAGAAAGAGTGGTTGGGCCTTGGAATAGGCTTCCCAGGGAGGTGGTTGAGTCACCATCCCTGGACATGTTTAAGAGTTGTTGGGATGTAGTGTTGGGGGATATGGTATAGGGGAGAACTTTGTAGAGTAGGGTAGATGGTTGGACTGATGATCCCAAGGGTCTTTTCCAACCAAAATGATTCTATGATTTCTGGAAATCCTCTGCTGAGGACCACAGCTGCTACTGGTACTGTGTAGAGCAACCGGCCACTGACTGGACCACCATCCAGAGGAAATGCAAAAGCTGCCATCATTCTGACTGGGTTCAGCTTCATTTGAACTCTGTGAGGTTCAGAGCAGAGATGTGTTTTTTGAGTAGTTTAGTAACAACCACAGCCTAGGAACTGTTTCACAGGAGTGTTACATATTTAAATGCAGGCAAGTGTGTGGTAGATATTATTTACATATTTTTATAACAATTTGTGATGTGTATTTTTCTTCCCTTTTCTCTTCTGCCTATGCTTCAGGCTCATTCACGAACTATTCAACTTATTATTCTTTATAATGGTGATTCTTAAATTTTAATTGCAATTCTTCTATGTCCTTTTCTAAGCATTATAATATAATTTGGCCTTTTGATCACTCTGGACGGGACCAAAAATTAAAATATAGTAGCTGTAATTTATTAAATAACATTTTTTTTTAATTGATAAAGCTTGGTAAACCTTTGCTCTCCTTTTCCCAACAGTGAAATGCTATATTCTCTATATCACTACGGGAGCATCCCCTGGGTCAGGAACGGATGCAGATGTGTATGTCATGCTTCAAGGCCTTTGGGGAGATACTGGCAGAAGAAAGTTATTCAGAAAAGAAGATGATAATTTCACTAAAGGAAAGGTACACTTATCATTTCTGCATGATATTGTGCACTTTTAGAACCCAGCCCAATTCATGTGGACTTTGTGGGAGTAGGATAGAGTATATGGAGTCCAGTTTGCAATGCTCTGTGACTGTAAGTGCACGTGTGTATCAATATCTCTCTCTATCTTCTGTGGCAAATACTGGTGCTTATACTGCTGACAAGTAATGAAGTGACTATATCAAGTGCTTTTAGGTTCAATTTTGCAAATATTGAAGGTCTTCAGTGTCATGCCAGTGTTTTTTTCTGCGCATTTGATTCACAATAGAGCTCTAAAGAGACTCAATTTCCTTTAATAACTCTTTTCTTCCCATGCCATCCTTCAGGCTAGGGTTCCTTTCCCTGACTTTTGCCTTTCCACTGCCAGTCAACCCCTCAGTCTGGCTCTTGGTCTCTCTCTCCAGACAACCAGCCACCACCCTCCACTGTCAGGGTTACCAAGAGGGTCCTTGACTCACTGTGCAAGAATGAGTCTCACAGCTCATAGACACAGACCAGCCAAAGACCAGCATAGCTGCTAGAGAGGCATTTACCTGTAGCATTGTCAGTATGAACAGAAATTAGAGGGAATTTAATTATTGAATGTGCTGCAGAAGCGTGGGCAGGTTTACAGCAAAATGCATGTCTTTGACATAAAACCTAGTCCCTGCTGGAAGCTTTGGATAGAGGGCGTGAAATTTTCAGCTAAAAAGGTTACTAGATTTTTTAAACATGGAATAAACAAAATGTTTCGGTTTGTTTTTTTTTTTTTTTCTGTGGATATTTGAAAAAAGAAAAAGAGAATTAAAAAAATTTAATAAAGATTCTGAAATAAACAGCTGTAACAGAAAATTTGAGTTGGAATAGTTAAAGTTTAGAAAAAAACACATCATTGTCTCAAAACCAGAAGTGCTGAGCATATTTTACTCTAGACCGTTTTACCTGTCTTTCCTATAGTGTGTGCACTCTTCTACCTTTCTGAAATCTCTGTAAATACTGTGATTATGGTATTCTAAGTTCTCTCCTTTTTGGAAATACCATGCAGTAAACTATTTCCTTCTGCTGGTCTTGGCTGCCAAACGAATGAGAGTTTCTCTAAAGAAGCAAGCTTGCAAATCAGCTTGCTTCAGAGGCATGATATGTGGGATTAGGAGGAGCTCAGCTCCTAATTACCCCCAGCCTCAGTAATTCAGTGGGAGCTGAAGGGGGCCATTATATTGCTGGATTTTACCTACTTGAAATGCTTATTCATAAGAAAAGTGAGAATTTAAATCTTTAAATGACTAAATACTTGTGGATGAGGGTACTCAGTTTTGATAAGGGCATATTTGTCTTCCCTAATGCTGAAATTCAGATTACGGTTTAGTGAGAAGCTGTTCTTTTGTCCTCATGGAGTAAAGTTATTTTAGTGTAAGTTTCACTGGATTTCTCCTTAAATCATAATTCCACAAGTGAGCAATCGATTTCTAGACCAGTAGTTTTTAATGAAAAGGGAGCAGGGATGCACATCCAGAAATGTTGCCTAAGAGAACAGAAAAGAAGTACAAAGATTCATAACCTGAAGGGTGTTTTTACAGTATTTGTGTCTACTTCAGTGTGGCACAGAATTTTTCTTTTACAGAGCACAAGGCAGAGCTGTCATGTACCCATCTCTTCATTACTTATTTGACATTTTATAGGAGCAGTGTGTGAATATAACACGGTATCCTTATATTTCTAAAAGTAGATGTAAGCATAGGAATATTTTAGGGCCTTCAAAAAAATTGCTTGTAGATAAGTAAGAGAAAAACACAAAAAAGTCTTGATTCACTTCTTGTTTGGTAAAAATAAAGTAAATGTATTTGGTTAATTGACAAAGTGCAAATTGATTCTGCAAACAAGACTCCTGCCTTTGCAGCAACATTTTGTTCATGACATGTTTTGGAATTTTCCCAATGTTTTCTTCCCTTTATAAGTAATTTCCAAAAAGGCTCTCAAGTGTAGAATGTCTCTTTCTATATCAGCCGAATCACATATTGTGCCGTGCACCCCTGCAGTCAGAGAGTCTGGACTTGGTGGTTTAGGGGATTTTGGAGTACAACAGACAGAATTTGCATACTGAATCTTAACAGTTGTTCTGACATTTTAAAATGTGCTTTTCCTTGCAATAATTTTTCCCCTGACTATACTGTAAGAGCTAGTGAACTGGAACAGTGTTTCTGTTAGAAATCACATAAAAATATGGTGTTAGTCTCACAGAATGTCAGGCCTGCTATGAACAACAGTTTAGCAATGCAGAAATACGTAAAAATGTTTAAATATTCAGGGGGCTTTGCAGTGGATTGGGGATATGCTTCTCTCATTTAACAGGTCTTTTATTTACATGAGCTGAGTTACATGATAGTAAAAGACTGAATTATCTTCTTATATCTGCAAAGTTGCTTTGTGTCTTTCCAATATCCTTACACCTGTGAAACCATCAGAGAACTGATAGATCAAGGAATGTGCATGATACTATTAAATCGCCAGTACGTTCCCTGTAGCTCACCCCATATCTGAGAGAACAGCGTTGTCGCCAAGAGAGCTGAGCTTCTGGAGATCTACTCAGACAAATGAGTGTGAGGACCAGTGCTGCAAGAATCCCATGCTTTCAAATTGCTATGACATTAATCACAGAATCATGGAATTGTCAGAGTTGGAAGGGACCTCTAGACATCATCTAGTCCAACTCCCCTGCTAAAGCATGATTGCCCAGAGCACATCACTCAGGATGGCATCCAGGTGGGTCTTGAAAATCTGCGGAGAAGGGGACTCCATGACCTCCCTGGGCAGCCTGTGCCAGGACTCTGTCACCCTCACTGGAAAGAAGTTCTTCCTCATATTTGAATAGAACTTCCTATGTTCCAGCTTATGCCTTGTCGCCTCTCATCCTATCGCTGGAAACCACTGAAAAGAGTCCGGCTCCATCATCCTTCAACCCATCCTTTAGGTACTTGTAAGCAAAGATAAGGTCTCCCCTCAGTCTTCTCGAGGCTAAAGAGTCCCAGCTCTTTGAGCTTTTCCTTGTAAGGGAGGTGCTCCAATCCCTTAATCATCTTAGTTGACCTACATTGGACTCTCTCCAGTACTTTCCTGTCCCTCTTGACCTGGGGGCCCCAGAACTGGACACAGTATTCCAGTTGTGGCCTCACCAGTGCAGAGTAGAGGTGGAGAATGCCCTCTCTCAACCTACTGGCTATACTTCTCCCTATGCAGCGCAGGATTCAATTGACCTTCTTGGGAACAAGGGCACATTTCTGGCTCAGGGAAAGTTTGCTATCCACCAGGACTCCCAGATCCTTCTTAGTAGTGCTTTCCAGAAGATCCACCCTTAACCTATATTGGTGCCTGGGGTTCTTCCTCCCCAGGTGCAGGACCCTACATTTGTCCTTGTTGAACCTCATTAGGTTCTTCTC
>JAOTQQ010000012.1:113541409-113588045 GCA_026546715.1 Gallinago undulata
AGAGAGTGGTCAGGCACTGGAACAGCCTGCCCAGGGAGGTGGTGGAGTCGCCATCCCTGGAGGTATTTAAGAAACGTATAGACATGGCACTTCAGGGCATGCTCTAGTGCCCGAGATCTTGGGTTGTGTCTGTTTGTGGGTAGGTGTGGTGTGGTTTTGGGTGGGGATTTTTTCTTTTTTTTTTTTCTTTTTGTGGTTTGACTAGATGATCTCAAAGGTCTCTTCCAACCATGAATATTCTGTGATTCTGTGAAAAGGAGGATGCTGTGATTGTGCAAAAGATTGTGACTTTTCCAATAATTGGAAAATCCACACTTGGTTGTGATCTCAAAAAGGAGGTTTTCCATCTTTGGTTCAGGCCTCTATCTGATGTTTACAAGGAGTTTTGGTCTATTCCAAATCCCACTGAAATTAAAGGGAGCTGATATCAGTGAGAGGAACATCAGCTCCTAAAATGGGCATTAAAAATATCCAATTAGTTCTGATTCATCTAGACCATAAATTGCATAAATGGAACATAAATGCTTTAAAATGAAAAATTCTTGCATCTTCATGTTACAATCATTTCATACTAAAGAGCTTGTTCTAGTTAGTTTGTTAAATAGGATGATATGTAGGAGATGATGCTTAAGTAGAAAATTACATTGTACACTTCCAAGTTAAATCTTTAATATAAATGATATAATACTCAGTCAATTGCCTCACTAGAGACAAATACAGGCATTTATTATCATTGTGACACTGTTCTACAAAAGTATTAATTTGGTCTTCAATCTTTTTTTAATTAGAAATTCAGGAGAGGAGGACCACTTCTGCCTGGCCTTTAGGAAAAGAGCAAATGAATTCAGGTATGTCTTCTGCCATTACATCAACTGTTTTATTCATCAGTTCTGAAATAATAATGTGAGAATTTTTTCATCACAATACATCATTACACTTACTAGTACTGGCAATATTTCCTCCTTTGTAATAGTAAGAAATGGCAATATACCTGGGGAGCTGATCAGCACCCAGGTGAAGCACTTCTATATTAGTGCTCCCTAAGTAGAGCAAGACATGTCTTAGGAATTTTAGCTCAGGTACCCTGGTTAACGTATGAAAACAGAAACATCTGTAATCTTTTTATTTTCCTTATTTTATTTGTTCAGAAGGCAGATGGAGGATTTATTTCACAAAACATCAAGAAGAAACAAAAACAGACTTTGAAAAGTTGTCAGAAAATATATCCAAGTTGGTTATGGTTTTTTATGGAAGCAACGGCAAGTCAAATCCGGTTTCCATGGAAAACAAAGTGGAACATCAGGCTAAGAACCAAATAACATATGATGTAAAATAAGATATAGATTTGTCTATATTTAAATTTTCTTTGAGTTTCCTTTTAAAGAGAAATAATCATGTAAAACTTAAATGTTGCAGATAGTATTGTTTAAATACTCAAGAAAAGCAGAACTGAAATTTTCAATTGCACACCCGGTTTCATTTTTACTTTCTGGCTTTCTCAAGTTCATGATGATCAAGCATATTCTTTTCTTTTTTTGTCAACAAATATTCATAGTTAATAACGCATATCAATTTAAATGGCATTAATGTTAAGTAGTCACATTTAGAAATCAGTGCAGTATGTAATTTGGATTTGATAAAATAATTGCAACAAATGTCCCTGGAGTATAAAGCTAATATTTCTGTAAGTGCTTACAGTCAACCCAATTCTGCTGCCTTTGAACTCAATGGGACTTTTAGCACCAGGACTGATACAAATTGGAGCTAGGTCTGTTCTGAATCCTTAAGACAACACCGCCTCTCTTCCTAAAAATTAGCTTTGTATATATCTATGTATCTCTGCTCGGTTGCTAACTCATTTTTTTGTCACTTCCTAGATTCAATTACCATCTGATTTGGGAGTGCTTTATAAAGTGAGGCTTGGTCCCGAGAGTTTGGAAAACAGCATATCCCAGTTGTCTCCTCGTCACTTTAAAATGCAGAACACATCAACCCTGGATACCTTTAGTCTTACCATAAATAAAACACTTCCTCTTTCTCTTAATGGAGACAGATGGATTGAATTCCCCATAGAGTGGCCATTAAAAGAAGCACTTTCTGGTAGGTATAAATCTACTTTAAAGCAGTGGAGTGGTCCAGGAGGTTAACATCTCCTAATATTACAATTGAAACCTTTATCAGAACTGAAAATTTTATTGTATTTATTTAATGTTTCATAGAGTCTGGATAAGAATTTTAAATGTATAAAGGAAAATACTATCCACTCAGCTTAATTTCTGTACCATAAAGTGGGAAATGCAATATTCATTTGATTGCAAAGAACTATTATATGCCACAAAGAACAGCTTATAAGAAATATCTCTTTTGTGTGATATTGTAATAATTCTACTCTCCTTTGTTTAGTCCTCAGCTGTTCACATCACTGACATTAACAACATGATTTTTTATAGCTCTTTTACTATTAAGTGATTTTGGTTTTGTTTTTACATTTCAAACAAAGCTTCTCAGTAAATAACAGCTCAAAACTACATATAAGCGTCAGCTTTATTACCTTTATACACTCCAAATATTTATGCCTGTAAAAATTAGCTCAACAATTGTCTTACATATATCACATTTGTTAAGCAGAATGAAAGAAACCAAAGAAACCCTTTCACCTAAAATCCAGCGTATCTTCCATGTTCTTCTAAAGCGATGCTTACTGAATGCCACTGTATGACAGGACAATTCTCAATTTAATAAACAGAGCAAATAAGGATACTTAATATTCAAATAAATAGTGCCTGAGTTTTATGAAGAAAACAAAGGAGTGACCTGGGTAAAGAGTAAGTCAGTTCCGAGTGAGCTGAAGTAGCTGTTAAATGAACTACCCCAATACCCTTTGGATTGGAATTTATGGCCCAATTGCAGTGAGGTGTTTCAATGCATCTAACTGTAAACATGCAAGTAATGTCACTAGAATTAGAAAGAGTTAAAGGGGTTTTTTTTGCATATTTTGGCTGCAACTGAAGATTTAAATTTTGTATTCAGGCTTTAGATTTTATATTGCTTAGAGCTGTTATTTTCTCTTGAAGTCTTGCACATTATGGGTACAGAACGGGGCGTAATGGCTTTCCTCTCCTATACACAAGATGATTGAAACAAAGAGGACCTTCAGATTAACACAAAGCACGTGATAGTGCCCCTTGAAAATACCTGGTTGCTGTCACATGCAGAAGTATTTAGGGTACATGTACAAGCACAGAAATGGTGAGAGAAAGATACAGTGTGGGTGAGAAATGGGCAGCGAGACTGGAACCCTTGCAACCGTTATTCTGACCCTGGCTCTGTCACTGACCTCCTGGTTAAAAAAATTATTTCCCCATTCTTTGCTTTTTTTTTTTTTTTGTAATAATGTCCTTTGTCAAATGCTTTGAGATCAAGAGATAAAAAAATAACAGAAAAAGGAATAGGTATTATATTACTTATGTGTTTAGGTAAAAGAACAAACTGCATCACTGTTGCATTTGTTTCTTTCCACACATGCTTTAGCAGTCTTCAAGGAGGGATCCATAACCACAGTGAAGATAAATATTAGGACAGTGATAAAACATATTCCCCCAAATCTTTGCCATTTTATGTCCAAGAGAGCTTTAAGCAGCTCCACAGCAGGTGGCACACTTGGAGTTCAAAGTGTTTCTTTACACACAAACTTACTTGCAATTTATTGTGTAAAACAGATCTGCTTTTCCATCAGCTTTCTAAATATAATTTATTTTCCCCTTCATTTTCTTTTTCTCAGCTAAAAGCAAACCCAGTATTGTGTTAATTGGAATGGAAAGCAGCTGATCATAATCACCTTAACCAGAAGCCATGTGCTGCTAAATTTCAGATGCAGCTCTGTCGTTCATAGAGTGCCTTAATATTTCATTTCTTAGTTATCTTTTCCTTTTTTTGTTTTTTTTTTTTTGTTTTTTTTTTTTTAATTTTGTATTTGGGATTGGGATGAAGCATATGCTAATTGCTCATTGAAACCATCAAAACACAGCTGATAAAATACGGTGCAGACCCTCGAGATCCGGCTACGCGCACATGTGCATTTGGGTGTATTAAAGGGGAGAGGCCTCCAGCTGAGTATATACATAAATAGTTTCTCTTCTCTGAGCCTTCCTTTGAGATGCTTACCCCTCAGGAATCCCCAGGGATGAAACAGTGCTCTTTCTCTCTCACATACAGGGCTGTACAGAAGGGGAATTTTGCACTCCTCTAGCTTTTAAAGCAAAGCAGTTAAATACTGAAAACGTGAAAAAAAAATAAAAATGTATTGTGCTACTTTTAAATAGCTGACTATTTACACAAAGTTAATGCAGAGTCTTAATTCACACTGAGATTATGAAATCATTAGATTTTTATAAAACTAATGGAGTTGTAACATTCATATATGTTATCCTTATTGTATGGAACATCTTTTCAGAGATTTCCTTCATCTTTCCCATTTCCAATATATTCAGTCTGCTATAGAGATAAAAACTCTCTTTCCCCCATTTACCCTGTGTTGATCTGATCCCACTACCTTTATTTTCAAGTGTTTGAATTTTTAATTACATATGGCTGCACATTGCTATGTTGTCAAATATCTGCAAGATTATGGCACAGTCTTAACAAGATCTCTCTCTGCTTGATATTGCAGTGGTTACATATCATCTAACAGTATTTTCTAGAAATATTTTGAGTGAAAGAAATTTAGTGCATATGGCTGTGTGTGTATATGGTACTCATGGTGACACAGGGGACAGATCCCTTCTCTGGTCATTGCAGAATGTGCAGCAGGGAGAGAACAACGAGGTATTCTGTCTTTAAAATTTATCCTTTAATCCATTCTTGTACTTCCTACATACTATTTTCAAATCTTCATAGACACTTAAGTAATATAGTTTAAGATTGTAATACTACATAACTTTATTTCAGTCATTTCTAGTTACCATGGATGCTGTTGAATTGGGAGAAGTGAACAAAGTTGTTCTTTTGATCAGCGGTAAAACAGGTAAAGTACTTTTGCTGCTCTCTAAAGTCGGTGATGTGAATCACACAGCTAATTTTCTGTTAAAAGCAATCAAAACCCTGCCAGAGTTAAATCCTGATTAATTTCCTTTAGCTATTTTTGCTAAAAGGTGATATCATATAAAGCAAAATCCCACATTTTGACACATTAAAACCCTTGGATCTAAAGGCTATATCATTATTCTATCAAGAAAGTAAACTATTCCTTTCCATACAAGAAAGAAAAATGGAAAATTAGGATGAATAATTATATTCCACGATCAATACGTGATCTATTAATAAGCAATCTAGGAGAATAATTATAACTCATGTAAGAAATTGGTATTGTTTAATTTTCCTTTTGTGGTTCAGTTATTTTCACTGTTTTCCCCACCTGTTCTGTTTTCTTCCTGTGACGTTCGGAGGTGGATTTTACTCCTATTAGGCAATCAGCCCTTTTGTCACCAAATTTTATTAAAATCATCATAAATTTAACATCCTTTCCTCATCTGTAGGGTGAGGGTAGCTATCACACTACTGAGGAATATTCAAAGAATTAATTGTAAAACCTTCAGAAGTCCTTTAATGAAATTTGCTATATAATTGCAAATTTTTACTTAGTATGTTTTCAGAGAGTCTTCTAGGAAAACAAGGTTTCTGTGTTTGCACTTTATCTGTCTTTATTGCTTGCCCATCTCTTGGCTCCTCATAATAACCTTTTAGACACACCACCTAATTTCAACCAAATCTGTAAAATGTGTATAGACGTCAAAGACATTTCGGCAGGTAGCGTTGGTCGGCAGTTCGGCAGTTGGCTGGTCAACACCTCCTGCTCCACAGCATGGTCTACCTCGACCACCGAGGGCTTCAGAGGGGGCATGGTGTGGCCTGCACTTTAACTATAGAGGGGAAGGAAAGGAGAGGGGTTAGTCCTGCCATGCTGCTGCAGGGGAGCAAGGCCTATAGCTCACTACTTTCTTTCCCACAGTTATAAAATTTAAGTATGGCCACTGACAGTCATTGAACACGGGAATTGCATGTTGCCAAAGAGCATGATGGGCATGATTTTTCTGGTCAGGTTTGAAAACACAATTTACAAAGGAGGGACTTTGGGACGTAATGTAGAGAGGACTGGGCAGATGTATCATGTATATCTTCCAAAGAAGTTACTTAAAGCACTTTAGATGAGTAAGGATGTCCATATTCATCTAGGCTTGTCTGGGCTGAGACTAGTCTGGATCAAGACTTCAAACAAAAAATCCACAAACACAAAAGCTCTTATAAAGTCAGATGAGGGTGTTGCTGGATAGGAAACTCAACATGAGCCTGCAATGTGCACTGGCAGCCCAGAAAGCCAACCATATCCTGGGCTGCATCAAAAGAAGCATGGATAGCAGGTCAAGGGAGATGATTCTGCCCCTCTACTCTGCTCTCTGAGACCCCACCTGGAGTACTGTATCCAGCTTTGGAGCCAACAACATAGGAAGGACATGGACCTGTTGGAGCAAGTCCAGAGGAGGGCCGTGAACATGATCAGAGGGATCATGCACCTCTCCTGCACCTCTCCTATGAAGGCAGGCTGAGAGACTTGGGGTTGTTCATCCTGCAGAAGAGGAGGATCTGGGAAGACCTTATAATGTCCTTTCAGTACCTGAAAGGAGCCTACAGGAGAGATGGGGAGGGATTCTTTACCAGGGAGTGTAGTGATCAGATGAGAAGTAATTGTTTTAATCTAAAAGCGGATAGATTTAGGTTAGATATTAGAAGGAATTCTTTACTGTAAGGGTAGTGAGGCACTGGAAGAGGTTGCCCAGGGAAGTTGTGGATGCCCCATCCCTGGAAGCGTTCAAGGACAGGCTGGAGGGGTCTTTGAGCAACCTGGTTTACTGGGAGGTATCCCTGCGCATGGCAGGGGGGGTGGAAGTAGGTGATCTTTAAGGTCCCTTCCACTCTAACCATTCTATGATTCTATGATATGTACCCTGCATAACTGGTCAGCCCAGGCAGAATGTTGCTCTAATGCATTTGTGCTTCTTCAAGTATCTGAGCAGGTTTTTAAGATCAGGTGGTTCGAGACCCCTTCCTGAAGCTTCCGCCTCTCCCCATGTACTGTCCAGGCAGGTCATGAGTGCAACAAGATGTCCTCGATTCCTCCCCAGGAGCCTGAACATATTAATTTAGACTCCTATTGATAGAATTAAAGGGACTTGCACAGTAGTAGAAGACATTTGGGATGCAGTTTGGTAGGGACAAATAGTCTTCATGACTAACTAGTGACAAGAGATCCTGGCCACTGTAATAGCCAGTGTGTAGCTGAAGTCCCCAGCAGAAAATTCAAAAGGAAGAGCAAGTCAGAGAGCAATCCTTCTCAAACAGCAGAGGTATACAGTAAGTTGCTGAACTTCCTTCATACCTCCTATCTCCCAAGATCCTCTTTGTGCTGTATGTGGAATAGAGATCAAACCCTCTTGTCAACACGTCACTGAGGAGGAAGCACCAGGTATGTATGTCTGCTCTTCCTCCTCAAATGTGCCTGCCTGAGTCATGCTGAAGCTTTTCTGCATGCCTGCCCAAGCACGGTGAGGACAACACTCCTTTGTGTCACTAAGACAAAGGAAACGCTTACTCCTAAATTTCTAAATTGGGCTTTCAAATTAGAACAAAATAAGGACTGTTACAATGATTCCAAGATTTTTAAATCAATTGCTAGTATTAATAAATTATATTTTAATGTGGTAAGAATGATACCATTATATCAACAACAGACTTTACCTAATTCCTAGACATGCAGTACAACATTTTCACTATACTTTATTTCCTTCTTTGTAGACTGCAAAGTGGACATTAAAAAATTGCATTTGAAAGAAGCTGTAAAGGAGCATCCTATCTATGTATTTGAAGTGAATGAGTAAGTATATTATGTAAAGCTAGTCATTTTTTAGTCATTTTGTAGTATAATAGTGGAAAACACTGAGTGGGCACTGAATTAAAATAACTGTCACGGTGTGGTTCAATCAATGGGTATTTTTAAAGTCTGTTCACCTTTAACTGTGCCGCATTAATTCATAGGATTTTTTGATTTAACATATGATTTATTTACCACAAAACATATGTGGTTTTGTTTTTCAGAACATTTTTTGTGAAAGCAAATAAGCCAGAAATACAAAGAGAAATCCCAGTGTCTTTTGTTATTAGAGGAGACAAACAAAAGAATGACATAGATAACAACTTACATAAAGAAGGAAGTGAAACAAGAAATCTGACAGAGTATACTATTAAAGTATACACAGGTGACGAAAGGGGAGCAGGGACTGATGCCAATGTGCATATTGTTTTATTTGGGAATGAGGACAAATCTGAGGTATTTCAACTCTCTCAGTCACTGGAGCATCAAGACCCCTTTGAAAGAGGAAAGGTGAGTACATAGATTTTATAGGATGTGTTCATTTATGCAATGGGAAAGCAAACTTTAAATCTGTGCCAAGATCTTTATAGAACTCAAGGCATTTATCCTGTTTGCCACACCACTAGGTGAGATACAGTCTCAGTTATCTCTGTGTTTTCACCAGAGTAACCAAGGGACATTTAATTTCTACTGAATCTACCTGACTGTTGTTCTTCTGTCTCAGTCCCAAATACATCTTCATATTGCACCCACTCATCTGCCCAGTTACGTATTCCCTTCATCTGAAATGCACAACACGCATTGCCTGCTCATGCGTGTGTACGTGCAATATCCCTTGCTGTTGCACAAACTTTGAATATTGCGCTTGAGAATACATCAGTCTCTTACTCTCCATCATTTTACTTTGCCATGGAAACTGATGCTGTGAGCCTCACCAAACGTATAAGCCTATAACCAGATAAAATGGAACCGTGCACATCAACCTGATTCTGATATCCATCATGCTGCAGGCTATTCAGAGACCCCTCATTCAGATATAGATATTTGCATAAGAATGCTGATTCTCCACATGACGTCCTAGTACCTTCGCAGAATGTTCTTCTATTTTAATAAACATATTACTGTGGCAAAGAAATTGCTCCATTTGCTCACCACCTGTGCAACGGAGTATAATGATGGTTACCTTTATGGGGCAAGAAATAAATATATTTTCCATTTCTTTCTCCTGTGGATTTCTTGAGAAGTAATGACTGAATAATTAAAACTCCACTTAAAATATCTTCCTTATGAGATTCACCTCATTGTCTCCAGCACTACTAAACATCTTTTTACTTGCGGTTGTTTAGCCAGCACATCTGTGAATATCTTCTAAAAAGATCTTTACACACGTATTTTCCTCCTTACTGAGGGGGTTAATAAATCTAGTTACCTATTGGCACAATGACCAAGTAAGAAAGCGTCTTGACTAGTACTTCCTTTTGCCTACTGCTATGCAGGGGGTGTCGTTGGTCTTTCAGAAAGACGAATAGATACATATAAATCCTATTAGCAATCCAGCTAACTCAATAGGTAGCCAGTGATATCAAGCATCTTATGAAAAAAGGATCTAATTTTAGAAAAAAATCTGTAATATGGAACAAGTTAATATTTTAAATTTAAATACATAGTATTTGAGAGTGATAATGGTACGTAAAGTAAAAGCCTTTATCTTTTATGTTCTTTATATATTTTTGTATCGTATACTGAAAACATTTTAGAAGTCTGTATCAGTTGAGAATTTGTAAGCGAGAAAAAGTATTTTTCTAGTAAATGAAAGTCAGGAAAGAGGTAGGGGTTGTCCTATTTTAAGTTGAAAAGTGAATCTCTCATTTTAAACTCAGCCATAGTAGGAGATGATCTGTACCACAGATCTTCAGTAAGGAAAATAAACCACATCAGGTGTCAGCCACCTATCTTGAATTGGTGTTATTGCACTTGAATGTGTCTCAGAATTGACCTAAGCAAATTTATAAGTTTCCAGACATTAGTATATTATTTTTAATAACTGTATTTTAATATTAAAGGTTGATACATTCAAGATTACAACAAAAAAATTAGGCAGCCTACACTCAATTGAAATTGGTCATGATGGGAAAGGATTTGGTGAGTATAAAACATGTGTGCAATTGCCTTGTAAAAATCTTCTGCTTAAATATCTGCCTGTCATTTAGGTTTTTGAAGTCATGCTCCTGCTAGAGCTAGCTAATACAAATCTGTATACAGATGAGGTCAGTTTGAGTGCTCTTGCAGAGAGACATCCCCTCTGTCTCCATCACGTTTTGCTTGACTTTATCTTGAATTTCTTTCTTCCAACAGAGAAGAGATCTAGTTAGCATAAACCTCAGAAGGTTTTATCCTTCAAACATTGCTCAGCTAAAACTCCTTAGATGTCTTAAATAACGTAGGATTGAATTTTCAAACTGCAGGCTAACTTTCCATGCTCTGAACCTATGAAATGTCTGGGCAAGTTTGGGACTGTGGTGTAGCTCCCTCTGACACACACATGGCTTTTCTTCTTGTGAAAGCTGAACTATGAGGTGAACACTGGTGGGCACCAGGTCTTGCCATGATGTTAAGTTACGACGGGGCTACAGGACGTTTCCACACATGGTGACAGAAACTGTTTTTATGTACAGTGTATTACACATAACCTCTAAAACCTGAATCTTATAAAAAATAAGATGGGAGACTAAGGCATATAATATTTTGATCTTAAATTTAGCAGTGCTAAAGAACCCTAGAGATACACAAATATGTAAATGGAATGTGCAGACAATGTACAGCTTGGGTCAAAAATGTCTGATTGTATTGAGATATTCTAGTCAGGTGCCTAAAAGGAACGAGTTTAGGTTTAATACAACCTGATTTATCTAAGTGCATGAGCCACTACAAGGTGGCAAGCGTTTATCTAGGATGAACCAAGCAAAATTCTGCAAATAGCAGTTCTTATTGAGGCAAAAGTTGAACAAGTTTTTTTGAACCACCCAGTCATGTTATGGTATTGAAAACTCAAAAAGAACAACCACCACATCTGTTGAAATACCTAAAACAAATAAAATCCTCCTGCTGACTCTCATCTTGCTTGTGTTAGCTGCTGTACATGCACACAATCCAGTAAGAACTGATCTGGGAAGGGAACTCCACAGCGGCAGACTTCTGGCATGCTGAGAGTTGCACAGAAGTTTGCGGGGGAAGTATAGGTTGAACTTTTATTTCCTGGGTCCCAAACCATCAACAATACGATTATCTTTCCTCTCTTTGTGCTGATCAACTTCACATAGCTGCTAACAGTGCCTTTCCAGCACAGCTGGTGTGTGTTGATTCATCTTACATCCGTGACCACCTTCCTCCAAATTTTCCTCTGAAAATATCTGCAAGTGTCTTTTCTCACATCAGCTGTTATCCTCCCCAGCATCCTCAAATGTAACACCTCTTTGAAATGTTTCATCTGTTTGCTAATCTTTCCTAGCTGTCTCTAGATTTCTCTGTACCTGGAGATTTCAGTGACGTCTGTTGGAGTTTTATCAACAAAGGATATAGCATCAGATCTTAAATTTTTCAAGAGAGCAAACATGCTTTTGTATTTGTTTGTAAAGAGCCATGTAAATTTGACTGTAAATTTTTATTGCTGATAACCTTGACTCTGAATTACAGAGATTTCGTGAAAGGTCATATATTCCGAGTAGAGTCTATGATATATTAAACCATTCACAAGATTTCATTAAAGAAGTTCCAAAAGTACTTTACAATATCAATAACTGACTCTTGCAAATTGAAGATGAAAAATGTAGACACCTTTATGGCTTAGTTATACTAGCTAATTGTTTGAAAATGTGCATGAAAAGTGAGAAACACCGCTATGCCTTTATATTTTATCTAAATTGGGATAAATTGCAACTATTTTTATATTACATTTTTAGTTTATTTACAAATAAAAATATTTTATTGGTTTTAACCTGCTTAATACTTTGTCCAAATATTTAAAAACCCAAATAATTTGTTAGAATCTAGTATTTTATCTCTAGGACATGCAAGGAATACCAAAAGGGTTTCAGCTACTAGCAGTATGATCTTAATTAGTTTTTAAATATTGTCGTTAAGTATTTGCATTGGCAAACATGACTAAAGATGTCAGCACAAACATTGTGTATCTATAATAAAGGTTGGGTTTTTTTAAATCTTCATATTTTAATATTCTATGAAATAAAATTCTATAGCACAAATATGCAGGTCTTTTTCACAAAGAAAAATAGGAGATTATAGTAGAATATTAAATACATTGTTAAAGCTAAAACAGATGAGAGTATTGGCCTAAATGGAGATGCTATTCTGAATCATGACTGCTGGAGAAATATGGATCTGAGAATTCAGACTTGACCACTTGGTTTATATGAGTATAAATATATTAATTAGAAAGAAGTAGCAGAATTTCTGATTTCTTACTCTTTCAGGGCTTGGATTATCATTAAAGAAATTACATCTATGGACAAAGTCTATCTGTTTTTATTGTTTTGGTGGACACTGAAGATCAAAGCCTACCAGGGGTGTACTTTGAGTGCACTTCAGAGTACCAAAAAGGGCAAAATGGGATTTCAAGAATTTATTCAATATTACCATGCACTCTGTTTCTTTTGTCTTACTGCTTGTTCTGTTTAATATGGAAGAATGAGTTAAGTTGTAATAAAAATCTTCCTTTATATTTTCTGTCAAAAATATCAAAGACCTTCTCTGTAAAATTGAGAGAAGCTGGTAGTAATTTGAATCATCTACATTTCAGTTTTATTATTGATATTGAATACATTAGGAAGTACTGAATGACACAGGGTTTGGAAATGAAATCAGAAACCTTTCTTATGCTTCATTTGTGTTTTGGTTATATTAAATTTGTTCTTTTTTTTTTTCCTTTTACAGCGAGTGGCTGGTTTCTAGAAAAAGTAGAAATCACAGATGCATCTAAGAATTCAGTGTATTGCTTCAACTGTAACAGGTGAGTAGATCAGTTCATCACCACTCTTTAGGTGCTGTTTTCTTTATAACAATAATTAGTAGTAGTCTTTTTAGTCTCTCGGTTGTTTCTCTTTTGGTTTCCTAAAACAGAGAGAATTTTTTAACCGTGTTCCTATCAGTTACTTGGTAACTATCATCTCCAGTAACTTTTCAACCCTTTGACCAATTTCAATCTAATTTGTGAGAAGAATATTTAGAGGAAGACACTATATTTTTCCAAGTTACTAAAACTGGATGACTATAGAAGGGAGATACACAATTTAGTGCTTTGACCAAGAGAAGATATTAGTATGCCATTTTTGAGGGGTAGAAGCTGTGAACTGGTGAACCATTACACCACTATTGGCACGTATGTAGCTCTGACAAACATATCATAGGTAGGGAAACAGGCAAGGGAGGGAATCAGAAATATGGGATGGTGGGAGGATGGTAGGTTATGGTGGTATAGATACAAAACCAGATAAAATGTAGTGTATCTTATTGAGCAAAAGCGACGTTACAATCTTCTGTTTCAGTGTCTGCTTAGTATGGGTCTAAGACACACTCGGCAAACAGGATAAAGATAAAAGAAACCTTTTTATATTGTAATGTAAGAGGATAATGATCTGCATTTAGACGTTTATTTGGATAAAGGGGTGCTGGGCTAAAGGGCTTCGAATGGACAAAAAGAAAATCCACTTCAGTCTGCTTCAAACTGAAGTAATATATTTTCAGAAGTTAGAAATTAAATTTAAAGGTATATTTGAAGGGACTGTTCACTACAATATACAGTTTATAGCTTAAAAAATTTCAGAATAAACAACAGAAGTAACAAACACATTCATGTATCTCGAAGTGTTAAGTATATTTTTAAGGTATCTGGTGAGCAGACAAATGTGAAAACTCACAAGTTCCCTAAATCTAGAAAGAGGGATGTTACCCAGTGGTTTGAAAATGAAAATGGTAGCCAAGAATATTTAATTTTATCCTTCCCTAAATATTTCTGTAAACTTGACAGTTCATGGAAGCCGAATCCCAACTCTGTACACCCAACATTTTTTAAGTTCTTGGATAGTCAGTGGGACTCTACAGTCATGTAGCTGTTACCAACCTCAACAATGTGCAACTTCTTCCAACAACATTAAGCTTCTCTTAAGTTCTTCTAAACACATGCTGAGGTACTATCTAATCTTCTAGATACCTAAATTTAGGACAGTGGGAATGAGCAGAAGTCTTTAGGCTATAGTATCACTCAGGTGTGCAACACAATCCATGATGGGATTTCCAGTTGATGTCACTCCACTTCTTTTGCTTGTAAGAGTTCTCAGACCACACCAGTCAGAGGAAGATTCTTCAAAAAGAAAGCTTGCAACAAACATTTTTTTTCCCAGAGATTTTTTTTCAATTTTATTTAAAGTCTTGTGGTAAAAACACAAACGTATGTAAGAGACCCATTTGGAGCAAGAACCTGAATCACATCATTGATGTGGGGAAGTGACTGACATTGATTCTACAGACTGCTGACTAGGACATTTAACTGGGACCTTGGTGGGTTAGAGCCATGTCCTTATCCTAATGTATACCTACTTACTCAAAATGGAAGAATTTCAGTAAGAGAGATTAGGAGGTCCACCCCAGAGTACTCAGTGACTCAGTATGGAGCACTTCTGGGATATAGGAAAATATAAGCTCATGTCCCTATTCCAGCTCAGACATGGAGCTTCTCATCTCATGGCCTTCATGTAAACAGGGAATAGGCTCATTCTCTCACAAAGGAAGGACTCCTCTAAAAAGCTGTACCTAAAAGATATTCATTACTGATAAACCTGAAAGGAGGCGGGCATCCTTTACTAATCCATTTAAATGCCTGTTGTCTAGCTTACAAGTCACACCTTTCCTTGGCTCTGGGACTTCCATGAGCAATTTTATCTGCCAAGATTAGTTGTGTTTCAGCGTTTCAGCCTGGAACTGCTTAGCTTCAGCCATATCTCCAAGCTGTTCAATGGTGCAACTTCAAACGTGAGCTACATTAATGCTATACTGGCTGGGAATCCCTCCCATACTAGATCCTTAGTAGACATCACATGAGATAGTCCATCATAAGCCTTGCAGAAGTGTTAGAGGCTTTTTAACACTCTTTGTAAATTAGTATCATTGTCTCCAGGGTTCCAGTTAACATCAGTCTACCTGCGCTTTGCACTCAGGCCCATTTCCCCATACAGTCAATAGTAAAACCTCCATAGGGTCTTACAGAGCAGCAACTGGGGCCACCATGCAACTCAGTGTTTGTCTCATATCAGGAGATATGAGGAATAAACAGTCCACTATTCCAGAACAGGTGTCCTTACTCTAAATTATTCTGATTTTATGCCACTCAATGAAACAATCTACTTGTAACCTATATAACCAACAAATGAAATTAATGTATATTTCATAAATATATTCCTGAAGTTAATTAAACTTCTAAATTAGCATATATTGATCAAAAAAAATATTAAAAATCACTATTTCCTACAAACTGGCTACTGCTTTTGTATAAAACAACATAAAAACTCTTCTAGAAACTCTTCTAGAAACTCTTCTAGAAATCCAAAGGTGCAGAGGCAGGCTCTCATGATTTGTCTGTTTCTTAAGTTTGATACGTTCTGTACCTCTGACAGATTTTTATGTTTTTCCCTTAAGGTGGCTTGCTGAGGATGAAAGTGATGGCCGCACTGTAGTGCAACTTTATCCACAGCTGCTTAATTTCTGATTCTTTCTGAGTGTGTTCCTTCTCCAAATTCACACGTATTTGATTTACTTGTATTTTATCATTTTGAAGGTATTGTAATTACGGTGAAGGAATGTCAAAACAATGCATTAAAAACATCACAGTAAATTAAACACGTCTAATGTGAACACAGCATTCTGATCCTATTAGAGATGCTCAAGAACGTTGCATGACTAAAATTTAGAAAAGAGAAATTTAATTCTGTAACATGGCTCTGTGGACTTGATCTGAGCATTCCTAATGACAAGCATGTGTAGTAACATAGTCAAACATTTCTATTTCAGTAATAATTTGTGGGCAAGTTAAATTTAGCTCTTTGGTCAAATCTGTCAATATTTATTAATTTGATAAATCTGTTTCAATTTCAACATTTATTAAAATTTAGATGTTCTCAAAATCATTTTTCGAATAAACTGCACAACTCTTCAGCCTTACCACATATTGCTTCCTTTTTCTGTAAGACCGTAACAGAGGCTAATAAAGAATTTGGTATTCAGGAGTTCGCCCTGTGTCAGTAAGCCTCCCGCTGACATTTGATTGTAGAATCTTGTAGCTGAGCCAGAATCTCAGCTGAGAACCTTTAGATCCAAAGGGTGTCTTAAGAGAGGCTGTTATCAGTACCACTGCAATAGCTCACTGGCAGGCTCAGGCAGCTCCCTGCTCAGCTTGATGACTTTTGCAGTGCCCACTCTCAGCCACCTTAGCTGGATTTCCTGGGCTATATCTGTGAATGCCTTTACTTAAACAAAACAAATAAAAAAAAAAAACCCAAAACAAAGAAAAAGCCCAATTCTTCTTGAAAACACACAATAAATAGAAACATACTTATCTAGAAAGGCACAAATTAATGTTTGATTTGGTAGGCTTTGACATTGCCAGAATTGACTCAGGAAGGGTTTAGGATATAGACGAGTCTGAAATGAAATCACAACTTGCACACCACCTGAAGTTTCATGTGCGTGATCAAAATACAAATACTGTATATAAGCTACATCGGGCATCCCTCTGTTTAATCAAAGACCTTTGGTACCTCCAAAATTTAAAATCTGAAGATCTGAATTTTAGACCCGTTTCACCCTCATGGCACTACCATGTTCCGTAGCAGCAATGTGTTCTATAATTATAGGAATTAAATTAATTTCTAATCTGTGCTGATGAAACATTGTCTGGCTATCTTTTTAATATGTTTAATGTTTATTTATATTATTCTGCGAAATGAGGAATGTTAGCCATTATCTGCGTAGGTGATGAGATTCCAGTTGTTTGACACAAAAAAATAATATACACATATAATGGGTCTTGGCAGGTAATTTTATTTTTATCTACTGTATACATCATCAAAGGGAGAGCTAATGTAAGGTGTGGATGTGATCAGAGTGAGCAATGGAAGAGAGTCAATTTCTTCTAAAAGTTCTCTTTTTCCTCATAGAGCTACCACGCACACTGGAATGGGTTTGAAATTGTATCTCCAGAGCGTGCAGTTCACTTCCTCAGTATCAGTATTCATTCCACTGAATCACTTTGTTGTGATCTATTATGTGATTTGTTTCATTATTATGTCTTTCATTAATAGTTTGTAATATTAGCTCTCTTTGATGCCATTTCTGATTTATCAAGTGTAAATGATGCCTTCCTAATCTGTTTCTCATTACACGAATGCCCTCCTTCAGCAGCTGCCTTCTGTATTTGCAAATTATTTCCTCTACCTATCCAGTGGACAGATCAGGGTCTGGATTTGCTTCCCTGGACCCAGAGCCATGTAAACACCCCAACCCTTTCACTAACAGGGACACCACAGCAGAAGGCTTCGTTTCAAGAGCATGGTGGGTGCCTGCAGCACATCTTAGCAGGGGAATTGCACTTTGGTAGGAAAACATAAAGACTGTAAGACCCCTCTTCTTAGGTCTTGCTTGGAAGACATGCCATTGGCATATTTATTTAGCTTGTGCCAAACCCCAAACTCGCTTCTTCCACATGGTATACAGGGATGTCTGCTCTGTTTGGCACAGAAGTCACTTAATCTCTGTCCCTTGCAAAATCCCTTGCAAATGGGACAATTTTTTGACAAAATTGCTGGCCACAGACAGAGACATGACAGAGGTGTCACCTCGTGTGCGCTCTGCGGTTGCTGCCTTGCTTTTATCCTCCCAGCACCCTGCCCTGCCTGTGGAGAACCTGGGCAGATATTGACACCACTGATGGCTCCACGGGGAAGAGATGTAGCGTGGAAAAGAGAATGCCTGGGTCAACAAGAAACCCAGGCATTTGGCACCCATGGGAGCCTTGGAAGGAGCCATGAGATAACTCAATCAGCTTAAAGAGGCAAGGCTGCAGTGGAGAGAAGGGTTTGACTTCTACTGCCTCTTCCTGCTGCATCCTGTCCTTGAAGATCTGTGCGAAGGCAGTGGCTAGAGGATTTTGCTATGATGATGGTGATGGAAATGATGATAATGCAAGAACATTTAATTTTACACTGCAGACAAAGCCTCAAGCTGGAGCTGGTGCTAAAATACAGAGCCTGAAGACCACAACACAGACTCTTAGATGTAACAGTGTCTGAAAGTGCCCATTTAGGGTCCAGTATTAGTTAACTCTATCTTTCCTTCCTTATCCACTTCTCCTGGTGTGCTTTTATATATATAGTATTAGGTTGATCTAGGTGACATATTTCTGCCCATTTAAGCCCTTAAGCATCTCAGTTTCTTTTGCTGATGATGTTATGGATTTGAAAAAAAATATAACGATGTTCTGGCTGGTTCATTGGACCATTTAATGTTCTACCAGCAGTTCCAAGTACTGCCTTGCTGAAACTCATACAAAAGATTCTCTCCTCTTAAGTACATATAAGCAGTTATATTGCATCTATCCATCCTGTAGTTTGTCAGTTGTGGAAAAGGAATGAGAATAAGAAAAAAGGATATACCAAGCGCTCCTTTGAGTTCCTTTAGAAATCTTGGATGAATAACATCTAGTCCTGGTGGATTGTTAGTATTTATAAATGGGTTTGCAAATATAAACATCCTCTGCTCACGCGTCAATTTAAAATAGTCCCTTGGTTCTTCTCCATGAGGAACAGCAGTAGTCTGGAAAAGTCCATAAACACCTCCGTTCTGAGAAGCGCAAAGCAGCATCATAACTTTTTGTGCTTTGTTTTACGATTCTTTTGCGTGGCATTAATTAGTTTTAAAACAGGTGAAGCAAAAAGGGGAAAGAAAACGGGACTTTTCATTTTCTTCTTCAAACTTTTGAAAAATCTTAATTACATCTTAGATTCAGTGCCATAGGGCATGTTAGTAGGCATTCCAAAAAAGCCTTTCCCGTTTATGATAAAACGGGATGTGCTTGGTTGTTGGTTGGTTTCTGTATGCTCAATGGCAGTGAAAGAATTGTCGGTGTTGTACAAAGCCTGGCTGCAAACTCGCTTCCCATATGTCTACGGCTTCTGCTATCATTAGTTATATATTTATGTCTCTATTTGACTAATATTTTAAAATACATACCATGAAATAACTTGAAAGGTACCTGACATCCTTTTCTAAATAATAAATGTAAAATTTAGAAACACTGAGTTAAGTTTTTCAAAAACTCTAAGAAATAATTTCTTCTTTTATACTTAATATTAAAATCCATATACTGTCATCAAAGCAGGGCTGTTCTCAGTCATTCTGGCTGCTTAAACCTGGCATTTATTTATCTTTTTATTTAGAGTGTACAAGTTGAATGTATTTACATGTTTTTAATCTTTAGACATTCTGGAAATAAAATAAAAGAAATCACAGCCTTAATTCACCAGGAAATTTGAAAAGGTGGGTAATGGCTATAATGTAACTATATGCCTAAATCATAAGTATATAAACAGTCCCCCTAGTTTGATTTAGAGGCTACTTAAAGTTTAGTATGCATCTAAGAAGCCTGCTATGCTGCATCTCTTCCTTTCCAGATCTCTGTTTTAAAACTAATTAATGCCACGCAAAGGAATTGTAAAACAAAGCACAAAAAGTTATGATGCTGCTTTGTGCTTCTCAGAACAGAGATGCATGTGTCTTGGCATTTTCACATGAACCCTCACACGCTACAGAAAAGAGATTTAAGCGTACAAAATGCATATATCAGCATCAGAATATTATAAAGCAAAGTAATTTCTGAAACCAGGGAACATTCCAGAGTATTTTTTTGTAATTGTAAAAGTGGGCTAGCATATGGAGATACTTGATTCATGCTGCTCTTCTCAATTTTAAAGGCAAGTTTATAGTTCAAAAATGTTTCTATGTGAATCTACATGTAGGCCTATAAATAAATCATCTCAAGCTAAAGCAAGCAAGCAATAGCTGTTTCTACTCAACACATTTAAAAAATAAATAGTATTTTAATGTTCATTTTCTAAACAGTGGACCAATTTACAGATGTATTTCTGATTTGTGCTTATGTTAATTTGCTGAAATATTGGCTTCATTGAAAGGAAATGCCTTCTCCCTTTGCAATGAAGTGTCTCAGTTATCAGAGCATAGAACGGCATGTGCTTGTTGTAAATGAAGCTATTTGAGCAAAAAGGCAATTAAGTACTATAATGTGTAAATATTAAACATATAGCCCATACTACAACTTCTTCTGGCAACTGCGTACATAGTTTAACCATGAATCTATTGAAAACATGTAACGCTTGTGAACATTTTGTAGAATAATTCTCACTTGCTGGTTCTAAACCAGTTGATTGCCGGTGCATGTGTGCCCAAGGGCACTGTTTTAACATCGGAAATGAGTTGAAGTCACATGTATGGAAGGCACGTTAGTGAGGTCATCCCAGAGTGAATGAGAAAATAGGTGTTCACCAGATTCACCAGTTCTCTCCCTCTCTGGAGACATTCAAAACCTGCCTGGGCACGTTCCTGTGCAACCATCTCTGGGTGGACCTCCTTTGGCAAGGGGGTTAGGACTAGATGATCTCCAGAAGTCCCTTCCAAGGCCATATCATTCTGTGATTCTCCATCAGGTTGCCCCAGCTTTACGTCAGGCACATCAAAACAGAGAGAAGCACAGGGCAGGAAAAGGCACTGGGTGCCTGTGGGAAACAAATAAACTGTGTATAGGAAGGAAGGAAAAGGGAAGAAGGAAGGGAGGAAGGGAGGAAAAGAAAGAAAGGGAGGAAGGAAGGAAGCAAGCAAAGCTGCTAGCAGATTCACCAGACCTTCTGGAAGAAGTCACCGGGGAACTTACAGCTTAGGACTTCATTTATTTCTAAGGGGGGCTGCTCAGGAGCTCTGCTGAGCAGGAGAAAAGGGTCAGTTGCAAGCCCTGCTGGGCCAGCAGGCTTCTACAAAGCTCTTTGGCGACGGAGAACTGCTCCCCCACGGAGTGAGTACGGTAAGCAAGACGAGCTTTTATGTCAAATGCTGCCCCAGGGTGTCAAACCCAGGTACAATGAACTCATTCTAAGGCTTCAGTTACTCTGAGCTAGAAGGAAATGCAGCCGCGTTGAACACCAAACTGCAATTGTCCAAAGTATTGCCAAACAAAAGAAAACAGATTTGGGAATAGCTTGGAACGAACGCAAGCAAAAATTGATTAGACCTGCAGAGTATAATGATCTTGTAATGGTGAAATGAGAGAACTACAAGCAAGAGCTCGAGTGTATTTTGACAAGGCCATCTCTCCTATATAGCTAAAGAAGACTGGGAAAAACATCATGGTTAGGGACCTGAAGAAATAAATACATACTTTAAAGATAAGAGGATTGGAATCCAGAAACATTATTTCCTGGACATTTAGGTTTGAGTTGATAACAGTTGACAATGACAAAACAGAAAGACAAAAAAAAAAGTATTTCTAAAGTAGACGAAGGTGATTTGATATTGTAAGGGGGGGGGGAAGTGGGAAAGGAAAGAGCAGTTGCAATTCAGAACAAAGCAAAAGCAGTACTTGTGATACCCGTAAAAACGTTTGCTCTAAAGAAAGGCAGAGAGAAACGGAAGCCAAGAATAAAATCTTCAGAGAAAAAGTAGCTTTACATGAGAAATGAATGTGTCTGTACTCGGTTTATGAAATATGTATTGATGTCTGTGATCACATTTTTGCCCTTCAATTATATTTTATAATTAATAATTTCTGAGGCTTAGTAACAACATTGGCTTGCTGAATGCATGCTGGTTTGTACACCGTGTGTATACAAACTCTCCTGGCCCCGATACAGCTCCAGAGCTTCTGTGCCAGTCTGACAAAGAGGAAATTTGGTTCTCTTTCTTGGAAGCAATTTCTTCAGCGCTTGCATGTTATTTGGGATCCTTTCCATTTGTTATCTTTTAAGCAAGAAAACAAAACAGAAGACGTTCCTCTGGAAGTACCAAACAGCCTTAAATTAAGTTTAAGTTTAAATGTTCATCTATTGCACTGCCTTCATTTAACAAACAGCTATTGTTAACAGGAAAATCAGTAGGAAAAAATATTATTCCCCTCACAAACGCAACAGTAGCTGAATCTAAGAAGAGAAAACCAAATTAACCAAACAAAAGAACCAAAAAAAGGAAAGGAGAGGAACAAGGCAAAAATAAGGGGAAGAAAGTGTAAAACTCTCCCCATCACAACCAAATGTCTAGGAAACTGAACAACTTTCAGATTGACAGGTCTGATCCAAAGCCCGCTGTGGTGAACCGGAGTCTTGCTAGGCGGTGGATTAACCCCTTTGGTCAAATTCTGCTCCTGAGCGAAGTGCCTGAGGGTAAATATACCAGAAAATTTGTCCCACATCCGGGGAGGGAAGGAGACAGTGTATGGACACTCGGCCCCAGCAGTTACCTCCTCCAAGCAGGCTACTCTGACCTCTTGAAGATGATGTGCAGCTAGGCTGACACCATTTATGTTCTTAAATATCTGCCGCATTGCTCAGAAGCACTGTCTGCCCTGTTACTATGTAGACCTTGATCTTCTCCATTTTATTCCCTCCATCCTGAATCTGACACCTTTGAGTAACACTCTTACCGGGCCCCAAGCTGTTTAGGTTTGGATTTTGGCTCCAGGAACACAGTAGTTCCCGTGCCAGCACTTGTGTACCACACTATAACCTCCAGTATAAATTTGTAGCATCTTTTAGACTTGTGTATATCAAACAGACTCAATTAAAGTAACTTAAAGTGCACACCGAACCATTTTATTAAAGATGTAACTATAAATAGCATAACACTGGAAACTTGTTGGTATATATAAACCACCAACCTGCAGCTAAATTAGCTTCATTATTAAGCACCTTCTCTGCTGGCAAGGTACTCTTAAGTGGATATATTGTATTATATATAGGTGCTGACTGATTATTAAAAGATACCTCGAGAAAGAAGCAATTTGCATTAAAAGTCTAAGGCAATAAAGATCATATGGACTGTAATGAGAATGAAATTAATATGGGGTTACAAAAGGAATAGAAATTAAAGTACAGATATACCACTGTAACAGAGACTGCAGAGCAAACGTGTAGTATTCAAGAACCATTATGTGATGATGTAATTAAAGACTCTTGTAATATGTGATAACATGCAAAATAACAAGCCAAATCCATTATCTGTGTGCTCTTCACCTTTCAAAGTTTGATTTTTGTGTGCTTAGCACTCTTTGAAAAATACAGTAATGCATGCTGTGGTCTTTTCTTGAAATCTGGGGTATCTATCAGTAAAAGCTGATTTCCAAAAGGCAACTTTATACTTACCATGTACGTTTAAGAGACAGAAGGCAGATTTTTCAGCTGTCCATATGACTTCTCTTTAATTAACGAAGTTGAAGGGGCTATATTTAGTCCCATGTCTTAATGTAACAGTGCCCTATCACAGTCTCACTGGCATTCCTATTACGATATTCCAGCGACACAGCTGAACTCTCTCACTCCTCTATTTTAAGGAGGGAGAGGGCAAGCTTATGAAATATTCCAGAGGCGCAAAAAAATGAAAAAAAAAAAAGGGTCGAAGAGATCAATGAGTTGCTCATCCCCTACCTTTTAGAGACTCAGGAGCTCAGGGAGGACAGACGGGCCAAGGGTGGGTGGCAAACGGCCCTCCCCGTCTGCACCCTGACCCGGTGTGACTCCCGGGGAGAGGAGACTGGTGGCCTTCAGGGACCGAGTGGCCACCCTGCAACCTGCGTGTTCCCCCCCCCCCCGACCCCCCGGTTCTGGGGGCTCCTCGCCCTGGGAGCGGTCGACGGCTCCCCCCGGCGAAGTTGAAAACTGTAGGTGGTGCCCCAAAAATCAGCCGGGTGAGCTTTTGAGGAGCGGAGGCGCCCCGGGGGCAGCCCGCAGCTGCGGGGAAAGGGGCGGGGGCGGAGGCATCGTGAGTTCACCCGAGTGAATTTTGTGCCTAAAATGCGATTTCTCCCGGGCGGCGGAGTAAAACGGTGTCTCCTCACCTTCCCCCGAAAACGCCTCTCAGGGAGCGTGAGTCACGGCGCAATTCGAGATTTGGCACCTCGCGGTCGCATTTCACAAAGTTCGGGGAACTACGGCGCCGTTTCCCACGGGACGTGGCGGGGGGTGGGGGGGGAGGGCTGCGGGAAGCGTCCGCCCGCCCCGCCCGGGACTTGCCGTGCTTGGGGTGAGGGGTGTCAGCGCATCTCGGGGGTGCCGGGTGTTACGGCGGGGTATCACCGCCGGTCCTGGCATCCCCCTCACGGTGCTGGGGGGGGGGGGGGGGGGGGGGGGCGGCGTCTCCCTCCGCTCCGAGGATCCCCCGGTAGCAGCGAGCAGCTCGGGAGGGGGGAAGACACCGCCCTCCTCACCGCCCCGTCCGCATCCACCTGTGTCCCGCCGCTCCACACACCACCACCACCACCCCCGGCGACGGGGCAAACTCACCCTGACCCGCGCCGAGGACACCGGGAGGAGGCGGGGGGGAGGGGGAGGGAGCAGCAGCACCGTGCCCCTCCCGCTGTCCCGGTCCCTGTCGGGGCGAGGGGGGGGGGACGGACGGCCACACCCCGACCGCTCCCCGCCGCCCCGCTCCTTCGCCCCACGGAGCAGCCGCCACCCCCGCAGCAACCACCTCCCCTCCCCATCCGCGGGACCGGGCTCCCCGCACCCTCGGGGGTCCTTCCCTCCCGGCGGCCGAGCGAGCGCCCCCTTCCCCGCCCCTGCGCCAGTGCCGGTGCCGGTGCCGGGCGGGGGGCGGCGGCAGCGAGGGAAGAGGGATGAGGTCATCCTCTTTCCCGGCGTCAGTCAGCTGGGTGGTGGCGGCGGCGGGTGCGGGCGGAGGCGGGCGGGGAGGCGGGTGCGGGATGCGCTGCTCCGGGCGGCGCTGCCCTGCCTGCTCCCGGCTCGGGCAGAGCGCGGCGGCGGCGGCGGCGGCGGTCCCGGCACCGCCGTCCCCCGCGGAGGCGGCGGCGGCGGCGGGGCGGGCGGGCTGAGCGCGGCTCCCCGCAGGCAGGCGGCGCTTTGCGGGCGCGGCCGCCGCGGAGGAGCCGCCCGCGGGCGCGCAGCCCGGCGCGGAGCCGGGGAGAGGAGAGAGGGGGACGCGGGGAGCGGCGGGTCCGCGGCGGCTGCGGCGGCGGAGGGCGGGAGGCAGGAGGAGGAGGAGGAGGAGCAGGGGGAGGCGCGGGATAAAGGAGCGCTCCGCCGCTCCCGCTCGCTTCTCCGGCGGGGCTGAGGGGAGGCATCATGGCCGCGAAGTCGGACGGGCGGCGGAAGATGAAGAAGGGCGGCGAGGTGGCGTTCACGCCGCTGCAGAACTCCGAGCACTCGGGCTCCGTGCAGGCGCTGGCCCCGGGGCTGCCCGCCGGCTCCGGGCCGGGCGGCGGCAGCGACGACGACGAGGCGCCCGGGGGCGGGTGCTGCAGCGGCGGCGGGGACGGCTCGGGCGGCGGCTCCCGCTGCTGTTGCTGCTGCTGCGGCGGCGGCAGAGGAGGAGACGGCGGCGGGGGCGGCGGCGGGGGCTCCCGGGGCTCGGGCGGGGGCTCGTCCTCCTTGTGCCTGCGGCTGGGCAGGGAGCAGCGGCGCTACTCGCTGTGGGACTGCCTCTGGATCCTGGCCGCCCTGGCCGTCTACTTCGCGGACGTGGGCACCGACATCTGGCTGGCGGTCGACTACTACCTGCGGGGCCAGCGCTGGTGGTTCGGGCTCACCCTCTTCTTCGTCCTGCTCGGCTCCCTCTCCGTCCAGGTCTTCAGCTTCCGCTGGTTCGCCCACGACTTCGGCACCGAGGACAGCGCCGCCGCCGCGGGCGGGCACTGCCCCGCCGCCGAGAGCAAGCTGCTGGTGAGCAGCGCCTCGGCCGCCGCCGACATCGACGCCGCTCGCCCCGGCACGCCGCAGCGGCAGGCGTCCACCGCCAGCAAGAGCAACGCCACCAACAGCAGCAGCAACAGCGGCAGCAACGCCGCCGGTACCGCTGCCGCCGCCGCCGGTGGTGCTACCGCCGCCGGTCCCCGCTCCGCCGGCGGCCGCTCGGCGTCCTGCGCCTTCTGCGTCTGGCTCCTGCAGTCGCTCGTCCACATCCTGCAGCTCGGGCAGGTCTGGAGGTGAGGAGCCGGGCGGAGGCGGGGTGGGGGTGTGTGTGAGGGGAGGAGGGGGTGGTGGCCCCTCGCCGACGGGGAGGGAGGTCGGTTGCGGGATGGGGGGACCGCGCCTGACACCCCCCCCCCTTCCCCCGCCCACCACCAGTCGGGGTTCCTGCCCGTCGCAGCGTGAGGAGGGCTCCCGGGTCCCCGCGGGGTGGTGTCCCGCCCCGTCGAGGGGAACCCCGGAGGTTCCCTGAGCGCCCTGTGCCGTCCGGGCGGCCACCACCCCGGGAGGCGCCCGGCTGAGGCGAAGGTGCCCTAAACTTTCCAGGGAAACCTGTGCCAGGGGCTACGTTAAAAAGAGGGGACGGACGGAGGAATATCCCGATAACGTGCGTCTCCCGGTCTCCTCGCATGTGGCCCGGACAGCGTTGCCACCAGCGGGGAACTTTGCTGACAGCCAAGAGTTTCTTTGCAAAACCTCGTAACGAACGCCCCGTTGCTGTGTTTTGATATTTATATGTAAATATGCGGCGTGCAGCCTGCTCCTCCCTATACGTATGCGTTTTTCTATAGGTGCGGTTAGCAAAGGAATGCCTTCTGAATCAAACTTTTGAGTAGCTGCTCTCAAAATCATCCACAAGGGACGTTATGTGCGTTACGGAAAGGGTGTGCTGAAGTGGAAGGCACTTACTGAAACGGGAGATGACATCATAGTTTGCAAAAGTAATGCTTTCCCTGTATTTTAAGCACATTTCTAGGAAAGATTTATATGGAGGCTAAATGCCCTGCAAATACACTTAGTGCTGCTTGAAAAGTGTATAAGGAATTAAAATTTCCACGTAAAATCGTGGCAGGCACTGTGTTGAAGAAGGTCATCAAGTGGGGCAGTGTGCTAAAGAAACAGCTGAAAATACTTTTGGAGGTTCTTGTCTGACGGTTGGAAAGGAATTCTCACACGTTTATGTTCTGGAAATGCTAGTTTTTCACAGTTGTTTCATTAGAGAGTTAAATTTGGTTGTTACTCTAAACTTCCAACTCTGGTGGTTTTAATCTCTGTCCTTTTGGCCAGGAGCTGTCTTCTGCTCTGTGTTAGTGCAGTGTCCAGTACAGCTCAGTTCTGCCTGTGGCCTTTAAGCACCAAGGAATCCAAGTGCTGCTAGAGGATTCACGGAAGATTTTTGGGATTGCTGTAACTAAGTATCTTTCACTTTCCAGATTCTTTCGTTTATTGTAACAAATAGAATTTTCTAAACTTGTGAAACTAACTCCAAGTTACAGGTGTGCTCAATATTAACTCTGACACAGCTTGAGAGGGAAGCAGGATTTTGAACAAAAAAGCAATGCTTTCTTCTGGATCTTGTTTGCTTCTCTGTTCCCGTATGCTCTCCCTCCACGGCTGAGCATGAGTTAAATTTAGAATTTTCTGAATGAGATGGTGTGATGTAATACTTAGTTCTGATCCTGCAGAGACAGAAGAGAAGGTACAATGGCTCAAATTGTACATAGAAATTCATGTTGATCCTCATCCATAGAGAAGATAAACAGTGTGTATCATACTGAGTGACACAGAAAATGAGTTTTACAAAGTCTGGTGTCATAACTCTGTATTGGAAGAAACAAAGAGCAGGTCTCTGGGTGGGGCAGAGTGTGATCTGATATTGTACAGACTTCTGTCAGATGAGGTGGCTGGGATTTAGAGCTCTCCAGCTGCTTGCTTTTTGATGAAGCACAATCGCTTTTAACATAAGATCTGCTCCTTGCAAGAGCACCTAGTCCTCTATCTTTAAAGCTAGCTGAGCCTCTTTTGATCATATGTAGCTTTTCTTCATGTTTTATGTGCAGTAGCATAAGACTATCAGAATATTTAAATTGACAAGGACTGTTAGGACATTATTTATGTTTTAGCCTGCTAGACTTTTTTTTTTTTTTCAGTAAAACAGCTATAGAATTGTTTGTCTCTCTGTAACTCAGTAGTGTTTATTTCCAGTTTTCTGCAAACATACAAATTATGTGGTCAGTTGTATGCAGTCTGGCATCTCAGCACTTCATTATTGATTAAAGTGACTTCATTTTAATCCCCTTAGTTCTATTCCTCATAAGGGAGAGCCTCTAGAACTTTGCAGTCTGATACTTCTGCTCCGCGGTGTAACACCTGCGCTGGCCTGAGCAAACAGCTCCTGAGCGTTTAGGCTGAAGGGTGACCTGAAGTGTTTTCCAGTTGCACGTGTTTGGAGACAAACTCCTTCTTTGCTGCAGCCAAAGAGACCGTGCTGGCTGTGTTACCACCACAAGTGCTCACTTACTGGGGACTCCGTCCACACAGTTCACAAAACTCGTGTTATGCTTTATTCTCCGTCTCTCTCTGTTTTCTCTCAGCTTTCAAGTTTTCCTTCTATTTTTCTTTTGGTGCTGGTTAAAGATGCCCTATACCTGTACTTACGATTTCGGTTACTTATTGTATCGAATCCCACACAAACAAAAATTACACTAATATTCCTTTCATTCAACAAGGAGCCCTAGGTACAAGAACTGAGGTTTTAGTGTTTTGGTAGTTTTGCACATGGGCAAAGTTACCAGGGTACGAGAAGAGAGGTTTGCTTGTGCCTTGTCCTCGGAATACTGAGATTGGTGCTCATTCTGCTTTCCTTTGGTGTTTGCTGTCCCCTTCAAATGTTGAACTGATTCTCGAGATCTTCCATTTCCCTTTATTTGTTACACTGGCAAAGATTTTTGGGGGAATTGTGTCAATTACTTATTTAAGGAGGCCATCCTGAGGAACTGGGGATACAACTGGCAATCCCAGTGTTCTTGGATTATTAAAAAAAAAAGTTAAAAAATGTGTTTTTAGTGATTAGTTCTGTTAAGATGATTTTTAACAATTCCAAAGCTTTTCCTTGTCTTACTTTTGAGATTAATTTTTGTTTACAAATATATTGAAAGCCAGATCATTGAAAATGATTATGTGTTAATTTTAACTAAAATGTGCTAATGGGAAATGAATGAGGTTTTTAATGTGGCATAGAACAATGCTGGAAATAGGCAATCTAAAATTACTAACATGATTTTTTCCTGGAGTGTAAAGAAGAGGAGCTGCAGGAGCAGCTAAACTGCCAATCAGTTCTGAATAAAAATGTGTCTTTTTTTTTTTTTTTTTTAAATTGGTATAACCTTCTCCCCCAGCCCCCACAAATTTTAGAAGATGGAATTATTCTGTTTTGAATTCTGTTTTCAGGGGAGTTGGATGTTCACACGCTCCCCGATAACACTGTCCCTCAGTTAAAATTCCAGTGAAGTCTCTGAGGAGTTGCTTGCCACAGCTGAGTGCAGATGCTAGGCTTTTGTTGGCAGCTAATTTCGTATTAAAATACGATCACTGATGAGATTCTGCCTTCAGAGATAGATACAGATAAGTTTCCTGATCCGTACTACCAGTGTGTTCTGCTTTTTAGCATTATAGGGCACACTATGGAGCCCAGTTCTCCCGAGTAGGTGCTGTGGGAGATGTGGCTTTTTATTAGCAGGCTCTGGGCAGTAATGCACAGGGTCTTTGTATTCCATTGAAAGGAAAAAAAAGGTAAGTGGATGCTTTAATTTGTAGTCTGCAAGGACTACGTAGAGGTATAGGGGCCAGGAGGATTCAGATAAACTATTGCCTTTTCAGCCTGGCATGAAAATAGGTAACCACTGCCCTTGAGCATCCCGTTGATTCACTAAGCTTCCCAGGCTTAGCCCTGGCTTTCAGATTTCGCAGAGGATAACAGGACTCGGTGACTGGATGTAGGAGATAACACTGTTCCCTTGGCACCTGTGGAGCTGGTTCATTCCCTTGAAAACTTTTTCTCTGGATGAGATTCCTTTGGGCTGGCGGGACCGAAGAGCCATGCTCCTTAAGATGGATAAAGGGGTCCTGAGAGCCAGCCCTGGGGGGAGCATGGGCTGCGGGAAAGCGGGTGGACGAGAGGAGGAGACTGGAGTGCCCATTTTCTGGCATCTGGGAGAGTAACTCCCCAGGACAGCTGTTGTGCCTCATAGAGGGATGGTGTGAGCAGGCCGCCTTGGTGCTCAGAGTGCTTAGAGGTTGCCACAGTGGCTGTCATTTTGTCTGAAAGGCTGCAGTCACTGTGCCTGAAGGGGAACTGTCAGGTTTCTGTAGCCAACAAGGCCAGAGGAAGGATGAATCATTGGAAAGAGGAGGACTGGAAATTACCCTTTAAAATTATTTCTGGGTAGCTGAAATGATAGTGACATCATTAAGTATATCCCTCTCAAAAGAGTGAGGGGTTTTGGCTATTTGCTAGCTGTGTGGGAACCCAGCTAGAGAAGGAGCAAGAGACACCAGGTTAATCACTGTCCTGTCCAGGTGGCACTTGTCCGGGGCAGGTATTTGTTCTGGTTCCCTGAGAAGTGATGCTATGATTTAGCTATATCTGTTTCTGTGTAATACTAAGAAATCATTGTCTTCTTTCTCCTTCCTGGTTCTTATTTGAAAAAAGCCCAACCATTTGGAGGAGGGTTGTAGGGGTGATGCTGGATTCTGGAAGCAGTGTGAGTTGCAGTCTCTGTGGTGCCCCGTGGAAGCGTTTTTCACAGGACTGGATCACCCGCCAAAGAAATTTCATTGCCTGCCTTTATAGCTTCACCTCTGCAATCAGTTGATGCTCTTGCAATTTCCTTCCCCCCAGAAAAGGGAAATGGTGTCTGCACAGTGTCTGAGAAGTCCTTGTGACTTTCTCAGGTGCTCGCTATTAAGTGTGACAAGGCCTCTGAGCTGGAGCTGTGGGCAAGGTGGCTGAAATGAAGGAAAACTTCTTTTTTTTTTTTTTTTTTAATCAGCTCCATCCTTAAGTAGGTTCATTTGGTTTTGCACTTTTGCTCTACATAGTAGTTTTGACACTTTGGCTCAGTAGTAGCATCGGAGTTCAGTGTAGTTAGGTGGTCAATAATTCCAGCTGCCATTGGACTTCACGCTGAGATGTGATAATATCTCAATCTGACACCAGTTTTTCTCACTGTTTTGAAATCTGTCAGATAATTTGTCACATTGAGTCCAAATTTATGAGTCATAGCCATTTCCTAGACAAGATTATTGCATATCCTCCCCATCTGTCTCTTAGTGTAGCGAAATGCTACCACTCAGCAATACCATATTTCTTTTATTGAGTTACTGCAGCGCTTGAGTTAAAGTCCTACTGGCTAACTATTTGGCTTGCTGTGTCTTTAGGACTCGGGAAAGGTGACAGACTGTCAGAAATAGGTAGTAAAATTCTCATTTTTCCCTCCCCAGAAAGCAGGATTAGAAGGGGTTGCCCATCCTGTAGGTGGCTTAACTTCGTTTAAACTTTTGCTAATACATTCAGCAGAATAAATATTCAAATATTTTTTCCTTTTTTTTTTCTTTTTTTTTTTTTTTCCGAAGACAGTGATATGCAGATGAAGGCTGTGCCTTTCATAATTTTTTTTTAGAAAGACAAAAGTGAATCTTTACTATGTCCTTAAAAATCTCTTACAAGTCTGCATACAAATCAGATTTGGTATTCAGTTTATTCTAATAACCTGAGCTACATGTAAGAGATGCTGATATATTTTAGAAGAAAGATACTGTACTTTAATAATTAACAAGGGTTCTCTCTATAGAGAATATTTATCGGTTATGTAAGTTTTCAGATTTTCCAAGTACTGCTTAAGCACTAAAATTCCTGATTGCTCAATTGGCTTAGTAGGAGAGATAATATTTTATACATGGAATGCTTTCTAGAAACTTATATATGGGATGAATTTATATCCTTTTTTTCCCAAACATTGGAAAATCTGTAAGAGTTTAAAGGTTTGTGTTTCAGAGGATTTCATGTCACCATGTATAGCTATTATTTCAGAGTTCTCTGATGCCGCCCCGGGATGACTATCCCTGGAAATGTTCCCATCCCTGGAGATGTTCAAGGACAGGCTGGATGGGGCTTTGAGCAACCTGCTCTAGTGGGAGGTGTCCCTGCCCATGGCAGGGGGGTGGGACTCAGTGATCTTTAAGGTCCCTTCCAACCCAAACCATTTTATAATTCTATGAGTGTATGTTTATACCATGAATTCAAAGAGATGTTTCATGTTACGGCATTTGTTTCCAGATGTTGTGATCTTGCAGGAGGTTCTTGCAACCAGATGAGTTTTTCTGGCTAAAATTTCTGTGTTATTTACATCAGGGAAAGTATTTAGTGCTGAAAAGTCAGTTTTCATGTCCAGATCTCCTGTGGGAAAGCAAGAAAGTGCAACATCAAAGCGTGATCTATAGCTTCAGTTATCCTGCTCCAGAGATTCAGATTATTCCCATCAGAGTTTACTTTGTCCGGAAGAGTACGCTCCCTGGTAGCTGGCTTAGTCCCTAATATTTGTCTGTAAGGACAGACATGGCTACAAAGATACAAAAGTTCTAGTAAAATTAAAATGAAATCAATTCTTACATCACTTACAACAGCATTAGCTCATTCTGCCATCTCTCTGTTCCAATTAAGTAGCTTTTAATACACAGCAGATTAATCACAACAGCAACTTATGGTTTCAGTAAACAGGTTGTTTGGGAGGAATTTATCAGGCGCAGACAAAATCAATAGCTCTTTTGCTTGCATATCAAGGTACAGTAGAAATTTGTGGTTGCTAAAGTATGTTTACAAAGTGGTGCCATTTTTGTGCGTTTTAGCACAGCTGTCAGTTGTATACATTGTGTCAAGCAGACATATAGGAGTGGAAGTGGCAAACAGGCTATAAAAAGAACTGGTTTGATTTGTTTGATTTTTTAAAATGAAAGGAGGCTGGCATAAAAGAGGACATGAGGAAGAATGGAGGGAACATATAAAAGGAAGCAGATTATGGAAAGGCATAGGAATAACAGTCAATACCGTGTACCTAAAACTCCAGTTTATTTCCCTTCAGCCACTGACCAAAGACAGATTATTTGAATATTTTTCTAAGTGACTGCTTGAGAGACTGGAGAATGAGACGGGGTGGGGGGGAGGGAAGAGTTGTAAGTCTGGGCAAACTCACAGCGAAAATGTTAGATACACAGAAAAGATATTAGATAAACTCAGCTTGCAGTGAGTAGTCATCTGAGCCATGATGAATACAAAAGTGAGGTATCAGTTTGATATCAGTTTACAGGGAAGAGAGTGCTCTTAAGTATCTTTTCTTAAATTTTAGAATTAAAAAATAATAGGTCTTGGATATATATTTTTCCAATAGATTTTACCTGAGTTTTCTGACAGCCATAACCTGAATTATCATTTACCCATCATCTCTGATTGCTGAAGTGGTTTCTTATCGCTCTTCCTCACATTCTGTTTCCCTCCTCGAATGGCTGAAATGGGTAACGTATAAAAAATACATTTTTTACATTTTTACCCCAAGGTAAAATAATTGTTATCCTCTGTTATTATTTACATTACTTTTCCTTTGACAACATGCTTGTGCTTTTCAGTATATTCGTGGTGTAAGATTTGCATGGCGAGCCATATAAATCTTTTTGATTGGCAGGGATAATCAGTGGGGGTGGCTAACGCTATCGGTTACAAATGGTTTGATGTCACGAGCTGCAGCAAATGGAGCGAGACTGTTTTGTGGGGTGTTTTCAAAGAACTTTGGCAGCCAATGATGTGACAACAAAAGTAACTTCTTCTTGTTCTTCTAAAATTGGAAGGTGTGACTTAGGCAAGACTAATGTACCAAGGACCAGTACCAGCTGCTTTAGAGAAGGATGCAGATCTTTTACAGTGAGTAAAAAGTGAATTAACCTACAGATGGAAGGACAGTTTTCCTTATCTCTGTCAGCTGCTATATATCAGATTGATTTCTGCCCTTAAGAATGAAGGTTAGCTGTGCCACAGTTTTCAACATTACTCACGTTAATGGGATGTTTTCATGTAAACATCTGATCTATTCTAGGATCCTGCCATCTTCTTTGAGTGGTGTTTTTCCATGTGTGATGCATAGGATCAGTACGTTAGTTTCAGCAGGTCCAAGGAAAGTACCTTGTAATATACAGCATTAGACTTCAGGTCTCTGTAGGGGGATCTATACATGCATATAAACCAACAAAAAGCCACTGTGCTGATACTTTCATGATTCAATAGTGGAACGATAAGCTTCGTCTCACTCTATGGTCTTTAAGAGGAGTCTGGGTGGAGTTGTGTCTCTTCTTATTTTTCTTCAACCCTAATCTTTATAAGGTCATTTTACATGGAAATCTTTCTGTGAGCCAGATCTAAAATAGGACTTAGCACCGCAAAACAGAATTTATACGTTCTTCAGGCATATAGCCCTGAAAATATGATCTAAAGAATTGGGCTCAACAGCCTTGTTAGGAAGTTTTTTGAGCAACTTAAACATAACGGACCATAATGTTCAACTTGAAAATGTCTCAGAGGCTTGTACTTCTGCGTTTTGGCTGCATCCAGAACTTCCCCAGCACACAAAGCCTGAGTTCCTATATCTCATTTGAGCCCATTGTGATCCAGAAGTTAAGTTGGAATGGCACCAAAATCCTGGAGTGGATCTGGTTGGCAAGCGTGGCTTAAACCTGCTTTATGAGCAATGATGAACTTAGTTCCCCAGCAAGTATTACGGAATCTGCCTTGTTTTACAGTACTGGAGAAATGTCCCTTGTGATTAGAATATTTGCTCAGGTTTTAGGAGATTCAAGGCCAGCTGTGGCCTTTCCAGCTGTGAGGGGTCAGACCTGCCTCTCTGAGTGCTTTCTGCACCGAGGCTTAGGTGGGACTGGATGGGGACGTTTGCTGTCCTTCCCGCTGGACCTGTGTCATCTGCCTGACAGAAGTGTCATGTTTGTGAGGTCAGCGCCTTCAAATGGGACCAAATACAGACTTCCTTGTCTTTCTTTTTTGCTGCTTCATTATTTTTTGTTTCCTGCCTTTTAACCTTCTCTCACTCTCTTACCCTAAAAGTACACCACCAGTATTTCTGTTTACAAACTTTCATCCTTCATGAATAGAAAACCACAAACAGCACCATAATACAGATCTACATGGAAATGCCTGTTTAACTTACAGGAGTAGCTCTAGATGACCTGAATTAGTTGAAGGATTGTTTTTTTCATTTTTTCATCAACCCTTCCCTGTCATATATAGTCAACCTTAGAAAAAGAGGAAGAAGAAAGGTGTTTTTGATGTGTCACTCAGTAGTTGTTTCACCCTCTTCCTCTGCTGTCTCTTGCAAAAGTGAATTAAACAGAAATTTAAAGGATGTTCCCAGTTCTTAGTCTGAGTTGATTTCCTGATAACATTTTTGTAGCTGTTTTTTTTTTTCTTAACATAGGCAGCAGAGTTTTGTAGCTGAAATAAAACCGCATCTTTGCATCCCAAATTCTTGCTTCCCAATTCACCACAAGCTCCACAGCAAGTGGAGCCCAAGGTTTTGGTTTACCTGTCTGAGTTTCAGAAATGAAGAACTACAACTCCTTTTTGCTTTCATCAGAGTGAAGCTTATTGCCACTTTTTTTTTTTTTCTTAAAATGGGAAGGAGATTTAAAATAACTTCATTTTGGAGGTCAAAAGCAGTGCTTACTTCTGAAAATTTTATCCTTTAGTTATTTAGTGCGTATTTGCAGTCTAGTTGTTATATGGATATTATGAAGCTTAATTTTTGTAATATAGTTTGAGATACTCAGATGGAAAATGATCGGGGGGGGAAACAATTCAAAACAAATTATCATTTCAATGTGCTTGTCAAAACATGCTTTAAGTTAAACATGTTGAAAACATTAACAGCTCTCAATACTGGACATCATTGGGATATTAAAGCAAGATTTTCGTATTTGAAGGATTTCTTTCCTCAAGAGTTTATGAGTGTTATGCCCATTATATGCTGTTGAGCTCAAAAAGTTCTGTCCTTCACCCTGTTTCCTTCACCTACCCACTTTTGCTGCTTTAAATTGGTTCTTTACCTCCTCTCTTGCGCTGTTTTCCTTATTTGTTAATTTGCTTTATAAGCTGGATCCAAAATGGCCTGGATAACAAAGGTTAGGAATTTTTTTAGACAATAGTGGAGGTGCTAGAATCAACATCAGCCCAAATCTTCCAAGCACTGGACATTTCAGCTTCCAATACAATGACGTGTATGGGTGACAGCAGACAAATCAGCTGAGCGTAGAACACTTCCAGTAGTAATGGTGGAAACTACATTCAACACAGAATTATTGGAAAAGGCATAAATGTAAGCAGAGTTCATAGTACATTAAACAAAGATATTCTGTAAGTAGAGACTGGGCAATTAAAGAAGATTTACCCAAGTGAAGGAAAATACAGTGCAGAGGATAATGAATGTGGCTGAGACAACTCAATAATAATGGCTTTGAACTTTTACAATAGTGCATTAATGCATGTGTCAGAAGGAGGGATTGCATTTACAGGCAACAACCATTTGTTAAGGAAATTTTACCACACAGGTTAATTAAGAACTCATGATAACGGAGCATGAAAATTACCTTACTGAACTGAGGGCTGTGTCTGGTACTTAAGTATGCCATTCATTATTTTGTCTGTACCTAAAAAATAAAATTTTGGAGATGTATGGTTTTCTATAACCTGTCTTCATTCTGTTAGTGTCACTGTTGTGGGCAGAGCTACTCCATTAATGATTGATTGACTTAGAGAATTAATTAATTGTTGGGTGTGTTGCCTGCATGGCTGGATTAAATCATGAGGGCTGCTGAGAAAACTAGCAAGGGGTTCGAAACAAGCCATCCCACCATCAGTCCCTAAGCTTGTCTCTGAAGAGGCTGTCTCAGGCTTTTGTAGAGCCTACTGATGGTTTTGGATAAGCAAAGCATAAAAGGCCAGGAGCTGAGAAGGCTTTAGTTGAAATGGACCAGTTCCCCTGTCAGGTAGGACCTATTACTCAGGTGCTGTCAGATAGATTGAGAACTTGAGAATTTGGGCTTCTTTTTTGAGTTTGTGGGAGGTTTACACATATCAGTGTAAAATTATAGCCTCTCTAAAGGGAGAATACTGTTGCACGACCAACCTTTGGCTTGGGCCATGGGAGGTTCTTCAGGTAGGACTTGCCTCCGCCCAATGCGGACATTTAATCTTTGTGTCTCCTTTCCTCCTTCACTGAAATGTATTTCCAGCCTCATCTGTGTTGGTAAGGTAGTAGGCTGTTTGTGAGAAGGATTTCTTTCCACTCCTTTGAGTGGAAACTTCCTAGCACAGCAGGAGGCTGATATTACATGGAGATTTTTGTGTAGTTCTGTAATACAAGTAACGAGGAGTTGCTGCTGCTTGTGGTTTAAGAGTGAGTTCAGAATAGAGTGCTGGTTTTGAGCAGGTGCCTTTCACAACCCATCTGAAAGTCAATTCCAGAGCTGGATCCAGTCTTTCTCCCCGAATCTAGCTATTTCCTACGCGGCCATTCTCTTTATTACATGCTGTATGGATTCTCTCAAGGGAGTCAACCCCTTCTGTGAGAAGAGCCAGAACTTTTCTACAGGGCTAACGTCTTTTAATAGGAGTGGTGCCAGACTTGTTGATATATCCTACTGCTGCAGAATTTTTATTAATAAGTTGCTAACAACGCTATTTGTGGCGTAAATGAGAGGCTTCTCTAGCAAAAAATAAAATCATATATCCATACTTATCCATATTTATCAAATATCGGGTACACTGACTGGCTTTCTTCAAGTGCAGAAAGTATTGGATGGGAAGAACATTTTGAAAAATGTTGACTGTCAGCTTAATTAAGTATATTTCAGTAATGAAATAAAAAATGTTCCTAATGGATACTCAAAGTAAGAAATAGAAGTGTATTACAAGAAAAAGTATAATATTTCATTTTTTTTAAAAAAATATAATGCTATGTCTTAAAGGATTTTAAACATCCACAAAGTGATTCATTGAGCTTTGAAACAATTGGAGTTTAAATTATCAACTTGTATTAACACAGGATGTTTTCAATACCTCAGCAAAACCCATATCCCTAATTTTTAATTTTATACTAGCACCTAAGGAAGAAGGATGGCCAGTAGGTTTATTTGACAGCTAGCACTAATACAGGAGTCCAACTTAAAAGGACACTGTTCATAACCATCATCATAAAAAACCTTACAAGTATTCTTTTGAAGTTCACTTATGAATTCAGTTTGACTGTGTTAATGACTTGTACTGATTTCTTTGAGCTTGAGCTTTATTAGTGCAAATACTTATGGAAGGTGTATTTTAAGCCTGAGTGCCAGAATATTAATCAAAACCTTAATTACATATTCAGTAGTAATTTTCACAATTCATATGGGTCTTACTTAATTTCATTACTCATCCAATCAAGGATCAGAAGCAATGACATATGATTTAAATAGCAAATTGTTTTGGATATTTTTAATTAGTAGACACAAAGGATTGGTTATTAAAGAAATTAACTTCAGCACCTTGAAAACTGAAGAATAACCTTGAAATAGGAATTAACTCAACTTTCAAATCTGTTCGCAGAAAATTTACAGAAAGATTTGATGCATGTCTAGTGTATAAAAACTATTTGCGAATAAATAAACAATAAAAATATGATGGAAATTTGTCTTCTAATGGCATGCTATAAATCATTCTTTGGAGACTTCTTCATGAATAGCAACCTTAATAGTTGTGGGGAAGAAGAAAGGAAGACAGAATGATTATGTTCATTTCCAGTAATTGTTTTGGGTTCAAATATTGCAGCTGTCACTGAAGAGTGCACTTTATTGTGAGAATACCTCTTTGACCAAATAAATTCTAATTTGGTCATAATGCAGAATGTGTCCCATTGGATTTATCTTACAATGTGGAAGTCTGCCACTGTTTCATCTGAGCTTTGTCTTCCCCATCCTCAAAAACCTGTGAGAACTTCTGTTGAGGGTGCAAGGGCTTGAAAAATGTGTCTGAGGACCTGCAGGACCGTCCAGTGGGAGAATTGGGGCTTTCTCCCTGTTCCCACTGTCACGCCATGCTCAGTTAAGTGTCTTTCATCTCCACTGCAACCCGAAGCTCTGTGGTTCTGTGAGGTACCACTCATGATGCCAGAGGAAGGATGTTCAGTGGCTCCCTTGAAGCTGTGATTCTATGAACAGTATTGGATTCCAGATTCTAAGGGTAAGGAAGCACAAAGCCATGGGAATAGTCTAGGACTCCTATTGATTGCCATCACTGAATGTGTATGTAGCTGTGATTTGTTGCAAGCAATTTCCTGACGCAGGCTGTCCTACGTTTTATTAGTTTTTAGGTAAACATCATTTTAGCATATAGACTTCACAAAGAGAAGAAATACGTGAAGGAGTCAGGTAAAATCTGGGAGCCGTCAGTCACGGGAGGATCTTTTTTTTAATTTCCTTTTTCTCTTGGCAACTATTTTTATCATATTCAAGCATTAGCTCTGAGAGAGAAATAATGTTCACTTCAAAAGCCACTTCCTCCTCAATAAATAATTCAGAGCCATAGATTGTTCATGAGGAAATATCAACACACTAGTAGTAATTTAATATACCAAGCAATCGCACTCACTTTAGCCTACATGTGATTTAAATAGAATATGACAGTTTAGGGTCTCCATTTGCCCCATGGCATGTTGGGATCAAACTTGGCAAGTGATTGCAGTGTTCTCATATCTTCTGAAGAAGTAAATGAAAGTTGCATAATTCAGAGAGGATTTCTTAATTACATGCTAAATCAGAGTGTGCCTGCTTGTGTTCTGAATCCAAATGCTGGCCCAGGACCAGCTATAGAGAAGCATGTGAATGATTTCTCTGTCCTTTGTCAACCAGCATCTCCCTTTTTAACTTGTTGAACTATTATTTTGAAGCACAGTTTCAATATATTAGTTAACTTTGCTTTATACTGGGGGTGAAAGGCTGTGCTTACCCTTTCTGGGCTGTCTGACCTGTGGGATCCATCTGCTGAGGAAGACGTTTTACTACTTTTGCTTTTTTAAATTTATTTATTTTTTCTTTTCTTCCTCAGTCGCAGGCCAATACTCTACACCACAGTGTTAGCTCCTGGTTATGTTGGGAAGGTTTGTGTTTCATTCTGTCTTAAATAGTTATGGTTAAAAATAGGCAAATTCTTTCTCACTTTAAGGCTCTTGTCCTAGTGGTAGGAGAAGGCAGAGCTGGGAGCACACTGCTGGCATGGGGATTCTGTGCTACTAGAACAAGGCTATAGATCTGTCGTACCTGAACTCAAGCTAAGACTTCTCTTTCACAACATCATTTTTTGTGGAGTGGTTCAGCTGTTTCCAGGCTGGTCTGTGCTCGGTGCATCACAAATACAGCACAAACTTCCTTCTGTTTTGGCTCTACACAAACAGAATTAGTCTAAACACTGAATGAGAATAAGCACTCCCAGGAAGGATTACGGCTATAATCAATTAAACCATAGCAATTTATCTCTGGTTCACGTCCATGGAAGTGGGTTTACATTGAAAGCAAGGGATGCCTGCAATCAAGAGATGTTAAGTGCAATGCATAACTTCATGCATTTGTCCTTTGCGTCCTCTTGGGTCTTCCAGCAAGTCTATCATTATGAAGCCTTCTAACCATAACAGCGTTTATATGAAGGGTATATAATGAAATCCTACATAGGGATGTGTAATTGTCTTGGTGATAAGATGCTGCCCAGGGCTGTATTTCTCCAGGAAAAGAGCAGATCGAGGCTGAGGAGTAACTTGCTTTTTTATGATTGCCCTCCCTACTTCTATAGCATTCTGCAGTTCATCTGGGCTGTAGGAGGAAAAGGTAGCCAGGGCTCCTCTTACAACCTGCTTGCCTTCGGAGAAGGCTGTAGCCGAGTAACTCTTTCTTCCAAGTTCCAGTATAATCTGAGTAGATCTAGGAAGGGTTTCAAGGGGAGCCATCCCTTCTTCATGTAAATCCATGGTTACCTGAGGAGATGTAATGCCACAAGATTTAGCCCATTACTGTGAATGTAATGCTGGCCATGTTGTTTAAGTTCTTGATTAACCTCGTGTCTCAGCAGGACTATGCCAGGGATTTTCATTTTGGAAACAGTCTGCTGGTCATATGACGTGCTTGTAGAAGCAAGGAACATTAGGTCAGTGGTTAGATGTGCTTCTGCTTTGATTTAAAATGTCTTTAAGATTTTTGGATATTTCCTTTATGTTCCAGTGGGATAAGAGAGTGGACGCATGAATGAGCAATGGTGATCAGCACATAACTCATAACCCTGCCAGGGATGTGTTTTGAAGCACCAGCCATTACTGTGCAGCTGCATGAAAGACACATCTAAAGATGCGCTCTTCTTGTCTGAGAAACTGCTCTCAAGTTGGTGCTGACACATCTGGAAGGAGGACTTTAAACTGAGAAATGAGAGGAGAAGGTTGGGGGAAGCTCTTATGTCCCTTATACCTTTTATATATATATAAGATTAGTGCAAGAGGAATAAAATGGGGAAAATTAAGATAGAACAGTGGATGTAGAAATGTTAACAGTAATTTTGTTAGCAAAGCAAACTAATCTGCTGAGAAAGTAAAGTGTCAATGACACATATCTGCTAGGATTGTGCTTGATCTATTCAGTGGCTGTGTTGTCCCTAAGAAAAAGCTGAAACATGGATAAAGACCTGCCAAAAACCTGTGCAAGAAAAAGGAAGAAGTAGGAGCATCTGTGCAGAACCTGAATCAGGTGAATTATTGACTTGGAGCATAAATGTACGCTACCGACGAAAGGGAATTCAAACTAGAGACCTGCTGGTATGCTAGTGAGTATTAATGATATAATAACTTGAAAGAGTGGTTTATATGTGCTAAAACCAAAAAATGGATTGCTGCAGTCCTGTTGTGAGAAGGAGAGGGTAGACATTCCAGAAATCTGAGGAAAAAAGCGTAACAGGATTTACGAAAGATCAGTGCTACCAGACTGACCCGGGAACTTTCTCAGGGGTGTATTGAATTCTCTGGATGAAAGGGATGTGGGGTGCATACTCACTCCAGCAGGGAAAAACTGCTGGTGTGCTCTGGAATTTGTCAGCAGAGCTGGACAAGATGAGGATTAGCAAGGGGCTGTAGAGTAGGAGAAGAACGAACTCACTAGCAGGTGTGTTTAAACAGGACCCACACAGCTGGGTGGCCAGAGGGGCACTGCATGGCCACAGCTTTCCTGGGTGACCTAAAGCTCATGGTGCTCCGAATGGGAGCTCACATTCCTCTTGGCTTCTTCCTTCTCCCTCTCCCATCCCGGAGGCTTGTGTTTGAATCACTGCATTGACATTTTGCCTGAATTTCCAATCTATAGCTCCTTTTGTTTTCAAATTTCTGAATTTTATGTCAGATAGAAGTTTGCATTTCACAGCCTGGTCTTAGCATATTGGGATTTTGTTTATTCTCCAGGCATGATATGAAAAGATTAAAAAAAAATTGCTGGTAGAAATCCAGTCAAAACAAATTGAGGCTTTCTATGTTTTGATTTTGCTCCACAGAGATGTATTGTCACATGCTATGAAATCAGAGGATTTAAAAACTTCAGAGTCAATGATTTAAGCTTCCGCTAAATATCTCCTCAAATAGAATTCAAGCTTGTGTATCCGTGGCGTACCCTGAGACCACAGTTAAATTAGAGCTCTCCGTATGTTGTAGCATACCAGAAAATTTTGCTTAAACTTTGATATGATAATATATATGTGGGACCAAGATTTTTTCAAAAGGTACAGTCCTCAGTTTAGATATGTGACGTTGGTGAGAGTTTACTGGCTGCTCAGCAACCGAGAGCCTTTGGGTGTTAAGGGTCTGCAAAATGAGAGAGGAAACTAACTTTTGTATCTGAAGATCGTGACTAACTTTATGTCATTTAGATCCAAAGCGCAGAGATAAACTACCCCCCAAAAAAGGTTAGCCTGGGTATTTTACTTGACCACATGCTCTGTGCTTGGTAAGACTGCCTGCTCGGAGATTTTAGGGTAACAGTAAAAGGGCTTTCATCAGTCCCTGCAAATAGAGGTAGTGATGGGCTTTGTTTTTATAGTGGTTTGTAGTATCATTAAGTCAAAACATAAAAATAACATCAAATTACTATGGAAATAGATTTATTTTAATTTTTATACTTTGAAACATTTTCTCTTGCTGCTGCAGAATGAGCATAATGGCCAGAAAATGAGACTATTTGAGAAACAAACCAGTATTGCTTCGCTGAGCCAGACTGTATCTTTCTTGTCCAAAATTGGAATGGCACAGGTCTATGTCAAGTAGTGTTGAAGAGGGTTTCTTTAGGCTGTGTTCAGCAGTGTTTGTTGCTTGGCTCATACTAGAGGTTTTGTAACCTCAGGCGTGGAGGTGTCCCTTTTCCCTCTTCTTACATAAATCTAGGTGCTTCAGAAATTGAGTTAGTCTGAAGAAAAAGAAAAAAAAAAAAGACGTTTTGGACGGAGTCTGGAATGAGTTCCCTCTTGTACAGACTACCACAGCTCTAACTCGTTAAGCAGTGTTAAAACAGTACAAGAGGTAACTGGGCACTTTACCCTGCGTGCTGGTCCTCAGGCGGAGGCCCTGCTGCCCACAAGCTTAATAATGTGTCAGACTCCTTTCATCAGCCTACTGACTCCAGTTCAGTAATTCACAAAGTAAGTACTATCATCTTACTCATCTGGGGAGGAAAAAAAAAAAAAAGACAGAATCAGGCCATTAGGTTGTGTTGTGAGTTTGCTAATAATAGTTGCAAAAGGGATTACTCAATCAGTGTAAGCAGCAGCACTTCTCTTTTTTTTTTTCTTTTCCCCCCCAAAGGGTTGGGATTTTTGTTTGGCAAGTAGTGTTTCAGCAGCCCTCACAGTGAGGAAATGTATGGAAATGCAGCTCTGGTCCTGCAAACACACACCAACTATGTTAAGTATACATCTGTGTATACATATACAAGCACCTGAAGAATCGGGGCTAGAGCTTGCTAAACCAAAATAGATGCAGTCACGTGAGTAAACTGCAGAAAGAAATTATTAAATAAATTATATGTTGTGTGTAATAGAGAAAAATAAATTTGGGCTTACACGGCTTCATTTTTTTGTTGTTGTGGTTTTTTTTCTTTCAAACAAGCTAAGTGTGATTCATTCAGATACAACAAAATATTGTTGGGCCAAAAGATTGTTCAGTTCTATCTGTACACTTGGATTCCTGAGTAGACGTGAAGCACCTTGGATGGCAGATTAGTTCACACCGTTAAAGCGTCTGGAGCTGTATAGTCTGCTAATATTCTGTATTTGCATACTTCTCGGTCTTAAAACTAACTTAAAATTTTTTAGAAGTCAGCAAAAATGATTCGGATTGTGCTTTCTGCCGGTGAATTTTTTTTGCTGAAAAACAGAACACATTTCAATAGTGAGATTAGCTAGACTGTGAAATATTACCCCTCAGGGAAGTTGTAGGAGACCAGTTGCACGGATCATTTAAATGCAATTAGAAAAAGCAGCAGAGGATGGAGCCAGGCAATTTTCCCCTCCCCCCCTTTGCTGCCTCCCCAAATAAGTTTGAAAATGTCATTTGGGGGAATAATAACAGGTTCAGTTTGCATTTAGCAAGGAGTTTTGGCTGAAAAGGAGTGAATTTGAAGATAGTTAATTCCAGAGATTTTGTGAAAATGTCTGCATGTTTGGGATAGAAGTTTCATGCTAAAGATGTGAACTAACATTTTGAAATGTGGAGCTTTGCGTTATGAATTGGCTCATACTTGTTCCAGGTTGGCGCAATAATATGTAATTATATTTTCTTTTCCTGCCTCTTTCTTTTCCCACCATCCAATTTTAATTGAGTTTAACTTTTTCTTTTTCTCTTTGAACCGAAGAATCTGTTATTTGCACAGTTCTAGAAAATATACTGAGAAGTCAATTTCAGGCTGAGACAAGGAAAGACTTCATGTCTTTTCCTGTGAGGTCTCTTTCATTTTGTGATTTACAGGTTGAGTTGGCTGCCACAGTTTAAGTGGTGCCTTTAGAAGCTTTCAAGTTTGATTTTTCAAAAAATCCGGTGATGTGTATCAATTACTTCAGTCTCAGTATGAGGTACACTTTCTCAGCCCCTCTCAAAATTAGGGTCTAAGCAGCTCAAATTTGGTGCTTAAAGCTGAAGCAGTTCTAAATAGAAGTAGAATAAAGACTAAGAGGATCTTTAGTGGTTCATAAATCTTGCATTACTTTTCTGAACAAGGGTGAATTTTATCCACAGAGCCCTAGAAAGTTGCCTCCTATGTAACTTTCACTGTATGCATCTCAAATTCTCTGATAGATAGGGCAGAACTGAAGCCAGTGAGGCTTCATAAAAATAAGAGTTTGGGGGCTACTGGGATTAACACTGGCAATATTTAACAACCTATACTAAAACAACAGATTTATAATTCAATATGCATAACTTCATTAATCATGTTCCTTTCTTAAATGGTGATCAAAAATAAATATGTGCTTAGAAGTGAAAGTTGTTTACAAAAGCTTGTTTTTGCCTAGTTACTTGAGAAAGGTGGTGTTTTTTCCCCCTCTGTTGCTGTCTGCTGTTAATTAGGGAAGTGGAGATGGATGTGTAGAATTAGGTTGCCCATAATCTCATCTGAATATTTAATCATAAATGATTAAGATGAAGATTTATAACACAGATTTTGACATTCTGGCTGATATAGCAAGGTTAATAGAGCTATATTCTCCCCAGTTACGGATTGTCTGGGAAAGCAGGAAAGACAATAGTGTCTACAGACATTAGAGGGCAATAAGATCTCCAAGAATGTTCTTTCACTTCTTTATTTTTAGAAAAACTTTGAAAGATCCATGACACAAAATTTAAACAGGAAAAAAATATGAAAGGAAGGTTATTTTCCAATAAAACATGCAGCAGGAAGTGGATTCTGATAGAAAAATACAAGCAGATCTACTTTATCTGAAAAATCTGAGATGGTATTTGATGGAATAAACAGCTAATGTGATATGGTATGACCAAGGTCAGAAATTGTCCTCTACTGCCTAGTTGTACTTTTTGGGGTTAGACACTACAAGAGTTGTGTGTTATACCCACTCTGTAGAGTACAAGACCAGTGATACCACCAGGGCCGTATGAGTTAGATATGGTTACATGAATTAGCTATAGAAATAAGTGGGAAATTATTAGGAAGTACAGTAGTAGCACATTTATTTGTACTTTATTAGTACAGTATATTATGGTGAGACACTGGAACAGGTTGCCCAGAGAAGTTGTGGATGCCCCATCCCTGGAGGTGTTCAAGGCCAGATTGGATGAGGCTTTGAGCAACCTGGTTGACTGGAAGGTGTCCCCGCCCATGGCAGGGGGGTTGGAACTCAATGATCTTTAAGGTCCCTTCCAACTCTAACCATTATATGACTCTGTAATTATCTCATAATATCCTAAACGAGAAAGAATGACTGAAGCCACTGAACACCAGTCTGAAGAACCAGAACCATCATTAGACAATTTTTGATTTGCTGGAAGAAGAACTG
>JAOTQQ010000012.1:113588978-113603257 GCA_026546715.1 Gallinago undulata
CCCCCCACCCCCCCCCCCCCCCCAAAAAAAAAAGAAAAAAAAAAAAAGACAAGAAGAAAGAAAGGCCATGTATGATGGAAATTGAACATCTACATCAGGTCAGCCACTATCTCAGCTTGGAAATGTTCAAACTCTGTGAGCATCATAGTTTAGACTATGCATTTATGTAGATGAAAAAAGGACTATTTCTGGTGTGTGGAAACATCTCAGCATTAATATAACTGATCAACACGTGGTCTGTGTCAACCCTAGCTCTGCCTGGGATGTAAAAATTAAGAAGTGTTCCACACATCTGTTGTGAGGATGCATTGAGATAGACAGTCTCCAAGGTTGCCAATGAATATTTCCGGGATCAAAGCCTCCAAGCTTTTTAGTGCGTTGTGCAGCTTTCAGGTCCTGTGCTACCAGTACCCATACGGTGCTGCTTGGCTTTGTGCAGGTGTAGTACCTGCTACCCATCACCCTGTGGTTGTCTCCTTTCTCTCTGTTCGCAGTAGGGTTTAGGAGAGGGTTCTCAGCAGCACTCAGCATTGGGGAAAGTGTAGTGCCACTCGAGTCAATGAAAATTTTTACCAGGGCCTTTAAAAAGAGAGTTAGGAGATTGAAATTTTAGAAAATCTACGGTATGGGAATTCACAAAGGCTGAATTTATCCTAGAAAGCCTAATCTTGCATTCAGCTGAAAGGAGGGAGTCTCCCCCAGGAGGGGACTTGACAGCAGAAGGCTGGTTATAGCTGCTTGGTGCTTTGAATTATCGCCCTGGAAGAGCCCGACTCCTCTGCCGCCCGTAGGAGGAACCGGAGCCTGGGAAGAAGCTGCTGTAAATATCTCCCCAGAAGTGGCTTTCCCTCCTGTTCTCCTTGTTTTTATCATCCCAGCCCTGGGGGTGTTGTTGCTGCCCCTCTCTTGGATGCTATGATATTCCCCCTGCCTGCCCCTGTCACTCTTGTTCTCTCTTACCAGGTTTCAGGTGGGAGCTCTACCTTTCCTGTTCCCAAATGCCTCCCCACTAATATTCACCCGCCTCTGGTGGTCATATCTGCTGGCCTATGAAATTTATCACATAATTTGTGTCGAGGATAGAGGGATAACTGTTCTACACCACAGGTAGCTGTCCTTTTTTGGTTTTGTAGGAGGTGGACAGGGCTTTTTTTACCAGACTTCACAACTTCCAGCAGTAAATGAGCTATTTAAGCCTTTTTGCAAAAGCCGTTGTTCACTTTCTGTAAAGTCAAAAGAACTGATATATCTCATTAGTCTGTTAAACGGTGCAAAGATAAATGCTTTATATGTAAGAATGAATACAGATGACGATACCGGTTAATCGGTAGGCTTCATAAATATAAACTGCAGTGTCTATGAAGGGCTTTTTCTTCTAGAATTTCTCATGAGGGTTAATAATCATAGTGGTTTAAATAGATGAATAGTAAGGTGGTCATAGATGAAAATTGTCAGCCTACAGAAAGACATGGGTGTTGTCTGTGCTTTGTTAAGCAGAATTTTATTTAAATCCTGTTTGTGTTTTCTTTTTTAAACTGTTGGAGATTTTGATAGAATAAGGTTTTTAATGACTTTGTAAACATGATATGAGATGGTTTAATTCTCATAGGCGAGTGGTGAGTTGTGATCACTGTTTCTTACTGGCTGCAAATTAATTATGAAGCTAATCCATGCTAAAATGTTTGAGATCTCTTTCTGTGTTGTTGTTTAGCTGGATAGTTATTTACTAGAGCAAAATGAAGCTTGATACACAAACAAAACCCTGCTATATTTTACTTTAGTGTATATATAGGTGTATGTAAGGCAGAAAAACATGTTGTCAGCTCCCAGTTTATTTCTAATTCAGCCCTTCTCAGCAAATTTTGTTCCCTTATGTATTTGTTTCATTTACTTTCCCAGTCTTGTCTTAGAATATGCTTTTGCGGGTAATTACACCAAGTACCCCCATTTGAAAGCCTGCTGAGCAGGGCTGGACCTTTAACCTGTAAACTTCCTCGGGCAGAGACCATAACTAAAGTGCTTATAAAATTCGTATTTTGGCAGTGATGGCTAATATGCCTGGAATTGGAAAATAATAGCAGTAGCTAATGAGGGGAATTTCAGGAAATTAACACAATCAAGTAGGCCATCTCAGGCCCAATGGGAGGGAGAGATGCCTGCTTTTTTTAGTCAGAGGGTGGGAATTATGTGAGGTCTGGCGAAGGGACGGCGTACCCTAATGATTGGCTGCTTTTCCCAGCTGGATCAGCAGGACTAAGGAAAGATATTTCCTCTTCCTACAAGCCTCCTTCCCTTTTTATCCTGAAGCCATCGTACCTCCAACAGCACTGCCAAATTACAGTCTGAGAGAGATTTGTGATGGATGGTTGGGAGTAAGTGAGCAGCAATGAACTGACAGTGACCTGTAACGTAACGCGGGGTTGGAAGTAGGGAAGGTAGGCAGAGGTGACTGGTAAATGTGTTAAGATTTGATCCATGTAGTGGTCCTCCCTGTGCAATCCCTGAAGGGGAGGTGTAGTACATCCAGATGACAGATACGTCTTTTTGTATGCACACTACTTCATTCATAAGGGAAAAATAGCCACCTTTTTTAATTTTAATTTTCTTTTTTTCTTTTTTTTTTGGTGAGTTTGCAAAACTGCCAGCAAGTGACAGTGTTGGTAAAAAATAAATAAATTGTTCAACTGTGTTGCCAATGTTAGAAGAACAGATGTGATAGATTTTCCTAAAAGAACTTATCATTCATATGCTGAAGTTGCAAAGAGCATAATTATAAGATAGCTGTCAATAAGAAAACTGGTTCTTATTTTTAGTTATCAGTAAATATCAGTACAGCAAAAAATAATTGGCTATGCCTTGTACTTCTAGAATTGCTAACTGCTAAATTTGCTGAGACTGGTCATGGCATTGTTGGGATTTTTGCTGCTAAGAAGTGACACCAATGATTACATTTCCAATTTGAAGCAATTTTTATTGCAGTACTTAGAAAATATGAAAAAATCTTTACTGGTACTATTTGCAGGAAAATTAATTTTTTTCAAAGCCATTGTACTAAATGGAGTAGAATTTCCCAATAGCTTTTGATTAAAATAGCCTTTTTTTATTTCTGCGTGCTTTAAATATCTTCTGCCAGTGCTTTATGTCATTACTTCAACCTTATTGCTGCCAGTGCAAAATTTCTCTTTAAGGGACACTTGAATTTTGCCAATAGGCAATACCCCTTCTCTTCTAGAGAGCAAAGTAAATAATATTTCTCTTTTTAAAGGGACAATTCTATCCAGAAAAAAAGAACCCACAGCAAAGTTTTGCAGAACGGCAGCCTTCTAGCATCTTATTTGTAAGCATGATCATGTGTATTCCTGCAAACACACACAGACTTTCTCTTCTGCATGCTATTTGATTGGCATAAGAGATGGTATAAGAATAAGGGTTTGTGCACAGACCTACAAATTTTCCATGTATTTGCCATGTCCAGACCCATCCTTTCCCACGATTTCTGCAGGCACCTTTTCTTGTGCTTTGCCACAACTCAATTTCGGGCACCATTACAAACGCCGTCCCTTTATAGTTGAACAAATTCATCAATGGCATGAATTTTGAATGAGTGATAACTTGAGGCCTAGCAGCAGTCTCCCAGCAGTAATGGCTAAGAAGGAAATAATTGCTTAATAACTGTATATCGTTTCACTGGATGAAATGGAAATCAAGAAGTCTCAGTATGAACCTTATTAATGCTGTCCAACGTATATGAGGAGGGATGGCATGCACGTTTGTGGTCCCAGAATGATATTCACTGTGGCTCTTGGGACCATCAAGCTGGGTGACCTCTTCCGTAGATAATCTCAGACTTTCCTCCTGATGTTTGGTACAAACACTCACTGGGGCCTGCCTTAGATGAGAAATAGACTCTTTGGAAGATGGCCTCTGCTGGTGGCTTGCTGGAGAGCTCTCTGGAACCTGCATGTTCATGGGGTTCTCTGAACGCCTCCACCATGAAAACTTTTCAGGCCATTTCCTTTCAGTCAATAGGATCGCTTGTTTCAGACTGTTATGGCATCGCAGTGTTGGTACTGTTGAGCTCTCCTTTGCAGGACCTTTTTGGAAGCAGGTGGGGAGCCTGAACCTCCAACAGTATAGTGAAAAAATGACTAGACAAAAAACATGTTAAATGAAGTAGAGAGTCAAGAGAGGGGGTGAGGAAAAATCAGTTAAAACTTACCTATCCCTGCCAATAATAAATAAAATTCACTTGAATTTAATTCCAGTTTTTAAATGTAGTATTCCAATGAAAATGTTTTCATCAAATGACTACTTTTGTTTTAACTCATCAAGCTTAGCACCTGAGAAATGACAGAAAGAAATCAAATTAGGATAGCTTTCTGTCATTAAGTTTTAATTGTATCACTGGCCCATGATTTATTTTTTCAAATGAAAAATTCTCGTCTTCTGAAAATTTTGGCCCAAATCCAGCATCAGAGCTATTGTATACTGGAACCCTCCAAAAAGGTAATCCAAATTAAATAGAAGTGTAAATCCACAGTGGATTAATTAAATGACATTAAACTCTCATGTGGATACTCTGAATCAGAATTAAAAGTGTCTTGATTCAATTTACTTTAATTTCCAGAGCAAATTAGTTAATTAAGTGTGCTGTAATTTTGAATGAAAGTGTCTACATAGCGGTTTAATGTATTTTGACTAATCCACTTTAAAAATTAATTCAGATTAACTTTTTGGAGTGACCCTTGTACTGACAAACCCTCGGTAACTTGATAAAAAGTTGAAATGAGAAATGCTGTATGGCTCAAAAAAAGGAGACTAATTGTGATTAGTAGCTCAGACTTGATTTTTGTCTTGGAATTTTGTAGAATCAAGAAGCGGATTTATTTCTTGGGTCAGAAATTGTTCTTCACGAAAAAAAAAAAAAGTACTGCGGTGTTGTAAGGAAAAAGTCATTTAACCAGTTTTGGACTTGTTGACTTTGTCACAGCTAGAGGCATGGAGAGGGAGATGTTTTCTCTTCCTTCTATAAAGAGCAACATATAAGGGGGAGCCAGTTTGGTGCCATACCAGACCAAAGTACTACCAAGCAAAGAGCAGAAGGTCATGTGCCCCACTGGGATAAGAAAAATATCAGAAAAGTGGGGTAAAGACTCAGGTGCTGTCTTGCAGAAGTAGTGCTTCTTGCATTGACCCAGAGACTAACATATTTATATCGCTCAACTATTTTCCATGATTGAAATTTTATTATAATCTCTGTGCTAAGTAATCTGTGGACTCTTTAAGACTTCAAGACTCGTTGCTTTGTAATGGTAATGGGATACAAAGAAGCTACAGAGCAGAGACAATACCAAATGCACGCTTTAATTGTACTTTCAATATTTCTCCTTGTATTTATCCACTTTTGTTGTACTATGTCCATTGCAAGAGCCTTTAAGACCAAATATCAGCCTTCAAGCACTTACAGAAATTACAGCAGCTACTGCTAGTAAAACTGAGAAACAGGTGCATAAGAAAATGAGATTTTAAATGCCTGCTTTGATTTAACTGCAAGAATAAGCTCTGGAAACAAAGGCCTGATTGGAAAAGTGCAGAGAATCAAAACAAGTTGCATGAGAGTCTTCACTACATCTTTTAATTATGAGGAAATTTTGCCACATTTTCTCTCTGTGTTATTATCAGAGCACAATTTTCATGTCTTTCATATTCTAAAAACTCCAGAATGACACACACATTTATTTCTAGTATTAAATTGTGCTGCTAAAGCAGATTCTGTTTGGCGTGACGTCCTTTCAGTTTAATTTTCTCCAAAAATCCTTTTCATCTTTTCAGAATATAAATGGCATACCATTGACCCTTCAACTTCCTGCTATTCCCTCCAGTCTTCAGTACTCAGATGACTAAGTTGGGAATGTGTTCAAGTGGTGGCATCTGGCTCTTTGGGGAGCTCTGTGAGCAATTATGTTGGCAGCTTTACAGATGGCTCTTCATGCATTGTGGGGTGAATCTGAGCTTTTATCTTTTAGATATCTGTGATTTGGAAGAACTTGCACGCTGGTAAATAACTGCACTCTTCGCTTCTTGAGCACCCATTCAAGGCTAAACTAAATGCTGCTGCATTAAAAGCTCATTGCTTTATGAACCAGACACAAATAAAAAACATACAAGTGGTCATCTACAAAGTTGTTTTTAGAGGCTTGGAGACATGAATGGCATCCTCCTCAAGGACTGCTCTTTGTCTTCCAGATAGCAGACACTGTCTTGTTAGCCAAGTATTTTCCGACTGGAAATTTAAGTGCTAATTCTTGAAAGAGAACTGTTAACTCGTTAAAGAGAGTAGTTCCTTAGTTTATAGTCCCCTTTAAAGACTAACTGATTCAGGTGTGTCTGGAGGATCTTAAAACCTGGATGCTTAGTGGTATTTTCTTTTTCAGTACATGTATCTGTTAAATATTTTTAGAATAATCAGAAGAAGGCCTCAGAAAACAGTCAGTTAATACTGAAGAAGAATGTGGGGACAAGCTGGAGAGCAGAGACCATTGACGGGTGCAAGAGAACAAGAGCTTCTGGACCCTGCAGTCTGGTTTTTCGACCCAAGAGAAATGAAAGTGTGGATACCAATTTGTCTTTATTTTCAGAGCACATCTGACTTGATCTCAAGCAATTTACTTAATTTCTTTTGGGGACATGGAGGTATGTGTAGGTAGGTATGAATAAGGCTTGAAAATTTATCAGTAGGGGTAACAGAATTAGCGTGAGCATCTAAAAGACATCAACGTCCAAAGTGAGATGTCTTTTAAGTGAAGGTGTCTCATTTTATCCTCTTCCTTACCTGAGTCCAGCAGGCAGCAGGGTCACGTGTGAAAATGTTTTTCTGCCTACCTTCTGTCTGTCTAGAAGGGGTGCTTTTTAGCAAGCAAGAGGATGCAGGAGAAATCTGGACCCTGATTCTTTACATTAGCGATTCCTATAGATAATGGATTAATAGGTAATGTCTTGTTCTCAAAAAAACCTGTCCTGGGTCACAGAAAAACGTTTGATAGTTACGTTGCTGCCAGGATTACAACATATTGCCTGTTGGGATCTGAGCCTGATAAACTCAAGAGAGTGTTTTCTGCAGGGACCAATTTTTATAGTTGCATAACTCTCCTTGGAGCAACATGAGGACCTGGGACCTGGCAAGGAGGGAGAGAGACTCACAGAAGTGCCAAGGAAATGTTTGAGGTGGATGACGTAACCTGTAAAACCCTGGCATCAGGACGCTGTGTCATTTGAGAAAGTTCTCTAGAATTTTCACTTTGATTAAAACCGCTTGATTATCATCTTTGATTATAAAGCGTTTTATAATGTGTTCTTTATGAAGCATTCCAGGAATGAGGAGTTTTACATAGCATTTCTAATGAGATGGATTTTGAGCAAATATACCATATCCGAGTTGTTATGAGTTCATAATCTTTTTTAATGCTTAGGACTAGAAACTTCTGACTAATCTTTTTCTAGTTGTAAGACTGTAATGTACTCATTTGAAAGATTAGCTGATATTTTGTAAGGATACCTAAAGTAAAATGTGAATCAGCTTAAAGAACTTAGCAGAAAAACAGAATTTTTATATATCATATAGAAGATTGAATTGCAGCCTTTGAGGATTCTGTGTTCACACTCCCAGTCACAGCCAAGAGAGAGCAAAAATTGTTAATGAACTATGAAGAAGATCCTATGACTTTCATGTGTCTTAGCTGATTCGATAATGGAACTGTACCTGGTTTTAAAGAGTTAATTTCTGCCTGAGACAATGGGCACATGGAGGAACATGGCAAAGGCCTTAGACAACCCTACTGCTGGCATTTAAGAGAAAAAAGTAAGGAGCTAGCTAATTTGGAAGGTGATCATGACTTTCCATTCCTTCTCCCTGGGGGAGGAAGATGAACAAAGCTGGCCAGACTCAGAAGGGCCAGACAGGAGCCTTGAGGAGAACGCTGAAGTTAGGGAAGATAAGATGTAACCTGGCTTTTCTGATAGTGTTTCCTCCAGTTGCTTTTTCCTATGGTTTCTGAAGAAGCTGTTTTGAGTTACTCTATTTATCATCCAGCCATGACTCCAGAGAGATGTCCCTTGCAGATGTCACACTCATTAGAACCTACTGAAAAATGAGGCTGTGAAGACATCTAACTGATGAATGCAGGAGCTTTTTTTTTTTTGTGTGTGTGTGTTTAGGTGTGCAGGCTGGAACTCTTCCTTACATCTTGTGGTGAAAGCTGGGTATACTCCCCTGGTGTCTCTGAAGAGAAACCTGGCTGTATGAATAAAAAGAGAGCTAGGGTAAACACCAGCAGATCATTTGGTCTTGATAAGAGAAGCTGAGGCTTCAGAGTATTGTGGTGTGCATTTGTTGCATGCATTAGAAGCAGTTTGGTGCTCAAGCTCAGTGGGCTTCAAAGCAGGGCGTACACACCATCAGGGGGTGCACGTTCTAGGCAATCCATTGGGGTGTGGGAAGAAAATACTTTTTGTACTGTAAATAAGTAAACCAATGTTTTAAAATAGTGTTTATTTCATCTTTATCTCATCCTTTTGAATATCTAAGTAGTACATGAGTATAATTCATAAATAAATAAAATTTATTTTACTGAAAATATTTTAACTGATAGGTGTTTCTGGTCAAAAAGATTTGGAGACCACTTCTTTAGCAGATCTCTCAGGTGAAGGAATATTGGACCTTTCTGCAGGGTGGGAGAAGGTAGAACTCTCTCTGAGAGAGCTTCCTTAGGAAGATACTCTCTGAAAAGTCGAATATGCAGTCTGTCTGCTGTAGGTCTGCCAAGAACGTGTAAGTCATGTCCAAGAGTAGCCTGTGACTGGGGAAAGATTTAGAAGAGGGACAATTTCCAACAGCATGGAATAATATTTATTTCCATGATGTTTAACTACTGCTTAGTAAGAGGTAGTTAAACTCTCATTATAGTAATTTAAAAATTACTGCATTTAATCAAAAACAATGAATTACTGACTAAAGGGACCTAAATGTAATAATTCATCCTCTTAAGCAGGTAAGTTTCCTGATGGAAACTCAGCTCCAAATTTATAATAAAGAAACCCAACAGTGTTTTGAGATATTTTGTTGCTGATGCTAAATATTATTCAAAAGAATTAAAGGTGTACAGTTCTCCTTTTTTTTTTTTCTTAAAAGAATTTCCTAGGCAGATTAAGTCCTCTCTTATGTATTGAGTAGGGCAGAAGTGTGACCAGCTTCACACAGTTGTATCAGTAGAAATAAATAATATGAAAGACAAATGGGAAATGAAGTATGTGTCCAGCATTAATCAGTAGGATCAATTTTGCAAGGCCTCTCTCTGAATTTACTTTAGGAATCAGTATGAGTGCCATGAAAATTCTTAAAGCTACAATTAATTTATTACTGCTTTAACTATTTCAGGTTCTGAATGCCTGTTTTCGTGCTGCTCCTTGGCTAGCAGTGGAAAATGTTCAATAAAAACTCTACCTATGAAAAGAGAGAAAACCAGTAGGATATTCCCTTGTCATCTTCCTCTTGGATTTATCTACTTTGTTGACAAATTTAAATACTTGCAGCGTATATATTAAAGACAGACCGACAGTAATACACCAAAGTCTACCACAATGCATGTATATGAAGACAACCAAGATCAAAGCCTATAAACAATCATTTCCAAACTCTCGCCCCAGTCAGCTCAGTGAAGAGATGCTGTAGCCTCAACGTGCCCTGGCTTTGGCAGAGCTGGGGGGCTGTTGACCTGACGGCGTGAAAGCCAGGGCCACGCAGGGCACAAGTCCTGAGGGCATGGCTTTTGAGAAATGGGTGCTTTCAGCTGATGCCTTTTAGCTGCTTCCAGCTGACACCGAATCATCTGGAGAAGTCAATCCTCTGGTTATTTAGGGCCAAAACAGTTTAATATCAATTTCGGTATCTTACTGTTTGTATATGATGTAGTACAAAATTCACATTCTACATTGTACTGCTGTCTGTTTAGTTTCTAGATGTATATATGAGGGTATCTGTGTAATATGCATGATATAAGCAAGTCCATGCTTTACTAGCTTTTTTTCCCAAAAGACTTTGAGGCATAGTGCATTAGCTGTTTAATCTGCAGAGTCATGGCACGAATAGTTAGAATAACTTACTTGCTGCTGCTTTGTTTTTAAATTAAGTGAGCCATCGAGTTAAAGGGGTTCAAGGAAATTAACAGCATCTCTTTGCTTGTTGTAAGAACAACGTAATTGTATAGAGGATGAGCGCAGTGATATACACATATAGTTATGCATTCCATTGTGTAGCTTAAACAATTTTGGGAGAAGTAAAGAAGCCTGCGTGGTAAAGGCACAGCACGGAAGCAAAACTGCCACTAGTGGTATTTGATGGGTTCAAACTGCAAAACACCTTTCAGCAGACACTATCTGCTGTCAGCACTACTGCGCCCTAGCTCGTGCCTGTGGAGATTTGAGGCAGTGATGCTTCTCCCAGACCTCCTGTGGTGAATCCCTTCCTGCCCCTTCTCACACAGTCAGTGCTTAGATGATACGGCCCTTTCACTGGTTTTCTCTGCTCTTCCACCCCAGAGGGAGGATACACGCAACCCTGTAGTCCTTCACTGTTAGGCAACAGGAGACAGTGTCCAGTGAGTAAGAAAATTAAATAATTCCAATCAAATCTTAAAATTTATTTTCCCTCAAAGACACATTGAACTTGTGTTCTGTACCTAAGATTAACAAAACTCTGATACAAGAGTAGTCCATGCAACATGTGATGGAGAGGCAAGTAGAAAACAGCAGTTGTGGCTTGAAAAAGGGGTCATTAACTGTGCTGACATTGCTGCAACATCACCAACTGGATCTTTAGGTGATCTTCCTTGGCTTTAAAATTTCACAATTTTTACTGTCATGAATTTCAGGATTTGTTTCTATTTGTTGGCTTTTTAAGATCAAAGAGAGCAATTACTTCAAGATTTTTCCTAAGCATATGGCTCAGAATCGTATTAGTTTCTAAGGATGTATTATTTTTTACGTAATCTCATTATACCAGCCTTAGGGAAAATACCAATTATTGTGTGATTTGCATGAGTTGGCAACACTGAAACAGTAGCGTGGTGCGGTGTATCACATGCTAATATCTCAGCACAGAGGTGACTAATCTGCTGTGTTAATTCTCTGTTCTGTGGGGGATAGCTTGAGAAGCCCCTTCCTTGACAATGATATTCTCACTGCCCACCCTTTAAGTATCTTAAATTTTCTTACAAGCTCGCAGAGAATAATGTGACACTATTTTCTGTTCTCTATTGTGGATCTAATGAGAAGCGATGAAAAGAACAGATATACAGCAGACAAAAGAAAACCCACAGGTTAATGCTTCTTTTGGATTACTTCATATTTTACACATTACCACTCTTCACTCTTCTTTCTATCAGTCTTTTAAAGATGACATTCATACATCTGAAAATAGGCACCACAATGTATCTTTCTTTACCAGTTCTGTTAAAATTAATGAGTACTGAGTTAAAACTCATTTTGCATGTTCATTTAGTGTTTCAGTTGGGAACCTGAAGGTTTTTATGGTTTTAGAATATGCTGTGATTAATTGCCTTTATGAATTTATTGTCTAAGTTTTAGACTGATTTAAACAGTGGGATGCAAGAGATCAAATTCTGATGTCATTTATCCTCATGTAAATGCAAGGTAAATTCACTGATTTTAATTAATAATACTGCAGATTTACACTGAGATCATATCCACATTCAGCTAACTGAGCTAAACTGAGAGGGCAGATTATGATTTGTTTAATTAATTGTATGTAGTTCAAAAGATTATAATTTGGGATGAGATCTCCAAAAGGACTCATTTTTGAGCTGGGTTCCCAGTCCACTCAGTGAAAATACTAATGTCACCTACTGTGAGACGAGAGTTCAGGGCCTTTGGAAACCCCTGTTGGGTTTGTGTTAGTATTAAATCTTTTGAAAGAAAAGCTTCCAATGCCTGGGTGTTTTCAAGGCAGTGTAAGGGCACGTGGAACATTCTGAATGTGGGTCTCATGCAAATTTATACCTTTTAATCATGAGGGTATTGATCCTGAAACAATAAAATTTGCCTATATTGTCATTTATTAGACATGTTACTATTGCCATATTTATGATTTTATTTCGACATTTAGTTCACAGAAGTATTTAGGGGCCCTGTCAAGATAAAGGAAAGAGAAGACCAATAGCTGTTTTCTGAATGGCTTTTTTAAGTCAAAAAGTAATCGTGTGTTCTCGGTGGCTGAGAGGGCCAAGAAATCTTTGAATTAGGATGAATATTAGGAAAGTCTTCCTGTGCAGAAGGAGAAGGGAGCGGCTGAGTGGATAAGCTTGCCTTGTCCCAGAAGGGGTGCATCTCATTCATGGTGGTGTTATTTTCTGGTAGGGAAGAGGAGCTAGAACAAGTTAGGTGAACATTTGTGGAGGTGTTTGATCTTCTGGGAAGATTCTCACAGTTCTACTGTGACATAATCGCAGGATTCTGTTAAGAAGGACTAAGAAAACATCTTATTTCAGGCAGCTCTAGAACAAAATATTTATGAAAAAATAATGTATGTACTCCTGCAGACCCTTTTCAGCAGATGTAACTGTGATGCTGAATGCATTTAATTTGGAATTAGAATACTAATTATTAAAAAAAGAAGCCTCCCGAATATTGGGATAATGACAGTTCTAGGGGTATATTAATGAATCTGTGTGAAGGAAGACAGGGCTGGGAAATGGCTAATCAAAGCACAAGCTATTTTAAAGTGATTCCAATTTTATCTCATGACCTTCGTGAAAAATATGCAATATCTGTATCAGTAAATACTCCGCTTTTTTTTTGCTTGCTTAGCACTTCTAAAAATATTTTCTTCTTTATACTCAGGAAATAGAGAAAACATAACACTTTGGACTAAACAGGGGTAAAAATATATTTCTTATTACTGCCCGTATTTGCAGAGCTCAGTCAGTGGTTGAAACCAGCCACTTGTTTTCAGGAAGGGTAGATTTGGGGTGACTTAAAAAACCATAGAATGGTTTGGGTTGGAAGGAACTTTTAAAGATTGTCTAGTTCCAACCCTCCTACTGTGGTCAGAGACACCTTTTACTAGATCAAGTTGCTCAAAGCCCCATCCAACCTGCTCGTGTACCATTTAGAGGTGATAAAAATGAGGAAAAAAATCCTGACATAAAGTCTGTTAGCATTATTTCTGAACATCCCAAGTAAACATTTAGATAAATTAGAAATTTAGTCTTATTTTATGAGTATATGAATCCCAGAATCATCATCTCCTAGTTGGTGGGGTACTGTATAAGGCCCCTTTCTTGTTGTGAGTGTTGTCTGGGGATGGAATAGCAGTGTGTTTAAGAGGTAAGCTGTCATTGTTTTCCCCCCAATATAGGAGGTAGTGGTAGTACAATAAAATTAGTAATGGTTTGACAGCTTTGCATTCTTCTGTTGTATTCTCATTTATTTCTGTCTGTCACACAAATGCTCTGGTTGATGATCCTAACTATGGCAGTTTGTGAATCCAAAGAAAAGTAGTAGTCTTCTGGAGCCATGGAGAGTCTTTACCTCTACTGAAAACCATACTTGGAGACTGTGAGATTGGATTATGCTCATAGTTAAAGGTTTTGATGTCTTTATGTGATACAAGACAGGAAGTTAAACTAGTAAGAGTTCACCCTCAGAAACAGGTGTTGGCAGCGTTGAGGCTTGCAATGCCCCCTCCTCATCTTGTGTCTTCTTACTTTTAGATAGATGAAATTTATTGGCTTTCTAGGATCAAGAATTTAAAATGTTGATAATGATTCCATCTTGGGGTATCTTCATAAGCAAACTCCCTGAGAGATAACAGTTGCTATGTTAATGGCAGAGCCAGCAAAGCCTGCTTTCCTAAGAATTTGTGCCTGATACCAAAGTGCTGCATCGATGTGTTGTTATCTCTTATAAGAGATTAACATTCACTACAATCTGTCCTTTGGTGGAGACACCAGTTAGGTCCCTTTTCTTTTCCAGTTTGTTTTTATAAAAAAATAGTAAACCTCTTCAAGAAGGAACATTAAGGACTGTGTAGAGCACAGGTTGGGAACTCTAGTCAATTCTATTGCAGGAAAGAAACAACTGAAATAACCTTTCAAGGACCACATGATTAGTGGTCAAGCACTGGAGCATAAGCCTTATGAGGAGAGGCTGAGGGAGCTGGGGGTGTTCAGTCTGGGGAAGAGGAGACTGAGGGGAGACCTCATCGC
>JAOTQQ010000012.1:113603357-113626783 GCA_026546715.1 Gallinago undulata
GATGAGTTGACATGGTGCTCGAGGATATGGATTAGTGTTGGGTGGTGTTTTGTGTGGTGTGAATGTGGTGGTGTGTGTGGTGTTTTTTATTCTTTGGTTGTTTTTTTTTTTTTTATTATTGGTTGGATTAGATGATCTTAAAAGGTCCCTTCTAACCTAGGTGATTCTGTGAAAAGCCGTACCCCATGCAAAGTTTTGTATTCTGCTTAGCGTAACATTTTGTCTCAGATGAAACGATAGAGCTCTCTGTGCAGAACTTCCTCGCTCAGGGGCATTTGTTCTGTGTATCACAGAATTCCATCAGCTCCTCGTCAACACAGTAGAAAATTAAAGAACTCAGCACCTTCAGCACCTTACAGAAATGCTCAGTTTCTAATGGAATATTTGGTCTTGTAGGGCTTCTTTGTCAGTGTGTTTTTGTGGTTTTGTTTTGTTTTAATAGGGAAATCCCTATTTATTTTTTTTAGTTCTGCTTTGTTTTTTGAAAATGGCCTTTCTCTTGCTTTGACTGGTTGGGTTTGCCTCCATCAGACTGATATTGTTGGCATTCGATGGAGAGCCCCAGAGTGAATTGTGCAGCACAAATAACAGTCAGGAGGTACTTGGCTGCTAAGAGAGGGAAAGGAGGAAATACAACAACAAGGGAGACCAGATAATCCCAATCTTCTTTTTTCTGTCATGGAAAGTCAGCTAACAATTACTAAAGGGAAAAAAGGTCTGTTGCATTAGGTTGCTGTGTATGTATATCCTCCATTCTGTTCTGTGGTTATTTTTTAATAAACCCTTTTAGGAAACACTTTTCAAAAGGGTTTTGATCTGAGATGCTGTTTTGGTAAAAGCTGGAATATTTCCTCAACCTATTTGTTTAAAAAAAAATTCATATTGATTTTTTTATGAAATCCATTATGAAATTCTTATTCAAGAGCAAGAAAGCCTAGTAGCAGTGATAGCACAGCGATACAAATCCACTTTGTACATCTCTGTTCAACAGCCTGGCTTGAGTTAGACACAGAAAGGGTTTGTATACGTTTCTTCAATCCAAGAGAGAACTGAGCAGATTAGAGGCATGAATCTGGGTCTCCTTTATAGTCATACTGTACTTATACTCTCTCAGTTTCCCCCCCACCACCACCCTTGAAGGTCTCTTGCTTCACAGAGTTAAATACTCATAATTCTGGGAAAGGGGAGGCTGATTCTAGAAGTGGTGGGAAGATGCTATGTGCTTTTTTTTGGATCACTGAAATGTTCACGCAGTCGTATGAAATCAAATGGTTCCAACAGGACTTACTAGGTATCAAGTCAAGCTCCAGGGAGATCCCTAGCCACTTAATTATCCTGTATGCCTTCTCCCTTTTCCTACCTCCCCTTGCCTAGCTTTTGTTTAGCAAGTTTTGGTTTTGTATAGATATGGAATAAATATATGCCTTGCATTTTTATGGACTTTTGTGTATCACCTAGTTTTATATTTTAAGTTGACTATGAAAATATGCATGTCTTCAGGCATATTTTTAAAGAATCACAATAAAAATAGTACTAAGCCTTATTTCAGAGTTCATCCCTTTAATGTCGAAGCTGGTTTTGCTAAGGCTCACTTCTAAGACTCTTATATTTTATAATTAATTCTGATATAGTACTTTAAACTTTTATAACACCTGCTGTCTCTTTATCTAATTCACAGAAAGTAACAGTTTTAGCCTTATCCCTTTGAGGTAAGTAATAACAAATATTTTCTTGTATAGTTTCCTTTTTTTTTTTTTTTCCACTGGAAGGCTGGGAAAAAAGTGTCTCTTCTCAAAGTCTTCACTCTCTTTGATTTCACAGTGGTTTGGTTCCAATGTCTTCTAGGCACTACACAGCAGGGTGTTGGACTTCAGGGTCCTAAGAAGGAACAGAATTCAAGATCTTTTTTTACCAGAATCCACAGGCATTTATCACTTGAAATCAAACAGAATTTCCATTAGCGTGTAATAAGAGTTTTCTTTCAGACTGAATGCTAGAGGGCAGCATAGCTGAAGCAAACCTTGGAGTTTTATTAACATGGGAATCAAAATGTGCAGTAGCTTGTTCCCATGGACAAGACAGAATAAACAGTAGCCCGTAGTGGATCTGCGTACTGGGCCTTATTGAAGAGCCAACGAGAGCAGAGCTTTAACCCCACCTGACTAGCTGGCACATCTGCTGGTTGCTCTCCACTCAGCATTACACTGCCTTGGTCTTGACTTTCCCACAGAGGGGTTGCTGCTGCCCTGGGAAGGCTCAGCGGAAAGTCATCTTGGTTCATATTGTGTTGCTGCTCACAGTCACCCATCTCAAGTGTCCCCAGCCAAGGTCCCTGAGAATCCCCCAGCATGTATCTCTTTGAATCTGATTTCTAGGATCTCCCCAACTTTCAGGAACTCTCTTCCAGCCAGGATCTTCACCTACTCTTCTCCAGGCCTCCTCCTTCTTTCTGAGACTGCCTCCTGTGTTCAGCAACCCTTTTTTTCTGGCAGCAGCGCTTTTCTTCAGAACCCAAACCCCTGATTTCCCAGTCTAAATAGTCTCTGTGCAGAAGCCCAACGTGTGATCAGCCTCCTAATTAGTGACTCTGTTTCATGTCTCTTTATTAATAGGAGGATTCAGGATATGCCACTTTTGGTTAGCCCAGGTGTTACTGAAATTTTCTCCTAGCTCATACCAGCTGACCAGTTGCAGCTAGTGAGTAGCAGGCTTCTGCTTAAGGACTCATAAGTTTAGTTTTGGACATCCTCCCCCCTGCCACTCCCTGCCATACACCTAATTATCATCTGCTTGTTGATGTACACAGTTCAAGCTGTTTTTTCACTTACCACACCCATTTACATTGGGTAAACCAGGGAAAATCTAGTATTAGTGGCTTCAGGATCCCCCTTACTATTTTCACCCCAACTGTCCTCCTAGCTATAATATTAAACCAAATTGAACTTGTGCCTGTGGAGACTGACTGCACCAGGATTTCTTACCTGTAAAAGATCTGTTGTCTCTTCTCTTTCTTTTTTGTCCTCATCTCAGACCTTTAGAGATTATGAGAAAAATTGGGTTTTTCATATTATTCTGGGCGTGTACCCAAACCAGCCTTCACATCCAGTAATTCTCTCTGCTATGCACACCCTTTATTAATCTCAGCATTTAGCTGTGTTAAAATACCTTTTCTGGCCTGAGAAATGATTGATACTCTTGGGTGAATTTTAATTGCACTGTACAAGGATGGGATCATGTGATTCCCATTAACATTTATGGGAGTCGTATAATTAAATCCCTGTGCACCACAATGAAAATCTACCCTTCTATCTCCTTCCTTTTGTTGGGCAGTTGTATGCCATGTAGTTGGAGTAATTACAACATATTAAAAGAAATGCAGAAATACCACTCTCTTCTTCCTTTCTTCCCCCCACCCCTCCCTCCTGCTGCCCCCGACATTGCCCCTTTTTAAGGAGGAGAATTCTTGGGAAATTCTTCCTTGTCATCAGTAAATATGCAAGAGTCAGGATGCACGTTAGAGAGTAGAGGGCTGTTTCTTGCAGTTATCTGATGCTGTCATACTTCCAAGACTTGTAAAACTTGGATATTCTCCCAGCAGCTGCCACATAACGCCATAGATGACAGATTAAACTTAATTTAGCAGCCCTGCATAATGGAAGGAGGTCAAGGTTTTCACTTTATTTTGGTTGTTGGTTTGAAGCCACCCAGAGTGACAGTAGCCAGAATCATTACTATATGATAGATTTGCAATTGCTTGTGAAATGAACCCAATATTCTTAATAGAGTTCCAAGTGGACAGGTGAGCACGTGGTGTTTAGCAGTGAAGGAATTACTAGTGCTGTTGCAAAGAAGCCAGAGATGAAAAAAATGCAGTGGGGTTAGACAGACCTCTGACCCAAGGTTGTGTTTGCTCGTGGTCAATGGTGAAAACAAAATTCTGGTATTGTACAGGAAGTTTTGTCATTGCATATACTACTCTGATATGGCTGAAATAGATTCTTTTGCTGGTACAATTACGGGCTTTCAGAGACAATCACCTTTTCATTTATGTGTTGCAAAGAGAGTGGGTAAATATAATTTATTTCCTTCTCATTATAAAAATCAAACTGATCTCAATGTGATTTCTCCACTTCTTGTTAGCTAACTGCACACCATACTGTGGCAAAAGGAACAGTTTTGTCCACTGCAAGAGGAATATTCCTATTTCTCATCTACATGAACTATAACTCGTTTCCTGATTCAGATAAGCAATGTCATAGCAGTCATCTGCTATTAAATGCTGAGTCATTTGATTGCTGTTTCTGCAGTCTTTTGCTGACTCCAGCGATGCTTCAGCTCTTTGCTTCCTGGTCAAAACAAAGACCTGAATCAGAAGTGGCAGCAGCAAGTTAAATACTGTGAATGCATTTTTAATTTAGAAAAGCCCTCACTAAGAACAGATTTTTTTCATGTTCCTAGGTCAAAACAAGCTTCAGGAAATTTGGATGCATCTTTTATTTCCACCTGATTGCTCAAGTCTTTTCATATCTTTTCATCTACCTATGTTTGTGCTTAGACACACACATTCATACATATTTATGTGTATATATTTAGTTTAATATCTCAGTGCTTGCTAAAGTGTTTGTTGTATAAGTTAGGATCCACGCTAAAAAAATCTGTGCATATTAAAAAAATATATTAATTTCTAGGGCTGAATTCCAAAAGTGCACCCACAATTGATTTACTTCTGCAGAACCAACATAAGGCAAGGATCTTGTTCTTCTGAAAATGCAGGTTATAATACTAACGTTGTAGAGATTTGCCTTTGCTTTGCCAATTAAGACTGGAAATTTGGTTTATGTCAACTACATACATGTTGCATACCTTGATATGACAGTGGAAAACTCTATATGGAATAAATGTTCTAAACTTACTATTTTTTTAGGACTCTGACTTAACATTTTGAAGCAATGTAGTGTAAAAGCTAGGCGAATGCTGAAGAAAGCTTCCCTAGAGTGTGATAAAAACTAGATGTAAGTTCATGAGTGAATACTTAAAAGAAAGCAAGCAGATCTGCTTGTTGATTCCACATAGGTTAATGTAAAAGTTGATATAAATAATTTTTATGGTTTGCGTTATTTCATGCAACAACTTTCAAATTCCAACAAAAATATTCATTTTCCTGATAAAATATCCCATTTTCCCTGTGTGTTGCCCTAGCCAACATTAGTTCTTATAATGATCAGGTGTCCATTAAAAGTTCTCCTTCAAGTACACAGGAACTTCATTATCTGTCTTTAATATCTGTTGATTTTCTGTGTTAAATTGAAATTAATTTTTAAGACTAAGGTTTTACGTTTTAAACAATGTCAATGAACATTATTTGCTCAAGATTTTGACTAAGTAGTAGGAATCATACTTCAAATACAGTTATTAAAATATTCTGGTTCTTCACTAGAGGGCTAATACATATTACAGCAATTACTGTTATTTCATACAGAAAGCAAGTCTTTCCCTCTGATCCTCTGATGACAGTTTTATAATGGTAACTTTTTGGCATGTAATTCAGTGAGCTCTGCAAACGTTTACCCATATGAATTCAACTCTAAATAAACAAGCCTTTACCAGCTCAACGGTGGTATTTTAATCAGTGCTGGTTTAGTCAGTTGAATCACACATACAAATCTTAAATTTTGGTCTTAAGTTATAGTAATTGAATAATGCTTCCAATATTTTTCTTTGAATCAGTCTCCCAGTGTATCAAGTGTATATATTGTGTAAACTTCCTTAATGTACATTTTCTTATCTAATATTTCAACTTGAGCTTTTACTGAAAGTAGGAACATCTGTCAAAGCCTGTTTTCAAAAGCCTCAGCCATAAATTTTCAAATCAGTTAATGATTTCATTGCATTTAATAATCCAGTTGGTCACAAAAAATGAATATACTAATAATTAGTCATTTTATTTGAAAGTTGCTTGTTAGCCAGTCTTCATCTTCTACTTCTAATAAATCATAGTTTATTGAACTAGGGTCTAGTGAGTTGATGGTCGTTAATATAGCAAGCAATATTTTCTTTAATTTTGCAGTATCACTGTAAAATGTTTTGATTAAATTTCTGGCTGGAGAAGGCTTTTTCTGCAAAAAGTGATGAATTTTCACCCGTCAGGATTTCTTTTGCAGTATGCTGGAAACTAATACTCTTCTTTTCTTCTAATGGACCGAAATGTGTGCGCTATTAACATAAGTGAGCTCAAAAAAATACTTGCAGTTATGTCTTCCATTAACACCTTCACTGTACACAGGTCAGCCGTGATTATATTCCTGCTAACAGAGGAAGCCACTTTTTTGATAATATCTTCAGACTTTCGTAGTTATCTTTTTTTCCAAGTAATAAGGTATTGCGTAGTGTGACTTGAGTTCCCAGAGTCTGGGTGCTGACGGGAATCCGTTCCTGTTTGTGGTGTGAGGAGATGGATGAGATGAAAAATGCCCTGTGGCCCCTAGGGTATGTTCTATAAACACGTGGACTTGTTAGAGCACACAGACAAGGTAGATGATTTGCTGGTTCACTTCTGTGTGAGGATGTCTTCTATGGTAACACAGCCTTTGTTTTTCACTGAAAAAAAAAAAAAGAGATGTAAGAATGAGCATAAGCATAAAATGTGATAAAGATGAATTAATGGATTTGCTCCTTGCAGTGCTGCCAGGACTCTTCTGCTTATGTTACTGAAATGAATTTATGTTACTAGAGTTTGTGCTAGCATGGAAGGAATGATTAAACTACAAGGGAGTGTATTGAATTCTGTTCTAGCTGAGGTAGCATTGTTAACTACAGATACACGTAGCTACTCTGCATTGCAGTGTTGAAGTGCTTGAGCTAAATTAACTGGCTTGTATATTAAAAAAAATCCCACCGAAAAAAAAAATGCCCACACCTGCACGATGAAAGATAATTTACTCTTCTTCTTGGATAACCTGCTTTACAGCAGGGTGAATTTGGCCATGCTGAGTTCTGTGCCAATACCCCCAGTTGGCTTGGTACCCAAGCCGCTTCATTCACAGCTAGCCTGGACGGTCTTGACTATCCTGCTGGCTGCAGTGTGGTTTTCAGATAAAATAGGGGTGATGTGGGAACCAGAAAAGTCCCAATTCAACTTTCCAGACCCAGTCTAGCTTATGAGGGCCAGCACTTTTCCCATGTCAGCTTCCACAGAAGTAATTTGGAGACACCACATAATTCAACGCAGTTGTCTCTCCTGATTAAAAAATTTTAAAAGTTATGATGAAGTATATCTTTAACAAAAGAAGTGACTATTACAAGAACTGAGATGTTAAATATATTGTCTGGCAATACATTGTTTATTTAGTTCAAAAAGCAAGGGAAAAATTAATATTGTGTGCAGCAGAAGAGAAGGTGCTTTATTTAATGTTCTGGTAACATACGATGGAGTCACCTGCTGGGCCCCGGACTACCAGTTAGCTCACTTTCAATTTGGCCATGGGAAGAAGAACATCCAAATGAGCTTGGCAAACGCTCTTCACATTGATTCTGTGCTAGATATTTAGCAATTTAGTGAACACTCAAAATTAATATTTTTAAAAGAAAGAGATATTCATCATTTGCTTTGTCCGACAGAGATTTGGGCCTGCACCAGATCTGGGACTCTGCTGGGCATTATGCCTGACTTCTTAAAACAAAACACCCCTCCAGTGCCCCAAAAGCAAAAATACTCCCACACTGGCCTCTTTCTGTGCCCCAGACCCTGAGCTTCCTCTTTTCTTTCACGTGACAGACTGTAGTTGGATTCACAGTATTAGAAATTCATTCAAAGTTGGTGCAAAACCAGTTGAGGTGGCTTCCTTATGTTCTGGGCTGAACTCCTTTCAGAAGAAGAGATCTGTGTCACGTGCGAGGGAAAGCTGAAAACTAGTGTTGTGTTGGAGCATGGTCGGGAGGAGAGACGGGTTGATGCTTTAAGAGCTTGCAGAAATCTGTAGGAGTGAACAGAATACTTCAGGTTAATCTATTTTCAGGGTTTTGTCCACCTTATGTTCTAGAACACAATGAAGTAAAACTTAACATGGAAGAGGAGGAGATAAAAGCAACTTTAAATGGTTTTATTTGTCTTTTACCTCTAGATAACCACTTATGCTCTCTGATGAAGATAGTAGATAAGAAGCAGTTGGGGTCAACATAGCTTCAAGGAAACCTTATGACAGGCACTCTCTTTGCATTTACATACACTAAATTTAACAAAAAAAAATATCTATCATATACAATGTTGTCTTATGTTAAACTGTTTAAGCAGTCCAAGAAACGTTAATTTCCTAACACATGATATGTCTCTCTTAAACATGACAGATACCCAAGTAAAGACTATTTCACTCCTGCACTGAAAAAAATGAAGGTGATTTGGGGCTTTGTGTAGCCATCTCCTAACTCTGCCACTGCTTTCTGCCAGGGGAGTAGGCGAGCCATATCTTCTGTGACTTTTATTAGCACAAATGAAGTTAACTGAAAGGTTTGATTTCTGTAAAGCAGTGTGTGCATATTTAGTAACAGAAATGATTTAGAGCTATTGTTAAATCCCCTGAAGCATGCAAATTTCTGTTAAGCTTGATTAGTATTTGTTAGTTCCATATGTTCAAAATCTTTCCATTTTAGGCTGTCTGTTGTTCAGCAAGGAATTAATTTCCAATTTAATCTTTCAGTCTACAGTGTGTCCTTTATAGGTACAGTCCTCCAACAAGATATTATCGGTGATTGTCAGAGTCAGTAAACTGTACTATGCAAATTAAAATAGAGACTCATTTTGAGATTGTGAGCCACAAAGCTAATAGTCTTTACTTTGACAAAAAGCAGCTCTGTGCCATCTTTACGTATATTTTAAGTAGTATGCCTGTGCTTTCAAAAATTACATCTAGAGGACTTAATTGTCATTTAAGAACTCTCAGTGTCTACGGGCAGAAATTTCTCTCTCTTAGCAGAAAGTTTTTCTTACAGCTCCAGTTATGTGAGATGTGAAGCTTAGAAGACTTTTGTTTTGGGTTTTAGCCCTTTAATCCAGTTGTAGACTATATCACCAGAAACAAACTTTAAAGGAGTATAGAAGAAAGCAGAAAATTAAAACCATTTATTTAAATTTCATCTATGTGCATACAGACCTAGGTTTGCTATTGCTGAGCATCTGCACTTAGCCACGTCTGTTAGCAAAATTAGTGGTAATTTTAAGAACTTGGGTCCTGATGAACAAGGGGCTTTGTGTCTATGCTTCTCCTTGCGTTGAATCCAGGTCTGTATGTTGCTGGAGAGTGCAGCTAATCTCATATCCAGTCCTGTAGCCATTTACAATAAATACGTAGTTCAGGAATTTGGGTGTTACCATCTGCTAATTAGCTAACTGTGATTAGCGGCTTTGGAAAGAAGCTTCTTACCATAAGGTATGAAGAGTTAAAGTTAAGCCCTTTTTATAAATTATTAGCCTGTGCTCTGATAGCAAGCGTTTGTGTCACTTCATTCAGTGCAATAGGATTATCATTCCACTGGCCAACATTGAGAGCAGACCTAGTTGTTTGTTTTTTTTTTTGTTATAGGCTTAATTAAAACAATGGAGAATTAATTGTGGGATATAATTCTGTTGTTTGCATTTTTGTTGTAATTAATAACATTGGGTAAACTTTTCTGTGTGTTGGACCAATACATTTTTTAATTTTTTTTTTTAACAGAAATTTTCTTATTCAGTCCACAGCTGCAAAATGATTTAACTGAAAGGTCAGAACAGCAACTGCCAGATTTGCATGAACTTATAAATGTCAGAGGTAGGTCCGGTCTGGGTTGCTATTTGAAGTTATTTTGTATGGGATTTTTGGTGTTAAATATCTGCATTTTTCACACACAAGGGGTCTTGGGTTGATTGGTTTCCTTGGTAACAGCTCTTTGCTCTGATTGCATAAGCACACTGGAGTGGTGCAGAACAGATTACTACAGAAACACACTGGAATTAGTCTGATGTAAGGGGATGTTGTTGGAGCTGTTACCGACTTCGTAATTCTGTTATCCTTTATGCTATTCCCATTAATACTGCACTGTAGCGAAATAACAAGCAGCTTACTTAAGGCTAGTCAAATTTCCTGTAACAAATTAGCTGTTGGCTTCTGAAAGAAATTTTTTAAATGAAGGAAAGTAACCCAACAAAACTCTGAATAAAATGTACTGTCATGATTGGTACAGAATAACACTTAATTCTTGGTGAGTTAGCTTGCAAGATAAAAATATTTATACAGCTTAAATTTATGTTAATGGGTTGTCTCAGTCATGCTTTCTTCTTAGTCCATGGAAGAGTTCCCTTGGGTATTTTTACCAAATTCTCTATGTCAGTCTGATAATCTTCAAAATACATGGATTTTAATAGGAATTACATTATTCTGGAGATTATGATTAAATCTAAAATAGCAGAGACTTATTTCAATCCAATGAGATATAAACAGAGTGGGGGAATTTTTGAAATGGGTAAATTTGAAACCAAAGGACACTAGCAGCAAAAATCAGAAGAAATTGTATGCACGTGTTGGAAACTGCCCCATGCCAGGTTGCTCCCCTTGTGCACTGGAGGCTTCTAAGTTTTCTGGAGCCTTGGGAAGCTCCACAGGCACGGGCTCCAGCATCACCCCTGTGCTGAAATCAGGGAAATCTGTGATCTGTCCTAGGATCTCTGGCTTTAAAAATCCTTAAGGCTGTGCCTGCATGAGCTAGCATGGCAAGGCAAGAGGAGCCAGTCTCTGGAGGAAAATATCCCTAAGTTCTCATGTCCACCGCTGCCAGCATTTCCTTTGTTTCTCTTGGACTAGCTCATTAATGATTCAAGTGGATTAGGTGCGTGCTGCAGCATGGTTTGGGGGTTTTCTAGGTCCAAAAGAAATCTGGTTGCATGCCCTGAGACCCCTTTATGATCAACAGATAAATGTGTCTCCTTAAAGTAAATGGGAGCAGCTGTGAGGTTTGCTATAGAAACATGCTCCTGATCAAAGCCAAAACCCCAAAGGAAGGACACCTGAAACATCCCCCAGAGCCCCAGCGATGTGGTCATTTTTATATTCATAGATCAGCTGGTCAAAGGACATCTGAAAGCTGAACTGACCAGAAAGAAAATATTTGGACTGGGAGAAAGGGAATCCTGTCTAACTGATAAAAGGAGTGTATACATTTGAACAAAACAGCAGTTTTCCTTACATTACATGTTTTCCTTACATTATTTTCTTTGCCTCTTTCTGAGCGTGATTAGTATCAGTGAGAGTCACGCCTGGGATCTGTGGCTGGTCCCCTTGTTATCCTCATTTGAGTTACAGGACACTGCCTTATTCCTTTGTGTAGCCAATTTACCTCATCCCTGGTCCGATAATTACAATAGATGCTTGTGTAAAGGCAGCAGAGCTGTCATCTTTTCATTTTCTTATGACATTGAGAATCTCAATTCCTTTCAAGTCTTTCGTGCTTTGAGGCCCCTGAAACCTAGCAATGCATCTGGTCTTTGTTTTGCTTTTGAGGAAATTCCACTCCTCCTAGCCTGTTTCCTTCAGATAATCTCCCCAAGGGGGATATTCTGAGGCATCTCATTATTCTGAGGTGTTTCCACTTAAACAGGTCTTCCTAGCAAGGGACTTTCCCTTATTCTTGGCTACAGAGAGACATGATATAACCTTGGTCAATTCTGTCTACCCGGTGAAACAGCAATTTCGTTAACAGAGACAGGCCCTGTAAGCAATACAACGGCAGCCATACCTCACATGTCATCTAGGCGAGCCTGGAAATTAGTAAGGTTAAATACTGGAAATGTTATTTTGAGTCAACTGCAGAGATTCAGACAGAATATTTTTGATATATAGGATAATGACAGCATAGATCATGACACATGCTAGAAGCTCTCTGAGCGCTTGGGTTTATTCCGAAAGTTTATTTGCAACTTTAAAACATTTCTCCTGAACCATGCCCTTGTTGCAGATGTGGGAACAAGGTAGTTTTTACTGTGGCTGTGTTTTGTGACCCGGTTTATGGAATAGCCCATAAACAGCCATACTGGCACAACTCAGCAGATGACAAACTAGTGTAAGGGCAAGAAATGAGCTGTGGTTAGAGAGAACCCCTTAAAATGCTTTCATGCTGAAAAAGAAAAAAAAGTGGAAAAGCCTATGTTGAAAAGAAATGATGATTTCCATATAAGAGCAATATGTAGAAGCAAGGCAAGGGATTACGACCCTGGCTGTCTACATATGTATATAAAAGACAAGGCTTCAATATTTTTAAAGGATTACCAATAACTGTCTTACTTTATTAAGACTTTAAAATAAACTCTGTTGTGCAACGGTGCTAAAAACCCAAGAACGTTACAGTATATTGTGAATATTTTGAAGGTATATAATACACTGTTTAAAATAAACAAAAGGTAGTGAACGTTAAAAACTAATTAATGTTCAATTCCTTTTCAATACATTTTATACAGTGTATTTCATGCTTTATAAGCTAATTAGAGAGTATCACAAAAGTAAGCACTATTAAAAATTAGTTGTTTCACTTAATAATGACTAAAAATTACAGGGCTGCTGCTTTAACTGCTCAAGACAATTTGATTTACATACGGTTTTGTTAGAAAAACTTTTGCATTGTCACTTAGACATTGTGGAACAGTCCTCCCAAGGCTAGTGGAATTACATTTTGTGATTCCAGCTCAGGCTGTGAGGTCTTCAGGAGTTAGTTATTTTTCCAGAGGTGCTTTCTCTTTTGGAGATTGTAGACTTCAGACTGCTAAGACTTTACTCAAAGCCAAGTACTGGTTCTCCCCCTCTAACTCAGTGCAGAGTTCATTTTGTTGATTTAGCCTGAACTTACTTGAGCAGAGACTCTTCCACTGTGTAGCCATAGAGGGACAATCTGGAGAGAGCCTTGGTTGTGGTTGGTATTTCTTGGTGATGATGTGACACAAATAAATAGTGTCATTGTACAGGACGTGAGGAAGGGTAGGAAAAGTTGACCTTGAAAAGTACTCACAAATGATAAACTGTATTTAGAATTCACAAATGTCCAGCTTACAAATAATATTATTATTACTTATTATTGTTGTTAAAGGTGTTAAATGGGGCATTGACACCCCATTCAAGCAGTTGCTCACATACCACCTGAGTCTTTCACTGCTCGGACCAGGGTCTCTTTGCAGCGGTAGTTACCCCAGTGAGCTGACAAAGTCTCAGGGGTCAGATTTTATAAAAATAAATAATTTAATTGAAAGATACAGCAGCAGGGTCAGCCTGGGCTGGGTGTTTGCAAAGGGGGACCTCGAACAAAGAAATCCTTGGGCAATTATACCCTTGTGATCCATATACCCACCCCTCATACACTGTCCACATGTCTTTTAGTCCAATGGTGGTCCAATTTTTGATCTGGAGTCTTCTAACACCTGATTGGATTCTTTTTCTGTGTCCAGGCAGGCCATTGACTGCTCTTGCCTTGTTGAATTGCAGTTTCTGCTGGTGGTTGGAGCTTCCTTATCTTCTGGTTTAGGCTTCTTGTGCACCTGTGCTCACTGGCAGAACACAGGGAACTGAAAAGTTCCGGGCTTAGGGCGATCACCACCAAAACATCAGTGTGTTATCAACGCTTCTCTTATACTAAAAGACTAAACACAGCACTGTACCAGCTGCTAGGGAAATTAGTAAGAAAATTAACTCCATTGCAGACTAAAGGCTTTAGCAAATCTAGCTACTTATGCTAAGTAAAGCTAAGCAAACAGCATAAATCACACCCTAAGTAATTTATTCTAATTAAAACTTACTTAAGCTAAACAACTAATATCTCTCAACATTGTGTAAGGTGATGCAGCATCTGATGAAAAAATTAATTCGTGGGTAGGTCCCAGCTCAGCCAGAAAATTAATCTTCTTAACTTCTGATGAATATCAATTTTGTTGGAGAAACCATATGGCAGTTACATTTTAGAGCCAGTCCTTTCCATGCCACCCATTCCCATGTTGGGCTGACCCTTCCACTTAGACCAACAAAAATCCAAATCAGCAACAAGTCAGAGGACTTCTATCTACTTGAAACTTGTGACTGAGCGAGAGGATTTAGCGTATCTATGCCAGCAGAGGATTGAGAGACTTAAGCTGCCCGCGAGCCATCCGTGATACAGTTGTGCTGTTGAGCAGCAGATGGCTTACACAGCGCACCATAACTCTGCCTTTTCTTGCCCTGTCAAGTTGCAGGGTAGACACAGGCACTGAAGCTGGGAGGCTGCAGCTCAGTCATTTTTCTAGGCTGTCCAGGCAGAACAGGGCAGGTGAAATGTGTTCTTCTTCTGGGTTTCTCCTTTCTTGGTTATCAGATTTTACATCTAAGTAAGTTCCCAGGTAAGCACGTAGGGTAGGACTTCATCTCTTGCCGTCCCTCAGGGAGTTTAAGTAGGTTGGAAGACATTGTATATGATTTTCCTGATTATTTTTCATTTTTCTTTGTAACAATTTTGTAAAAATAAAGATTGGAAATAAAGATAAAAATATGAAATGAGACTAAAGTTGATGTCGTGCAGAAAGTTACAGATATTCAGGGTTAGGCAGGGATAACCCACAGAAGGAATGGGGTTAATTGCTGCAGCGGTGAACACTGCAAGTTCACTGTGCCTTTCCTCCTGCATGAGTAAACTGCATTGCATAAAATACAGCCTCTTCAGAGGCAACCCCAAGGCTTCTCTGAAGGATCCTGAAGGGATTAAGTAGCCTTTTCAGAGATCTTGACATTAGAAAAAACATAAAGTCGTAAAGAATATAAAAGTAAATTGCACATTTTAGCGGTAGACATACTTAAAGATGGGAAAAAGTTATGTCTGTACCGTGAAAGGGACCTGAAGAATTATATGTCAAGTCCCTTCTAAAACCAGCAAGGTCAGCTGTAGGACTGTATTATTTGTCACAAACTGCTGTAAAAGTGTTATTTATGGATCTCAAATCTGACTTTGTATGATGCTCCTAAATGAAAAATTTCATCAATAGTATCACAGTAATTAATACAGCATATGAATTAGAACAAAGATATTTGGCTAAATACTATTGTAGCTTAATGAAAAAATGTAATACCATCTTTAGTTCATAAACACCATATGCTTCCATTGACAGTTCAACAGGAGTAGGTTTTAATTGTTCAAAATAATACCTTTGCCCTTAAAATGTCTGTCAATACTTAAAGCTAACTGTTGAAGTCAAATAGGATGCTATTATAGCTTCTGTCACTCGGTGATTCCAAATCAACTATGGTAATTTTATAATTAGAAGTTTTATTTTATGGAATATGTGCAAACTGCTAAATGCAGTTGTGTTGTTTAACCATCTTCAAAGAAATTTCTCATTGTAGGACTCTCTAGAATAAAAATCCTTCAGCAAATCTTTGCCATTCTTTTTTAAAATCTATACCAGCATAAAAATAGATCTGATGATAAAGCAAGGAAAGTTTCATAATTCTGTTAATGTATACATTACACATTATCAGTATTTATGTGTTGTTATGGTGGGTTGATGTTGGCTGACTGCCCAGAGCCCACCAACTGCTCTCTCACTCCCCCTCCTCAGCAGGACGGGGGGAGAAAATAAGATTAAAAATTTGTGGGTTGAGAAAAAGGCAACTTAATGAAGAGAAGGAAAGGCTATGCATGGAAGCAAAGCAAAGCAAAAAGACTTATTCTTAACTTCCCATCAACAGGTGACGTCCAGCCACTTACTGGGAAGTAGGGTCTCGGTGTGTGTAGTGGTTGCTTCAGAAGACAGAATGCCCTTCCTCCTTCTCCCTTCTCTTTGCTCTTATTACTGAGCACAGCATCATGTGGTATGGACACCTCAGTCAGTTGGTGTTGGCTGTCCTGGCTATGTCCCCTCAAAAACTCTTGCACACTGGCGTTTCAGTTGGGGGTTGGTTGGAAAGACAGCCTTGATGCTGCTCAGCAGTAGCCAAAACACAGCTGTGCTGTCAGCATCTCTCTGGCTTCAACTACAAAGCCCAGCCCTGTGAGGCCTGCTGTGGGGAAGGTGAACTCCATCCCAGCCAGACCCAGTACAGTTTTACTGAGTTGGGCTCCAGTTTGCCTGCTGTGGCCAGGCTGGCTCTGCAGTGCAAGTAAGTGAGTTTTGTGGTTAAAGAACTGAGTGGTATAAAAAAAATAAATATAGATTGTCATAAACTCCCGTATCTGTTCCTATAAAACCTCCAGACATCCCCTCTGCTCTTATTACTAAAGCAGGGGCAATATCCCATGTTGTGTGCTTCAATTACCAGATTAGAAGATAAACTGGGTGGCACAGGAGCTGGCTTTTGGTATGTCTGCTCACACAGTGAGGCACTATAGGGTGCTGCCCCTCATTTAGGGCACCTCTGCCCCACTGTAGTGACATGAGTGTTCAATCATGTAATTAATTATATTTCAATCATCATTGACAACTCTGAATGAAGTGGTTGAATAAAAAATGAATTAGGAATGGGGCATTTTTACAGGCTTAAGCTACGTATTGACTTTTTCTTGCCTTTGTGCCTCATGCCATCTGCCCCTCAGCTGCCTTGCATGAACCATATTGGTTCCTGGAGATTTCACTTAATAAATACAGTCCACTGGCAAACATGGCTTCACAGCTGCAAGAAATTTTAATGATTTTTTTTTCAGCAATTTTTACATTCAGACTTGCATGCAGCATCAAGCCAACTCTTGTAACTACAAAAGGATAGAATTTGGTTTCTAGAAAGTAGCACAGATATTTGTATTCAAACTCTGCTACATTTGTTGATCTTTACAACTGTATTTTAAAGTCCTTTTTATTATCTTTTATATCAAAGACCTTGATACCTCAAATTTAAGGCACAATAAAGTTTGTTATACCTGCCTGGTGTCAGTAGGTTTTTTTTTTTTAAAGACTTTCATCCATTAAAAAGAAAGAAACAGCCCTTTTTTTACTAAATATGGAATGAAAGTGATAGCAGTCTCAGGTTACTGTCATGATTTTGTGGGGCTTTTGGTCTAAGAAAAGGAGGGGATTCTAAAATATAAGTAGGAGAATAAGAACACTTGTACATTATTTTTCCCCTTTCCTTTAAAGATATCTCTAAAGTTTTTAAATAAAATGATTTGAGGGGAGTAGGAGGAATTAAAAAAAATCCAAATTCCAAAGCTAGTGTAGTTATAAAACCACATGAGACATTTCAGTGTTGACAGTAATCAGAAAGAATCGTCTTTAATGCCATTTTCAAAGACATCAGAAAAAATGCTTTTCTGTGAGGGAAGAATATAATTTGATAAAACATGCTGGTAATATGAATTCTTTCCATGAATGTTGTTACAAGCAGATTACGATTTGCAACTGAAAATTAACATCTATCTTCTCTCTGAATTGGGAGAGAGGGGTAAGGATGGCTGTGGCTGTTAACCAAACAGGAGCACAATTGGGACTCCCAAACTTTTGCAACTTTGTGTAGGGAGCGCCGGAGAAGCAATCCTCCCCAAAGAGGCATTTGTCCCCCATTAGGCCAATAATGCAGATGTATTTCCATAAAGAGAAAATGACTGTGATAGACCTATGAGTTTTGGGAGGGTTTTTTGAATAAAAGCCACGTATAGTTTAGGGATTGTCCACAGAATAAGCTTGTATTATTTGTCATGAACATGAGCTCAAAACAATAACTTTGGCTTGGACAGGAGATACTGCAAAGAACACCTAGGCCCTGTATTCGGAATGTTTTACTGCTTCTTGCTATACCTTTTCTCCTTTCTTCACTCAGCATGCAGATGACTCTTCTTCAGACTCTTCAGAAAGTATACAGAGGTCAAAAGGGACTTATCTGGTACATAACAAAAATGTCAAAATTACCAAAAATTCAAGATATGGTGACTATAGAAAGTCTCAGGCTCTCCTGTGACATGTAGAAGAAATTAAATTTTATTCTTTAGAAAAACAAAGGTCTTTCCTGTGTAATTATTGCACATCCCCAACATCTCTCAAATCTTTCTTGAGGGCACAATTCTGTGAGATTCAGCACTGATGGCACTCACTAGAAGTGCTGTGATTAGTTTAAACCCTAAACCTTATTATAATTTTTAAATACCCCCACTGCAGTGAATTTTTATTTATGTTATTGACAACGCCTATTGTATTTCACAGGTTTAGGGGTTTCTGCTAAATAGTAGTAACTTTGGGAATATTAAGTGGATTTTAAAGAATTGACTGGTCAGTTTAAGTGATTTTTTTGTTATTCACCTTAATAAAGAAACCACCATTTACCAAGGAAGTAAATGGGGCTGTTGGTTCCATGCCATTACACGAACTTTTTAGGGATTGATTAAAAGATATAAGACTAAATGTATCACCAGTATAATGTATAGTAGATGCAGCTCTACAGTCTATAGTGTACTCATTTAAACTGTCAATAAGGATTATTTCTAGTTCCTTCTCTGAGGTCTATTATATTCTTTTCTTTTCTTTTGTCTGGTAAGATGATTAGTGCATAAAGGATAAAACCCCCTTTTGTTAAAATCTAATATTTTTTAAAGCAAAGTGGACTTTGGAAAAATATCAACAGATGCTGTTTGAAAAAGTTATGCTGAACTTGCAGTTTATTCTTAGTTGTGAAATGTCTTTAATAATTTTTTCAGAAAATCAAATTCTTCAGTTTTTTTTTTTTTTTCTTCAGGAGCTGGATTTTGGTAGGGAATGGATTTCAGGAAGAAAGGTGTAGAGAGAATATGAGTACAAATAAATAGGACGTGTTTCTGTACTGTCCATTTCCATTTGCAGCTCCATTTCTTTACTATATGTGTTGTTTCCAGAAACTTTGCCCAGTTGAACTTTATTTTATTCTTAAATAGCTGTTGACTGTCCCTTTACTGAAGCAGACATGAAAATTTTGCTTATTAGGTCTAGCACAATTTCTTCTTTCTTCTTAAATTTGCATGCTAAATAATGCCACAGAAAACATGTCAACATTTCCTAGTTAGCAGCAAAGGATGATCAATGGTTCTATGATAATTAGTATAGCTGACAGTCAATCAAAGTGATGAAAATAAAAAGCTCTGATCAAAAGACCTTTTCTTCTATGCATTGTAAATTAGCATAAACATTTTCATCCCTTCATAACGCCAGTAAAACGGCAAATATTGCCTTGGCATAAAAAGAATTCTTATATGGTTAAAGGGCAATGGAATTTAATCCACTGCAATATTAATCTCTTTCTTTTTGATTCCTTTCATTTAGATAAAATAATTTAAAAACAACAGCAACAACTTTTTCCTTTTTTGGGGGGGGGAGAGGGGGGGGAAGGAGGTGTTGCACTGCTTGTTTTTAATGGCTGGGATTGGCAGAAGAAGGTATATAAACTGGTTGGACCATAATGTATAAACTAACCAAAATTAGTGAGGTCTTAGGATCTGAATAACTCTGCCAGGACAAGAAGTAGGTTAACTTAAGAAATCTGCAATGGTGTCAAGGAAGAAACCAACTCTAACACCCCACAATCAACAATCCAATGTGGTAACCTTCAGTTCCTGAAAAACTTGCTCCTCCCTTCTGTCCCCTGATCTCTGGGAAGCTGTGGGAGCAGAGCTTTGACAGATCCCATGGGCAACACATTTTTACCGTGTCACTATCTCTGTTTTTAGTGTAGAACCTGTGACTTCCATTTATTTAACTTCTCTGCTATTAGTGGGATGACTCATGATATTTGTAAGTGCTCACATGATTGAACCCTACCATCTAACAGTAGTTTTATTCTGTATAACAATAATCAAGAAAAATATTGAAGACAAACCTTGTTATAAGATCCACCTTAGCATGAATCTTGCTTTTAAGAGTCAGGGGACGGACCTTTTTTCAACAGTCCTCATTTAAAACATTTATATCTCACAGAATTAGAGTTAGCCACTCAAGAGATAAGAACATAGGGAAAGCATAGGGAAAAACTTGTTTTCCATGACCTCTATTCATATTCAGTGCATTCCAGCCTACAGATAAAGGACTGCAATGCACAGATATATATTCACATAAGTCGTTCAAGAATAATCCCCTCTTTTGCTTAACAAAGTATTTGCTTCCTTTCACCACAAGTATTATTATTGATCACTTATCACATGAGCTTCTAAACATTGAAATAGCTTCACCTTTCTAGCTTCCAACTCTTGTAGCCATTACATGTTGTGGTTTGTTTGATTTTTAATATAACCCTCTATGTTTCACAGTTGGAATTTCATATTTGAAAGTTGGTCTTAACAATATAAGGCTTCAGTTATGACTGAAGTTAGGTGAGAAAACAGGACCATGCCCTGAAAAATTGCTGTTCACTGACCACACGTGTTGCAGTATTTTCACTTGGGGGTGTGTGGAGGGGTGGAGCTGCACAAGCAATAATCATTTTTGAAAAATGAATGTAATGTGGTCAATAATGTGGTCAGGTGTGGTCAGGTATGGTCAGGTTTTGATTTAATTTGTTTACTTCTTTTTGCTTATAATCAATTTCCCATGATTGTTTTTGTGCTTGGAAATTGGTATGTAACTGAGTAGATAGTGAACAAGGGGCATTCAGGTAAGCTAGAAAAATATATGAAGCAAGTTTTTTTTTTCTTTCATTGAGTAAACAGCATGCTTTGAACTCTTATGCCAATGAATGTATGGTCAGTGCAGATCTTACGAGTTCTAGAATTCTGTGTGTCATTGTAGTCAGTTGGCTTCATGCCTGAGAAATGTGAAAATGGTTTACAAAGCAGAGCAGAAACCATTTCATTCTCTGAACATGATTTCAGAAGTGTTAATTTACCAGCAATTAAAAACCCCCAAAATGTAAACTGAATTACTCTTCTCTTGGGAATCCTACCACCACTTAATTTGTATTTGTTTTATCCTTTGGCATTTTATCTTCTAATAAGCCTTCAAGGGAGAATGGAGTATTAGCTTTCTATTTAAAGGACAGGACAAATAGATGCACGGTAAGTACACTCTAATGGCCAAAATTATTCAAGATTTTTGGCTTCAGTGGCATGCAAATAAATGTCTGCCTTGACTGGTTTGGAAAGGTTTGTTTGTTTTGCAAAAGCATTTGCAAGAGATTTATTTACAGGTAATAATATTTATTTACTATCTCTTCTCCATTTGAGTAGAAACAAATTTCCTTAGGTTATTTATTTGTGGAACACCAGCTGTGTCACTGTATTTCTGATTCAACATTCACTATTTCTGTATACCCATACCTTAATTATTTCTCTGATGGAGAAGCTGACATTAAATTTAAATCCTTCTAGTTGTTCATTTATCAGCTCTCCCATGAGTGACCCACAGTTTATTGACTTGGCCAGCTGATGGCGAAGAGTGAATAACCAGAATACTACCAAAAAGAACCACTAAAAAACAGATAAAACAGAATGGTCTTTCTAAGATTCTCGCCATTTTCTGAATGAACACATCTCTAAATTGGCTTTCTCTTTTTCTAGCTCAATTTCTGATTATAAAATTAGAGAAAAATGTTTTCAGTAATGTTGTTATTATTATTTTATATGCTTTTTTTTTTCACCAAGACACCTCACTGTATGTAGAAATACACTAGAGGAGCACAGCCTTAGCTTGAAAGGGTTTGCAGTGTGGTTAGTTTAGAAGGCTTTGCACTTTCTTGTATGTTCTTTATACTTTTGTTTATTTCAGGTCTGCTCTTTATACCTCAAATTCCCAGAGAATATTCTGCTATCTTGTGGTATAAACTGTCTTCTCTTGAAGACTGCTCTGTTTGTCTCCCAGGAGTAGAATTTTCATAAATATGTGCTCAGTTGGGGTTTCCAGCGTGAACTCCCTTCAACACACTCCATGTTGATGGAGTCTGACTTAGAGTCCTGTTGGTTAAGTCTAGCTGGTGGTCTAGAGTATGGAGTGTTTCTTGATTCCAAATATGTGTTGAATGAAGGAGGTTGCTGGAGGCTTGGTGCTCTGCAAAAGTACATACTTTTACATGAGACTATGAAGCTCACATGCTATAAATTCCTTCTGCTTTTGTCATATATCATGTAAGAGCCCTTACAGACTGGTTCTTGCACAGTCATGTGATATCCAGAACTATGGGCCAGGTGTCCAGATGGAGGGACCAAAGCTTCCACTCCACCAGCATCCAGGAGTTTGCCCTGGTCATGTCGATAGGAGTAGACTTCCACTGATCTGCTGGCTAAGTTTGAGCTTGAGCTCTTGCTTGCGTTGTGGTCAGAATACAGCTAGAATTAATTCTGTGTCTGTTAGGAAATTTACACAAAATAGTAGCTATTTATTCACTTGTTCATTATGCTTACCTTGAAAGGGACTAATATGGCAATTTAGGGACTGCAATGACAAAAAAATCTGGCCATACAGAACAGCAGTTGGGCTTTGGGCGCATTTGCCCCAAGTGACTACAGGATTACCCTGATATTGGCTAACGTATTTTTCTCAAAAGAGGGACAAAACTAATTACTGAGACCTTTGTGTCCTAGGGGATGTGTCATGGCTAGAGAAAAATATTCTGCACAGCCATTACCTTCTCATAGTTATTTCTTGCCAGACCCTCAAGGATAAGCTGTCAGTGCCCGTATACAACAGATTATGTAAGATCATAACTTTCCACTCCATATAAGACGTTACTCTGAAAGCTATACTCTGATATTAAATAAAAATACTTTGTACTAGATTAAGTCTTTCATCCAAAGACATAAAAGTGCTCTCCAGTGTTAGTATTTGTGTTTACAAGAAGATTAAAATGAGCCATGCAAGGGTGAGGGGATTTGGCCAAGGTTACAGGGACTCAGCGGTGGTTATCCCAGTCTGAGACCCCCCCCCTCCTGAAGTATAAGCAAAAATGTTGAGTGTTTCAGTCAGACAGTTCAATGCAGACCAAAGCCTTCCTACTTGTGTGTAGCACTAATTCGGCAGGAGGATTCAGAGAGAGCCTACATGTCATTAGCCCAGATCAGATTGCAAGACAGGGCTTTAATAAGCGACTGTGATGTAAATCCAGTAGACAAGTTCAAAATCTTCTCTTTGGGCGTAAGTATAGCTAGGCTTTACAGAATATAAAGTACTACTGGATGTGGAGCCAGGCAAAAGTTTTTTCAGTGGGTGATTAGCCAAAACCTGCAGACTGGGGCGAGGTGAAATGCTTTGCTAATCCAGGCTGAAAGGATTTGTGCAATTCACAGTAACTTCTTCTATTTTGAGTGATACTGTCCTCCCCTCAAACACTCTTCTGAGGTTTATACTGGGTTTTTGTACTCACCCGATGTTATAGATCACCAAACCCCAATGAAAGACCTATTATTCTTAGTATAGCAGCTTAATAAAAAAAAGACAATAACATTGAGGTGCTGGAGCAGGTCCAGAGAAGGGCAACAAAGCTGGTGAGGGGTCTGGAGCACAAGTCTTATGAGGA
>JAOTQQ010000012.1:113629202-113692654 GCA_026546715.1 Gallinago undulata
CCTCAGGCCTGCTGCTAAGGCTGCAGGCCTGAGGCCAAGGCTTTGGGCCTACGGCTAAGGCCTCTCCCCTGATCCTGGGTCTAGAACTGGATTGTTCGTCCCAATCAAGTCATGTCCTGTTGCAGACAGCCATTCCTCCACACTATCTGATGCAATTGTAATGCATAGAAAGAAGTTGACCTAGCATGTGTTGAGCATGCGTGATTTGTAGGTTTTTTTTTTAAAACATGGTGCAAGGCAAGATGGAAGCCAAGTTACTTTAAAAATTAATAGAACTTGAAGCAAGCAGTAATATTTCTATTATTCTACGTAACACTCTACCTATGATACAGTCCTTTGACAAAGAGCTTGCCATATAGAAGCCCAGTCCTGAAAACTGTAGAGGGGAATATGTTTAATGATGGTTAGACATTTTAGGGATGGGCTGTACATAGATAGCGCTGTGGATGGTATTATATTAGATATCATGCATTTCATTTCTACATTTTCTTACTAGTAAGAAAGGACAGTGATTTATTGCATATTGATGTAATGAGGTTTTACAAGTCAATAGTTACTACTATACACTGCAGTGCATTAGCAGTATATAGGAAAAAACCGTGAAGCATTAGTTACAACATTCCTTGCATTACAGATGTGAATGCCTTTAACGTTTAGAAGTTACCTAAGTATCCTCCAAAAATCTAATCCCTGAAGGTGAGGTGAAAAGAGCTTTCTGTTAGACGTCATTCAGCTAGAGCTGCAGAATGAAGGGTGACAGCATCATGTGAGAGCTATTCACCCAAACCGTCATCTTACATTTCCAGGAGGAAAAAGATTTAAACATTCAGTTTATATATGCGATTGTTTCTTTATCTTTTTTTCCTTTTCTCTCTTGACCCTTCTGGAATATATTTTCTCCACTGTTTCTTTAGGGCAAAGCCTTAGCACCATGTAGTTTTTCTGTCGGACGCTCTGGCTTGCACTTGTGACCCGGCCAAGCGGACCATGGAGTGTGTGACAAGATAAAAGTCTGAATCCCTGCTAAATAGCAGTCGCTCTCCACGAGTGCAGTGCCAGTAACTGAAACAGAATTACTGCAGGTCTGTACCGAAATTTGTGTCGGGAAGAAAATTGATCTGAAAATTACCCGTGCCAGTTTACCTATTAGAATAAAACAAATGATATTAAATCTGCTGGCGTGTGTCTTACATCCTGCTCCTCTCTCTCTCTGACCTGCGAAGAGAGCTGCAATTCAGATTGCAGAGAGAATGCAAATTCAAAATCTGCTGGAGTCATAGCTTCACGTATTTCTTCCCACAAAACACATTCACCTGGATGCTGGTGGTGCTGATGCTACTCTTGGTATTTAATAGTTCTTTATTTGGAGCAGGAGCACATACTTCTTTTGAGAGCGTGAGCTGGGGAGCATGTCCAGAAAAAGTGGCTGTTACCCCTTTCCTGCCAGTGCCACCCTCTCCATTCTGTACAGCTCTCTACATCTGTTTCACTACTGGAGAAGTAGTCATTCTATACCAAGGTTAAATACCTGGGACACTCTATGTACCCACTCTGGTAGCACTGAGTTGTGACAAACATTGTGATATGGCTGCTGTGAACCTCTCCTCCCCATGCAGACCACATGTGATAGGACATGGGGCTGATTTAGTGGGTTTTTATCAAGAGTGTTTAAAAAAATGTCTTTTAGCACCCACTTATCAAGTTCTGCACAATTAAAAAAAAAAAGAAATATACTTGCCAGCAGCCTATATTACAAAGAAAAATGGTAATAGCATTCATTCTGTGTAATAGCTTGTAAAATGAAACCTGCAGATTACATTTTAGTCACTGGGGGTTTCTAAATTAACTGCTTTGACCAAACTAGGAAATTCAGAGTTAAGTCTGAAAATCTATTCTAAGAGACAGATCTTATCCCTGACCATTTACAGAGAGCAAAACTGCAAAGTAAGATTGATCTACAAAGCCTTTCAGTGTAATCTTGGAGCCTTTCTTTTCCTTTGGGTGTGTTGTTTGCTTTTCTTTAAAATAACATCCAGGCTATTAATGTGCAAGTTATGTCCATCAATATGCCAATTTCAGTTAATAGACACATCAGGAAGTATAGGATGAAACTTAAGGTAGGACAGTTTATTACTTATTAGTGTAACTGCCCTATGGAGCAGACACTAGCTAATTCTACTCCATTACTGGTGATTTTCTGTTGCCTTCCTGCAACTCTGTGGATGTTTAGGAAGGAGAGGCAAGTTGTTCTGCAGGTCAGTTGAAAATAATTTAGAGAGCTTACCAAAAATCTCCACATCCCCCAGGAACAAATGTAGTGCCAAGATAAGCACAAGTACTCAGTGTGGTATCGATATACTATGAGGAAGGTATAGTTACCCTGATTAACTTTGCACTGGTGAAACACTTTTGCTTATATTGTGCTGCATATTCAGTTGTGTGTCACAGAGGCAAACAAAATCAATATTAGAAACAGAACCAGCAGTTGTAACCATGTTGTTTTATATATATGATGTATATTTGGGTGCTGGAGCATCTGATGTATGAAGAGAGAAAAGAGAAGAAAAAGAAAAGGGAGAATCTAATTTCTGACTTCATCTACCTCATGGTAGACAACGGACTTGGAGGTGTGCAGTGAAAGAATGACAAACAACAGACACAAGTCAAACCAGGCATAAGGAACAAGTTTTTCACCTTAAGGGCAGGTTATACAGAGAGCTTGTGGAGTCTCCATTCTTGCAGACATTCAAAATGTGACTGGACAAGGCCCTGAGCCAACCTAATATAACTTCAAAGTTGGCCTCATGTAGAACCAGATGACCTCAACTAGGCCTTTGAGACTGATGTTATTCTGGTGGTTCCATGATTTTGATTTTTTTTCTTAAATGGATTTCTGAATTTGAGCAGATGGCTCCATTTATCTTTCATTCAATGTGCAAGACCTGTATGTGGAAATGTGCACCAGGCTGCATGTGCATGGTTCATGCGCACAAGGACACTTGGTGGAGAAGGGCTATGGTAGGCTGTAGCAAAGGAAAATCTGGATTCTCCTGGGGTTTCTTTGAGCACAGAGCCCTGTCAGTTTGCACTGTGCTGGAATTCAGCACATTGTCACACGTCGCCCCCGAAACACGGCAAAACCTACCTGCCAGGCACATGCAACTCTGGAAAACATTGGTTATGGAGCATGACATGCACTGGAGGTTTGTGTCTGTCATAGAGGGTCCTTTGATGAGCCAGGGGAGAAATAGGTACTAGTACCAGGTAGTAGGCTCAAGTCCTGGAGTCAGACTGAGGCAGATGCTCCCCTTGATGTCTGGTACCATACTTGGAAACAGGAGACTGAGCAAGGAGCAGAATTGAGCCTCATGCTGAATGCAGATTGCGTAAGACTTGGCGGGTTTGCTCTAGCTGTTTCACATGGAAATATGCTACTCTCCGTTGATTCCAAGTATTTAGTTCAGTCACCAAGTTCGTTCTGGAGCAGCTCCACAGTCTCTTTCAATGAAGAGTGACAAGCTGCAGAGTAAGTGCTCACCTTCACTTACCCTGGTTAAGACATTTAGACAAACTCTGCAGGCATGGAAAAGGCAAAGTTTGCAGAGAAGTTCAGCTTCATTAGGCACAGAAGTGGCCATTTTTCCAGGAGAATTTATATTGCTGTTTGGTATCCGTCATGGATTTCTTTTCTGCTAAAGTCTCCTCTCATTGTAACTTCACCTCATCCTCTCTGAAAAGTTAGCTCCAAATGTTCTTACGTTTCACCAGCAATTTTGGAGATGGAGAGGTTCCACATAGGTATACTGTATTTCTTTACTCACATAACTCCAACTGATGCATTTTCTAATGCCTTTGGAGTTCATTCGGAGTAACAATTGCACATCCAAGAACAGTGTCCCTTTGTTTTTTTGAAGTCAAAGATAATGGCAATCTAATCTCAGAATGTATTGGTACTAAATTCAGGTATTAGCCATGTCACTGCATTGTAGTTCCTGTGTTGTGTTTTGGAAATAAATTCAATGATCCAACACGATACCTGAACCTGAAAAAAAAAGAATATAATAGCCTCCAGATTAGATAAGTACTTTCAAAAAGGATTTAACATCTATTTGACAGAGAGAATGCTATAGTTTTACAAATCCATGTGCAATTCTCTTTTGTGAAGGCAATCCACCGTTACCAACCTTTTAAAAATTGTGACCGTGTTTTCTAATAATCATACTGTTACTATATTTTTAGCAGCCTTATCTATGTCTGAGTATAGATAACCTGAAAACAGGCACAAGTTTTTGTTAGCTTCTTGCCTAAAGATTATATGCTTTTTCGGGTTTTTGGTCAGCTGTTCAGATGGCAATCAGTCAGTATCAAAGAATAAATGTAAATGTTTTGCTATAATATACTGTAGTTCCCTTGCACTAAAAAAAAAAATCTCCTCCCTTTGTCCTTCAAATATTATAAGGAAAATTTTGTTTTAATTTGCCTGTCAGACTGTAATTTCATTATACATCTAAAACAGATATGAGAATCATACATTTTGTTGGTTTTAGTTAAAACAATAGCTTTTTTCATGGGATCCTTTGTTCTACATTAGATTGTAAACGCCTTGGGGTGGGAACTGTCTTTAATCTCACAAAAAAGCTCTAATGGAAATTTGGGGTACTCTTTAAAATAGTGATGTGATTAAATAATGTCTATATTGTTTAAATGGGGCTCACAGTGGTGATGGTGGCTTTTTACTGATTTTTTTAAATTATCTTCTCTTCATCAGTCTGCTCTGTGCATGCATTCAGAATTAAATTGCAGATCCTTCCCTTTAATAAAAAGAGCCATTCTTTTGGAAACCTTTCACCCTTTCAGTGATGCTGATAGTGATGATGCCTTGCAAGATAACAAGAACATTGGTCTGTCTTGTGTCACCAGCAAAGTTATTTAATGAAGTTGTGAATGTCAAAATCTTGCTGATAAATGGTCATGAGGAACACAGCTTTCTTTTCAAATTCCAGGGTTTATTTGCAGGACTAACAATAAAATCTGTCTCTCTGACTATGATATTATTCATCTGTGATCACTGAAAAACAACAAACACAGGCAAGAGGTGTCTTTTGAAATATTATAGGATTCTAAGTATGAGAGATGTGCTTGAGTTCATTCTGTCACTTCATCAGGTGACAGAATACTGTAGTTTTCCAATGTGGGTCTGCATGGGTTACCATAACAAACCATGGCAAAAAACTCTTCTTCGATTATTATTGCTCAATTTTGAATTTAATATCTTTACTGCTAAAAGATAAAACATTGTTGTTCCCACTGTTGTCCAAGTAAAACACACTGCATGTGTTTAGGTAGAAATGGCATTCATCGCTCCTTCAGGAGGTCTAAGATTTCTGTTAGGAATGAGCAAAAATATTACAATTTGGACATTGAAGTTAAGACCTTGCTATTTGCATAGTATCTTTAATACTGAACTCCCTGTCATTTTAAAAGAGCATTCTTAATCACCTTTCTTTCCCCCTAGTGTATCTTGCCAGAGAAATCAAAGCAATAACTTTCTTCTGTGCTTCAGTCTCTCCAAGAATAAAGAGTTATCAATAGCAATACTTAAAAATTTGAGCTTTGACATTTACCAATAAAAGGCTCTAGAGCAAGGTTATGTTTATTAATAAATAACAACAGTCAATGATAGAGAAGTTAGTGTAATTGGCGGGAAAGGAAAATAATCTGTAATTGTATGTGTAATTGGTGTAGTAATTCTAAAAGGCAACCTATCACAAAAAATCTGTGAGAGCCTGTTACTACTTGGATTTTTGGTCATGCACAGATAGGCAAAGATGGCACTGGTAGAAAATTGAGATTCTATTATGGACAAATTACTTTTTTCTTCTCAATATTAGCTGATGTGCTCTGCATATCTCCATCTTTGAAGAAGACTGAAATAGCCACTGGCTAATTTTGCTACCTTTATTTACAGTGAATTACTTTGCTACCTTTATTTACAGTGTCAAACTTAAAATATAGATTTGTCCTAAAATAACTGCTCCTGCCTAAAAAATATGCTTCGTCTCATGACAAAAGAAATGAAATGTGGTCTATGAAATGTGGTCTATACAATCATGGAAACACTGAGTCTGGGTCTTGAAAGTAATTGTTTCTGTAGTAACCCTTTAGAAAAGGGGCTATATTAGGCACTGAGAGTAGCTCTCCTCAGGCATTTTAACCAATGTGGGTATGCCAGGTTAATGCTGTTACGCTGCTTCTGGTATCCCACTAACTTCATTTAGGATGAGCTTGTATATCCATCTACAGCACTCCATTTTCATTTTATCTCATGAAGTTTGGCCTTAGTTTGTGTTTCTTTAAACAGTGTATTGCCTATATATCTCCTGATCTGCATAGCTTTTTGCTAATTTCTGTTTGGAACTCAGGAGCTGTGTTCGTTGGGTTTTCAGGTAGTGTTGATGTTCTTCAGATGGGAGTGTAGAGCACTGGGTTACTAGCAATGGCCTTTGATTTTAGAATGCTTTTGCTTCTTAGTTAATAGATCTTCAAAGTGTTGGTGATCTTCAAGGTATGCAGCCCCTGCTTTTTCATCTTGTTTCTGAGGAAGGCTTCGGGAAAGTTTGTAAAAAAATAGGAAAAGAGGAAATTATTATTGTGTGTAGGGTTTCTTTTTAGTCATCTCCTTTATTATGTTTATAGTGATGCATTGTTCATGGTGCTGAAATTATGCTTCTCACATGTTAAAATACGAATTCTTCTAATCTAGGTGCCGTGCTTTGAGGTTCTGTTTTGTGCTTCTCTGACATACTGGAACCATAAGATCCTTCCCAAGAATGACTGAAATCACGCCATTGGTGTTTCTCTCTCTCCCAACAATGAACAATAGTAGCAGTTCATATTTGCTGTTCTGACAACCGGCTTTTTATCTCAGTGTTTTGTCCTTAAAGATAAAACTTTAATTATGTACTGGACAGCGGTTTTGTTTTAGCAACGTGCCTGAAGGATTAGATGATGGAATTGAAGTTACTTTATAAACAAAAATCAGGCCAAAATACAAGATTCTTGATTCTCCAGTTAAGTTAGGGGATTACTCCTCATTCAGTTCTATTAGGAGGGTTACGTGCCAATGATATTTTATTCATGAAAATATGTTGGTTTATAATTTGTTCATAGTTTCATGCTAGAGAATTTGACCAGTGAAGTTTTCAGAAACCAGAGTGTCTTTTTCACAGAGGGAAAATTAGGCCTTGAACATTTCACTAGCCAGCTAAAGAAGCTTCTATATACTGTTCCAAAAAGGCTGCTGTTTTTTAAAAAACAAACACTAGTTAATTAAACTTCACAGGATGATGTGTGTTCATCTGAGAATTTATTTTGGGAGCTGTAGAATGCATTTCCATATTTAAAAGGAGCATTTGTCTGTGATATTACTAAGCTTCCTAATTTGCCCTTGCCATCTTGGGTAGCACCTAACAGAATGGAACAAAAAGAATATTATTTGGCAATGCAACACTATGAGAATTTTCTGGCATTCAGTATCGTCTGACACTGTAAAAGTTTTTTTTGTACATATTCAGAGAAGGGCAATAACAGAATTTTGGAACCCCCTTCTCAGCATTTGGTACAGAATATAGATAAGCTTAAATACACACTTCTTAGTTTATTAGAATATTAATTTGAATTTTTCTGAATGTATGAACTGAAGCTGAGCTGCTTTTGATAGTGAACTGCCCAACTCTTAAGTCTCTGCTCCAATATTCTTAATCTCTCCTGGGTTTCTGTGAGACATTTTTTCCCGAAATCTCATGATTTGCCTTCAGTTTGATGCATATTTCTTTTGCATCGCTCTTCAGAAATGAGTATTCTATTTGAACTGTTCATCTTGAAGAGACCAGTAGCTCTTTCTAGTTCTTTCTCTCTAAAATTTAGGAAATTTGACCTAAATAATCCAGGTATCTAAAATTATTTCACTGAGGAATTAATCTCATAAAAGCATGATTAGTTTAAAGCAGACACCTGTCCAATACTTTATGTTTACATCTTACAAGCTATCTATATAAGAGCAGTCATGGAGGTAACTACTTTTAATGTCTATGATACTTTTATTGAAAGATTTCAGTGTGCAGGAAAGAAAGGAAAAGCTGAAATTTTAGGGAATCAAACTTCTTTCCTCGGTGCTAGTGGGAGAACGGCACTTTGTTATGAGCCTCTCTTAATGAGGAAAGGCTGAGGGACTTGGGTCTTTTTAGTCTAGAGAAGAGAAGGCTGAGGGAGGATCTAATCAATGCTCATAAATACTTAAAGGGAGAATGTCAAGAGGATGGGGTCAGTCTTTTCTCAGTGGTGCCCAGTGACAGGACAAGAGGAAATGGGCAGAAACTTGAGCATAAGAAGTTCCACCTAAGCATGAGGAGCAATTTCTTTACTGTGAGGGTGGTAGAGCACTGGTAGAGGCTGCCCAGAGAGGTGGTGGAGTCTCCTTCTCTGGAGACATTCAAAACCCGCTTGGACACATTCCTGTGCAATCTGCTCTAGGTAGACCTGCTCTGGCAGGGGGGTTGGACTAGATGATCTCCAGAGGTCTCTTCCAAGCCCATATAATTTTGTGATTCCTTAATATTATCTTCAAAGATTAATTCAAGTCCTAGCAGAATTTGTTATGACAAAAAATATGCGTGATTCTGAAATTCTTTAAAGGTGAATCAAATTTTGGCACTCACATTCATTGGCTGTGGTTAATCGAAGAGTCAACCCTGACTTTCTCTCCTTTCGGACAGTATTTCAGAGAGTAGTTTTTTCATTTTGAGTCAGGAGGCAGTGGTGTTTAATCAATTCTGAGGCACAACAGAAAGATGTGCAACTTCCCTAAAATTACTGTCTTTCAAGTAAGGTGACAAAACCATTGAGATTTCAGTCAGAAGAATTCCCGCGACATTGATCACATTGAATAAATCTGTAATGTATTGTTTTTCAGTCCATGTTGGTTATTTTCTGTTCGCCTAAAAATTTCTGTAGAGCCCTAGGTGGAGGAAATTATTCTTTTTCTAAATAGTTAAAGGGTGCTAGTGAATCATCTCATTATACTGAACAAAGTGATCTGTTTGTAGAGGTTTGCAAAATACACTGTGATAGCATCATCTAACTAATTCTTGTCGTCCAATAGATCATTTTATTAACCGTATTCTACAGGCAGTTTTTCTTTGTAAATCACGTTTTGCTTGGTTAAAGAAGGATTCTGCTTAGATTTCAATAAAGGGAAAAGTATTTAGATTTAGAGGGGCTGGTTTTGAATTTGGAACTCTTTTCCACCATGTGTCCTTTTACTGGAAGTATTTTAATAGGTACCTTATCAATGAATCATACTTTTAGAAAGAATTTTTAGAAGTAGTACATGTGAATTAGATTGTCTGTTTTATACATAGGGACAGAAAGGACCGGTTTTCCCAGCTGGTGCTGTTAAAGTCTCAGGAGTTACAGCAGTGCAAAACTGACCCACCTCTAATTGCACTGGCAAATGAAGATATGAGTCAGAACAGCCAGTAGATGTCAGTAAACACAAATCTGAATGAGAGAGGTCTGAAAATATTCTGCCTTTTTGGGGGGTTGGCTATTCAATATTGAACTGTGATTTGCATGGGTGGTAAAAGATGATCAAGTGACTGCTAAAGGATTTGATTATTGCATTTTTTGTGTGTTGGAAGGATTTGTGATAAGACTTTTATTTTTTCAATATTCAATCTGTGCCTGTAAATTCAATTTAGCAGCTGGACAAGATTACTTGATTCCAGTGCTTGACTTCAGTGGCAACTCATAGACGGTGTGACTGGGAATGGGGAAGAGGAACTGCAGCAGTAATTCCCAGGAGCTTACCCCTGCCCAAGTCCTCACTGCTGAGCTGAGTCTTTGCCTCCCCCCTACAGACAGGAGGTGATTAAGGAAACCATTACGGCCTACCTCACTTCAAGGGACTGACAGGCATTATATGAAGATTTGGCTCCTAAACTGTGTCTTTTCACACTGAGCATGGAGAGAGTTTACGATCAGTTTTAGCACTGGCGCCATTCAAAATTGTTGTGTTCAAGAGAGTCCAGCCTCTAATGCTTTTCCCATTGCAGAGAAGGAACATCAGCAGCAGGTCTTCTGCTAATAAGAGCGTTTTAATTACTCTGATTATGACAAAAGTACTTTTCAAAAGGTTTTAAAGAACAGCTGAAGGTTGCAGCATGGTAATGCATCTGTAGTACTTCTACCACATACTATTAATACACTAGGATAGCTGTTGATAATTATTAATGGATTCAGGCCCTTCACATAAGGAGGTGGAGTAGGCACTCTTTTAAATAGACCCATCAGAGAAAGTAATGGCAGTATCTATCTTTTATATAACATCCACATGTTTTGGGCAGGAGTCATGCTGGGAGTAGGCAGTTCTGGGGTCTGTATCCTTGGTTCTGTGAAATCTCAATGGGTTCATTCAGTAGTCTTAGCGTCATTAAAAGAAAAGGGTAATTTTCAACCCCTTTTTAAGTTGGTGGTTGCAGCACACTCTTAGCTTTGAAATGCCTCATGTATTTAATCATATGTATTATCACATGTTTAATCACCTGATTTTAATCAGATGTAACCTTACAAACTGGCCTCAGCTGAGTATAAAGCACAGCTGTGTTTGAAAATACATTTTAAAATGCTCCCTTAATTGAAAAATGAAGGTTTTCTTGGGTTGTTTTTTGGAGGTGGGGGCAGTTCTTAGGCAGAAAATGAGGGTTTCTGGCTTTGGTTGCCCAAGATGCTGCTCTGTAGCACTGTGTCAGTTTCTTCAGTTTAGAAGAGAAATGGGATATCAGGTACATCTCTGTGGTAAGCTTATCTGGTGGGGGCTTCATTGTTTAAATGTGTTGGGTTTTTGAATCATTGTGGGGAGATGTTTTGCTTTGTATTATGCACTGCATGCCAAACCTGTATGCTTAATACGTGTTGCTGAATGCTACATTTTTGTATTGGCTGTTGAGCAGAGGGGCTACTGAACAATGGATGTGTGATTGAGGCCTCTGCACAGTGGGCTGGGTGCTGTCAACTCTAGATGGATTTCTCCTGTGATGCTAATAGAAGCCATATATCTGTATGTGTGTTAAATGGCGATGGGAAATGCAGGGAGAACTCTATTTTTTTGTTATTACTGTTGCTGCTTTAGAGCCTTTAAGAAGGCTATTTCAACTATGCTTTAGAAGTGCTTCAGTCACTTTGGGTAAAAGAAGAATGAAATCATTTTTTTTATGCGACTTCTGAAGGGCTTCACTTCTGGTGTATGCTTCTTTCACCTCAGTGCTCCACCTCAACTATCATGGTCCTGTTTTTCATTCCTGTGAGTAAATTGAAGCAAGTCAGAAGAAGTTTACTCAGAATATTATTTAGCTGTTTGCTTAAGGGTCAGCAAAGCAAATGGTAAAAAGTAAGAAAACTTTAAAGCATGTCTTTGCTCTTGCATAAATCTTAATCTTTTCTCCCAAGCTTCGGGAAATGCTGTTCAGCTCAGCTACTTTCATGATCAACCCACGAACTGCAGATGTTGTGATTTTTTTTTTTTTTCCTTTTAAGAGCTCTCTCGGGTTTCTGGTGATAACCCCATTCATCTTCATAGCCAGCTTTTCTTTTTTCTCTGTTTGCTTTCAAAAAGGGAAGAACGGGGGGGGGAAATATTTGCTAGGGCAGATGTAGTCAAGTAGCAATCTTCTCCAATTAATAACTCCAGGCACTGTTCAATGAAAAGACTTTATTTCTGGTTTTGTTCACTTCCCTGATACCTTCATCCACTTCAGCCTCTTGGGTTTTAAAATTGTTGAACCACATAAACCGAGGCGCATATGACGTGTTTCTTGTGTATAATGTAAATATTTAAGTGATGCAGGTATTGTTTTCCTTTGATTTGTTGTGACAGAACTTGAGTGCTTCCTATATATTTGAGTTAATATATGGTTCCAAAGATTTAATCTATATAAGAAAAAGTCTATTTTTGGTCTATGAAGACTTACTATGAGAGAAAATCCTGGCCTTAGGTTTTCCTCTAAGTCTTAGTAGCCATAGTAGAATTGAAAGATGTAGATGTTCGCTTACTGTTATGTGAATACAAAGGCAATTATTTTTGTTCTGCTTCTAAATTTTGGTTCATCTTAAAAGGAAACAAAACCAGTAAAAAAATTATTACCTTTGTGTACATGTATGTGGATTTTATATTCACATTATGTCTTTTACCTGTAATTTTCCAACAATTTGGTAAAAAAGGAAAGTGCCAGCAAGCTTCACAACAAGTTTTGTGAGGAAAAATCAAATACAGACTGAAAATAGAACTCGAGTAAATGAACACCATGTTGGGTAGAAATGTGTTGGATCAACTGCACTGCTATGAGTGAGCTGAATGCAATGCAAATGTCTGTATTGCTTCTGTATTACTTACTGCTAGGCAGATGGAAACATGTATTATTGGGTGCAATACGTCGTGAAGTTGGAATGAATGAACTTGGGACAAGTCATCCATTAGAGTTGCTGAAGAGAGTGAGAAGTAGATAGCAGCCTAAAATGATTGAATGGGGTGTGATTACATGGCAGTGAAAAAGCATCCAAGAAGATTGCATTTCAGTCCAGGAAAGTCTGAAGTAATGTTGCCGCATGAAAACCAACGACAGTGTACTAAACACAGTGTATATGATAGAGACGGAACTCACAACAATGCTTTATAATTATATACATAATTAAACCAGCAAACTAGCTAGTTTGTTTGAAAAAATATGTGTAGCGGAAGATTTGAAAGAGGCAAGTTAAAAGTATACCTATCAGTTTCTGAGTTTCTCTATAAATTACAGGCTTTTCATTTCTTTTTTTTTTTCTTTCCTAAAATTGATATTCTAATGACAGCACTGCAGATGGAAAAAAAAAAACCAACCCTCTGCCTTTTTTTCAGGCATGAGGAAACTGAAATTACTTCAGTATTTCAGTAAAATGCAGCCTTTCTTCAAACATGTGAAGATATCCTATGCGTTTTGCAACTGTTCCAAATAAGTCAACTTTAAGACCTATTTCTCACAAATCTATTGTTTTGACCATTGTTCAGTGTAAGGAAGTACCTTCTCTTAGATCTAAACTGGATGCTTTTTTAGCACTTGTTGCACAAACTGTTTTCCCATTGAGACAACAAAAAAGTAAGAGCTCTTTGCTGCTAACGGAGAGTCACAGTGAAAATGAATTTTGTTCTTGTGGTATATTTGTCCCGAGGGAGATAGGACCACACTCCAGAAGTAATCAGTTTTCTTTTTTTTAATGAAGCAAGTTAAAATGTGAATAAAAGCTCCAGCCTCTTACTCAAGTAAAGAGATCCTATTATTCTCATATTCTCTGTGGGGTGCCCTGTTTATGTGAGTCTTATTGTAAGAAGTTGGTGGTGGAATGTGACCCAGCCAGCCTCCTTCACGAAAGGGACTGCAGCCACGGGTATGAAGACACATCTGGAGGATGTACCTCAAGATCTTCACCAGAAGCTGCAAAATGATCTTGCCCTCTGCTATGAGGCAGAGGTTAGCTTAGACAGCATAAGATACCTGACTGCAGGCTTTGAACAGAAAAGTTACAGAAATGTGTTTCAGCCAATTTTCCCCGAATTGCCCCAACTTTGCTGCAGGGTCTGATCTGCGCAGATGGCAGGACTATGCAGAATGAGACCTGCCCCAGAAAGAGGGCCCTTCCTGACAGAAGTGGTGATGCTCCACTACATTCTATTCTATACAACCCTCTATATGAAACATCAACAGAAATACATTTTTTCTCCTTCGACAGCCCAAGCCGTGTCTAAATCTAGGGCGTGTTCATGGGCCTCTCTCTACTCATTCAGCACCTACCTCTTTCACGCACATCTTCCTGAGGATGCTGAGGGTTAGTCCTAACCTCATAGAATCATCTGGGCCGGAAGGGACCCCCAAAGGCCATCTAGTCTGACCCCCCCTGCAGTCACAGGCACACCACCAACTAGACCAGGTTGCCCAGGGCCTTGTCAAGCCTCACCTTGAATGTGTACAGGGAAGGGGCCTCGACCACCTCCCTGGGCAACCTCTTCCAGTGCTCCGCCACCCTCATAGTAAAGAGCTTATTCCTAATGTCTAATCTAAGTCTGCTCTTCTCCAGTTTATACCCATTAGCCCTTGTTCTGTCATTGCCGGCCTTTGTGAACAGACTCTCCCCAGCCTTCCTGTAGGCCCCCTCAGGTACTGGAAGGCCGCTATTAGGTCTCCCTGGAGCCTCCTCTTCTCCAGGCTGAACAACCCCAGCTCCCTCAGCCTGTCCTCGTAGCAGAGGGGCTCCAACCCCCTAATCATTTTTGTGGCCCTCCTCTGGACCCGTTCCATCAGGTCTATGTCCTTCAAAAGCTGTCCTCAGAAAGCTTTCCAAGAACCTGTTTATGTAATTTTATGTTTCTGTCCATGTGGTGCATAATAGTATTTCAGAGTCCCAAATTTATGTAGTTGGATCTTTAACTAGTCTGGGGAGAAAAAACAATATGCTGGAAGCCCTAACCACCATAGTGGGTGAGTATCCAGAATCCAATTACTATTTGTATGTTTAATATATTAATATTGCAGCAGACTTAGAGAACTTATTAAAATGTTCTCCCTGTCTTCTTCATAACGGGCCTTCATATGTGCACTACTATATGTATACCTGATCTGACCATTTCTGCTACTGTCTTCTGAATTCTCCCTAATCTGCCTATCATTGTCCTATTATGATTTGGGCAACAACAGACATGATATTCCAGCTGTGTCAGCATGAAGTAAGCACACCAGAAGGTTTACTTCTGGATGCCTATGTGTGACATCATCATGCTGTTAGTCCCTGCTTGTTCCTAATCTGTTCCTGGTCCTCTCCCTGTCTGGCGTACCATTACTTGTTTATTGGTGTACTGGGTATTTTTTTGCCCATGCATGCTTGTATATATTAAATTTCATAGGACTGAATTTGGGCTATTCCTTGAAATTCCCAGTATCACTGAGTTCTGATCCTTCCTCTGGAATATCTGCAGTTCTTGTCCTTTCTATTTCATCATACCTTGGAAAAGACTGAGATGGTTCTCAGGTGAAACTATACAGAGCTCTTCTTGGAGAACCATTTCGTTTTGTCCAAAACCCATTTTTAAGAAATCTTTGAGTGAGCTTTCTTCAAGCAGAAAGGTGCCCTCTTATGAGGATTTCATCTAGACCATGTTTCATAGACCAAGTCTATGGGAATATCATAGAGCTTTCCTTAGATTGTGGGTTGCTTTATATAAAGATAACCTTAATGATCTACTTAAGGGTGGGATTTATGTTTTTTAGGAGACAGAGAATTCAGTCATATTTTGGGGAGTTAGCAAAAAATGCCCAGAGTGCTGCAGTACAAGTCATAAATTGAATGTTCTATTTAAATCTTTCTGCAACAAATCTGCTGTAACCCAGACTAACGTCATTCATATTCCAAATATTGTCAGAGTCTGATTCACTCAAAAATTCTAAAACTTTTTTTATTTTATTCTGGAAGTCAAGAGAGGCTTCAGTCATTTTAAATTTATTTTCCTCTATAAGTATTTTAGGCAGTCAGCGAAGCAAGTGCCAGGTTATTATTATAGTGCAGGCTGTACTGAAATAGAAAAAATACTGAATGCTGAAAACTCCACAAATCTACTTTCATGAACATATAGAAAACAGTGAGACTTCTGGGAAGCCAATGTTTTGAATAAAAAATGAACTGAAAAAAAATTAAGGTGTATCTAAGAACATGTGATTTTTATTGCCTTGTTTCATTTTTACGACATGAGTTTCATTGATTCCAGCACAGCATTTTCAGTAAATACTTCTGTCAGTGAGGTCTGTGTGGCACAACAGAAGAGTTGAGATGTGATTTATAAATAAATACCAGGTAGACTAGCAAATTGGCTGGAATTCCTGGATTCAGCTCTCCTGATGAGGTAATGCTTTTTGGTTTGACAACCTCTGCTGCAGAAACTACACTTTCCCCTTCAGTGTATGCAGAGCTTTAGCTTTAATGTTTGCAGAATGTTCTTACCTTTGTCTTTTAAAACTGTGCTTTAATATTTTTTTTTTTTTTGGTCATGTCCTGCTTCAGCCAGTTTTACTGGGACTGGAAACTCAAATGTTTTGAGACTTCTGAGAAATATTTTCTATCAAAGGGCACAATGATACATTCAGAAAGTTCATTCATGGTTACATGCATCATTCATGGGTTTTATTCATGTATAATCTCCTATTTGTTTTGAAAGCTTGCTCCCAAAATATTCCATTGTGTAGAAAATTCCCCAGAGCATATTCCTTTTACACGTAATACAGTCTTTTATAGGTCATTTCTAATTTGGACACTTCACTGAACACAGCTGCCACAATTAGAGACAAATTTGTGATTTTCTCCATTGTACGATACCAGTGTGAATGATACATAAACACAGCTGGCCTGAATGCAGATTTCTTCACATGATGATGCCTATCAGAAGCAGCAGTTCTCTCAGGCACTGACCCACAGAGGCCAAATTAAAAATCAAATTAAGCATCATAAATGCAACTTCATTACTATTCACACTTTGAAAATCACAGATGGATACGATTTGTATAAGAAAATTGACCAAATGTCCCTGGCTGAAGAAGTGCATAGGTCAATCTAAGGTTTCATAAACCGCAAGACATTTAGGCATAAAACTGTCCCCAGCTTCTGCAGATGTAAGTATTCTTTCAGAGGAGCATTGTACCTAAACGGCCGATGCTGAAAGGCAGTCTCCTTCCCCATGTTGGAACTTGATGATCTTTAGGGTTCCTTCCAACTTTAACCATTCTGTGTGCTATTAAGTAAACATAATTTTCACTGAAATGACACGGAGGTTATGTTAAAATCGTATTAAAGTTATTTATTTGTGCATGTGCAAGAATCTGTGGAGACCAGCAGGAGATGCATATTCCTAGAACTTACTGTCAAGAGATATCGCGTCTCAGAAATTTTAAGAGGATTTTGAGTGTGTTTGGAATAAAATTATTGTCACACCAAAGCTGGTGGTAGGGGAAGAGATGATGAGGAGATGGCAACAAAAGTTGAAAAGGATTTGGGAAGAGCCTGACTGAAAAATGTTCAAACAGGGAGATGCATTTGGCAAACAAGGGGAAGGACTAACTGGACAAAGGTGCAGAGGATGATCTCCAATGTCAGTACGGGGCTTGAGGCAAAAGAAGGAAAGGTGCGAACGGTTAGACAAAAAAAGCTAAATTCAGGAAAAGCTCTTTGAGGAGGAGAGACTTGGGCCTGTGGTGTCAATCAAAGAGGTAGCGAAGAATCAAGAGCAAGACAGCCAGCAGTGGAGCAAAAGGAGTCAAACAGTGATGCTGGATGAGCACTTTGCCAATGCAATCTAAATTTCTGAGAGAGGGAGTGAATCCAGACTACGTAGTAACGGAGCTCATTTTTCTGCAAAATGCTTTTTAATCTGCTGTGAAATTTGAACATTTCTGAATGGCACAAGGCAGCTCAGAAAGAGAGTTTCAGGCTCAAGGCAGTTAAATTATCCTTGGTGAACCTGGATTCCATATCTGCCATAAGTTTTATATAAGAATACTAGATAAATCTTTCAAACCAGACCTCTGCAAATGGGCACTGACTGCACATGTTCTTTTTCTGGGCGCTCAGCTGAATTCATTAACTCTTGGTTTAAGCCTGCTGAAAGTGAGTGGAAACTTTATACCTGAATTTGCAAGTGACGCAAAACAGAAGCAGTTATAGTGCTACCTCAGCCAGAGAGGTGTTCAGAAAATAAATGGGTTAATATCCGTGAGCCATTTGAGTATCACAGTGACGAGCGCTGCTGAAAAGCCCAGAAGGATGCTAATTCTGTTACTGGGGTGAGGTTGGGCAGCAGGCAGTAAATAGAGCGGGGCAGGACCACGTATCAACCCTGGAAGAGGAAACAAAAGAGAAATAGAAGCTTGTCCAGCTGATTTTTAGCAGAGCCCTCTTCCTTCCTGTGAACGGAATACAGCAGTGGTCCTGAGGGGGAAAAAGAGTGTGTGGATGTGTAATTACAAGGCTGTATCATAATGTGTATACCCAAAGGGGCTGGATTAATTTTGCACAGGCAGCCTTTCTTCTGACATTGCCTAACTCTGAAATGCATGATTAGTGACTGTGAGCGGGAGCAGAGGGACTGCTCTTTTGGTAGTTCTCCTGTGTTTGAAAAAAAAACACAACCACCCAATAATGCTCTGCAGCGTTAATTGTATTTTGTATGCAGTGATATCCCTGATCATTTTCAGTCCTGGAATTTTAGGTTAGTTTGTTTGTTTTACTTAGACTGCAATGTTGGTGTTTAATGTAGGATTGTATTAATTATTTCAGCAACCTGAACTTCAGGTTAAATTGGCATTTAGTAGGTGAGTAGCAATGTATGTAAGACAACTCTGAGTAACGCAACAATTTTCTTGATAGTCTGCAGGGCCAGGGAGAATAAAATTGCTTGTTTAATATTCAAATCTGCTGTGAGATACCCTTTGCAGTCCTTTCTCAAATGACTCTTAGAGCTTGCTTGGAGACCCAGGCTGCCTGGGGGTGGGAAGGAGGCGTTTTTATGTCTCTTTGTTCTGAGGCTGCGGTACTCTGTGAGGTGACTGTGTCGAGCGATGGGTGTCCCCCTTAGGGGAGGCTGGGGAAAGAGGCTCTGCTGTGGCAGCCTCACACTCTTCCCAGCTGCAGAACCTCTTTCCTCTTCTGGCTCTGCACTGAGAAGTTCCATGGCCCTTTCCAGCCAGTGCCAATCCAGGAAGACCTCCAAGAAGGGTGCTTGATGACTGTGAACATCCAGGTCACTAAAACTAGGTTTTGATTTATATGACTATTACACTGAGCTAACCCTTGCTTAAAATTCCTGCTGACCCACCACAGAGGTTGGTGTAGGGCTTGGTTTTGGTTTTGTTTCCCCCCTATATGGATCTTACATAGGAGCTCGGTTAGCCTTGCCCAGTACTCTCACCCCACCATACTATGATGATCCACTGAGTTCAGTACCGTATGTCATTCTTTTATAGCTACACCTGAACTTTGGCCCAAAGATTTAGCAAGAAAATGAAGACTCAAGAACACCAAAGCACTTCATGAATCCACCCTGGTTCCTTGGTTTGCAGAGTTGTTCCTCTAGGAGAGGAAGCTTTTGTTTTAAAGTCAAGCTTATGAGTAAGTGGGAGTTTTTTAGTTTCTAGTTTCATTCATCATAATTTTTTTTTTCTTTTTCAAGAAAACATTGAGCAGTTCCAGCAAGCAGAGTTAGAGGGTGGCTGTATAGCAACTGTAATTTTTGCTTTTTCTTATCAGGAAAAAAAAAAGTGGTGTGCTAAGGCTATCTTCCCATTGTCACATATTTATAACTTGGATTCCTCCATTATGAGAACAACTTGCCTCGGATTACTAGAATGTCTGATTGTTTCATAGTCTCGTCATAACGTCCGTTGGTTTGGTCTGGTGCTGTGAGACTGTGTTAAGAGAAGATTTAGCCAGAAAAGGAGAGCGCCAGCTGGGGTTTGTGGCTTAAATGCATAAACATTACTGCTGCCGGATCCCATGGAGGGACAACCAGTATGTTCATACTGTCTTTTGCCATTTTGGGGAATCTATAAGATCATGAGGTGCAGGATGTATCTAATGGACTACCTTTGAAATGCCTTGTGAAGAAAATGCTAAAATTTATACAATTTCAAGATGGGGATGGAGAATACTCTGTAGTATCAAAAGTGCTCTGTGGTTTTCATCCTATCCAGCCTTTGTCTAATCTTGCCACAAGTCTAGAAAGAAACTACCTGGTTTTCCTTGCTTGCTCTTATATTTGGTTCAGTATATTTTTTTATGGAAAGAAACATTTAATATTCTGTTTTAAAAAAAAAGTGCTGTCTGAATCTCTTATTTTAGAAACGTATTTTGTATTTTTATGACCAGTGGCATTTCAGCATTTAAATTTGTTGATGGTAACCCTTTGTAAGATAGGAAAGCTTTATTGTCTCCTCTTAGGGATAGCAATGAAAAGCAGAATGACACGATGGTAGTCAGGCTTGAAAACTGAAGCAGAATAGGCTATCTGAGATACGTAGCAAGCCAAAGTTTTGACTTAAATGCGAATTCAGTTTAGTGGTATAACATTGCCAAACAAGATCATATACTTCAAATTTGACTATTTGCTTGTCTATTTTGTGATGTGCTGACTACAGATCTATTTCAGGTATTTGATGGCTGGAATAAAGCGAAGAGCTTTTTCTATCATGAATAAATTTTTCAGTCTTCCCAGGATAATCTTTCCAGCATGCTTCTGAAAAACCTCTCTCCCATGAGATTCTCCTGAAAGCTATGCACTCTTCCTAATGGTCATGCCTTTTTCTTTCATTACTTCTTTTTTTTTTTTAAACTAATGGTCATGAAACAGAGAACTTGAATGCAAAATAAGGAGGGTTGTTATTCTAGTTTGGCTGCTTCTACAGAGAAGCCATTGACACAACATTTAGGCTTGAAAGAATATGGCCTTTTTAATGGGCTAGAAATTATGTTTGTGATATCTTTGACAAAAAAAAATATGGTAACATCAACATATTTATTTTACATCACACTCCATGTTAAGAAAGTCTGATTATTTTCAGGCACTATCTAGGGCAAACTTAATTCAGAAAAAGGATGTGAGAATCAAGTGTAGACCAAGCTGAAGACTATTTCTAGTTTTATTCTGATTGATAGGAGTTGGACTTAAATCTGGAAATTTGTGAGTCAATGCTGCTTCCAAAAATTGCACAATAATAGTTCTTATTCTGTTGTTTATATAGATGTTTTTCTTTGGCTTTTATATTCCTGACCTCAAGGATTCATGGCAGAAATTAATTCTATAGTTTCATTGCATAGCATGTCAATAAAGCATTTTCATATAACTGATTTGAATACTTGGTGATGTTCTTTCGGTTTCACTGAGTGCCCTTTCACTTCATGTTTATGATTGCTAACTCCTGTTTTTACACTCTACCTTTACTTCTACTTGAATTACTTTGTATATTTGTATTCTGCTCCACTTTCATGAACGTGAACTGGAAAAAATGAAAAATGGGTCATGCCAAAACTATTTTGCTTAATTTACTAATTCTTGCAAAACAGTGGTTCTTTATCATACAGTAAGTGCGAGCAATAGTTACCAAAGCTCTTTTAAGTGGAAGGTCTAGGCTTACATCCTTCTTGTTGTGGGAGGATTTCAGCCCACATCATTTGCCTTTGGAAGAGAATGCCTTAACTACCAGCCTGCACAAACAGGCTGGAAACGAGCTTTTCTGAATCTTCTTGGAAATTGTTACTTAACTCAACCTGGTATGCACTGAGAGGAATGACCAGTGTAAGATCTGAATTCTTCTGTTTGTATCAATAACAGAAATTGAGAAAGGAACTGAGATTATGGGTGAATTCAAGTCTTTTGGATGTAGCCCTTTGTTCTGCAGGCAAAGCAAAACATCACTTATATATTCTGTACTAGTATAATTCCCATTTCTTTTACTGAGCTGACAGCACCAGTATTTTCCAATTATACTTATGGACAGCAGTTTTTTTTTTTTCTTTTATGAAAAGTGTTCTCATTTCCTTTCCTTGAGCATCTCCATTAGTTCAGCAATATTCTCTTTGAAAGGAGTAACAAGCTCTGCGTACCATACTGCAGGTGAGAATGACAGAGTTATAGGGCAAATTGTGTTTCTGATCTCTCAAAAGTGCGCACTGCTTATGCGTGAGGCTTGTTGTCTTCATTTCCTTGAGGTGATATCACAGACTGAAAGAAGTTCAAGCTCAGATCTTCAGTGGCTTGTAGCAGTAGCAAAGATGTTTAAATTAGCAGGTTTATCACTTGGTCGCTTGATTTTGTGTTTGGGAGTCTTTTGTTTGGGGAGATGGGATTGAGAGAAGATACAATATGCATTCATAAAGCAAAGCATCCTTTGGTTTAAAGAGTGTGTGCAAGGCATAATATCACAGATTTTTGCAAGAACAATAGACCTTCATGTATAGACCCGGTGTATTCTCTTATCTTTCTAAACTGTAAAAGCTTAACTGCTCAAGACCTCTGTCTCAGGCAGTAAGATAACCAGTATCTGGCCTTTATAGAGAGGTATTTTCATTTATTTTTACTCTTTTGATATACGAGCTTCTTACCATGGCAAACATGCTCTGTAGCATAACTAGGAGAGTGGGAGTAAGTTACTCATGTTTGATAGCTCTGGAGTCTCTTAACCCTTAAAAACTTGTCAGTTTATTTTATATAGAGTTTATATCAGATCTCAGCTGACTCATGTTAAAGTAAGCAAATATATATACACATACAGAGTCAGAAACTTGGCTTCTGTTTAAGCTCATCACTGTGAACTGTTATAATACCTTTATGGACTGCAATTTGGAGTATTCATTGCTACTTCTTGTTTTAAGGGCATGAAAAAAGGGAGGCTATGATCCAGCCTGCCTAAATCCTGCCCACAATTGAATTAGAATGTTTAAACCCTGATGAATCCTAGACACTGATCCAGCCTGCTTACTTAGTAAGGCTATTAAATCCATCAGGCATTGAAATTCATTAGATGCCTCCCATGTAGCCTCAGTATTTCCCAGGCACTAACTTTTTGTCAGTCTGGATGCACAGAAGAGCCTTTCTTTCTGGGGAACTGAGTGCCAAGAGGTGTATCATGGTCTAAGATGAGGCAGAAAGGTACCTGAACCAAAAAGCCCCAAATGTGTGATGTCCGTGTCTGGCTTCACCTTATATGAGGGCCCCACTGGGGTGGAGAGGGATGGGATCGAAGTTTCTGACCCTGATGATAAGCAACATGACAAGGACATGGTTTAATGAGAAATGTGTAAATAAGTCTGCTCACAACTGGATGTTTTAACTAGTAAGCTGGACTTGATCTCTTGCAGTACTTGGTCCCCTTCAATGTGCTGGACTCGGTGACGTGGTGTCTAAACAACTTTTGGTATTTACTAGGCCACTTTCCTGAGACATGACCTCAGCTCTGATCAGGCTGAAGATAGCCTGGCATCCTGATCTTCTACGTCTTTCACACATTTTTATTGCCAACACAGTTCTGTGAAGTGCCACCACTCTGTGTAGTAAGTGAATGGAGCCGTCCAAAATTTTCCTTTAGCTTCCTGTGACTTGAGTGAAAAAGATGAACCCCTCGTTTAAGCAGACTGGATTGATGTTGTCTGCAAATGCCTGAATTCCATATACTGGCAGGAAAAAAAAAGGAAAAATACATTAGCTAGCAAGACGAGATATACTTTTGCAAGTCTTCAAAGGTACCTGAATCTCTCCATTGACTTGTAGAGAAACTGGGCAAACTAAACAGCCTTCCCTCGCCAAACACGTTAAACTGAGGTGATGCAATATCTAAATTTGATCAGACTGGATAATACCCTGAAAAACAATGTTCTGTGGCCAGATGGTTGAATGAAAATGGCATGAATCTCCCGCAGTATGAATATTGCGAATGGCAAAATTTCATGTTACCCTTGCCAAGGAGAAATTTTGTATAATGAACCTTATTGCTGGAGGGAGGAGTCACATGTACAACCTTCTCTCAAACTCTACATGAACCCCTTTGTCCAGAAGGTGCAGCAGCCTACTTATTCCTTCTGCCCTGTTGTTAATGTACTGTTCTGTCTGAGCAATACAGCTTGAGAGCAGATTGTTTTGATGGATCGACATACATATCTATATTTCACTGCCACTAGTTTGTTGTGATGTTCAGGGACAAAGAGCAACAGATCCATATCTGACACGTTTTGATATATCACACCACCTCCACAAGCCAATGGTTTTGTTTTGAATAATAGTTCTACATAACTGCTAACCTAAGGTATAGAGAAGTATTTGCTTAAAAGCATGGACAGCTCTCATATGGAGGAGGCTCTGAATTTTTAGGAGGGGTTGAGGAAGGAGGAGTATGGGCGTGTGTGTTTGGGAGGTGGGGAGAATGTTTTGGTTTTCCCCATGGAGTGTCAGATTTGTGCTTCCTGCTTTGAGGAACTGGACAAGTCAATGAGATTGAATTGTAAAAACTTTATTCCATTTGACCTATTTGAAAAACCCCACGTGGACTTCACAAAATGCATTTTCACAGTGGAGGGTTTGGTGAAAGTGTACCATAAACCTGCTGAGTGGAGTCTGTTCAGATTCCTTTGGAGCGCTTGGATGTTTGCCACGGTCACCAAATGCACTGTCCTGACTTGAGCTCGCAGATGCTATTTTGCTTGTGTTCAAATCAGATTAAAATTATTAAATATGGTGATCCTTCATATACCAAGGACAAGCTTGGTCCTTCTTGTTCTCAAGTCCCTTGGATATGAGTGATAGAGATTTCTTTTATCTGTGAATTCTTATGTGCTGTTAAAAATACTTACCTTTTTTTTTCCAGAGTTATCTGAATAGTAGTTGTCCTTCTGCAAAAGCATATGTATGAGTTCATACTGTTTCTTCCTAGTGAGATTCCAGCCGGTAAGCACATTTATGTAGTATCTTTTTATCCTAGCTGCAGATAACAACAATATTTTTTATTTCTAAGAAGGGAGATGCAAATTAATTTGCAATTTAAAATTCGTAATAACCTGTAACACAAAAATCATTATACTGAGGAACTTTTTCAATCAGAAAAAAGATAAAAGATAAAACTACTACTAATTTATGTATACCTGTCATTCTGGGGGCCGATTACTCTAACCTTTAACAAGGGAGTTCCTGTATCTTCTTTGAGGTTTGGCCTTGGCATGACGTTACAGAGAAGCCATACAAAAACTGTAACTTCTAGGACATATTACTCCTCTTTTTACGCTTTTTACCTGTAGTGGTGGATACTAATGAAAGGTTTTACCACTGTATTTTCAAAGCACTTAATGGCTCTGGTATAAAATATTTGACATCCCTGTTTGCTCCTGACCGTTCGTTAATGTAAGATTTGGCAGGTTATGTAGCCCGAGACTGACCTCTATGCCTCCTAAAGATTTTAATGTCTTTTTATGGTGGTGGAATTCACTTCTGATTACTGGTTAAAATAATCATTTGTCTAGACACTTAAAAGACTGTTTTGCTGCTTTTTTGACTTTTTGTATAAAGTACCGATGATGCCATGAGCCTTGAAGTAATTCTCTGCATGATTTCATTTGATCCTTAACCTTTTGATTTATTATATAAAGCAAATTGGCAGTCAGAGAGGGATTATGTAAAAAGTTCATTAAATGGCCAAGTCACCTATTCTCCACAGACTTCTCAGGTCTGGTCAAGAGCATTTCCAACAAAAAAATTTAATCTCTTTCTGCTACTGAGGGTGAGGCGGAGGGACAGGGAAGGCTATTTGCTGAAACATGGTGTTTTGAAGAACTGAGTCAGTTGGCTTTGATGGTCATCTAACCAGCTGGGCCTGGTTTAATCATCATGCTTGGATGAAACCTTTCCCATCACTTCTCAGGTCTTCTGCTCAGAGGTGGCCTGGGAGCAAGGACTACTCTGAGCCTGAAAGCCAATTGGGGAGAAGCAGGGGTTTTGTGAGCCACACCTTGAGGTGTCTGGGAGCCAGGGCTGTGCTAAAGCCCATAGGACTGGGTCCTGCCCACCTAGGCTGTGTGGTGCTGGTTCAGGAGGCAGTATAAATGTGTTGAATAAGCCAGACCTATGCAACACGTAATTTGGGTCAGCTTCAGATCTTTAGGTCAGCTTCATGCTGGCTGTAGCAGGACAAGTGATGTTAGCCTGATAAAATGTTAATTTCTGTATGTTTTTTGAATGCAACTTGTGCTTTTTTTTTTTTTGGGTGGTTTTTTGATGGCTTTTTTGTTTGGTTGGTTTCTTGTTTTGATTATTTATTTTTTTAAATCCAGGATTATTTGGAGCTGTAATGTCAAATTTGCAGGACTTATTGTTTATAACATTTCATAATGAGGTCTCTATCTTAATTTGGAAAAATCTGACCAACATGTCTAGTTCCTTCTTCCTCCCCTCATGCATTCTGAGAAAGCATCCATACTCAGAAACATCTATCTTTCCAACTTGAAATGAAACTCTTCTTAAATATTGACTTTACCAACAGTATGGGAATTGTGAGTTCTGAACATCTCTATTGATGATGCTGAGAAAATTAATTTATTTTAGGGATGCCATATCACTGGTTTTAAATGACTAAGTGCCTTCTTGGAAGAAGAAGCAGTTACTGTTCTGTGATACCCTGAATTTCTCAGGCTGGCTTTTTTTTTTCTTTTCATTATTTAATATAGTATAGCCATCCTGTGGTAGAATTACAGAGGCATGGCTCCAGCTGTGCTACTCAGCTTCTGTAAGCAGAATTAAAATTGCATATAAATGGTTTAATTGCCCTTCAGTTTGTAATATTGCAAACTCAAGCTGTGACTAATTTTTTTTTTTAAATCTATAAATATAGGACCAGGATTTGTTAATGTTTTATGCATAGCCATTCTCATTTATGTTGTGGGTTGTGAGCAGTAAGATAAGGTGTGTACCTCAAAAGACCTACTTTTGGTAGATGTAGCTCAACAAATCTGGTACTTGACATTATTTTCATACCTAGGGTGAGTCACTAGATTTTGATTAATGTTTTAAAAGAAGCCAGCAGTCATTAAATACAGAGTAGCTGTTATCAACAGCTACTATAAATGAACCCTAATGGGGGTTATTGAATTTCATTTTACATATCAGCAACAGCTGGTCTGTTCAGAGAGTTCCCATTCAGCTTCTTACAGTCCCAGGAACTTGAATTTTTTTTTTTTTGAAATATGACTGAGGGGTACAATATCAAATTGCTGGTGGGAGTAGAGGCATCCTGGTGCCACTGGGGAAACTATTAGAGACATGCAAAAGCAGGGATAATAAAATACGACAACATCTTGTATCACATAATTGAATGGACCACTTTTATGTTCACAGATGAAAAAAGTGCAATCAAGCTGATCCTTTAGAGATGAAAGAGTTTGGCCCTTCTGTGAAGACCGACCCTAGATCAAACAGTATTTTTCTAGACTTAGGTGGAAGACATTTCAGTTATCGATACAAAGAAACAGTGTCTGTGGCCATGCTTACATGTTTATTTTGACAGGAAATTATTTTGACTACATTTTAAATTTAATTTTCTCCTAAGGCAAGCAAGGAGGTGACGAATATATAAATTTTTTCCTGGTTTAGTGTTCACTTAAAGATGAACGTATATTCAGCTGTGGAATTTCATATTGCTGCATCAGCAAAAACCTGTTCAAAGTCTAAGAAACTAGGAATATCTGCCATTTCATAGCCCACAAGATATTATTAGTCATTTAGTATAATGGATAGATTTTGATTATGCTAAATAACCTAGACTTCAGCCAGATACTATCACAGAGTTAACAAAAGGGTATAGTGAGCATAATATACTGCTTCTATAATGCAAAAGCTTATGTTTTTCAGTTTTATAGCTAGATGAGGAAAGCACATTTAGTTCCTCCTGTCCTCTTTGGGGGCTGAAATAAAAGCGTATGCATTTTTCATGGAAAGAGGCAAACACCTGAGCAAATTATGGCAATGTAGCAATTGGGGTTTTCTATCTACAGTGTGATGGTGACTCCAAGGTCTCAAACTCCTCTCAGGGAATCATACCTTTTGTACTCATATTTTTCACCCCCATTTCTGGAATAACATACAGAGTAGTACCATACTCCTGTCAAGGCCCTATTGAAATGTTAAAATAAAGGACTCTTCAACTGCTGTTGTTAATAATACGATTTGCAATTGCAGACTATGTTTCATGCATGTCATGGCCATGTGTGTCTAAAGAATGAGAGCAGAATGTGAATTCGGTTTACTCAGTCCTTCAGTGCTGTATTTATTTCAGTGAGTCTAGGTTGACTTTCTCTCTCTTCCCCCCCGCCATTTCTTCTTTTTCTGTCTTTTTTTCTTCCTCTCTTTGTTGGGCTTTCAGAAACAAAACAATGCAGGTGAGGGTTTTTTAAAGATAAAGCTACTAACAACATATCCCTGCTAGTCCTGTGTGTAATTTAGTAGCTTAGAAAGGACTCTAAAGTACATGCAGCATTAACTTTACTTCTTATTCTAAATCACCACTGAGAATGGACAGGCTTCTTACCCTTAAAACTGTACCTCTCTGCAGAATCCTAAGGTCATAAAAGGAATAAAACCATGAGAAACTGATTATGCTTGAGGGGACCATCATTCTATGTTCTTGTAGATAGTTTTAAAACCTCCATCACGCTGCTAGAGGCAAGCTTGGGCTGTGCTTATCTCAATCACTGTATTTACGCAAAAACTCTGCAATGAAAATCATCTCCAGTACTTTCAGTGATGAGACTGTAACTCCCAGTAAGTGATTCCCTGCAAAAAGCACTGCTAAAGTGGACTGGTCAAAAGTTTTTTATTCCAAATAAAATAAGGGCTCACTGGATATAGTCCAGTTTGAATGCACACAATACTGTTTATCATCCTAATTTAGCTCTCTAGATACTGTTCATCTCATTTGTGTTTATGGCGGAAGATTAACAGATAAAACCAAAGATCTGTTGCATAAGTATTTCACACACGCACACACGGAGAATGTTGTAGATCATAAACTGCCCAGGAACAGGTGTTATCTGATCTTGACACAAAGTCAAGTTTGATGACACTAGATTAGCAAAGGACATAAAAAGAAATAAAAAAGTGATAAGTATCATTCTTATTTTATTTTTTTTTGGAAGATGTTTCGCATGCTAATGTGCTGCTGGCTTAACGAGAAGTGCCAGATAGCATTAGAACATTTCAGTTACCAGGCTCTTTGACAAGCCTGATTTTTGCCTTCTGAAATAGGAATAGGATTTGTGTATTGTCCCTCTCTGCAGATCTTTTTGTGTCTCAGGCTTTCCTAAAACTCTTAATTTAACAAACTTAATCTAATCTACCAGCTCTCTACTTTCAGGGTATGAAATGCTTCCTGGCATGACATTAGCCTTTGTTATATGTAAGGGCACTGCTGAGGTGCAGCCCCTTGCTGGGGTGGCCTGGGCAGTGCAATCACCCTGAAGAGCTAAGTTTGTCATATGGTGCAAATATGATCCTTCCTGATCATATACGTTTCCACAGTACTACTTTAAGTCCATAGGAGCACATAATATCTCATAAATCGAGAACCCCTGATTTATGCATAAGAGTTTGGATTAGGTGACAATCAATGACAGCTTTCTGGGAGATTCCATGCTATTTTGAAGGATACCATGTAATGTAGACTTTTCTGCTAAGTGATGGCACCTTACTCTACAAGAGATTTCTACTTTAAATGACCTTTTGCAAAAGGGTATCTGTGAAAACATCCCTCTTAAAGGCACTGTGGTGCACACCTAACTTGTCAAAGAGTGCATTGATAGCAAAGGAGATTTTGCTAGTGGTGAGGCTCATGGCACGGGGCAGAGCAAGCTGACTGCAGGAAACGTGATCTTTACAAACTCTCATTTTAAGCCGACTGCCATCTCCTTGTGCATTATATATGAAACGTCCTGCATTTTTCCAGAAGAGATAGTATGTGAGGATCAAATTAACTGGCAAATATAGTACATAATTGCTCTCTAAAAGTAGCTTTGATTAAGAAGTGACCGGATGAGATTAAAAATCTCTGGTGAAAGAAAACAGCAGGACACCACTGTTACAAAGGAATAGATGCCTCAGTTCAATTTGCCTTTGAGTGCAAATACCGAGTTTGGGTCCTGATTCCTGAATAGAGCTTCTTCCTACAAATCTGATACAGCAGTTGAGTGTCTCCGAGTACCATGTGCAGGAAATGTCTGATAAAACAAAGTTTTGTCCTGAAGTGCTTGTTCCTAGGGACAGAATTCTCCGATTCAGAATGTGCTGTGTTTGATGAAATCTTCCACAAAACCAAAGCAGAGTTCAAAAGAGGAGCATCTCTTTCCCTGACGGCATCAGCAGTGAGTCTGATGGAAAAATCACTTTCACCAAGCAGCTGCAAGGCTCAGGGGGATTCTGGTTCTCTGGAAAGACTGAAACATTTGCATTTAGTCCCATTTTGATGAAAATGAGGCTCAATAACGGGAAAAAAAAATAAAATCCCTTTCCTGCCATCAAGGAGTCCTACTTGTCGAGCAATCCTGTCTACATCTCATGTGCTGGAGATGACACTCTTCCGATGTCCAGAGATTTGGCTGCAGGGAGTTCCCAGAGAGGAGCTGGACTCAGCATTAGGCTTGCTTTTGAGGTCCACCTGTGCCACCTCCTGCTACTTGTGGGAGACTTGCTTTTGTCTTTAAGGCTTTTTCTTGCGGACGGAGCAGGCTTTGACTGACGTAGTAACAGAAATCAGTCGGTAGGAAACAGATACTGCAAATCTGTGCAGAATTCCAACATTTGGAGCGTAGGTTGGTGGCAGATTTGTGCTAATGTGAAATGGAAAGAAACCCCAAATTTCATTTTCTCATGAAACAGACATTCCTTTCTCTTCTCGTTGATTGTCTCCAACAGAAGCACTGATGGTTTTGGTCTTTCATTAATGCAACATCATATATAAAATTTAAAAATAACGTCAGCTGTAAGTACCAAATTAGGATTTAAGCTTAGTAGCTTAAAAAGCATGAATCAGCTACTATCAAAATTTGACTTTCTTCCGTTGAAAAGCAACTTGTCATTCAACATGATTCCACAAAATTGATAAATTTTTGATAGTTGCATTTTTAAAGGAAAAGTATATTGCCTCATGATAACAAATATTTTCTTGGCAGTTAAAAGCCAGCTTTCCAAGTGCTCTATTCCTAAAAGTGATATTGCTTGTTATTTAGTTTTTTATTTGGGCAGGGCTTCTGTTTAATATGTGTAGTTTGTTGTGTTTTCTTTTAAAATCTTAATTAAATCAAACACTAAATAGATATATTTATGGGTAGACATTGTCAAGAAATTGCATGTTGGCAGGGCAACAAGGGGAAACAAGCCCTATCATTGTTACCAGGTAGCAAATAAGTAATATCTCCCGGATGTGAATAATGCTTGTGAAAATGCATCAGTTTGCATTGTCATCTTGAACCTTCCTGCTATTGCTTTAATGAGCATTTGTGTGCAGGTTATGGATGCAATAAACACACAGGGGAAAAAAAGTAATTGTGATATAAACACTAGAAAGAAGAAGGTTAAAAAATCTGGACTACAGCTAGTAGTGCCTGATCTCATGAGTAAAGAATTCCTGCTCCTTTTTTAAAACATGACAGAACCGAGAGAAGGAAGGTCATGGAGGACCACGTGGAAGTGAAATAAAAAGTAACTGGAGGGAATGAACAAGAAATTCTTGATGACATGGCAGTAGCATGGGAACATTTCCTTCTTGAGAAGGACCAAAAGGACTGCAATTGGAGAGGACACGTAAGAGACAGTGGAAGACAGTATTTTTTCACTGAAATGAGAAAGCAGTCTATTGGGGTGTTGAATGCTTATCCTATAGTATGGTGCCAAGTAACTTAAATAATCGCTTCCTCTGACAAAGCAAATGACCTATTTCTATCTGGCACAGAATGAAAAATCCATAATGACAGAAGTGTGTCCCAGGAGCTCTTTGGTTCTTAAGCATATATGGTGCTCAGCCTTTCAATGCTTAAGTTGTGCTCCTGGTGCCAGCTCTTACCTTACTCAGCATGAGCTCTCTTTCTGCAGCGCCAGGGGCAGGAGTGCCCACATGGAACAATGCTGAATAGTACTCAACTTTTTGAAGACAAGTGCCAAATACACATTTATACTAAGGACTCTATCACAGCCTAACAGGGGAAAAGTTCATTATTATGTAGGGGAATGTACTTACCCTAGTCTTGGTATTGAGGGGGTTTTTTGTGTGTTTTTTTCTGTTTAAAAGAACTTAGTGTTACATTTTTCTCATCCCTGCAGCAGTATTCTCTGATTTAATTAGATGATTGCCAACTATTCTAAAGTATTAATGACTTTCTAACAGCTAGTCTTGACAAAATTTCTTCCAATTTGCAAATGTCTGTGATATGTCTGGGGTTGAACTTCAATGAAGGTCAATGCATGGTGATAATTTTTTAGCCCTACACAGTAATGGTTCCCTGGCTGGGGTTCCCTCCTCCAATGCTGTGATTTTTCGTGACCTTTCTGCCGTTCCTACACACCATGCAGAGGTTTTCAGTAGCTGGTGCGTAATCACCTTCAGATCTGTTTCTGAGGACTCTGATCGCTTAGTACCACACCAGGGTGGTGCCCACCAAGTTTTGAGGGCAGCATGGTGGCACTATGCATGCCCCACCTAATAAGCCCTTGTCATCAGCCAGATTCATTGGCCCTGGGCAGAGCTGGCAGAGAAAGATCTCTTGGTGTGATTTCTCCCTTGTGCCTTTCTCCCCAGGGGTACGGTGCGGAGCGAGGGAGGTGTTAGAGATGCAAGAGGGGGAAAATTCTCCTTGCTGGGAGCCCACCAACCTGAAAAAAACCCACCAAACCACCAACAAAAAAATCACAGACACACAAAAAAAGCAACAAAGTGCAGGGTAGATTTGCTTGAGGTAGTTTGAATACTGCAAATGAAATGCTGTAGATGACTGCACTGTGTCACGTAGCCAACAGACCTAGAGGCATTTGGGATTTATGTGTGTGCTCAGGTGCAGATCTCTTGCCTCGGGGGGAGCTCTTTGACCTGAAAGTGCCCAGGGAACCTTGGCGTTGCCATGTTAGAAGGCAGCTGTGCTAGAGTCTTCACAGACGTTTGGACTAAGGTTTCTAAATGTCACCTTTTAAGTCTTCTCTTTCAAGTCCACTTTTTAAGTATTTCAGTGACTATTTGTCCCAGCTTTTCAGGAAGCATGTCAGCCATGCCTTCTTCCCCTTGGTCCTTTCCTCAGCTTCCAAGGAGTGAGGTTTTACCCATGTAATTCTTCAAAAGTATTGTCACAAAGTCATGGGCCTGAATAGATGCAGGGCTTTTGTTTAACACTGGCACGGGTGAAGATCTTGCACCACAATACAGTCTGAAATAAGATTGTGTGACTTGTTTGACCAATGCAGCAAAACTGCACAGTTCAGATATCAAATACAGCAAATAATTTAATGATTAATCCATAGAAGAAAAAAATAATGTATCAAACACATTTGAATTCTAAATTGAGGGGAGTTACAATCTGGTAGCAGATATTTTGCAAGGCAAACATGGGGCTAAATTGTTCCCTAAAATTATTCACTCACTCATAATCGCAGTCAAGAAAAAAAAACCTTCCTCAAGAAGAATAACTGCAAGAATAGCATTAATCTTAAAGAAGGGCTAAATCACTGAACCTGTAAACCAGATCAGTAAACTTGGGTGATGGAAGGCAGCCACTGTTCTTTGGCACTGAAGTGCTTCCAGATTGCATCAAATTATCAAAATTCTGCAGAGGGCTGGGAAGATGGCAGTGACCCTCAAGCATGCAAACTTCCAAAGCTCCTGCTATTTCTTACAATCTTTTACTGATTTTTCTCTCACCCACCGCACAGGAGAAAAAAATACAAGAAAAAAAGATTGTCAAAACAGATTATTTGCTTTTCCTTTATGATAAATTTAATTTTGTATTCCTCCTTCTCTTTCAGTCTCTATTATCAATATTTACTGCTCGCTTATTTTTCATTAAATATCATTTATGCTAAAACTGGGTTAGTGGTAGGAATATCTATGCATGAATATTTTGTCAAATTGGAAATTGCTGACTGCAGCTCTCAAAGTAAATCAGAGTTCATTACTAAATTAAGCTGCCCTGATTACAGTTTTACTTTGCGCTGGTTTTTACATCTGTACTAGATTATGGGGATAGTTTAAGTGCCACCCATTTCTATTTTCACAGTGCAGACAGGGCCTTAGTGTGTGTTACATTCAATTGTGTGCCTGATGGATAGACTCAAACATGTGTACATCGATTGCATATCTCCCTGCAGGTTCCCAAAGTCCATATTTAATGGTACTTAACCATTATTCTGTTCCTTCATTGCCATAACTTATACTTGACAGCTTGTATACAATGGGAGTTTCAATCCTGTGCACAGGGTCCCAGTAGCACACGCAGGAGGAATTTCAAGGAAAAGTTTGCAAAAAATGGCTAGCTGAAAGGGAAGCCCTGTAGATTGGTCAAAACTGAAATGGGAGAGGTGTGTAGAAGAGAAGGAGGAATCTTTGTACCTGAGGTTGTGAGGATGGCTGGCAGGCCAAGGTGGATGTCACATCTGTGTTCACGTCTTGTCCTCAAGCATCAGTAACTGCTGGAACTGAGCATCTAAGTCACATCAAGTATTTAAGTAGCCCATACTCTGTTGTCAAAACCAGTTCAGTTTCATGCTTCCGCTTAGCTCTTTGCATTTATTTACCTCTGCTCCCTGCCCTGATTTGGGTGGAAAGCTTCCTGCCCCTCCTCCCAGCTGTGACACACCTAATGCAGGATGTTAAGTGTGTTTGGTGCCCTCAGGACACATCATACAAGGGAGGGCTACAGGAGCTGAAGTTTAAATGGCTTTTCAGCTGATCAGTGGTAGAAACTTAGGTGTCCAAGGTCCCTCAACCTAGGAGTACTGGAAGCAGGGCAGCAGGTGGGTGACAGCTGAAGATGTCAGTGGCATGTCCTTGCCAGGTGTCAGGGCCCAGATACCAGGTTGTGATTGCCCTTACCATTAGCCTCATCCCTGGCAAAGCTTTGGCATGGGTCAGCTATCACTCCCATAGCAGATCAGAGACAGGCACAGGCATGACTGGTCACTAGCACATTCCCAATGGACAGTTGACTTTTTATAGGTAGGGTCTCAGACCACATTATTTGCTAGTACAGCCATAGGTTCTCTCATATGAAGCAAGGAAATGCTTCTGGACCTCCCAGTCCTTCAGCCTGATGGCTCAGCCATGCTCTCACACTGTGCAGTGATGATACAGAGCTGACTGTAATGAGATGACCATGCAGTGCCTTTGATTTTTCTCCTATGAATACGTCTTTTGGGATTATTGACCTGACTGAAGCTTCTAACAGAGCGGAAACACAGTAGTCGCTATGTTGTTTAGCTGGGTCAATAGATAATGGCTTCCCCTGTTTAGCAATTGTATTATTGAAGAGGCTTTTGGTTATAGATCTTTTTTTTCAGACCTATGATTTCTGTGAAAATATAGTCATGGAGAACAGCTGCTTCAAAAGAAAGTATTTTTCTGTTAGACTATAACAAGCAGGAAGGTACAGGTCAAAAAGACAAAGTTTAAATATCTATTGTTTTGCCTGAATCTACCATTTTTCTCATAGAGCTAAGTAGCTTTGATTTAGCCCTGATCCTCTGTGGCCTTTCAAGATCTCCTAAGCCTGACTTTTTTTTACTGCTTTTTGGACTTGTATTTGAGGAGTACCTACCAAAAAAATGTTGAGGTTTCAATTACCACAATACTCCTGCCACTAATCTAGCTGCATTATACTGAAAATAAGTTCTAAGAAAACATAGTCTTGGTTTTCAGAGAATTAGCTGCTCAGGCTAGCTTAAGATGTTAGCTTTTGTACAGAAGAAAAAGCTGTGTTTAGCTATCAATTGTTCTTTAAAAGTTGACATAGTAACTCCCAATGATACAGCAATATGAATCTTTTGTATCACATACACAAAAATATTCACAAAGTCAAAAGGTGTACTCCATTACCGCTTTTGTCTCCCAGCAAGGTTTGCTTTATTTTTTCATTTGGTTGCTACTTGACTTTCCATGCAATTCTCACCCCTTTCTTCATGCATGGAATAGTTCCACTGCTCGCTGAAGTTAGGCTGTTCATTCTGTGTGTAATTTTCAGCAGAAATTTTCCTGGCACTTTGGGTGTTTGTGTGCTCGCTGGGCCATAGGGCAGGTGCAGGGATGCTGCGAAGCAGCCTACGCTGCTTCCCGTAAGAGTGTCCCCAGAGCGTCACGCCAGTCTCCAGAGGGTGCGTGTAGGGTAGGAGGAGGCTGCAGTCTTGTGTCTCAACAATAAAATCATGGAATCAGGGAATTGTCAGAGTTGGAAGGGACCTCTAGAGATCATCTAGTCCAACTCCCCTGCTAAAGCAGGGTTGCCCAGAGCACATCAGTCAGGACTGCATCTAGGTGGGGCTTGAAGATCTCCAGAGAAGGGGACTCCACGACCTCCCTGGGCAGCCTGTTCCAGGGCTCTGTCACCCTCACCCTAAAGAAGTTTCTTCTCATATTTGAACGGAACTTCCTGTGTTCCAACTTGTGCCCATTGCCCCTCATCCTATCACTGGAAACCACTGAAAAGAGTCAGGCTCCAACATCCTTTAACCCACCCTTTAGATACTTACAAACATAAATAAGGTGTCCCCTCAGCCTTTGCTTGTCCAGGCTAAAGAGTCCCAGCTCCTTGAGCCTTTCCTTGCAAGGAAGGTGCTCCAACCCCTTAATCATCTTCGTTGCTCTCCTGCTGGGCATACCATTTATTAATCACTGGCTGTGTCTCCCAAACTGGAGCTGTACTGGAGCCATTTTCAAGCCGTGTATGGCTCAGCAATTTCAGTGTGGTGATTCTGAAGTAAGCAAGACACATTGCATAAACCACGAGCACCAACGTGTGTGGGAGGAATTGTGAAATGGTGCATACGTTAAATTTTGTTGTATAAGGGTGGTGCCTGTGATGAAATCTTGCCTGAGGATTTCTGATACTACAGGGTTTCCCAAATCTAGGTTTTGGATGCTAGATGCTGCTTCATGCTGGCAGTTCAAGGAAAAGTTTCTGTTTATAAACTTACAGCAGCATTTTCTTGCTTGTAGGATGGTTTTCCAGACAGACAAACTGATGCTTTTTTAAAATCCAAAGTCTTATTAAGATTTCAGTGACTAAAATTATGACAAAGCTTCCCAGAAATAGATATGTCTGTTTAAGATTCAGTTTTTGGCCTATAAATAGAATAAAGGACGACATTGAACATAATGAAGAGTGCACATATCGTCACATATTTAATATGGTAATGGTGCTGCAAATGGATAATTGAGGATTTGCAGCATGAATCATTTAGAAATATGTTTTTGATTCTATGAATATTCTTATGGGCTCTTATAAAGTCAGTGCCAATTAACAGGGGCACCTGGGCTCAGAGATAAATGTGTTTGTAGGTATCTGGGACAAAAGCATTCTTCACGTTAAATCTTCTTCCATTAATGACTCCCAAAATGAGTCCCGGATGATTAGGAGATAAACTGCTCCTTGTGGATAGCTACTGGGAAAGTATCTGCTATGATTTCTAGTCGTAAATCTGACTGACCAGCCGTGGGGGTCTGTTCTCCTTGCTTATTTATTTACAAGTGCTGGACCCTTTGGCTCTAGATGAAGCTGAGGGAACTCAGCCGCTGTGAACATCACATTTAATGCGGGCCATCTTAGCCTCACATGAGAAAGCTGAGTTTGTGGGGTCAGTCTCAGACTGAAAATACCTGACTCTTCAGATCTCTTTCCTCTGTGTGTAGAGGCATGGGGAAAAGAAGTGTGTGTGCACTCTGCATAGAGATTTTAGGTTTTCTTTCTTCTCAGAAAATATTTATATGACTGTCTGGGAGGCTAAGCCCAAAATTCCTCTATGATTAAATAGTAAGAGCTCCTGCCGGCAAAGTTGTCAGATGCGTGTTAATATATGGGGCTCTGGTAGAGTTATTTAGGCTTTGCTACTTACTAAACTGTAAAGGATTTGTTTCTTAGTGGTCAGATGTCATCTTTGATCCAGTAAGATTTAGCTTGAAGACCTTTTCCTCTGTTCTTTGGCAAGTGATCAAATCCCGCTTTCTTTCAAAGTCTTCTGAGAAGCACATCAAGATTATCAGGATTTCTAGTACCTCACATTTTTTCACTGTGTTTATTGAACCCCATAGAATCCAAGTTGTTCCACAAAAATACATGAGCTGGAAACTGATGTTGCAAGTAAGAAAAAGTCAAATCAGTTTAAACTAAAGTATACATATTTTGGCAATTAGGCAGTGTTCCCTGCTAACACGTCTGTGGAAATCTTCCAAGGTTCTGCTGCTTGATCAAAAGAGCTGAATGTATTAGATGGCATGGGATACAGTTTATAGTGCTACTTTGCTCAGGTATTTGGAAGAGGACCTCAAAATGCCGTGCCTTTTCCTCTCCTATCTTGCCTCTTGATGCACTCCTGCCCTACCCCATAGTGTGTTTTGGTTTTCTTAAGGCAAAGTGGTGCAGTCTATGGCCAATGTAGTTGACCTTATTAGCTCTACAGTACTTGAGTCTCCTCCTACCCAGGAATATCCCAGCGAGATTGTCACATTCCCTTTCTGCTCGCTGCCCTTCTGAAAGGGTTCAAATTCAAGGTCGCCATTTTAGCACATTTTAAGCAGCAGTTTTATTTCCCAAATGGTTTTTCCCTTGTGGGGGCTTGTCCTTTTACACTCTGATGTTTCACCTTCTGATATTAGAGGTGTAAACTATATATTGCCTGAAAGTTTTGACTGTTCTTCCATAGGCCAAAATGTGGTTGGAATTGAAATTACTTATTCTGTTCTTCCTGGAGGGCTTTGGAAAACTTGGCTAGCAGTTTGGAAAAGGGATTTGATCCAAAATGCAGAATTTAAAGGAAACAGAAGTCTGTCTGGCTGTGTGGAAACATGCTGATTATCTTTATCCCTCTATCTATTCAGCAAATTCATTACATTACATGTATTAGGGTTGGCAACACATTAATTGCCTTTACAAAGTCCACAGATTCCTCTCTTCTGACCTGTAAGTAGAAGGTGATGGGTATAGCTAGAGGAAAAATGTAGAAACTAGTGTCGAAAGCCAGTGCATTTCCTTTCCTGGCACTACAGGTTTCTACATAATGAATGACTTAAAATTCTTAGGAGCTGTAGCAAAGCTTATTTACAGCTCTATTGATTTTTGTTATCATGAGTGCCATTACTGCCCTCCCTAGCTTTAGATGAATGATCAGTAACTTAATAAATGAAAGCAGCCTACATTCATGTTCAGAAAGGGGAGCAAGCTAGTGCATGATATATGACCACTGACAATTAAAATAAAGATTTTAAAGTATTTCTTATTAAAAATATATATCGAGCTTGTGAGCCCCAGCTGTTGATGAGGATTCTGTAATTCAGTTAAGCCGCAGACAATAAAAACTGATGTAAATAAATCAGGCAGGAGAGATCAGATTATACATGCCCAGACTGGGGTGTCAGAGGCCTGGGGTCTATTTCCAGCTCTGCTGGCCATTTGGTTTGATGTCAAGCTCTTTGAATCTTTTTCTCTTTGCACTTTTTGTCTGCCATATACAAGACCTTTTGGATCATTGTTTTCTTACTACAGTTTTGAAAATGTGACGAAATGGATCCCAGTTTCTGTCAGCATCAGCGGATGTTAACGCAAAATGAAGATTACACCTACTACTCAGTCTTACACTAGATGAAGACTGAGAGAGTTCTACTACAATTAATAGATACATATTGCATATGGCAACCTATCTAAGGAGGACCAGTGTTCTTTAAATGTTTCTATTGAATCACTTGTAAAAGGACTTTTCAGGAAGCTGATTATCCCATCTGCAAAATGTTTCAGGACTGAAGTAGTTCTTTCATTAGTGCTACCATTGCACTGTTTTTCCAGAGGCATCTCCCCCAAAATGTTATCCATGTGTGTGGATCTGCCTTGCATCTGAGATGAGCCAATAGTGCTCTGGTTAGAGACAGGGCTCCTTCTGGACAAGCCAACTTCTTAAAATGAGATTTTCCTGATCTTAACTTCTGTTCAAACGAAAATTTTGGGTTAAAAAAACCCAAAACTGTTTCTGAGAAGGAGAAGATTGGGGGGGGGGGGAGAGGGAGGGGGAAGACACACCGAACCAACATAGAAATGGCATGATTAGAAATAGTTACTGCAGAGTAGAAATTAGTTGTTTAATTTTCACTATAAAATATATTTACATGATATCTTATGTTTGATTAATTGCTAAGTTTATGGATTAGAAAAATGATATCCCATAACACAGAGGAAATGAGGATAGCTTACACTGTGCCAACATACCTGTAAAATCACATACAGGCAGCTTAGAGCATTTTGTGTCCTTCAATTGGTATGTTTCCTCCATGAAGTGATAAGCAAATAACAGTCCTTAAGATGGACACATAGGAAAAACTTTTGTCTCTCTCTTTTCTCATTCCTGATGTGGAATAATATATTTCAAAGTCTTACAACAGACCTTGTGCATTTTGGGGCTAACTTTGTGGAGCGTAGAACCTGTTACACTTCTCCGCTCAGTTACTTAAATGTGTGGGAAGCACAGTCACAGATACTTTTTTCCATGCACCACAGCATATTTCATTCCAGGTGCCTCCAGCTGGTCAGGAAATCTTAGGAGGAGACAAAGGCTTCTAATGTTATGCTTTCCAAAGTTATTTTTAAGTTTGTGCAGCCACATACAACAAAGTCATAGAAGTAAGCACCCACAAATGCTTAATGTATCTTTCAGAAACACGCATGGGATAGATTTCTTGGATTCACAGTTAGATTTGGCAACTTTTCAGTTTTTAATTGATTTCAATTAGTGAAGCCATTTTTTTCTCCTCCAGCCGTCATAAAAGCTTAGCATTTATCCTTACATTTTTCTGTATGAGAAGCCAGAGCCACGAGAGCAGTCTTGCCCATGATGTTGCAAATCTGAGACTGAACCCCAAGCCCACCTCCATTCCACAGCTGATTGTACCTATTAAAATATGGGTTAAGTAATGGTGTTAAGCCATGTTATCCATGACTAGGTAGCAGAGTAGGAGTGTAGAAAATGAAGATCCAGCATAACCATGCAACGAAAGGCAGTAAAGTCCCCACATAGATGATGTGGGTTTTTTTTTAAAATGGAAGTTCCAGGCAGGACTCCTGTCAGTAAAGCACATGTTCAGGGTTATGTGGTGCAATACATTTGGGTACTTGTGAACAACCACACTCAGAAATGCCTCTTGGCTTCTTCCAAAAAGTGCTGTGTTCTGAATAATCCCAGCACACCAAGTACCATCGAGATATAACACAAAATGCGGTCAGTTTAGGGCACAAGTACACAGCTTCAATAATGCCCTGTAAATAGGCAGTACTTGATCACAAAATGGTGCTAGCAATTAAGACAGACTTTTGTCCTCTTTTCTTCCTTCCAAGCTGATTGAAAGGGAAAAGATGAAAACCGGTTTGAAAGGTGTGGGAATCCAGCATTAAACTCTCGGGCTGCCTGGTGTTACCCCTTTGAGGCCAGCTTTACACAGGTAAAACTTTGAATGCAAGTTGACAAAAGGGCTCTGAAAAAAAAACCCAAAAAGCTAAGTCAGGAAAAAACATAGGAAGATCAATGCTTTAGTTTTCCAAAAGGCTTCATTTAGTATTTTGCTGAAGAGGAGAAGGCTTTGGTTTGGTCTCCCCCTTTACATGTTTTGATTTAAGTATTGCTTGTAAATGTTCTTTGCCACCAATTCAAGCTCTTGGAAATATGTCCAACACTAGGTTATTGCTGTCTAGGCTGTATTACTAAAAGATCATGTACAAAAACTTGCACTGGGTGCTAGGATATCATAAAACCAATTCCCAGTTATGGATAACAAATAGTACAGGAGGATGCTTATAGCATTTTTTTTTTTTATAGAAACCATTAAATCAAATATTTACTCAATTTCTGAGTGGAGGCTATTCAGGATTGTACTGACTCGCAAATGGATTATGCAATAAAGTATGGGATGGTATAAAAATGACAAAGCAGTAGATTGAACTGAGACAAAACCATATCTTTGTTCTTTTGGGAGCAATAGGTTTGGGGGGTTTTCAGGTCTTTTGTGTGCATTCCTTCTTGGAATTTCAAAAGATTTAGAGTGGGTCTGAGAAAACTGTAGAGTTGTTACAGGCAACAGCACAAAAAAAAAAAAAAAGCAACCCATGAACTTTGGCACATACATCAATGAATGCCTTGAATGGTCTCTGTAATTAGCTATTGCTAGCTGAGGGCAGGTTGTCCACTTCTAGAGAGAGGTTGTGCCCAAAGCACTGTTGTTGCAGTAGGGGACACTCTGAGAACTTGTGGACTGCCTGGGAACCTGCTCTGATTTGCTTCTTCTGAACATCACTGACTGCCTTTTCTTTCCTCCTCCCGGCTCCTTATCTTCCACAGGACTTAAGATGCATCCCGTTGCTGCCTGCCCTTGCTTATCCTGGCTCTGCTTCTTTTTTGGGATCTTCTTTCCCATTTGAACTTCTGTGAAGAGCAGGTTTTGGCCCGATTCCTGACTGAGCTCCTCAACTTGGTTTGTATGTTGTGCTTATAGGACCCCAACAGCCTCTCTTTCTCATTGAGACAGTCACTCTTTTCCCCCTGATCCACCCTAAGCTTACTTATGCACTTTCCCCCAACTTGTTCATCTGCAGCTGGGACAGTTTTCCCAAACTTAACTCTTCAGCAGGCATCAAGCCAGGCAGGCTGTGGGTGTCTTCATCTCCCACTGCACAGAAAGCACATCGGTATGACATGAGAGTGCAACGTCTGATTACAGCCTGTTTAATTCAAATCAGTAGTACAGTTGGGTTTTTTTTTTTCCCCCATATATCATCCTCAAACCTCCACCCAGGAGCAGAAATCAGCTGGCAGTGGTAGCGTGGTGGAAGATCGTTGTGTTTTGCTACAACTTCCATGTTGCGTCAGTACAAAATGTTGACTGATAATTCTACCTCGTTTGCAGAGATGCCCATTGACACGGACCGGGCATGCAGTTTTATATGTGAAGATGTTCCCACGAACATTGCTTACAGGAAGGTGCCTTCAGCACGTTCGTGGTGGAGAGGAGCTTATCTATGTTCTGTGTCTGTCCAAGCTTTCTGAATGATTCTGCACTTTTGCTTAGACACTTTTGCTGGCTCTCAGCTGTGGTTTGCACGCTTCATGCTGCAAACCAGATGCAGGCAAAGTCCCAAGGAAAGCCAAGTGCTTTTGTTCCAGCAAAGTAGCCCGCGTACTTTTTTAGGCCTTACAGAATTTGAACGTGAAACCTAAAAGGCTGCCAAAGATGCTAGGGAAGGTCAAGTCTGTTAGTACAGTAAATTAATACAGTCTCTTAATACAGTAAGTTACAGTAAAAAGTAAATTTACACTTTAATATGAGTGATAAACAGAATCAAAACTAGAAATCACTAAAGTGGTGTGAAGAAAAGTATATTTTTCCCCTGTGCATTAGGGGGAGCCTTGTAGACACCCAGGAGAATCTGCCTAATGAAACTTGCTTTTTTTTCTAAGTAGAAGAATTTACAGGGTGGTGTTTTTAAAAACTCAAGGTTATTCTAACCTCTTTAACCAGCAGTATAGTCTGTTCTCCACTTTGTGCATTGGATTTAGGTCCCACTGAAAGTTATGGAAACATACCCGAGGGAAGTGTCTGGACTTCACCTGTGATGTACTTTTTCTGTATTCACTTTTGAAGCACGAGAACCATGTTTATTAAGAGGTTGATGGTAATGAGAGTTAACTGGCTGAGTGCTTGTCATGGAGACCTGTGTCCAGGTGAGCACTTCACAGCCCCACAGCGCCCTAGCGTTACACAAACTGGTAACTGTCCCAGAGGAATTGCTCTTGGCTGTATTCTCCTTCCCTGCCTCGTGATGAAGGGGCATCCTTTGCTGGGCAGCTGACCACGGGCAGGGAGGCTGTGGGGAAATGAAGTGCACATCCCACCCCAGAGAGGTGCTATAGAGGAAAAACTGCTTTTACCAGCAAAAACAATTCTGCTGCAGTTTATGACTGCAAAGGCAGAAAGTCTTGCTCTGTGTGAGAAGGTAAGATTAGGCTCTAAGTAACTGCAAGGGAATCATTGCAGTAGTCAATGTGCAACACCTACGAGAGGGAAAAATCAAGTTAAGATGGAAAGGTTCTATTGAGGCAACTGAGACCATATCTGACATACTACTAAAACTTGTCCTGCCCAGAAAAAAAGTAGGTTTAACATATGAAGATTGGGGGATAGGGTGAAGGATGGCCTGAAATTTGTGCCTTCTCTTTTCTGATAAATTGCCCTATTTAAAATGCCACAGGAATTGGAATTGAACCAAATTTATCGTGGACAAACTAAATATTCAGGGACATGCATATTGTGATTCAGTAGAGTGGTGGGTAGGACATTCAGCTGGGAGGTGGACACATGTGTTTGAGGTTTCGCTCCAGGAAACATTTTTATCCTTGACTTGATATATAACTAAATCTTTGGATCTTGTATTTTGCAAACTTTCAAACTGGTCCAAGCTGATAACTTCTTTTTTTTTTTTTTTTCCCAATGTGTAACATAAAAATGATTAATATATACTGCCCTAACTGCATATCTAGTATTTGATTTTAGATCACAGTGGATCTTGTTTACATTGTCAGTCCATTTCATGTCCTGAAGCAAGGTTCAGAAAATGAAAAGGAAAAACTTCCAATAAAATAAATTTTGAAAAAATTGATATTGCAACACTAATCTTGAGGTTTTGAAAGCTTTCAGAACTAATATTATAAAATGTTTGCCTTTTTTTCAAGATACATTTAAGAAACCTGTATGCAAAAGCAGCGTTTTTAACCTTAAAAATTCAATTTTAAGTGGACAGTAGTTACTTATGTTCTATTTACTGCTCTAAATGGCAGTAAAAAAAAACCCACCAACAATCAGGAATTTTAATTTTTAAATTAATATTGCTAAAAAGGGAATTAGCATCAATGAGCTTTATCTACTTGTCTAATTGTTCTCGGGTGGATATGTGTGAGACAGTCCAGCCAGAACAGCCTCGGTGATGGTCAGACCTTACCCCACGGAGCCCGGGGCAGTACCCCTGTAGCTGGGTTGTTGCAGGAAGGAAGCCTCCTGTTCTGTTGCTACACCTGATCGTGGTCCATGACACGCAGCCTTTCTAATAGAGGAGCTGTTTGCCTTGCATTGAATCTCTCTAATAAATCAGCAAATGAAGAAAATGTTTACACCATTATCTGTTTAACTGGTCTCGTTTAGTTTTCTCCCAGACTTCTAAATGAAATATTATTAAAATTAATGCAATTAATTTATCTTCCAGCCATTTAAAATTAGTTGCGTACCTAAAGAGTATAGGGATATAAGTGATCTTTAATGAGAGCACAGCTCAGGGTTTCATTTGGACTTAAATCAAATTAAGAGTGTAATTAGAGCACTGATAACAAAGTAAGTGCTCTTCAGAAACTAAGAGGAGGCTTTTGTTGTCCATTTTCTCTTCATATCAACACTCTGGGCCTTCTTAAAGCTCCCTTTGTATGGCCTGTGCCTTCTCAGGTCGTATCTGTGCAGGTCGGTCGGGGTGTGCTACCTTTGATGCCAGTGCTGTGTTAAACTGGCTCTTGAGGCTGTTATTCAGGATGTGTGGTTTCAGGATGTAGTTTCCTGGATGGTTCACGTGTATTGGTGTACCAGGTCTGTCGGGTTCTTGTGCCATTTGCAATGCTGTCACGTTGCCCTGCGCTGGACGAGCCATGTTCCTCATGTCAATCACATGTTAATGAGGAGACACTGCCACAGCTGCTCTTTGTAAAACTCATATGAGACCCGAGTTCAATGTGAGTTCGGTGTCGGTACTCGCATGCTAGGAGAAAGCAGTTCTGGGAGGAAAAAAATGGAGGCCTCTCAGCTAATTGCTGGGTGATATTCTCTTTAGCCTCTGTTATTCAGGACATCAAACTAGGTGAGGAGAGTAGTGCCTTCCGGTGGTAAAATATATGTCTGTAGCAAGGTTAATGAGTAATCAGTGGCTTTTAGGGAATGCAATTCTAAGGTTTATTTTTTAATTATGATATCACCAGGTTTAAAGTGTGGTGGAAGTAGGGTCCATTAAATGTATGAACTCAAGTGCAGACAGAAATGGCACAAGGCATATCGTAATAAATAGGAGTCCTCCTGCCACCAGTTGGTGTGTACAAGCCATAGCAAACTGCTGCAAATTCCACCTCGTTCACAAGCGGGCAGTGTGTCAGGGAAAAGGGAGGTTGGTTCTGGTGACTCTCAACAGAGGCTCCTATTGCTTCTGGAGGCAGAAGAGAGAACGAGGGCACAGTCTGAATGGTCCTGAGGGAAAAACTGAAGAGAAACAAGCCCAGAGGGATGGTGAGAATGGGTGAGCTGTGTCTGTAGCCATGCCTTGGTGCTCAGTATGTTCAGCCGGTACCTGATGTGTGCAGGGAAGTCATCAGGCTAAGATGTGCACGTACCCAAAATCCCACTGCCTTCCTGGGAGCTGTACAAAGAGAGAGAATGGCAGGTTTTGTTTTCTTTAGGTACTGTAATGTTTTGTTCTTTGAAATGCGTGGGTAAATTATGTGTGACTTCAATTATTTTAAAGATGGGGATTACTATGCGTGACTCGGTTTTGCAGTGCTTCAGAGAGGAAGTTTTCCTTTGTCTTCAAGACGCTACCAATGCCTGTTATAATGCCAGTGAGGTGCTGCAACTTAAGTCAGAAGTAGAATAGCATAAAGCTATGGTATGGCTAGGCAGAGGAGAGAGAAATCAGCCTTCATCTACAGCAATTCCCAAATTGCCATGAAGCTGTTCGTTACATAACGATTGAATTGTCTGAGATTTCATCTATAAAGTGCAGCCTAGGCATTATGTACTAAGACATCTCTTGCATCCACTTTATTTATTCTTTGATATTTATTCTTGAAGCACTGAAACAGTCAGCGGAGGGAATAGACAATTAAAGGGAGAATTGCACTACTAAACACCACGTAGTGATTACTCATTCCTGTAAAAAGACTTTTTCCCCCTGTATATTTGTATTAGACAGTACAAATACATTTAACTTTTTGGAGAATATCGCAGCTGAACAGTACATTTCCAAGATGTTCTGTGAAATTAATCTTTCTCTCAAAACTATTTACAGTTTTATAGCTGAACTGTGAACCATCATCTCTGAATCTGTTCATAAACTGCTGTAGGCACTTATTCCAATACCTCTCAGATGCCTCATATTTTGAGGCTTGTTGCTCATTTTATCTCTAAAGTTGTCTGTGCTCCACCAAATCTAGCATCCCTCTAGTATCCTTCTAAATATCCCTCTAGTATCCCAAGTATCTTCTCTGTTATTGAAAACTTTGCGCCGTAATTAAAAGATGCCAAAGTTCATGCAGAGGAAGCCATTTATGCAGAAGATGTGGATTCTCCAGCTTTCATTGCTTCCTGCGCTCTGTTTTATGTCACACAGTGCCTAACCCGCAGGAGCAATGTGTTCAGTGCAATGCCTGGAGCCTTAACTCCTGGTCGGACAGACCTGCCCGGGGCACAGGGTGACTGTCCCCATCCCACCCACCTCAGCCTTGGGCTGACACGCAGCCAAGGTGCGTAGCCAGAGCCGGGAGATGGAAAGCGCTCCTGGGCTCAGAGTTCAGCTGGACCTATGATGTCCTTGATTAAATTTTTTGACGTGGGATTTTAATACTTGTCACTACAGATTTCTGTCTGAAGCTAAGTGCTTTTCCCAGTGTCTGCTGCTGTCGTTTTATTTTTAGCATGGGCACAACTGGCCAAACCAAACCATGACAATCTTGGCAATGTTCGGTGTGTTTAGAGCCTCCCTGGCTGGCAGATCGTCCCCTGTGCCGTTAATCATAGTGTGCACCTGGCCACCTAGCCAGCACAGATTGTCCTGAAAGCCCAGCTGTGGGTGCTGGCTACACATTGGCCGTGGCCAGCAGCAATTAAAGAGGGACCAGAGGTAATGCAGTCTATCAAAACCTGTTATCTGAATGATAGGCTTTCACCGCAGTAGCAGATTGGGACCCATTCTGTCTGCTGGCAAAGATGCTACTGTGCCACTAAGATGAGGCACTGGAACAGGTTGCCCAGGGAAGCTGTGGATGCCCCATCCCTGGGGATGTTCAAGGCCAAGCTGGATGGGGCTTTGAGCAACCTGGTCTGGTGGGAGGTGTCCCTGCCCATGGCAGGGGGGCTGGAACTGGATGATCTTTAAGGTCCCTTCCAACCCAAACCATTCTATGATTCTATGTTACAGCATAGCTAAGCTCACCATCAAGGATCCTGGGATTCAAAATGAAGTGGGAGGAGAGAGGAGGGGAAGAACGGAAGTACAACAGGAAGTTGGGAGCGTGGGGGTCCTCAAGCTGAAAAGCCTTCACGGTGCAGCAGAGTGATGTTGCTTGGTGGTGGCAGCACGGAGATAGGATTTGGGTCACAGAATATCTGAGCAGCATGGTTTGCACACCGCTGCACCTTGAGCAGAACACGAGTGGACCTTGACTGGTGGCGTGGTGGCAATCGGCAGACAAGGCAAATATCAGAAGGGTGTGAGTGTTAGATCCCTCAGCAGATGAGTCAACTTGACATCTGAAGTGTTTCTGGTCTTGTTTTTGGCAGCTGGTTTTATCAGGCGGTCATGGAAAGTCAGCCTCGTGAAGGCAAAGGCTGAGCTGCGCTGTCTGTGGATTGTGAACCAGCTGCTCGCCTGACAGGGAAGCAGCTGTATACACCCCAAGTGTGAGTGGGAAGATGATTTGAAAGTGAAAAGCACAAACAACTGATTTAAAAGCATTCAGCGGAGCAAGCACCGTTTATGGTTGTATGGGATGTAGCTGCTAAGTCAGCATCAAAGAGGCAATAACTTCTCAAAGACTGAGAACAGGGACCTAAAATTGAGTGCCTGCGCTGAGATCATAGTCTTAAAAAAACCCCAAACCTATAGAGGAGTTTCTGGTGAATCCAAAGAGGTAAAAGTTATAAACAGCAGGTGTTGAAGGAGATGACTGAGCTGAAATTTCTAAGAACGAGCACTGTGGACTACTGCACTGGAAAAAAAACAGGGTGTAAAACTTTCCCTAGTGTAGCCAGCAATGTGGGAACATTCTAGAGTTTCCTGAGCAGATTAGAATCGTAGAATCATATAGGGTTGGAAGGGACCTCTCATCTAGTCCAGCCACCCCACTGGAGCAGGTCTACCTAGAGCACTTTGCTCAGGAACTTGCCCAGGTGGGTTTGGAATGTCTCCAGAGAAGGAGACTGCACCACCTCTCTGGGCAGCCTCTTCCAGGGCTCTACCACTCTCACAGGAAAGAAGTTCCTCCTTGTGTTTAGGTGGAACTTCTTATACTCAAGTTTGTGCCCATTTCCTCTTGTCCTGTCACTGGGGTCCACTGAGAAAAAAGACCAGCTCCATCCTTCTGACTCCCTCCCTTTAAGTATTTATAAGCATTGATCAGATCCTCCCTCAGCCTTCTCTTCTCTAGACTAAAAAGACCCAAGTCCCTCAGCCTCTCCTCATAGGAGAGATGCTCCAGGCCCTTAATCATCTTTGTGACCCTGATTGCTGGGCCTCACCGACTTTCTCAACACAGGCATTTGCTGTCCAAAGTTGCATTCGTAGCTCAGGTTCCTGCCCTCAAGAGAGAAATTGCACGTATGTAGGTTCAGTGCTTACGCGTCCGGCGTTGGCAGTGAAGGTGGAATGGAGAACAACTAGCAAACTTGCTACCCAGCCTTTCTTAGCAATCATTAAAGTGTCAGTTCTCACTATTTTTTTTCTGTGGCTGCAGGCAGGAACGTTACTGCTAATTTTCAGCTCCCTGCTAACACTTAAATTAAGACTCTAGAGAGACTTGGTTGGGTTTTTTAGCGCCTGAGTAGTCATTTGACAACTTGCGAAGCAGCAGATGAATGCTGGTGAGGTTGAGAACTAGGTGTTGTCCAAGGGTAAATATGTGTGGCAGGGAAAATTCACAATAAAAATAGGCTGTACTGACCTGGGAATGAGGATACTTGAAATAGAATTGCTGCAGGCGAGCCTGTTCTCAGAGCATAAAGACCAAAACAATCTCCCTTGCCTTGCTAATGTGTTTGGAAGACCTTAGTATGACCTTGGAAGAGTAGTATGCTTAAAAAACAAAGGTCGAGAGACAAGGTTCTAGGCTGGCCACTTAAATAAGCCAGGATAGGGTTCAAAACCTGGATTTTAACCTTGCATAACATGCAGCACGAATGCCACGATGGTATGTAAGAGTCAAGCGGAGGAAAGTGGGTCTTTAGCTGTTCCAAATAGCTGTTTTGAGCATGAATTATCAGTGTGAGGAGATCACGCGTGTTTGTGCCCATGCTGAAAGCTGTCCTGTTGCACTGTTAAATCACTCTCTATTATGGGAAGGAAAGATTTGCTGAACCCTGTGTTCCAGAAGCTGTGGTAAGCAACAAGCTGTTACAAAGGCTGATGGTACCGGGTAGCTGGCTAATTGTTTCATGGGTTTTATATTAAGATCTTCCACTGCTACTGCAGCTTTGCACACACAAATTTCAGTGAACTTTGGATAAAGTCATCAATGAGGTGATGGATGATCAGAACTTTGCCAGTTGGGCCAAATAATGTGATAAATTTGCATATGCTTGATAAATTTGCATATGTTTATTCACTGTTATATGGTAGTTTTCTGTGACTTTTTTTCATTTACTCAACAAACACATATTTTGATATTGAAAACCACAATGAAAATTCTCTGAGTAAATTTGTGCAAAGAGTTTAAAATATTGTGAATCTCATTAAATAAAGGCTGATCCAAATCAGTGATACTAATGGCTCTGTATATAACTGTATGGACGTTATTAAGAATTTCTAAATCAGAAACCAAAAGAGTGATCTAGAGTCTAGTAAATCTAGAGATTTCCACTGCTTTTCTGAAAGTTTAGAATTAAAAAAAAACATATTAAAATCTATCAATGAAGGAATCTTCGCTTGGGTTTCTGCAGTCTGGAATATTAAAATTTATCCAATAGATACCTGGAAAACTTGAATCAGGTGTTGTCTTGTCTTGGCCAGAGAGGAATGTCATTGTAGTACTCTCTTAACAATATTTCCATAATGCAGAATGTTAAACACTGAACTAAAATGCACGGCTTATTTTAAGTGAAGACCTAGATCATTTAATCATCACTGCCTGCCAAAGTAATTTTTAAATTACTAGGTAGTCTCTGATGGGGAATGACACTTTTTTTTTTTTTTTAAAAAAGCGCTTATTTTGAATTATTGTAAGCTGTTTCCATTTTATTCCTTTTCTAAATGAAGAAGTGCTTACTTGCTCCAATGCTGAACACGGGCTCCAAGCTCAGGTATTTAAGATCACTGGGGAGAAACTTAGGGTAATACTGTGTCTTTCTGTAATCTGTAATGCATGATCTCAGTGCTTCTTGGCTCATCCCTGCGTGTTAAAAATAGAAGCCGTGTTCTAAAGCGAGTCAGTTTATAAATTTGACTCAAATACCCACTTGGCACCCTGTTTTCCTGGTGATGACTGTGTGGAATATAGTCCCCTTTGGCCTCTTTTGCAGCTCCGAGTGCTCCCTTGCAGGGCTAGTGTGACAGCTGCAAAAACAGATGCCAAACGCTGTATGGCACCGTATTTTAATACGTATAATCCTTAAGTAGTTTTTATTAAACAAAACAACTCTGTCGCTGCACGCCCAGGCCTTTTCCTCTGTGATTCCCTCTGTGTACAAGGAAGTTATTTACGTGTATGGGTGATATGATGGGAAGTTTACCTCTTTGCTCTTAACACTTCTGTTTTTAATATTGCAGCAGGTGCTTTCTCTCCCTCAGTAAGCTCCCGTCTCTGCTTCTCATTTGTTTGGATTATAAAAATACGTCCCAGTACTGCTACTTAGTTGGTTTATAACTGGCTTATTGGAAGTACAGGTGATATACACAAAATATTATTTGCATTACGCTCTTCATTTGGCTCCTTGAAGGTCTCTCTGTAAGCAGCATTTGCAAATGTATAGGCACTGCCAACTTGAAGTGGGGTCAACCGGGTGTCTGTGCTGTGAGAATCATTTCTTCTTCTTTTGTTTGAAACCATAATTTTTTTTTTCCTCACTCTACCCAGTAAAGTATTTAGGAGATACCCATTAGCATAAATAGGAGTTACATAGCAGTGTATCACCGTTAAGCTGTACTTACTGAGACTTTTATATCTACAGTACTTGAAGCATTCACTATTTTTGTGCTACTTTTTTCCAAAGTATAAAAGTGATTATTATTTCTGTGTATTGTTATTTAAGCCTGTTTTTTTCAAAGAAAAGTCTTTCCTATTAACTCGCCATTTTCAGCAGCTGTTTGCAGATTAAATATTTCCAGGCTTTTTTCTTCCTAAAACATAAATTGGAACAGTGTTCCTAAGCTTTTCAACTTGGCAAAGTCTTAATCAATTTTTTATGATTTCTTTCCACTTACTGTAAATGTAAGAACAAAGGATATATCCATAGTAACAAGAAGGATATGTAAGCTTATGTTCATGTGTCTGTTTGGAGAGGTTAACAGATTATTTGACCTTGAATGGCTAGGGTGTTTGTGTGTAGAATTGGAAAACAGCATTCTCTCTGCTTTATAATATAATAAAATTTAGAGTACTTCATGTCACCCTGATTTCTTTTCACTGTTTTCTGCGTCTGTGACCCTTTGGCACAGAAACAGTGCCCTAAATCCTTATTAAAGTATCCTTTGTATCAAATTGTACTTCAATGCCGAAGGACAAATCACACTGAACATAGAGGAGCTAAAGTGAAGAACAGTTTGGATTTGGACATTTTGCAGTGTTCTTGGTGAGCTTTCTTACTGAGTAACGCTTTAAAGGCACAGCTCTGCATGCTTCCAAAATTATATTTACTACCAAATGAGAAGGATGAAACTCTGATGTCTGCTGAGAGGTTACTGTGGAAGAGGTAGATTGAAGATGCGCTTACTCTTTGTGTTTTGTGGCAGTTGTCAATGCATAACTAGGGAGGAAGAGAATCATACATCCACACTGGTCCCTTGCTTAGACCCACATGATGAGATTTAAGGAAAGATGAGTTTGTTAGCTTAATTCCAAGCCCCAGGTTATATGGTCCTGGCCTCTTTTTCCTGCCTTGGCGCATGGGCAAAATAAGCTGGTGTCTGCTTGAAGCATGGGCAGAAACAAGCTTATATCTGCCCACAGAGTGTGCAAGCTGAATGTGTTCACAAAAAGCTACCAAACTGTTGAGGGACACGGGATGAAGTACATCCCCTGGTTTCTGTGTCAGTGCTTAGCTCGTAAGTGAATTACAGCATCCTTTATCATGAGCCATGGAACAAACTAATACCCCAAAGCAGCTATAGGTCAGGAATCACTTTTAGCTCAGGTTTATATTTTGGCTGCTGAGACATATTGTGATTTCTTTGACCATCACAGTTTACTCCAAGGATGTCCATAAGTGCAGAGTAACCAGCAAGACTTCTCTGAGTTACCTGTGTGTAAAAATTCCTGGCGTTACTCACGTATGTGTTTAGCGATGTTGTGGCTACTGAATGTACTTTTTCAATCCTCAGCTTCTCCACTTGTAAAACAGTATTAATGGTATGTATCCACTTCAGAGGCCAAAGTACAAATTCCTAATGCCAGATTTATGCAAAGTATTATTAAGATGACCATCTGGCAAAGGACAGATTCTGGCTTGCCGCCCCGTGTTCTTTCATCTAGCCATTCTGTTACTATTTTTTAATATCTCCGTTCCAGACAGGTCTGCAAGCCCAGCAAACCTTTTAACACCTCTGAAAGCTTGGGATAAGGTAAAGAATTCACAGCAATTCTTGCAGCACACGGGGGAAATGGGGAACAAGAATCCCAAATTCTCTAAAATAGCAGAGATTTTGTTCCTGCTATCCCCAATTATTCCCCACAGGAGTGGATGACAGTTCATGGATCATTGAGCCCGGTTCCTGCAAACACAGCCAACCATGTAATAGATGTAATAGTCCAGAAGAGGCCAGAGGAAAAGCCAGTCTGCATCTGCTACTCCAGCCGCTGCAAAATGCTTTCCTTCCCAACATTCCTGTATGTAAGGTAAAAAGCTCCCAGAACTGCACGTTTCCCATGAACAGAGTGTAACATGGATGTCCTGCATCCCCACAACACCATGGCCTTTGCAAAAGCGCCATGGGAAGTAGGCTGTGACCGTGATACATAGGGAGACAGGTTCTTCCACCCTCACTGTCTCTCAAGGGATAATGGTCCACAGGCTGACCTTTACTTCTTCCTCCTTTCCAATCCAGTCACAATCTGGTCACCATGGCATCAGGGTTTGATCCCTAAACACACAGACAATTCAGAAAAACCAGGAAAGAGAGAGTTTTCTCAGCTCAGCCCCAGCATCCTGCCTCAGCTGCGGCCACGTCTTCAGAGAAAGGATGACTGCCTGCATCCAGCAGAGAGAGGAAGAGTGCGGCTCTTTCTCCCTTAGTTCCTGCAGCCAAAGCCCTGAGTCAGAGGAAGGCAGTTCTGAAGTGTAATTTCAAAGCAGCTTGATTATGACTTTGCATTAGTGCCTGTCATAGAAGATGATGCATGCACTCCTACTGTAACACTTGGGGTTTTTTGCAAGTGAGAACTAGGCATAACGGGAGGTGAGATGTTAAAAAATGGAGCAGTAGAATAAACTGAAATTAGGTAGTGGGCCAAGCCACCGTTCATGCCGGAATTACAGGGATGTTTGAGAAAGAAGTGACTGAGCTGCTGATGAAAACGTAGTTTCGTGCTGGAGTCAATTACAGCCTGGGAGTGTAACAAATATTACTCTTCTCTTAAAAAAGAAAAACATTATTAGGAGTGACCTGAGGAACATAAAGCACTGATCTTAAATTAGGATCAGGAACATCAGTTGAAAAAAGCTAGCTACAGCCTATAAAACATTAAACTAAGCATGATACAATAGATGCAAATCAGTCAGGCTTCCGTGAAGAAAAATATCTAATCTTACAAATCTCGTAGAATTTAAATCTGTCATTAAAATAGCAGAAAGCATTTCGTCAGCCAGTTCTTTATCAAGACTTTTGAAAAGACTTTGCCAAAAGAGGACGGCATTTGTCATCGTAGGAGGCTGTCTAGGGCAGAGGGCCATTTGGAGCAACAGATGGACTTTGCCTATGATGAAAAGACAGCCTAAATCAACTCCTCCAGTAAGTGCAGTTCTGCCCCTGCTCCTTTTGCCAGCCCCTGGCAGGGTGTGAAGCACAAGGCGATGGCTGGGGGATGCTGCCCAGGAGAATGGTGCAGGGCTCCTTATGTGTCAGGCTGGAGTCAGAAAGGAGATTTTGGCAATTTCTCCGAGTAGGGTGAGAGTGTTACCAAAGGGATAAGCAACTAGGAGCACTCGGAGAGGGTGTACTGTGGGGGAGACAAAAGAAGCCCTTCACACGCCTGCGTGAAAATTTATCGGTCTTTTCTATTATCCCTGTGTCCCATAACCTACATTGTCCTTTACTTGATTTTCTTTCTCCACACACACCTTCAAAACCCCACCAACTATTTCGAGGCTTCTCATGAACCAGAGCTGCCATCACAGGGCTACTGCACCAAGAAAGAGGACAAATCCAGGTATGCCCCTGGGATCTTGATATGATTTTGTCAGAGGTATTTAAGGAAATTAAGTATTAAAGGTAAGAAGGCTCAAAGTAAGGTAGTGTTATAAACTGACTGAGGGAAACAAGGAGGAGCTATAGATGGCTTATGGTCAGTATGGAAGTAGGTTAATTACCAACTTTCTCCAGGGCACTGTACGAGGACTGATGATCCACATGTGCACTAATGACCTAAGAGGAAAATGAGATGCGGTAAGATCTGAGAATGACTAAGTATTAGATTAATCCCAAACAAAGAGGACAGTGAAACTCTGTCTTCTTTTTTAACTTAACTAAGGTCAATACCAAACGTAAGAAAAATTGAACTAATATGTAGCATTAAGATTTTTTTTCCTGCATGAATATAAATTAGTCTATCTTAAATCCATACCAGATATCACAATGGTTTTTCAAATGAGATCATCTTGGTGTACATTGCAAAGACAGTGAAGCAGCTGCCAGCTTAAAAGACCCCGTTCCTCATCTTCAAGATGCTGAATATCTTGTTTTACCAAGTGAGATTTAAAGTTGAAAGGAAATCTGGAAAGCTGTAAGAGGTCAGAATGGGTGAGCAGCTGTCTGTAGAGACAAGCTGGCACAGAAAGACCAGCAGAACTGGGTCTTTTTGTTCCACAAATGTGAAAAATTAAATATGCACACAATATGGTTTTTATATTCTCTTCCTGAAAAACTAGTTTCTAAAGGTTTTTCTGAATAACTTCTCTGAAGAGAAGATCTTCAGTGTTTGTCTCCCACTTTCATTGTCCCAGAGGGAGCAGGGAAAAAGAAATAATCTTGAGCCTATTGCAATCCAATATGTGTCAAGATGCTCTACAGAAGGCTACTGCACGGGTCTGAGTGTTTTCACTTGGGGTAAAGGCATGACGACATGAAGACTAAAACCCTGGTAAGGTGCACTCTGAGACAGGAGACAGTAATGAGGTTCACTTGGCTGGGTAAGTACAGCACTTAATCGGAAGATTTGTGGCAGTTGAAATTCATCACAGACTTGTAGAAAATAATGTGTTTTGGAAGAGAAAATTGTACCAGCTCACTCAAGTGTGTGAGTTCTTCGCTTTTTTAGCAAATGATGTCCTCATTAGCCACCACAGAAGCTTCTGAAGTTTATTTGCGAAGTACTTCAACCTTCAAGATTCAGCACAAGTCATGAAAACTGACTGGCCTGCCTACGTGGATTTTAGTCTGAAGTCGGAAGGGTTTATCATTGGATTCTGGTCAAGGCAGACAGATTAGGCAATCTAACCAGCGTGACGGTCCTTGGTGTACGCTCTGCGTGCAACAGCTGGGTACTCTAGCAGTTCAAATATTTGTATCATACAAAGAAATGACACAAGAAACCAAAATATGCGCCAGTGAAATAAAATACCCATGCTCATAATTCCAGAACAAACAATATTTTAATAAAATTCGGTTCAGTTATAATTATTCGCACACAAGTTTTCTGTCTATCTGGAACATGCAGGGCAAATGAAACTTCTGACAAAAAAAATAAAACAGCAGCAAGCTAATAAAATTACTTGAGCATCTTTAAAAATACTTTTTCTGAGGAAGAGCATCGAAAACTCTTATCTAGAAAGAACTGAAGAACTTGGTGAATAAATTGGTGAATCTCAATTGAAAGCTAACTGCTGATGCCACTAAGATCTGAACACACAAAAAAGCATACATGACATGGACAAATGCAAAAACTACCAGGACAGCAGAATTTCTCATGCTTTTCCTGTAAATCAGATATGGAAGATTGACCCTTATAGAATTTTTCTACCCCACAAGCTCAACTAGTTTAACTACTACTTTAGAATTGATGTCAATAGTTGAAAATACAAACCTGACATTTTAAATAGAGAAGGCAGCTGCCAAACACATCCCTTTACTGTATTTTCTTGCTTGCAGGGGAAGTGTGTAAGCTCCAGGGTTATAACAGAACAAAATAGAGGTACACTAGTTCAAACAATATTTTTATTACTTCTACCTGAATTTTCAGTCTGACTGTATATTGCTTGAGGGAGGCTGAGGAGTGCAAGGGAGCACTATTCCAGTAATGCCCTTAATTCACTGTCTTTATAGCTGAAATATTTCACTTATAAACTGAAAAATATAAAATTGAAGTTGGTCCTTTGAATGATCCATTTAGATTCTTTATATCCCTCTGACCTATTGACTGCAATAGACATTTATGTGGACTGGAAGACTGATCAGATGCATTAATAGGAAGTTACACCATTGTAATCGTATTTGAATGAAAATTCACTGTATTAATGGTGGTTACAAACCAGGAATACGTACATTAAAAGGTCACGGATTGATTCCCCATTGAGATACAAAGTTCCTGGGTGTATGCTAATGATTGTCAAAATAGAACTTTTTTTTAATTTGGGCTTAGTAATGTAATTTTAGGACCTGGTGGTATAGAAAGTATGAAGAAGAGAAGGCAAGCTTGTACTCATAAGAAATAATTCAGAAGTATAAAAAAAGTGTAAAATAGGAAAGAAGTTTTGGATCTGGGGTGTAATTCTACTTTTACCCTGATTTTTGCAAGTGTAGGTCAAATGCTGGTGCAATTACGCTGATGGTGGTAGAACTCCTACTAATTCATCTTTGTGCACTAAAGTAGGACAGTGAGATTTTTGACCTATTGCTTTGCATATAGATACCTGTAGCCGAATTTTTCAAATAAAAGTACTTGAGCAAAAATGATTTACAGGAGACACTGAGCTTCTATTGCTCCTGATGATCTCAGTTTAAGATTACTTTACTTCTGAAAGGCAGAAGCTCTACAGTGCATTCATATATCTTAATGTCAGGGTACAGCCCCAGTTTGGGTCTGGTTTATATGGCCTGGAGAAACCTGTGCTAAGGAGGAAAAGGAAGAACTATGGGAATTCAGCTCCTTCAAAACCCTGACAAATATACTGCCTACTACATGGATGTAGTTGAATTTTCTTGATTTTAATGAGTGCATTTTAGAAAAGCCTGGATCTCCTTGGTTCTGTACCTTCGTTATGTGTGAAGACAAGTTTTAATAAAATACAGTCATTAAAAAACAAGAAAATTACTGCATTCAGGGAAAATATGGGGATTTGCCTATCCAAAATAATGAATCAGGTTTAAATAAGCCTTTTTAATATACAGAGGAGACTATATTTTCTGAGTCTGTTCACTACAAAATGCACAATACGCAGTGTTGAACTGTCCTGTCCCCATCTGTGTCAGATGTTGTAATTTAACTATCAAGAGTCCTAGATTATGGTGATAATTATTTTCCGGGGTTCTGTTAATGCACATTCATTCTTGAAACTATAGAGCTACAGGATTTTTTTTTCTATCCTTTAAAATAGAGGGCTGGAGAATTTCTGTATATAGTTATGCTACTATAATTATACTGCATGTAGCTACATTCCTTAAGGGAAAAAGCTGTAAAAGGAAAAGTCATTTTTCAAGACTTCATTACATTTAAGGCATGCAGTGACAAATGATTTAGTTCATGAATGCTGCAGTGCTCAATCTACCCTTGTCTGCTTCTCAGTTTAAGCTTTGCAAGACTAATTTTTCAGGCTCTCTCCTATTTGTTGGGATCTGAAAGAGGGTGTAATTGATTACAATTTTACAAGACTTTTAAAGGGCATGACATTAGTTTTGTTACCTGTTTTGGATGACCATGTCATAACATCAAGTATTAACACTAAATTGCAAGAACCACAGAGAATATTGGTGTGTATGCAGGTGTATATATAGAAAGAGTGTTATTTGCTATGTTGTATATATATAGAACCGCAACAGCTCTGGTACCACTACTTCAATATTCATATTACCACTGGAGGGAGGAATATTTGAACATTTGAAATTTTTCCAATATCTTCATTGCTCTGGTTTTAGAATTGTAGCCTGTAATCCTGTCTAAAACTATTATGTCAGTTCTGTGTCATATTCCAGATTTTGCTAAAAATATATGTGGAATGAGTATTGTAATATGTGTGTAACAAACAGGCTTTTTCAACCTATAAGCCATTGCCAAAGCCTAAAAAGATATTCATCAGGATAAAATCTCTGGGTCCAAGCTGTAACTAATCCTTTCAGAACACATAGGACTTTTTTTCCAGTATGTGCGTTAACAATTGATTTTATTGGGAAGAGGCCAAATTTGTTTGCTGCAGCCAAGGACTGGGGTGGTTTTGGATGAATGAAATGAAAGCCTGCGTAAAGGAAGTCTTATACCATTCATAGCTAATGAATTTCTCTGGTGCAAATTCAATATTAAGTGCAGATTACAGCTGCAATGGTTCTTGGGGGAATTCAGGAGGATATTGCCTCTTATGGGGGATGCTAATTTAAAAGAATGGCTGGCCAGGATGCATTTAATAACTGTTGGAAACTGTAATGTACGAGAAGAGACAAGGGAGAAAATATTGCCTGATATGATACAGATGGAGGGTAGCAGTCTTCGTTAGGAAGTACCTGAGATTGCCATGACTTTTTCGGAATGGACACAGTGCTATTATTTCCTGAAATGTGAAAGGAATCATGCAATTTTGATTTATAACCAATATCTACACGTGAAGGAATTATTTTCCTGGTCGAAATTGTATTGATGGGGTCTTTACTTGCATCTAGCCACTTTAGAAGAACTGGAACTGGTGCTCTGCTAATTCATTAATTTAATGAGTAGAAAATGAGTGTTGGAAGGAGTTTAAAATGGAGGAACTAGGTGGGCAGAAGTCCCCAGTCATTTCTGCTTTGCTACTGAAACAAAATGTTGTTTCATTTAACCTATAACTATATTTGTGTGCATAAATTTAGCTGTCAAGCCTGTACGTATGCATTCTGCAAGTGTGTTTGTATATGTGTTTGTGTATAAGGTAACTTTGCATGTGTGAGACAGAGAAGCATTTTTAGCCCTAGAAAGAAATAAACTTTTCCTGTTGCTTGCTTTGATTCTCTTTTAAGAATGCCAGGTTTTCCTTCGCCATTCTAGATGCTTCGAGATAGCTGGTGTTTTGGGGAAAGAGTGGGAGGGAAAAGAGAAGGTTGTGGGAGGGAAAAGAGAGAGTTTTGGGAGGAGGGATTGGTGTTGACAACTTGTTAATGAAATTTCAACTTTAAAACACATTGAGGATTTCAGTGAGATAATCTTCTGAAGAAAAAAATTTCCCTTAACATGACATTTTAAATATAATATCTTTCACTTATATAGCACCTGCCCTCCCAGGGAGCTAGTATTTTGAGATTCTAATTTAATTAGCCTCCAAATATACCTACAATGTTACTGAACAGTACCATTCCCATATAGAGATGATAAGAGACATGCAGGGAGATAAAGCAACTATATTGCATTAGAATTAATGGCCTGTCTCATGGTACCTTCAACACTTAGGAGAATATACCGAGGAGTTATCTGAAATCTCATTTGCTTTTGGTTACCTACTGAATGCTGAAAATTAGCTTCCGGTTCTTGGTAATTATCTTAAAACTACAGAAGTCATAGCAGGGGCAGCCTACACTGTGCAAGGAGTTCTTGGGCTTCCTGCAGGTTCTCCGCAGCCTGCAGGGATTCAAGCTCCAGTCTCACCTCTCTTGGGAATCACTCAGCCAGAAGGCCACAGGAAAGTTTTGCAATAAGAGCACACTCTGCTTTTGATCACTAAATGTATTCGGGCCAGAAAAAGAGAGTGAGGGACCAAGGGCCATGTTGTGTGCAGGAGTGACTGAAGTTATGGCCAGGATTGGGTCTGTATGGGAGTGGTAGGGATGTAAATTTTGGTACATCCCATATGGACAAGAGCCACCTGAGCTGGGCCAGTGTAGTAGCAGCTCTGGGCATTGCCATAATTCTGGTGTTCCTCATGTATAAAACTGGAGATACCACCAGTTGTTTGTTCCTCAGAGGGGTAGTCAAGATTCTCAGCAGCCTCTTGGCTGCAGGTGCTTAATTGAGTTGCATTCAACTCTATGAGCACACTTGCTTTTTGTGGATCTCCGTCTTATCTTTTGTACCGAGTACATTGTTAGCCTATCTCCACTTAAGTGATTCTGCAAGCTCATGAGAGATACACAAAATGAGAATTAGGACTGAATTTTCCTCACTCCTGATGCTAATCATTTAGAGCATTTCCCCCCTCCTGCTTGAAGTGTTTCCCCTCGTCACCAGGATACAGTTCAAATCAAGCCAAGGAGATAGAGATGGATGAAACCCCACAGGTTTGCCTCGAAACAGCAGTTTCAAATGTGAAAAGCTTAACAGGAGCTTAGTCAAATTCCTCGGTTCATTAAAATTAATTTGGAGGTCTCAAGAGGGTCTGTCTTCTTTATAAGTTCTGGCACTCCCTGTGCCTCGTTAAGGTCCACCCTTTTCAAACATAGGCCAGATTCCCAGAGGGCTGAAATTTGTTTCATCGATTTCCAGGCCTGCTTGATATACTGAAGTCCGAGAGTGTGAAAAAAAAACAATGCTGAAAGCCAGCTAATTGAAGGGATTTGGGCTGGCTCATTATTTTTGTTCATTTCCTTATTTATTTGGTTTTTATTTTGAATGGCAAAGGCCAACTTCACTCTTCTTTTTAATCTGCCTGTGTTCAAGACAAAGTGGTCCAAGCCTAGCTATGGCAATTTAATGCTAAGGGCTAGATTCACCCCTACAGGAGGTGAGGTGTAGTGGACACATTTACAGCCAGACAGAGGATTGTAGCAGGAGGAATGTACCGTGGGCTCCATTCAGTCCAGGGAAGTCACGCAGAAGCCTGGGGACCTTAGAGAGAACTGATCCCACAAGGTGGGCAAGCGCAAGAAGAAGCCTGGGGCTTCTTCTCTGCCTTTGGCTGGACTTCTAGAGTTTACTATTTTGGTGGATTTAGCTGGGAGAGCTTCGGTTGCTGTTGCCTGTGGTTTTTGCCTTCATTTCCCTCAAACGGTTTTGTTGAATATCTATCTGATTCTGGGAAAAACAGTTAGGTCACAAGCACGCCATGTCCTGTAGAGCATCCAGCAGATGTATAATAGTATGGTATAGTGTGTGAGTGTGTATATGTGGGAAGCGTGTCCATGCCTATATGTGTGTGGCTGTCTATACAACCCTCAGCCTGTCCCATTTTATTGATCTGACCCAATATTTGAAGGAAGCTAGAGGTCTCAGTCCCACTGATTTCAGTAAGAGTTGGGCCTCTGCCAGTGCTTTCTGGGAAGTGGGATGTTGCAGTGTTCTGTGAAGATGTAGCTATAATGTGCTTCTAACTTAAGGTAATCTGGAGCCAAGTTTAATCAGATACACATTAGTGAATGGAATGCACTTTCCAAATAATGAAATTCTGGTTGAACCACTCAGTGCAAGATAAGAAAATCACAGCAGATGCTACTAAAGCAAAGGTGGGAGTTGAGGGCAGAGACTGCCAAGAAACAGTAAATGTATTTTGCAGAAAACCCACTGATTTTTTGTCAGTGTCTCTTTTCTTTGCTTGCCATCTCTCTGCAACTAATTTTCCCCCAGGAAGTTGTAAGGTCACATTGACCTGTATGTTCAAACCATGTGGTCAGGAAGGGAAAAAAAAAAAGAATAAAAACATATTTGTGAAAAATACTTAAATAGTCAGTACAAAAGGCAACCCTTGGCACAGGAACAGGTTTTCTGCAGACTTTTTCAAACTTAATTTCAAAAGCAAATTAGAAGAGTGAATGGTGGTCTTTATCTTGACCTAAGACTTCAGTGCTTCGCAAGTACATCATGCCAGTCTGCAGTTTGGTTTAGAATACTCACAACAATAAGGAATAAAAAATCATGGGTCCTTAGAGACAGCATTAATCATTAATGTATTTTACAAGGAAAATAAGTATTCTTCTGTAGACATTCTTTTTTGGTCTTTTTGCTTTCATGTCCACCTTCACAGAATCACAGAATCACAGAATTGTGGTGGTTGGAAGGGACCTCAGAGATCATCGAGTCCAACCACAAAAAA